>CM040422.1:3482798-4212754 GCA_022702705.1 Papilionanthe hookeriana x Papilionanthe teres | reverse complement strand
GGCTTCTCACACCTGCTGTTCTACCATGCTCTTAATATCCTTTTCGGGAATCATGTTATGTGTAGAATCTTTCTTCAGTTGATCATCTCCGTTAACAGATGTAATCTCTTTTCCTCCATCCATAATATGGATGACCTCTAGGGGTATTTTTTTCTAAGGCTGGGCCTGACTCTGGAGAGTGGATAAGGCGGCTGCCATCTCTTCCATCTTTTTTGCCATCTGGGAAATCGTATCATCTCTTTCCCGAAGCTGTGCTCTCATTAACTCTGGCTCATCTCTTTCTAAAGCTGGTGAAACTCCCTGTGAAGCCTACGATGCTCATGTCTCAACCATGTTGACCTCAGCATACTCTTCATCCATGAATTCTGATGAATCCACTTCGTCCCTTAATTCTTCTCCTCTTTCTCTTGCTAGCCGTCGATGTCCATTCTTAGTTGCCCTATGGCATCCTCAAGTGGCTTTTTCTGAATGAACTCATGGTTGTCAGGAGACGACTGTTGAACCTCTCTTTCAGGAGTTTCTTTTACTGCGGCACTTTCTTTAGATTTGGGATCTTCAACAAGACTTCTCTTTCCAGAACGTTCTGTTGGTATTGGTTAGGTAATAATAGGTTGCCACACCATCCTTCTTGTAGCAGAAGGCCTAGGATCGGCTGGACTGTCGGCAGTGCGTAAGTAGGTGGTGTCCTCCCTAATATGGAGACCCGATACAACAACAGGTGAGCCTCCCTCACTAGCTCACACCTTTTTCTTTGGTCTTTCAGGGACAATAGTAGGCTCTACTAACGGGTCGAGGCGAGACATAACTAGCACTCGTCCCATTCTTCTCAGAACCTCTGATACAGGACATCCTTTTTTTCTGGATAATTTCTCGACTACCGCACACAATCGGGCAAGTGGTGTAGCCTTGCTCTTCTTCTTCTTACTGTCACTGTAATATGCAGGCCGGGGTAACGCAGCAGCGATCTATCTGGCATCTACTTCATCAGATGCAGTAGAGAGAGGGTGGAATCTATTTCCTTCCAACAGTGGTAAGTATTCTGGCAGTTCTTCCTCTTTCTCTTCGGGGATTTCTTCAAGACAGGCGGCTTCAGCTTCTTTGACCTTCTTGATCTTAACAAACTTCATGTTTTTATTCCACCTCTATGTCCGGGTTAAGGGCCTATACTTTGAACCGGACCCTATCTTCGAAAACAGATGGCATAACAGCGAAGTCTAACACGTTGACAGGCTCATAACTGACTTGTACTTCCTTTCCATTCAGTTTGGCAGGAACCGGGTTAGGTGCAGTAATGACCAGACCGGTGGAGGTAGAGACGACAGTTTTCGGGTAGCAGTCAACTTCCTGTGAATAGCAGTGTTCCTTTCAATTGGGCCCCTCTGCAGGGGAGGGAACTCTTGAGTCGACTTCAGGTTAAACTCAATCATAGGCTCTTCAGTCTCAGGCACTTTGTTCAGTAGTGCGAAAAGAGTTACATTAGAAAACTTAACGTCCGTATTGTCAATCCCTTGTCCAAAGTGGATGATTGCATTGCTAGGCAGTTCATCCTGATAGACAGCTAAGTCAAGTCCATTGGTAAAGGAGAAAATCAGCTTCGGGGCAGACAACTTCTGCAAGGCAAGTTTTGATTATCAGTCCTGAATTTTGCTTCCTTCGTCAGGATGAAAAGAAAAATGAAATTGAAAAGAGTCCGAACACAATTTATTTAAGTTTTATTTATGCATTTACGATTTAGAAAAGAGTTTGTTTGTTAGGCGGTTAGTTTATTCGTTAAAAATTGAGAGGAGATTAGAGAGGGTAAAGGACCCAATCCAGAGCTTAGAAAGGGAGGGAAAATCACGTAGGATTTCTCAACTCGACGGACCGCTCCTAAACTAACACATATTGGGGGTCTACCTCGCCTCTTCAGAGAGGTATCAAAAGGAGGATTTTGGAACCTCTCTTTTTATGAGTGTCTAAATAGTGGCTCCAAAATCTGAGAAGAGTTGATCATACTTGTTCAAGACAAAACTGAACAAGATATGTCAACAGAAAAATGGTAGTCTGATCCACTAGGGGCATGGACTTACTACCGATTTATGAAAGTAAAACCATCCGATCAAAATGGAGAGAGGAACTATTCCCCAGCGGAGTCGCCAGAAGTTATATTGCTTATTTTTAGGTTATGTGTTGTATTTTTAAAAAAGGGGTCGCCTACGGAAATAGTCGGCAAATTTTAAATCTTAAATCTAATTTAAATATATATAATTTAGAAGGTAGCATTTGATTTTGAAAATAACTTTGAGTTTGAAAATTTTAAGATATGAAATCAAACTGATCTCACATCCCAAATAGTTTATATAAACGAGCACCGCACCACAAACCGTATATCTATCCCGAAGAATAGACACTCTGCTTGATGATGGGGCTTGGTTAAATAAACTAGAAGATTTGTGACATCCATTTGTTCTGCGAACCAATTTTATAAGCCGACAAGTTCCCCTACTTAATATAAAGGAATTAAGCAGGGTTTATATTACCTGGGTTCTTAAAGTTCCCTATAAGGGAAAGCCCCTATAGTTAATTACATCTTAAATCACAGGAATCACTCAAGAAATCACTCGATAATGATCAGTGGTTTTGCTCTCAAGAATTTCAAAGTTTAAAGTTTTCAAAGGATTGACTTTTGGAATTTCAATAGGGAATGGATCAAATTTGGAACAGTTTATTTTCAGGAGTCCAAAAGAAGAGAGGTAGGAGAAGCTGGAGATCTAAAAAGAATCTTGGAAACTTCCCAAACTATCCTATTATTTGGCTTCAATTTGGGAGTTTTTTTAATGTTGTAATCTTGCCAATTTTATTTAATTTGGGTCTTATATTTGTATGACATAATCACACAAATAGCCTCGAAGATGTGAGGGTTTATGTCGTACCAAACGACTACCTCGGAGTCCTAAGACCGGTTAGGGCTTAATTTACATAACATGATTATGCAAATGCCGAACGAAGAGTTGAGGATTTATGTTGCACTAGGTAAACTACCTCAAAATCCTATGGTTTTGTTATTTAATTCTAAAAAGTTTTTGCTGAAGTAGCCACAAGTTTTGATGATGACGATGGCCGTTCTGCCCACTATGCTCCAAGCTACTTGTTGTTGCAGAGGTTTTGTTCTAGAAGTCATAAATGAAAGGATGAGAGAAGTGTTTTGGTTTAGATAAATCTTAGAATTCAAATGTCTTTAATGTTTTATTAGAGAAATCTTAAAGTTGATTATAACAACATCAGTTAAGATCCCACGGTTCCATCCTTCCGACATCGTTATTTTTATCGGATTCACTTAGTCCAGATGAATTTGCTAAACTCAACTGAATGAGTTCCACACCTTCATTTAGACCGTGGGAAGTCCCGTTAGCAACACGTAGGTTACGTCATCCGAGGTATTCCCAATCATCCAACAAGATGTTTTAATTTAGTTAGAGTTGTGGTTTTGTCGTTCTGTTTGTGATTTAGTTTTGAGTTGTTTTTTATTTTGAATGTTGTGGCGGTGGATTTTATCTCTTAGTGACTTTTAATTTAGTTTTGGTTTCAGTTCAGGGACTATCCTAAAGGTTTTGGTTTTCATGCAACAGTCTTGTTTAACATGCAAGAAAAGTAAAGCGCAGTGTAGGTAAAGAAAATGTAATGGAGTAAATTGCAATAACATAAAAGTGTACCTGGAGGGTCCTCCCATCATTCCAAGCTACAATTCAAAACACATATTAAAACATTTAAATGTTTCAACAAGTACATAGGTAAAGACTAAAGGAAGGGTTTCGGTTGTCTACCAGAATCCTAATCCAATAGCTAGTCATCTCCTATGACGTCTAGGTTCTTGATTTTGGTTAAGGATGATTTTCTTCATCAAAGAAAAGTTAAGTTCAATTGTTCTTTAAAACTACCCATCGTATTGAGGAAGTGCTTAGAATAAATCCTAAACATCTTTTCAATACCTATAGGACAGTCTTGAGTCCAAGTGAATTTAATTATACAGGTGAATTAATCATCCAAGGATTTCGTCAAGTTTTATTCCCTTGCTCAGTGAAATAGGATGTTTGAATATCCTATGAGTGAAGTAACATTTCATTTAACACTTCATTTAATAGTTATAATAATTTAAAGCTTTCAGGGGCAAGTTAATTTTGTTAAAGATTTTAATGATTTGAAGTTAAAGTTGATGATTTACTTTAATGTGATTTAAATATGAAATTTTAATCAATAATTTTAAGTTTCGAATGATGTTTAAATTATTTACTAAATTTTGATGATTTAATTTGGATTAATTATATTAACTAATTTAATTTTTACATTATGTTTTAAGGTAAGTTGTCTTAAAATTATTTAAAATTTGCAAATTTGATTTAAGTTTGTTTTGAAATAATTTTAAATTAGTTTCAAATATTTTAATTTACTTTTTAATTATTTAACCTTTTAGGTTTTAATCAATTATTAAATTATTTAATGATGTAGGTTTTAACTAAATTAAGAATTATTTACTTTTAATCATTTAATTATTAGTTCCATTTATCCTCTTAAGTTTAAGAGTTAAGTATTATTAAATGATTTATTTAGGGATTTTTAAATTAACGAATCAATATCCTCTTAAGTTATATCCCCATTTCAATATTCCAATTTAAATTAATCTTCCAAAATTGAAATTAATTAATTAATTAATGATTCATTTTTAGTTTATTAAAATAATTAATGGGTTCCTACCCTTTGATTTCCCAAAGTTTCAATCATCTGAGAGGAAATTAAAATCAGATATTTTACCCCCATTTTGATTAAACCTAAAGTTTTAGTTAGGGGTTAAATCTTTTAATTACCTTTATGCCCCTTTAAGCTTATTTATTTTATAACTCATTAAATTAAGCTTAAATGAACTTAAGATTTTTATGCCACTTCACTCACATATCAATTAAGACATCAGAGGAGAAAATGTGATATTTGTGAATTTAATTTATTTATATAATTATTTTTAATGGAAAATAGGGGTTTTCAATGAAAATTCAACAACATGACTAAGGTAAAGTTTCTGTCCGTAAGAAAATTATGAGATGTTCCTAATGACCAGAGGATCACTTGGACCAATTTTGGTGATTTTTAGAATTATATTTTATTTATTATAATTATTTTAAGTTTTAGAGTTTTAATTAATTATAAAATAAAATAAATGTTGAAAAATGAATTTTATATTTTTCAAAAATCCCTCTAACCTCAAGAAACTTAGAGAAAAAAATTTTATATTTTTATCATTTTTCTTTGATTTATTAGAATTTATTTTGTGGGAAGGCTAGAAAATACATTTTTTAACTCAAAAATTGTTTTAATGCTTTGAAATTAAATATATTAACCTAGAGACTTAGGAAAAATATTTGATTGGTTCCGAAGTGATTAGGGGACCAAATATGACATTTTTAAGAATTTTATTTTTTTTTGTGATTTTTATTATTTTTTAATTATTGAAAATATTAAAATATGCTTAAAAATGAAAATTTTTAGAAAATTCCAATTTTATTTTTCTTAGACTCCTCTAATATCAAAGAAGTCCCAAAATCAATTTGGTGAATTTTTGAAATGTATTTTTGAAGTTATAAATTTTTAAAGTTTAATTTTGATTATGTCGCTTAATTGATCCTTTTAATAGGGTTAAACATTTCCAATTGACTTCAAATTTTTATGTGAGGTTCCCCTGATCCTAAAGATTAGTGGAGAATTATTTTCAAGTCATTTTAATGTTTGATTAACCCTAACTAATTAAAGTTCTATTTAGAGTGATTAGGCTGATTAGGATTAATTTTAAGGAATTAAATCAAACCATAAATTTCCTAGGGTGTTCTGGTTCTAAGATACTTCACCAAATTTTCCTAGAATTTTATAAGAAAGATGCTAATTTTTTGAATTAAAATGTCAAAAATAGTGACATAAACTTGAAAAATACATAACTTTTCATAGGGTTGGCCTCTGACCTTGAAAAATTCAGGGAATGTTCCCCAAGTCAGAGGCTTCAAAAGCCCTATGGTCTCATGCCATGGTGAAATATCTATGTAAATGGAGAATTGAAATACTGAAAAAAGTAAATAATTAATTAAAAATAAAATACTCATCAAATTAACTCAATTCTTTTTTAACATTATTCTCCTCTGTTCACTGAGCAAGTGCGTATTTTTCTTTTAATTTTGTGATTTTTCTATGCAAAGATATAGATTTTTTAATTTCTGGCTATTTAATTAAATCAGAAAAATCATATTTTCCTACTTATCCATGTTGGCGCCGCGTCAACCTACGGCGGATCGAACTCCACGCGTCGTCTTCTGGTTCGGCACCGCCATCCGACTTAGCTGCCACGCGGCCAGCGGTCCACATTCCATCTCCTCGTCCGATGCCATCTAAGCCGTTCGTTTGATACACGCGCAATCCGACGGCGGCCGATCATCGACTCCGACTGGTGTGCACCCGTGACCGTCGACCTTCTAACCCTAAAATCTCCCTCGATTCTTAATGGATTTTCATTTTTTTATGCTCTATGGATTTGTGTTGAGAAGACTGTTGACCTCATTTTTTATGAGGTCTTCTTTTCTTCTTTTTAGTGCTTAGGATCTAGCCTTAGGCTTTTCCTTTGACTATCTTAGAGGACTAGAATTGGGATCCACCACTTAGAATTTCAAACCACTTCTTAACTCCCTGCAAACTCCACAAACTTGACTGTAGACCCCTAATCACCTAGAGGGTTGAAATCAAATGTGGAAGTTTAAAGGATGAGTTCCTATAGGACTCTTTGGCCTTGGGACCGCCTCAGGTGGCTCAGTGTCAGTGAAGGGTCGACTTACACACACACATTACATTTATACACTACACTTTCACACACATCCTAAAAACATACCCATACCTAACTTGATCTCCTGACTCATGAAGGTGATCCACATGGATGGTCCTTAACCCCTAAGCCCTTGGCTAAGAGGGTTAGGAACAACATAGTGGATGCCTCAAATGAGTCCCTTCATGGCTCATGTGGGCTTGGTATGGCTTCACTAGCTCAACCAAAATGATTTCATTCCACTCAAATTTACCCAATCTTCAATTTTCCAAATCTTCAATTTTCCAAATCTTCAATTTTCCAAATCTTCAATTTTCCAAATCTTCAATTTTTGACCCCCGGGACCCTACACCAGCTTAACCTACCCAAAGCCCTTGAAACTACCCAAAATTTACAAAATCACCTAAATTACACAAAATTCCTCAAAATCAATCCCAAACATTTTCACATCACGCAAATTGATCATCCATACCCAAAAATACCAAAAATTCCAAAATTACCTCCCAATACCCTCCAAATACCCAAAATACCCCTCTTAACCCAAAATCCCAAAAATTCAGAAAATTCCCAGAAAATTCCAGAAAATCCCAAATAATCCCAATTTCATTTTGTTCAACTACACCATGGGCCAATTTTATCAATTTACTCTACTTTTGTCAAAACCCCGAATTTGACCCATTTTAACCCAAAGTGAACCCAATGTCAAACCAAACCTATCCAATTGACCCAAATTCTAGTCCAATTCAATTCTAAACTTCAATTCAACATTCCCAACAACAATATAGACTAAATCCAAGTCCAATTTGATTGATATTTGGATCCAATTTCACTTTTGGCCTTAAAGCCCAATTTGGACCCATGACTCAAACCTAACCCAAACTCACCCAATTCAACTCCAATTAACCCCAAATATTTTCTAAATCTTCCTTAACATCCCTACAAACAAAACACTAACATGATTTGCCCAACATTTAGACCCAAACCCCACTCAAATTCAACCCAAAGCTAAAAGGCCCAATTTTGACCTAAACCCAAACTTAACCCAAATGAGCCCAAACCCCAAAATCAAAGCCCAACCAAAGTCAAAACCTCTTTGAAACACCCCCATAAACATTTCTCAACATTAATTTTACATCAACTTCAACCCTAGCCCAACATTGGCCCAACTTGGCCCACTTGGACCTATATTGGCCCATTCACCAAAAGAACCCAAATTCAACCCAATTCAAACCCAAATCACCCCCAATTTGCTTCAAGTCACTCATGACACATCCATGAGCTAAACCCAACAATTATTTGGCCCAAGCCTTTACCAAAATTTCATCCCAAAATCCATTTTAAAATTCAAAAGCCCACTTTCCTAAACCATCTTAAAAGCCCATCTAAAATCATTTCAAAAAGCCCAAAATCTACCCTAAAGCCCACATGACATCTCCACTTGCCATCCACTTAATAAAGCCATTCCCTAAGTCCTAAATTCATCATCAAATCATTCCAAATCAAGTTTCATACAAATTTCCATCAAATTACCAAAAATTCCTAAAATCTATTTCCATGAAATTAACTCCACTTTTCCCAAGCCAAAGGTGAGCCATGCAAGCCATGGACAAGCCACATGAAGCCATGGAAGGCTTGACATGTGATCAAACCATTAATGGCAAAAGGAGGGCCCCCTTTCCTAATCCTTCTTAAACCCTTTTTACCTTAAGCATGTCACACACTAAACCATGCTTAGCCACCTCATCCCGGATGGAGACCACACCATTCTCTCTTGGCCGACCCAAGTGATCCTTTTCAGCCCAAGACCAGCCTCGGGTGGTGAACCTAGCACAAAACTATGGGTTGACTCATTTGAACCCAAAATGGTCTTCCCCCATTCCATTTCAATCCAAGCTCTTTACACATGGCATTTGCCAATCGGTCGCACCAAGTCCCGCCCCGACCCACCCGACCTCGAGGGTGACCCATGCTCGGCCGGCCAGCCCACTGAGCCGCCGAAAAACACCATGACCGAGATCTCACATGTGAGCCAACTTTGGAATTCTCCTCGTCGAGCCGCCCCATCCCCAGCTGGCCATCAGTAACTGTTCTTCTCTTGCCAAGAGCAAGCTCGATCCCAAGCCCTAACTCTCCCGGGAGGCCCTTCCACCCTCTCCTATTTAAACACCACCCCTCTCGGCCATTTGAGGTGCTGAAACAAAACCTTAAGGAAACTCGCCAAAATTGTTCCGTACTACTCCCCATACACGAGCACTTGATCCCCATTGAAATCCCCTTGCCATTTCTTCTCCGCGAGCTCAATTTCGTAGTCGAAATCCAAGCCCAAAACCAGGACACTTCTCCACAATGAGCCAATACCCAAATTGATTGGTTCTACACCTTCACCGCACCAAGGGAAGGTGTCCACCGAAGAAAAGCCCCATCTCCAGTGCCACCCAATTGCTCCAGCCCTCCAAGCTTTGTGATCGGTTGTGGTCGAAATCCTACCTGAGCAATTCACCGGACCGGAGACTTCATCCGGAGCTTCTCGGGATCCAATCGAAGGTGCAACAACCCTCGCATCGAAGCCACACTTCTCCGAGCAAAGGTATTGTCTCACTCTTCTTCCCGAGCTTCCGAACATTCTCCATTTTTATTGCATAAATTTCATCCCACATAAACCGTATGGATGTGTTCGTCTTCTCAAGACGAATCCATAGAAGCATAAGAACATGAAAATCCATCGAGTATCGAGTGAGATCTTAGGGATTTAGTGTGGACGGCTCTCGGGTGAGGAAGCTCGGGGACGATGAACGGATGCCGACCATTCAATACACGCGCGGACGGACGGCTCAGATGGCGACGGACCAGGAGACGGTACGAGAACCGCGGGGCCCGGGCTGCTGACTCAAGCGGCGGCGTCGAATGGGAGCGCGATGCGTGTGCGTTCGGAGATGCCGAGGATGACGCGGCGCCGCGTGGATAAATAGAAAATTAGGGGTATTTTCTATTTATTTAATTCCCTAAACTTCAAAAATTCATAACTTTGTGTAGGAAAATCATAAAAATAAAATAAAAATACCCTCTTGCTCAGTGAACAGAGGAGAATAATGTGAAAAAGAAATTATTTAATTTCATCAAATATTTTATTTTTAATAATTTATTTACTCTATACATATTTTTAATTCTCCATGCATGTATACAATTCACCATGGCATGAGACCATAGGGCTTTCGAAGCCTCCGAATTTGGGAACATTCCCCGAATTTTCCAAAGTCGAGGCCATCCTTATGAAAAGTTATTGATTTTTCAAATTCATGTTACTGTTTTGAGTATTCTAATTCCAATAAATAGCATGTTGTGAAATAAATTCTAGAAAAATTTGGTGATGTTCCTCATAACTAGAGGACCCTAGGAAAAATAGGTTTTGAGTTAGTTCATTTAAAATAACCCTAATTGGCTTAAACACCCAAATTAGGTCTCTAATTAATTAGAGCTAACCATACATCAAATTGACTTGAAATCAATTCTCCACTGACCTTTAGGATCAGAGGAACCCACCATAAATGTTTGAGGTCAATTGGACTTGGTTAGCCCTACTAAATGGGTTGATTAAGCCACTTAGTCATTTTAAACTTTAAAAATTCATAACTTTCAAAATACCTTTAAAAAATTCACCAAATTGGTTTTGGAGCCTCTCTGATGTTAGGGGAATTTAAGAAAATTAAAATTTCAATTTTCTAAAAAAGTTTATTTTTAATATTATTTTAATATTTTTAATAATTAAAAAATAATAAAAATTACAAAAATAATAAAATTCACCAAAATGTCACATTTTGAATTTTAATCACTTAGGAACAAACCCCATATTTTTCTTAGGTCTATTTAGTGAGATATTAAATTTTAAAGCTCTAGGGTAATTTTAAAATTTAAAAAATGTATTTTCTAGCATTTTCACTAAAATAATTATAATAAATCATAGAAAAATCAGAAAATTGCAAAATTTGATTCTCTGATTTCCTTGATATCAGAGAGATTTTCGAAAAATTTAAAATTCATTTTTCAACATTTATTTTATTTTTAAATTAATTAATATTCCAAAACTTAAAATAATTATAATAAAAATACTATAATTGAAAAAATCACCAAAAATGGTCCAAGTGGTCCTCTGGTCATTAGCAATGTCCCCTAATTTTCTTAAGGACAGAAACTTTTCCTTGGTCATGTTATTAAATTTTCCTTGGAAATCTCTATTTTCTACCAAAAATAATTATATAAATAAATTAAATACAGAAAAATCACATTTTCTCCTCTCATGTCTTTATTGACATATGAGTGAAGTCACATAAAAATTTCAAGTTCATTTGAGTTCAATTTAGTGAGTTATAAAATTATTAAGCTTAAAAGGGTAAAGTGGTAATTAAAATTTTAACCCTTAATTAAAACTTTAGGTTTAATAAAATTAACAAGTAAAATATTTGATCCTAATCTGATTTGGATGATTGAAATTTAAATAATTAAAGGGTAGAAACCCATTAGGCAATTCAAAATAATTAAACCTTAATTAAATAATTGATTAAATTTGGAAGAATAATAAAATTGGAATTGTTAAAATAGGGATATTATTAGGAAGAGATTTATTCTTTAATTTAAAAATCCCTAAATTAATTATCTCATTAATATTCAATACTTAATTAAAATGATAACTCAAATTCAAAATATTAAAAGACTTAATCATTAAACTAAAATTAAATTATTAAACTCTTTTAAAAATTTCAATTAAAATTAAAAATAAAATTAAATTAAAAATTAAATTAAATTAAGTAAATTAAATTGGATTAAATTAAATTAAAATTAAAAGTTGAATTAAATTAAAGATTAAATTAAATTAAATTAAATAATCAAATTAAATTAAATTAAATGACTTAAATTAAATTAAATTAAATTAAATAAATAAAATCAAATTAAATTAAGTTAAATCAAATTAAAGATTAAATTAAATTAAATTAAATTAAATTAAAAATTAAATTAAATTAAATTAAATTAAATTAAATTAAATTAAATTAAATTAAATTAAATTAAATCAAACTAAATTAAGTTAAACCAAATTAAATTGAATTAAATTAAATTAAAACACAATTAAATTAAATTAAATTAAATTAAGTTGAATTAAATATAAGATCACCAAAGACATAAAGAATTCAAAATAAATCTAAAATAACTTGAACACTATTCCAAATTTAAACTCGTCAACTGAAATTAAACTAAATCACAAATCACTTGAACACCATTTGCCCTCGAAAACTTTTATTGTCATAACTCCTAAACAGAACATTAAATGAAATGTTACTTCACTTATAGGATATTCAAATATCCTAGTTCACTGAGCAAGATAACAAAACTTGAGATTCTTGGACGATTAATTCATTTGTATAATTAAATTCATTTGGACTTAAAGCAATTCTAGCAATATTGAAAAGATGTTTAAGATTCTTCTTAAACACTTTCTCAATATGATAGGATGTTTATAAGAACAATTGAATTTAATTGTTCTTTGATGAAGAAAATCGTCTTCAAACCAAAACACTAGGAACCTAGACGTCATAGGAAATGACTAGCTATAGGATTAGGAATTTGGTAGAAAACCATAACCCTTAACTTAGCTTTACCTAGGAACTTGCTTAAATATTCTAATTGTGTTTTAAGTGCAGCTTAGAATGACGGGAAGACCCTCCAGGTACGCTTTTATTTTATTGCAATTTACATTATTGCAATTTCATTAATCGCATCGCACTTACTTTTCTTGCATGATAAACAACTGTTGCATGAAAACCCACACCTTTAGGGTAGTCCCTAAAACTGAAACCAAAACTAAATTAAAAGTCATTGCAAGATAAAATTCACCGCCACAACATCTCAAAATATAAAACAACTCAAAATTTAATCACAAACGTAACACAAAACTACAATTACAACTAAATTAAAACGTCTTGTTGGATGATCAGGAATACCTCAGATGATGTAACCTACATGTTTCTAACGGGATTTCCCACGGTCTAAATGAAAGTGTGGAACTCATTTAGTTGAGTTTAGCAAATTCATCTGGACTAAGTGAATCCGATAAAAATAATGATGCCGGAAGGATGGAACCATGGGATCTTAACCGGTGTCGTTATAATCAACTTTAAGATTTGTTTTAATTAAAACGTAAAAACACTTGGAAATTAAGATTTTCTCTAAACCAAAACACTTTTCTCATCCCCTGATTTATGACTTCTAAAACTAAAACTCTGCAACAACAAGGAGCTCGGAGCATGTGGGCAGCACGGCCATCGTCATCAGCAAAACCTGAGTCTACTTCAGCAAAACTTTCCTAGAATTAAATAACAAAGCCATAGGACTTCGAGGTAGTTTGCCTAGTGCAACATAAATCCTCAACTCTTCGTTAGGCATTTGCATAGCAAATTAAGCCCTAACCGGTCTTAGGATTCCGAGGTAGTCGTCCGATACGACAATAAACCCTCATACCTTCGAGGCTATTTGTATGATTCTGTCATATAAATATAAGCCTTAATTAATTAAAATTGGCAAGATTAAAACATTAAATAAACATTAGGACTTTCCTAAATCCAAGCCAAGCAATAGGATAATCGGGAAATTACCGAAGTTCACTTCGAATCCGTAATTTCTCCTACTTTTCTTCCTTTGAATTCCCAAAACAAAATGTTCCAAATTTGATCCATTCCCTATTGAAATTCCAAAATTCAATCCTTTGAAAACTTAAACTTTGAAATTCTTGAGAGCGGAATTATTGATTATTATCGAGAGTTTTCTTAGGTGATTCCCGTCACTTAAGTCGTAATTAACTATAGGGGCTTGCCCTTATAGGGAATTTTAAAGAACCCGGGTAATATAAACCCTGTTTAATGCTTTCATATTAAGCAGGGGAATTTGTCGGCTTATAAAATTTGTTCGCAGACCAAACAGATGTCACAAATCTTCTAGTTTATTTAATCGAGCCCCACCATCAAGCAGTGTGTCTATCCTTTGGGATAGAGACACGGTTTGTGGTGCGGTGCTCGTTTATATAAACTATTTGGGATGTGAGATCGGTTTAATCCCATATCTTAAAACCTTCAAATTTAAAATTATTTTCAAAATCAAATACTACTTTTCAAAATTATTTATTTAAATTAAATTAAAAATTCGCCGACAATCTCTGTAGGCGACCTCTTTTCAAAAATAAAACACACAACCTAAAAAATATGCCGACAACTTCTGGCGACTCCGCTGGGGATAATTCCTCTCTCCATTATAATCAGGTAATTCTGCTTTCAAAAATCGGTAGTGTATCCATGTCCTTAATGGGTCAAACTACCCTTCTTTCCGTTGGGATGCTATGTTCATTTCTACCGTGAACAAGTATAGCGAACATTCTCTCGGATTTAGGAGCCACTGTTTAAACACCCCTAAACAGAGAGGTTCCGAGATCCTTTTACCTCATTTACGAGGTGGGGTGGACCCCCGATCAGGTGTTAGTTTAGGAGTGATCCTTCGAGTCGAGAAGTCTTGCATAAGACCTTCTTTTCCTTCCCAACTCTGAATCAGATTCCTTACCTTCTCTACACCTTTGAACATTCCGTTCTGAATAAACAAACCCTTTTATAAGTGATTCTTTTAATAAATGATTCCTTCTTATAAATACATGAACAAGAATGAGTTCGGACTCTTTTCAATTCCTTTCTTTTCGTCCTAAAGAAAAGAAGCATAACTTGGGATCGACAACCGAATCTACCCTGCAGAAATGGAAGCCCCAAAGCCGATTTTCTCCTTCACCAATGGACCTGGACTTCGCTGTCTATAAGGATGAGCTGCCCGATAATGGGATCATCCGATTTGGACAAGGATTTGAAAACACGAATGTCAAGATCTTCGACGTTTCCCTTTTCGCACTGACGAACAAGGTATCTGAAGCAAAGAACCCGCTGATTGAGTTCAACCTTAGGTCGACCCAAGAGTTTCCTCCATTGCAAAGGATCCCGATCGAGAGGAGTACTTCGTTGTCCGTGAGAGGACCTGTTCTTACTACCCCCACTTGGTCTAGTTGTTTCCGCACCTACCCCGACTTCGCCAAATTAAAGGGGTAAGAAATCCGGAATTATGGTAAACTCGTTACCGTGGAGGGTACGGATCTTCTGTGAGACCTTCGTTTTCGAAATCGGGTCCGACTCAAGAATTCCATCATCGAAAAGGACCCAAAGAAGAAACGAAGTAGAAGGATCGCTAGAGAAGCCAGAGCTGCCGAAATTGCTTTCTCGGAGGAAATCCCGAAGCTGCTCGAATATACACCGCTGTCGAATATACACCGCTGTCCGAATACATACCACTTTTGGGAGGAAGCAGGTTCCGTCCCCTCTCCACCGCAGAAGATGAAGAAAATGTTCGCAAGATTGCTCCCGCATTACCTCAGCCCGCATATTACAACGATAGCCGCAAGAAAAGGACTAGAACTATGCCGTTTGCTCGACTGCAAACTTTGATAGAGAAGTTAGCAAAGAAGGAAAAGTGCCCTGTATCGGAGATTCTACGAAGGATAGGGCGGGTGCCAGTCAAATCCCGTCTTGGGCCCCGAGTAGAACCCGCCATCATGACGGAAAAGCCAAGTAAAAGAATGAAGGCTAGTCCGCCCGTCGTCGTCTCGGGATTACGGATTTGGGAGGATACCACCTTCCGAGCATTTGGGCCGACGGACCATCCGGTCCTAGACCTTCTGTCGCTAGAAGGATGGTATGGCGTCCCACTACTGGGCGATTAAGATTGAAACAACGGACCGAGAAAGAAAGTCTCGCCAGGAGACTTGAATGCGAAGAAAGTGCTACTTGCGATAAAGGGGACTCGTGAGAAGGGGACCCGGCAGCTATCACAGGACAACCGCGAGGACGCACAGAAAAGCACGCTAGAAGATGCCATGGAAAAGTTGAGAACTGATATCCGCCGATTAGCAAAAGAAAGAGAAGAGAAATTCGGAGACGAGATTGATTCATCGGAATTCATGGATGATGAGTATGCAGAAATCAACATGGTCGAAATACGAGCTTCATCAGCTTCACAAGGTGCTCCTACAGCCGCCGAAAGAGAGGAGCCAGAAGTGATGAGAAGACAGCTTCAAGAGAAAGATGACACGATCGCCCAAATGGCGAAGAGGATGGAAGAGATGGCTGTAGCTCTAGCCACTCTCCAGAGTCAAGTGCAAGCACAAAGAGAGACACCCCCAGAGGTCATTCACATTGTAGACCGAGGAAAGGAGATTACATCCGTCAATGGGGATGATCAGCTAAAAAAGGATACAACACAAAGTATGATCCCTAAAAAGGATATCAAGAGCTTGGTGGAACAGCGAGAGTGCGAGAAGCCTTAGCACAATCAAAGAGCGGGACATCCATTCGGACGGGTAGACCTTACCCGGAAGAATTCGACGCTGTCCAGTACCAAAAAGGCTTCGTACCACCTCTGTTCAAAACCTTCGATGGAACCGGGAACCCCCGATAGCATGTTGCGTACTTTCATGCCAGTTGTTGCAATGCCGGTGGGAGCGATGCATTACTCTTCTGACAGTTCGTCAGCAGCCTGTCAGGAATCGCCTTCGACTGGTATACAGAATTACCAAATGGTTCGGTGAAGACGTTCTCAGAACTAGAGAACCTCTTCATCAAGCGATTCGCTGGAGCTCAGCACCACATCACTATAGGTGATTTAGTGGTAGAGAAACAAAAGCCGAACGAAACTTTGGTGGATTACATACTTCGATGGAGGAACTTAAGCATGAAGTGTGAACCACAACTGCAAGAACAACATGCCGTCGGTATTTTACTTAAAAGCATTCACGGCCCGATAGCACTTCTCCTCAAAGGATTCACTATTAAGACGTTCGAGAAGTTGTTAAGCAAGGCCGGGAGCTTGCAAGAAGAGGCGAAGCAATTATGTTTCTCCGACAAGACGGACAAGCAAAAGCCTGTGAAGACTTTCGAAAAGAAATCCGGGATCGTTGCAGCAGTCGACAAAGGCAAGCAACCGATACAAATATCATCCGAACGGCCACAAGCAACCTCAACGGAATTACCGAGCAACCCCGACCCGGCTATCGATCATCTCCACGAGTATGAACAACCACCTCGTCCGCAACGTACGTTAAGGGAGCTTCTGAGTAGGGAATATCCGTTCAAGAATGAAGCAGTGCCGAAAATGTTCCGTAGTCTGATGAAGACTCCAGATTTCCAGCTGCCAGAGCCTAAAAGACCAGAGGAAGTCAACAAGAAATGTGATCCCAACTTTTGCCCCTACCACCGGATGCTTGGGCACAAGATAGAAGATTGCATTACCTTCAAAAGTTGGCTCAATGACAATCTTCGGAAAGGAAATATAACAATCCCAAAGGAGTACATGAAGGAACCCCAGAAAGGAGGTTCCGTCAATGTTATCTCAACTGATCCCATCATTCCGATAGATCCCTATACGATTGACGATAGATTGACTACCGCTTGGACAAAGTCTTCAAAAAAGATTTTAAACAGCATCCAAACCGCTTCGGTGCGAGCTTCAATTCAGAGTTCGAAACCTGTTAAGCCGGTACTATCACTTGCGATAGAAGAACCACCTCGACGGGAGACGATTGAAGAGAAGAAGAAAATCGACGAAGAAGAGAGGACCAGAGACTCCTAAGGCTAGACTAGGGGCCGCTTATCCTAGGATAGTTGTTTCGATTCGGGGGAGAAATCCCTCGAACCTCGACTTTGTATGATTATCTGCTCACTTCGTTGGGATCATATAATGATAAGGGTGATGGCGTTGGCTACGTTTTGACTGTTTCTAACGATTACGTAACTAGCGACAATCCGGACATCGATTTCGGTACCAACGACAATTCTCAAATCATACACAATCTCGACGATCAAAATAACGAAGAAGACATCCATCAAGGAGGCTACGAGAGTTCAACGAAGCAACGGATCTATCCGCGAGTTTCGAGGAGCTCCGATCACAATAGAGTTAGAGCCTTCGCATTCGAAGTTAATCCGGAAGAGCCCGTCATTCCAATTCGGGAGGAGACACCGGCAAGCTCAACACTAGATTCGGAAGAAATTACGAAGTCAACTTAAGAAGTGGAAGAGTTCTACCTCCGAGAATGGGTCCAAAAGACAAAGGAAAGCAGGTGGTTGTTCAAGAAGAACCAACCCCAGCAGAAGAAATACCCATTCGAGAAGAAGCCGAGACACATGGAAATAAAGTGGACTACAACGTGCTAGCCCATCTTAGGAAACTACCGGCCAAACTGAGCATTTACAACGCTCTCATCTTATCAAAGGAGATGAGAGAAGCTCTGATCAAGGCCTTACTTGATCCAGAAATTTGCTTAGCTCAAATGGCTGGAGATTCCTTAGATGAGGTTTGCTCGTTAAAGGAACAGCGAGGTGTTACCTTCACGGACAATGACCTACTACTTGGGACAGCAGATCACAACCGACCATTGTACATTTCAGTTACAATTGGGAAGTTTACGCTCTCCAGAGTATTGGTGGATCCAGGAGCATCAATTAATATAATGAGTCTCCGAACACTAGCATACTTGGAAATTGATGCTCGTGAGCTCGAGGCCGACAAAATGTTATTAAGAGGATTCAACCAGAAAGGAGAAAGAGCCCTCGGGTCAATAACGCTACTAATGAAGACCGGTGACTTAGCAAAGACAACCACAAAATTTCACATAATTGATTCAGAAACGTCGTTCAACGCTCTACTGGGCCGACCATGGATACATGAAAACAGGATGGTACCATCATCTCTACATCAGTGCATCAAATACTACGATGGAGGGGAACGAGTGCATCAAAGGTGACTTACAACCATTCTCCGTACATGAGATTGGAATCCATGAAGACGCGACTTATTATGCACCACCGAAGAAAACAATCTTCTCCGGAGATACCATAACAAATGAAGCAAAGAAAGTTCGGGACAATGAAGAACCCGAAGTTCTAGTCCAACGATCACTCACCACTCCCTTCCGGCGAGATGGTGAAGGTTTCTCCACAACTCGCATCCGAGGTCGAGGCCGGGGACGAGGCCGTGGTAGAGACACTAGGACGGTTGGACGAGGAAACCGACCATCAATGTTGATTGGGAAGACGAGTTCGAAGAAGAAATGAAATCAAGCAAGAAGCAGCGACGATAAGTCGGAAGAAGCCGCAATTCAAGATCTCCCTCGAAGATGAAAAGAATGAAGAATACAAATCAATGTACGAGAAGATTAACCACTACGTACATACTATGACCCTAACCCCGATCCATTCTAACAAGATCGAGGGTATGGTGGTCAAAGAGGTACGTAGCGACGGTGCAAAGCCAATTAAATTCTACCGTGGTGCTTCATCCTCCAAAACTAAAAATAATGTACAATTTGAAGATGTCACTTCATCAGAATTAATGGAATTACCTTTTGAGTGGTACTCTCCCTGTGTTCAAAATTTAATTCAACGTGGCTTCTTACCTCGACAATGGACAAAAGGTCAATCGCAACGTTTTGAAAAATTATTGAATAACTCCGGTCGTCCACCCAATTCAAAGCATGGACTCGGATTCGGCATAGTAGGATCAGTTGACAATACTGAATTTTGTTTGGTTGTCACTTGCGAGCCTAATGAAAACTGCATGGAAACTACAGACGAACTTGAAGATATACAAATTGGAGACGCTCCGCCAGAATTCAAAGAAGAAATTAAATCTACAATAGATGAGTTAACGGAAGTTAACTTAGGTACTAGCGAAGAGCCTAGACCTACCTTTGTTAGCTCCTTACTCGATAAAGAAGACTCCAAAGAAATAATCAAGTTATTAATGGAATTTAAAGACTGTTTTGCTTGGAACTACGATGAAATGGCGGGATTAGCTCCGGAGGTAGCGATCCATAAGCTAGGAGTGGATCCTACTTCTGTCCCAGTCAGACAAGGTCCCAGAAGAATGCGTCTAGAAATCGAACAACAAGTCATAGCCGAAGTTAAAAAGCTAATAGACGCTAAATTTGTTCGTGAAGAACAATACCCGACTTGGTTAGCCAATGTGGTGCCAGTCAGAAAGAAGAATGGTCAGATCAGAATTTGTGTGGACTTCAGAGATTTAAACAAGGCATGTCCAAAAGATGAATTCCCCCTACCGATCCCAGAATTAATGATCGACATTGCTTCAACACATGAGATATTTTCATTCATGGATGGATCTTCAGGATACAGACCGGATAAAAATGGCTCCGAGAAGATGAAAAGCTTACAACATTCGTAACGCCGATCGGAGTATTTTGCTACACGGTGATGCCATTCGGATCGAAGAACGTAGAGCAACCTACCGTGAGAGCAATGACAAGAATTTTTGATGATCTCATCCATAATCAAGTCGAATGCTACGTGGACGATGTGGTCATCAAAAGCAAAGTAAAGGACAACCACTTGTATGATTTGAGAATTGTTTTCGAATGATTAAGACAATTTAACCTTAAGATGAATCCCTTAAAATGCGCCTTCGGCGTCACCTCCGGGAAATTCTTAGGATTCGTTGTCCGACATCGTGGAATTGAAATCGACCCGGAAAAGATTAAAGCCATCTTAGGAATGCCGCCTCCCAAAACCTTAAAACAACTACGATCTTTTCAAGGGAAGCTGGCATATCTTCGACGCTTTATCTCAAACTTGTCAGGTAGGTGTCAGCCTTTCTCGGCACTAGTTAAAAAGGACGCCAAATTAATTTGGGAAGAGAAGTGCCAGAAGGCCTTCGAGGACATTAAACAATATTTAATGACACCTCCTATCTTAGCAGACCCCGGTCTCGGGTAGACCGTCGATACTTTACACCGCGGCTTTAGACGACTCTCTCGAGCCTCGTTAGCCTGAGTCAATGATGAGGGTAAAGAAAATGCTCTTTACTACTTAAGCCGTCGTTTACTTCCGATGGAAGTAAGGTATCCCGCAATTGAAAAGCATTGTTTCGCCCTGATCTTCGCCGCTCAAAAGCTCAGTCACTACATGCTTTCTCATAAGGTAAACCTGATCTCGAAATTTAATCCATTACAATACTTGATGACTCGTCCAACACTTTCCGGCAGGCTTGCCAGATGGTCAATGATATTATTGCAATTCGTTATAACTTTCGTGCCTCTTCGTGCCGTAAAGGGACAAGTCTTAACAGACTTTCTCGCAAGCACACCCTTTGCGGCAGAATCTCCCTCAATGACGACTTGCCGGATGAACAAATAATGAGCTTAGAAGACCCCGATGATCGACGTTGGGAATTATATTTCGACGGAGCATCTTCAGCGCACAAAGACGAAGAATCGCAAGTGATAGTGCTCGGTAAGGCAGGAATCGGGCTAATCTTTATAACACCGGAGCGGGGGATGTTAAGATACTCCTACCACTTAACAGAACCATGTACAAACAATGAAGCAGAATATGAAGCCCTCATAACGGGACTGGAATTAACTATTCAAATGGGGATAACAGTACATCAACATCTACGGGGATTCACAGTTAATCATTCGACAGATCGCCGGACAGTACAGAATTTTTAAACTAAGACTCGAGCAATACTTCCAGTATGCCATACAGTTGTTGGAACAAATTCCGAATGTGACGATCTACAAAATTCCCAGAAAAGAAAATGATTTAGCAGATGCTTTAGCCCGTCTCGCAAAAGAATTTGCCTGTTTGCAAGATGAATCAGTGGAAGTGTCGGCTCACGGACGTCGAGTCCTATCACGGCTCGACATAGACACAATACATAAATCGAGAAAAGAAAAAGGATCAGTTGCAACGAGTGACGTGAAAACACGGAAGATTGGCGACGACCATTGATGAACTACTCGCAAACAGGAAAGCTACCGGACGATAGGTCGCTAGCCCATCGGATCAAGAAAAGAACTCTGTCCTACGCATTAATAAACAACACATTGTACGAAGGTCTTTTGATCAAATGTGGCTAAAGTGCCTAAGCGGGTCCGAGGCCCGTGAAATTGTTAAAGAGGTGCATTCGGGACTCGTGGTGCTCACCGATCGGGTCCGAAGATGAAAATAAAAATTAAAAGACTAGGGTACTACTGGCCCTCAATGATGACCGACTGGATGAAAATCGCCAAGAGCTGTCACCAATGCCAAGTACACGGAGTGGTTCTACTCCAACCTCCAAATGTGCTACATCCGACAATTGCGTCGTGGCCATTTGAATGTTGGGGCACAGATATAGTAGGTCCGATAGAACCACCATCTTCAAAAGGACATCGCTTCATTGTTGCGGCTATAGATTACTTTTCCAAGTGGGCAGAGGCAGTTCCACTTAGAGAAGTGAAAGCACACCACGTGCTGCAGTTTTTCAAGAACCAAGTTGTCTACCGTTTCGGAGTGCCGCGCAGGATTATCTCGGATAATGGGTCAGCATTCAGAAGCATGCAAATAAAAAATTTTGTCAGGAGACACGAAATCGACTGGCTATACTCAACAATTTACTACCCAAGAGCGAACGGCCTCGTTGAGGCTTTTAATAAAACTCTCGTTCAAATCTTAAAGAAAACTTTGGACAATAATAAGAGAAATTGGTACGAGAAGTTGTTAGAAGCCTTATGGGCCTACCGGACAACCTTCAGAACTCCTACTCAAGCTACACCTTACGCTCTGGTGTATGGGTCCGAGACAGTGTTACCTTTAGAGGTTCGAGCTTCCTTCACTCGAATTGCGATTGCAAACAAGATCACGACGGAAGAGAACGCCAAATTACGATTAGAAGAATTAGAAAGCCCGGAAGGGAAAAGACTTAGCGGCGCAACAAAATTTAGAACTATACCAAGCTAAGATGGTTCAAGCCCATGACAAATTGGTCCGCCCAAGAACCTTCAAAGTTGGTGACTTAGTTCTCGTTCTCAAGAGACCTATTCTTGCACATCGCAAGATAGAAGGAAAATTTGAACCCACTTGGGAAGGACCGTTTGTAGTTGAAGCAGTATACTCAGGAGGTTCCTACCGGCTAGTGAATTGCCAGGGAGAACGACATATGCTTCCGATCAACGGACGATACTTGAAAAAGTATTACGTTACCTGATGTTTCGAAGGAACGAATTCTTCATCCCTAAGAAACACGGGCGAAGTAATTACTTATGATTGGGTCCGAACCCAAAAAAAAAAAATAATAATAATAATAAATTGTGCTAAAATAAATAAAGTCATGATAATTAAGTTTTCCTTGTTTTCTTTTCCAAATCAAAATCTCTTCCCTGATCTTATCCTACTTCATTCCTGTTAAATTTGAAAATATAAAAAAATATATATAAACAAAATGTGTCTTTAATAAACATTTTCTTAATGTTCTTGTTCTTAGTACAGCCCCTGATCCTTTTCCTTGTCTTTTCGCAGGGAAATGTCGAACGGGCGGTTGGTCCTGAACTTTAAGAATGGCGTAAGCCGTGCACTCGATGAAAAGAGGGTGAAAGATGGACGATAATCGAGATTGACTCGGATTTCGCACCAACAGGCCTATAGTACGAGGAAAGTGACTGGGTCCCAGTTGACCGAGAAGAACTGCCCGAGCGAGACGATGATGAAAGTGGGTGGCCCAAGCCACCAATCCAAGCAGAAGAAAAGAAAGGCAAACACCGAAGAAGATAAGAAAATGAAGTACGTAGTCACTACGGCAGAGGGCGAGCTTGTCGGCCGCCGCGCCCACGGAGATTGAAGAAGTTCGAAGAGCTACTCTCACGACAACGCAACGAAGAAATAAGAATCGCCATATCCGTAAGATGTTAACAAAACTAGCTGCGGACCAGCGCGACGAGACAGTTGCTAATGCCAGTACATACACTTCAAGGACACCGGTTCACCGAGAACTCGAAAAAGGAGGCCAGCTCCTAGGATAACAGAAAGGACTAGGGAAATCTCACAAAGACCAGAAGAAAGAAGGCTACCACGCCACCGGATAGAACCACCAGTAATGCATGACCTTGTTGCAGAAGCAACCCCGGGGGATGTCCCGACAGACATCATCCCCGAGGAGCCATAGTATGCAGGAGAACGTGAAGGGATTGAACAGTATATCCCACAATATGTCACCAGGCCTCGCCATCTGTAGATTATTTCGGAATACGAGCTGGAGAGAATGCAGAATGTTGAAAAGAAAACCTTTGAATACTTCGAGAGAATTAGAGGCAGAAGAATCAATATACTAGAGGGCCTCGAGCTACACACAGAAATATTCTCAGAGTATGAACAACAGCAAATCGTGGATTGCATCCGGGATTTGAAAAGAATGGGCCGAGCAGGCCGCTTAAGGGAAAACACATACTCAGAACCCCGGAGATGGATGCCAGGGAAGGGAAGAATCACAATACAATGTGGATGCTGTTACCACTTTGCGGAGGATAGGAAGGGAAACCCACCGGGAATACTCCGTCATGGACAAGTGGATGTGATGCCATTAGTCATCAAGAGAATGGTAAAGAGATTGATAACATGGAGGGTACTGCCGCAGATTGCATACCCAATAGCTCGCATTATTAACATCTACAAGCGAGGTGATCGCATACCCCCACACATAGATCATCACGACTTTGTCGGACCATTCCGCACGATCTCTTTCCTGAACGAGTGTAACATCATGTTCGGATCCGACCTCCGGATAGCAGGCCCGGGTGAGTTCCGAGGGCCGGTGAAGATACCTTTACCGTAGGTTCCGTCATGATATCGAAGGGCAACGGAGCAGATATCGCTAAGCATTGCATACCAGGGGTACCAGTGAAGCGGATCTCAGTTACTTTCAGGAGGATGGACGACAGGAAGACACCTTACCACTTCCAGCCAGACCCGGAGTTAGAGAGCCTCCGGCCTTACGAGCTGTGAGTTACATGGAAAATATCACACCTCCAATGTACATCCATACGGCATCCTTGCCAAGGATGGCTTGGAAGGTGATGTTATTAACCATGTACCCCACTATTCAGACATGGATTTTTGACAGATGCTTCTTTTGATGGATCGACGAAGATCATACATAATCCGTTTTGAGTCTACATAGATTGTATGAGATGTATTCCAGATCAAGTTGTATGATGTATCTTCGACATGATTGGAATGAAAGTGACCATGTCACATTTTTGGCCTTCACCTCTTTTGTGCAAATTGACTGGGAAACGCCATTAAAGTTAAATGAAATTCGAACAAATTACAGAAAAGAAATAAAACAAAAAGGATAAAAGAAAACTTTCCTTAAAAATCTAAAAATGACGAACACCAAATTCACATGGACATTAAATGAATAAAATAAATTCGAACCGTTAAAGACAAACAAAATGAACATAAATTTCAAATCAAATCTTAAATCGAATTTCAATTGAGTTCAAACTCATCCTTCCCAATTTCAAATTTATTCTTTCCAAATTTTAAATCAAATCTCAATCAAATTTCAAATCCAATCTCGATCAAATTTCAAATCAAATCTAAATCAAATTTCGAATTCAAGCTTCCCAAATTTCAAATCAAATTTCAAATCAAATTTCAATCAATTTCAAATTCAATCTTCCAAATCTGAAATCCAATCTATTCTACTCTTCCCCCTGGTCTGGGATGAAAGCGGTTTATTCCATTGACACGGATCGAATCTGATGGCGAGGAATTGTATCCAATCTAAACCATCAACTTTCGATCAACTCTTTTGGATGGGATATGTAACATCTACATACTCCCTCCTAACATATTTCCTTCTATGAAAACCTTTTAAAACTTTCATGGAATTCTCGAAACAGCAAAATTCCACACTTTTCAAATCAACACTACGGATCTTTACAAGATCAAATACATCAAATTCAAACTTTTTGGAGTTGAGGATTTTACATCTGAGACTGCATTGCTTTAGGATCCTTTCCCTATTGCAATGAAATACATCAAAATCAAATTCAAACTTTTAGGGTTGAGGATTTTACATCCGAGACTGCATTGCTTTAGGATTCTTTCCCTATTGCGATGAAATACATCCAATTCAAATTTTTGGGGTTGAGGATTTTACATCCGAGACTGCATTGCTTTAGGATTCTTTCCCTATTGCAATGAAATACATCAAAATCAAATTCAAACTTTTGGGGTTGAGGATTTTACATCCGAGACTGCATTGCTTTAGAATTCTTTCCCTATTGCGATGAAATACATCCAATTCAAATTTTTGGAGTTGAGGATTTTACATCCGAAACTGCATTGCTTTAGGATTCACTCCCCTATTGCAATGAAATACATCAAATTCAAACTTTTGGAGTTGAGAATTTTACATCCAAGACTGCATTGCTTTAGGATCTTTTCCCTATCGCAATGAAATACATCAAATTCAAACTTTTTGGAGTTGAGGATTTTACATCCGAAACTGCATTGCTTTAGGATCTTTTCCCTATCACAATGAAATACATCAAATTTAAACTTTTGGAGTTGAGGATTTTACATCCGAAACTGCATTGCTTTAGGATTCTTTCCCCTATTGCAATGAAATACATCAAATTCAAACTTTTTGGAGTTAAGGATTTTTCATCCGAGACTGCATTGCTTTAGAATCTTTTCCCTATTGCAATGAAATACATCAAAATCAAATTCTTGGGGTTGAGGATTTTACATCCGATACTGCATTGCTTTAGGATTCTTTCCCTATTGCGATGAAATACATCCAAATCAAACTTTTGGGGTTGAGGATTTTACATCCAAGACTGCATTGCTTTAGGATTCTTTCCCTATTGCAATGAAATACATCAAAAATCAAACTCTTGAGGTTAAGGATTTTACATCCAATACCGCATTACTCTGAGATCTCTCCTCATTATAATGATTCAATCCAATCAATTCAATTTTCTTTTGTGGTTGAAGATGTTACATCTAAAACCACAAAACTCCAATTTTCATTTCAAATCCAATCCGTTCAAATTAATTTTGACAAACTTCAATCTAAATTGAAACTCCAAATTGAAATCTAAACTCACACATCGAAGCTTAAATTGAAACAAAATAAAATCTAAATTGAAATTTCCCCAGACCATGTGGTTTGGAATTCACCTTCTTTTCCTTTCCCCAGCGAGACTTCATGAATCTCCAGTTTCAGAGATATGCTTGACACTCCCCAACGGAAACTCTTGTACTTCGTCCTAAGTTTGTCACTTGGACATCTGTGTTGGTTTTGCTGATCGCTTCGGTCAACACCAATACGCGCGGTGTGCTCCGTCAGCTCACCACACATATTGGGGGTCCATTTGTTGACCTCATTTTTGATGAGGTCTCCTCTTCTTCTTTTAGTGCTTAGGATCTAGCCTTAGGCTTTTCCTTTGACTATCTTAGAGGATTAGAATTGGGATCCACCACTTAGAATTTCAAACCACTTCTTAACTCCCCGCAAACTCCACAAACTTGATCGTAGACCCCTAATCACCTAGAGGGTTGAAATCAAATGTGGAAGTTTAAAGGATGAGTTCCTATAGGACTCTTTGGCCTTAGGACTCCCCTGGGTGGCCTGGTCGGTGAAGGGCTGACTTACACACACACATTACATTTATACACTACACTTTCACACACATCCTAAAAACACACCCATACCTAACTTGATCTCCTGACTCATGAAGGTGATCCACATGGATGGTCCTTAACCCCTAAGCCCTTGGCTAAGAGGGTTAGGAACAACATAGTAGATGCCTCAAATGAGTCCCTTCATGGCTCATGTGGGCTTGGTATGGCTTCATGGCTCAACCAAAATGATTTCATTCCACTCAAATTTTCCCAATCTTCAATTTTCCAAATTTTCAATTTTCCAAATTTTCAATTTTCCAAATTTTCAATTTTCCAAATTTTCAATTTTCCAAATTATCAATTTTCCAAATTTTCAATTTTCCAAATTTTCAATTTTTGACCCCCGGGACCCTACACCCGCCTAACCTACCCAAAGCCCTTGAAACTTCCCAAAATTTGCAAAATTTCCTAAATTACCCAAAATTCCTCAAAATCAATCTCAAACATTTTCACATCACTCAAATTGATCATCCATACCCAAAAATACCAAAAATTCCAAAAATACCTCCCAATACCCTCCAAATAACAAAATACCCCTCTTAACCCAAAATCCCAAAAATTCAGAAAATTCCCAGAAAATTCCAGAAAATCACAAATATTCCCAATTTCATTTTGTTCAACTACACCATGGGTCAATTTTGTCAATTTACTCTACTTTTGTCAAAACCCCCAATTTGACCCATTTTAACCCAAAGTGAACCCAATGTCAAACCAAACCTATCCAATTGACCAAAATTCTGGTCCAATTCAATTATAAACTTCAATTCAACATTCCCAACACCAATCTAGACCAAATCCAAGTCCAATTTGATTGATATTTGGATCCAATTTCACTTTTGGCCTTAAAGCCCAATTTGGACCCATGACCCAAACCTAACCCAAACTCACCCAATTCAACTCCAATTAACCCCAAATCTTTTCTAAATCTTCCTTAACATCCCTACAAACAAAACACTAACATGATTTGCCCAACATTTAGACCCAAACCCCACTCAAATTCAACCCAAAGCTAAAAGGCCCAATTTTGACCTAAACCCAAACTAAACCCAAATGAGCCCAAACCCCAAAATCAAAGCCCAACCAAAGTCAAAACCTCTTTGAAACACCCCCATAAACATTTCTCAACATTAATTTTACATCAACTTCAACCCTAGCCCAACATTGGCCCAACTTGGCCCACTTGGACCTATATTGGCCCATTCACCAAAAGAACCCAAATTCAACCCAATTCAAACCCAAATCACCCCCAATTTGCTTCAAGTCACTCATGAAACATCCATGAGCTAAACCCAACAATTATTTTGCCCAAGCCTTTACCAAAATTTCATCCCAAAATCCATTTTAAAATTCAAAAGCCCACTTTCCTAAACCATCTTAAAAGCCCATCTAAAATCATTTCAAAAAGCCCAAAATCTACCCTAAAGCCCACATGACATCTCCACTTGCCATCCACTTAATAAAAGCCATTCCCTAAGTCCTAAATTCATCATCAAATCATTCCAAATCAAGTTTCATACAAATTTCCATCAAATTACCAAAAATTCCTAAAATCTATTTCCATGAAATTGACTCAACTTTTCCCAAGCCAAAGGTGAGCCATGCAAGCCATGGACAAGCCACATGAAGCCTTGGAAGGCTTGACATGTGATCAAGCCATTAATGGCAAAAGGAGGGCCCCCTTTCCTAATCCTTCTTAAACCCTTTTTACCTTTAGCATGTCGCACACTAAACCATGCTTAGCCACCTCATCATGGATGGAGACCGCACCATTCTCTCTTGGCTGACCCAAGTGATCCTTTTAGCCCAAGACCAGGCCTTGGGTGGTGAACCTAGCCCAAAACCATGGGTTGACTCATTTGAACCCAAAATGGTCTTCCCCCATTCCATTTCAATCCAAGCTCTTTACACATGGCATTTGCCAATTGCTTGCACCAAGTCCGACCACGACTCACCGACCTTGAGGGTGACCCATGCACTGGCCGGCCGGCCACCGAGCCGCCGGAAAAACACCATGGCCGAGAGCTCGCATGTGAGCCAACTTTGGAATTCTCCCTTGCTCGAGCTGCCCCATCCCCCAGTGGCCATTGTAGCTGTTCTTCTCTTGCCAAGAGCAGCTGATCCCAAGCCCTAACTCTCCCTGGGATGCCCTCCACCCTCTCCTATTTAAACACCACCCCTCTAGGCCATTTGAGGTGCTGAAACAAAACCTTAAGGAAACTCTGCCAAAATTGTTCCAGACTACTCCCCATACATAGAGCACTTGATCCCCATTGAAATCCCCTTGCCATTTCTTCTTTGTGATCTCAATTTCAGAGTTAAAATCCAAGCCCAAAACCAGGACACTTCTCCACAGTGAGCCAATACCCAAATTGATTGGTTCTACGACCTTCACCGGACTAAGGGAAGGTGTCCACCGACAAAAGTCCCATCTCCGGGCCACCCGATTGCTCCGGCCTCCAAGCTTTGTGATCGGGCTGTGGTCGAAATCCTACCTAGGCAATTCACTGAGACCGGGAAACTTCATTTGGAGCTTCGTCGGGATCCAATCGAAGGTGCAACAACCCTCAGATCGAAGCCACACTTCTCTGAGCAAAAGTATGTCCTCACTCTTCTTCCCGAGCTTCTGAACATTCTCCATTTTTATTGTTTAAATTTCATCCCACATAAACCATATGGATGTGTTCGTCTTCTCAAGACGAATCCATAGAGCATAAGAACATGAAAATCCATTGAGTATCGAGTGAGATCTTAGGGATTTAGTGTGGACGGCTCTCGGGTGAGGACGCTCGGGGACGATGAACGGATGCCGTCCATTCAATACACGCGCGGACGGACGGCTCAGATGGCGTCGGACAAGGAGACGGTACGAGAACCGCGGGGCCCGGGCTGCTGACTCAAGCGGCAGCGTCGAATGGGAGCGCGACGCGTGTGCATTCGGAGATGCCGAGGATGACGCGGCGCCGCGTGGATAAATAAAAAATTAGGGGTATTTTCTATTTATTTAATTCCCTAAACTTCAAAAATTCATAACTTTGTGTAGGAAAATCATAAAAATAAAATAAAAATACCCTCTTGCTCGGTGAACGGAGGAGAATAATGTGGAAAAGAAATTATTTAATTTCATTAAGTATTTTATTTTTAATAATTTATTTACTCTCTGCATATTTTTAATTCTCCATGCATGTATACAATTCACCATCGCATGAGACCATAGGGCTTTTGAAGCCTCTAAATTTGGGAACATTTCCTGAATTTTCTAAAGTCAGAGGCCATCCCTATGAAAAGTTATTGATTTTTCAAATTCATGTTACTGTTTGGAGTATTTTAATTCCAATAAATAGCATGTTATGAAATAAATTCTAGAAAAATTTGGTGATGTTCCTTATGATCAGTGGACCCTAGGAAAAATAGGTTTTGAGTTAGTTCATTTAAAATAACCCTAATTGGCTTAAACACCCAAAATAGGTCTCTAATTAATTAGAGCTAACCATACATCAAATTGACTTGAAATCAATTCTCTACTGACCTTTAGGATCAGAGGAACCCACCATAAAAGTTTGAGGTCAATTGGACTTGGTTAGCCCTACTAAATGGGTTGATTAAGCCACTTAATCATTTTAAACTTTAAAAATTCATAACTTTCAAAATACCTTTCAAAAATTCACCAAATTGGTTTTGGAGCCTCTCTGATGTTAGGCAAATTTAAGAAAATTTAAATTTCAATTTTCTAAAAAGTTGATTTTTAATATTATTTTAATAGTTTTAATAATTAAAAAATAATAAAAATCACAAAAATAATAAAATTCACCAAAATGTCACATTTTGAATTTTAATCACTTAGGAATAAACCCCATATTTTTCTTAGGTCTATTTAGTGAGATATTAAATTTTAAAGCTCTAGGGTAATTTTAAAATTAAAAAAATGTATTTTCTAGCATTTTCACTAAAATAATTATAATAAACCATAGAAAAATCAGAAAATTACAAAATTTGATTCTTTGATTTCCTTGATATCAGAGAGATTTTTGAAAAATATAAAATTTATTTTTCAACATTTATTTTATTTTTAAATTAATTAATATTCCAAAATTTAAAATAATTATAATAAAAATAATATAATTCAAAAAATCACCAAAATTGGTCCAAGTGGTCCTCTGGTCATTAGGAATGTCCCCTAATTTTCTTAAGGACAGAAACTTTCCCTTGGTCATGTTATTAAATTTTCCTTGGAAATCTCTATTTTCTACCAAAAATAATTATATAAATAAATTAAATACAAAAAAATCACATTTTCTCCTCTCATGTCTTTATTGACATATGAGTGAAGTCACATAAAAATTTCAAGTTCATTTGAGTTCAATTTAGTGATTTATAAAATTATTAAGCTTAAAAGGGTAAAGTGGTAATTAAAATTTGAACCCTTAATTAAAACTTTAGGTTTAATAAAATTAACAAGTAAAATATTGGATCCTAATCTGATTTGAATGATTGAAATTTAAATAATTAAAGGGTAGAAACCCATTAGGCAATTCAAAATAATTAAACCTTAATTAAATAATTGATTAAATTTGGAAGAATAATAAAATTGGAATTGTTAAAATAGGGATATTATTAGGAAGAGATTTATTCTTTAATTTAAAAATCCCTAAATTAATTATCTCATTAATATTCAATTCTTAATTAAAATGATAACTCAAATTCAAAATATTAAAAGACTTAATCATTAAACTAAAATTAAATTATTAAACTCTTTTAAAAATTTCAATTAAAATTAAAAATAAAATTACATTAAAAATTAAATTAAATTAAGTAAATTAAATTGGATTAAATTAAATTAAAATTAAAAGTTGAATTAAATTAAAGATTAAATTAAATTAAATTAAATAAACAAATTAAATTAAATTAAATGACTTAAATTAAATTAAATTAAATTAAATAAATAAAATCAAATTAAATTAAGTTAAATCAAATTAAAGATTAAATTAAATTAAATTAAATTAAATTAAAAATTAAATTAAATTAAATTAAATTAAATTAAATTAAATCAAATCAAACTAAATTAAGTTAAACAAATTAAATTGAATTAAATTAAATTAAAACTCAATTAAATTAAATTAAATTAAATTAAGTTGAATTAAATATAAGATCACCAAAGACATAAAGAATTCAAAATAAATCTAAAATAACTTGAACAACTATTCCAAATTTAAACTCGTCAATTGAAATTAAACTAAATCACAAATAACTTGAACATCAATTTACCATCGAAAACTTTTATTGTCATAACTCCTAAAACGTAACATTAAATGAAATGTTACTTCACTTAGAGGATATTCAAATGTCCTAGTTCACCGAGCAAGATAACAAAACTTGAGATTCTTGGACGATTAATTCATTTGTATAATTAAATTCATTTGGACTTAAAACAATTCTAAGCAATATTGAAAAGATGTTTAAGATTCTTCTTAAACACTTTCTCAATATGATAGGATGTTTATAAGAACAATTGAATTTAATTGTTCTTTGATGAAGAAAATCGTCTTCAAACCAAAACACAAGGAACCTAGACGTCATAGGAAATGACTACCTTAGCTTTACCTAGGAACTTGCTTAAATATTCTAATTGTGTTTTAAGTGCAGCTTAGAATGACGGGAAGACCCTCCAGGTATGCTTTTATTTTATTGCAATTTACATTATTGCAATTTCATTAATCGCATCGCACTTACTTTTCTTGCATGATAAATAACTGTTGCATGAAAACCCACACCTTTAGGGTAGTCCCTAAAACTGAAACCAAAACTAAATTAAAAGTCATTGCAAGATAAAATTCACCGCCACAACATCTCAAAATATAAAACAACTCAAAATTTAATCACAAACAGAACACAAAACTACAATTACAACTAAATTAAAACGTCTCGTTGGATGATCGGGAATACCTCGGATGATGTAACCTACGTGTTGCTAACGGGATTTCCACGGTCTAAATGAAAGTGTGGAACTCATTTAGTTGAGTTTAGCAAATTCATACGGACTAAGTGAATCCGATAAAAATAATGATGCCGGAAGGATGGAACCAGTGGGATCTTAGCCGGTGTCGTTATAATCAACTTTAAGATTTGTTTTAATTAAAACGTAAAAACACTTGGAAATTAAGATTTTCTCTAAACCAAAACACTTTTCTCATCCCCTGATTTATGACTTCTAAAACTAAAACTCTGCAACAACAAGGAGCTCGGAGCATGTGGGCCGCACGGCCATCGTCATCAGCAAAACCTGAGTCTACTTCATCAAAACTTTCCTAGAATTAAATAACAAAGCCATAGGACTTCGAGGTAGTTTGCCTAGTGCAACATAAATCCTCAACTCTTCGTTAGGCATTTGCATAGCAAATTAAGCCCTAACCGGTCTTAGGATTCCGAGGTAGTCATCCGATACGACAATAAACCCTCATACCTTCGAGGCTATTTGTATGATTCTGTCATATAAATATAAGCCCTAATTAATTAAAATTGGCAAGATTAAAACATTAAATAAACATTAGGACTTTCCTAAATCCAAGCCAAACAATAGGATAATCGGGAAATTACCGAAGTTCACTTCGAATCCGTAATTTCTCCTACTTTTCTTCCTTTGAATTCCCAAAACAAAATGTTCCAAATTTGATCCATTCCCTATTGAAATTCCAAAATTCAATCCTTTGAAAACTTAAACTTTGAAATTCTTGAGAGCGGAATTATTGATTATTATCGAGAGTTTTCTTAGGTGATTCCCGTCACTTAAGATGTAATTAACTATAGGGGCTTGCCCTTATAGGGAATTTTAAAGAACCTGAGTAATATAAACCCTGTTTAATGCTTTCATATTAAGCAGGGGAATTTGTCGGCTTATAAAATTGGTTCGCAGACCAAACGGATGTCACAAATCTTCTAGTTTATTTAATCGAGCCCCACCATCAAGCAGTGTGTCTATCCTTAGGGATAGATACACGGTTTGTGGTGCGGTGCTTGTTTATATAAACTATTTGGGATGTGAGATCGGTTTAATCCCATATCTTAAAACCTTCAAATTTAAAATTATTTTCAAAATCAAATACTACTTTTCTAAATTATTTATTTAAATTAAATTAAAAATTCGCCGACAATCTCTGTAGGCGACCTCTTTTCAAAAATAAAACACAACCTAAAAAATATGCCGACAAAGACGAACACATCCATATGGTTAACATGCTATGAAATTAAGCCAAATTATATGGAGGATTCACAGAAGCTCGGGAGGAAGGTAGAGTTCATACCTTGGTTCTGAGAGGTGAAGCCTCAATCAGAGATTCTTGGCACATTCGTTGGAGTCCAAGGAGGCTAGGGATGAAGCCTGGAGCTGTGGTGAAATGCCTAGACTTGATTTCCACCAGGGCCGATCACAAAGCTTGGAGGCTGGAACAACTGGGTGTCCTGGAGAGGGGGCTTTCACTGGGGAACTACTTCTCTACCTCTCGTGAAGGTGTAGGAAGATTTAATTTGGATTTGGTGGAGTTTCAGAGAGTGTCCTATTTTTTGGCCTGAAATTGAACTCAATAATTAAGTTCAACCTGTGGGGGAGGAGGCAGGAAAGCAGTAGGGTTGAGCTTCTCTCGGCTAGGAGGAGCTCTGGAAACAATTTGGAGGGCTTCTGTTGAAAAAAAATTCAACACCTCTCTCATGTCTGAGAGGTGCTGATTAAATGGCCAGAGCCATTCAGCAGGGTTCGGGTTTAATTGAAGGGTGGATTCAGTTGCTTAGGTGGAGGGCAGAGAGGCTCCAATGTTTAATTTAGCTGAGGTGGCCATTTGGTGGAGTTTGGGTGAGTTTAGGTGGGTGGTGGCTCTCGGTTTTGAACCCCTCTGGCAGCTAGGCCGGCCGACGAGGACGGGGAGGCGGTCCACGAGAGTCGGGTGAGTCATGGAGAGGTTTAATGGTGATTAGCAGTTGTGAGGATGTTTTGGGGTAAGGCAAAAGAGGATTTATCTAATTAAGGGAAGAGATCCCTTAAAATGGGGAACCCTTGGTCCATGGCTCACTTAGCTTAGGCTACATGGATCTAGGGTGGTTCCTAGGGTTCACTAGGTGGCTGTGGAAAGGTTGGTTTAGCCACACTTGGTTCAATTTGGTTTGATTAGGCCATAGGTTCAAATTGGCTCACTTGGGTTTGGGTTAGGCTAACTTGGGTTTGGGTTTGATTTAGGTCCAAGTGTCTTGAGCAACATTATAGAAATGATTGCCATGAAAAACTTTCATGAAGACATGGAATGATTTTGAGTTCAATATAAAGGTCAATTTGGTGGATTTTGGTATTTTGGTTAATTTAGGCAAGGTTGAATCAACTTGGGTCCAAGTTGGGTTAAGGTGGGGTTTAGCCCAATTGAAAGTTTCAAATGGTCTAGAGGAATGTATTGAAGAGTTCCCAACATCAATTGGGAAGAAATTTTAGGGTTTGGCTAATCAATTTGGTAGGTTTAGGTCATGGATTTACTTTAGGCTAAAATAGGGGTATTTTTGGTTTTCAAATAGATTTAGGTTAAGCTTAGGCTCAAATTAGGGCAATTGAAGGTTGCATAGGTTTTATGGGCATGTTACAGAAAGTTTAGGATTGAAATTCAGGGAGAAAAAAGTTGGTATTAGGTTAATTGGTGGTTTTGGATTAATTAGGCAAAATTGGGGATTTTGGATTTCAAATGGAATTTAACTCAAATATGAATCAAATTGGGCTTGGATTTGGTTTAGATTGATAGTAATGATGTTGAATTAAAGTTTAGAATTGAAATTGGGCAAAATTGAGGTCAAATGGGTTGGTTTGGTGTGACATTGAGTTCATTTAGGTTAAAAATGAGTCAATTTGGGGATTTTGATAAAAGTTGGTTATTTTGGCAAAATTAGGCTATGATGTAGTTAATCAAAATGAAATTAGGAATATTTAGAATTTTCTGAATTTTGTCAGAATTTTTTGAAATTTTTGGAATTTTGTGCCAAAAGGGTATATTAGGGTATTAAGAGGTTATTTGGAGGCTATTGGGGTATTTTGGTGAATTTAAGAGGTTGAAATTGTTTCAAAATGATCTTTAGGATCTTGGAGAACTTTGGGTAATTTTTGGAAGTTTTTGAAAAATTTGGGGCAATTAGGTAATTTCAGGTTGGTTTGAAGGACACACTGTCAAAACTAGGCAGTTTGGCAAAAGTTGGATTTTGATCATGATGAAGCTTAAAGTGAGCCATGGACCAAGAAATGTCCACCTTGAACATCTCATGGGTTGTTCCCAACTCTCTTAGCCAAAGAGCTTGGGGTTTGGACTTAGCCATATGAGTGCTCCAATGAATCTGGGGGGAGAATTGGGTAAGGATGGTGTGTGTGAGAGTGCAGTGTGTGTAAGCCAGACCTTACCAGGACCAGGCCACCCAGGGTAATCCTAAGGCTTGAACAACCTTATAGGAGCTCACTATTGGTTCTCCATATGGTGGTCTTAACCTTTTAAAGTGATTTAGAGGTTTGCAACAATCCAAGTGGGATCCTAAGAGGAGTCAAGAAGTAGCTGAATTACTAAAGGGTGGGTCCCAATTCTAGTCCTCTAGGATAATCAAGGAGAAAATGTTATGGCTAGATCCTAAGCACTAAGGAGAGAAGAAAATACCTCACCAAAAATGAGGTCAACAAAAACTTTTCAAAATCAAGACATACTTTTCAAAAACCACTAAAAAGGTAAAAAGATAATTTTCTGATTCCTTTATAGATTTTAATACTTTCCCTTTGGGTTCGATATCTCGGGGCTTAATCAGAAAGTCTTATATTACTTGATAAACGACACGTATACTTGTGTAGTATCCCATATTATAAATTCATAATTTTTATATCTAAATCATCAGCACATATATATATATATATTTAGTGTGGAGTCAAGTTTTTGGCGCACCTATATTTATCGGGGATCAAATCTCTAGTGATTAAAGAGAAATTAGTCGATGATAAAGTACAAAAATTCTGTGTTGAGATTTTAGAATTAGCCAAAGAAAGAGGATTAGATGTCAATGATGGGGATTACTACCTTTCAGATTACACAGATGAAGAGTTTTTAGAGTCGCCGTTGTTAAGACCAGGGCCACGTCATTTGTGCATGATGCTCCAAACCCTACCGAGGAGAACTCCATAGATGAGCTACGAAGGGTCATTCTACTAAGGGATGAGCTGATCAGTTGTATGGAAAAGAGAATGGAAGAGATGACTACCACCATGATCTCCATGGCCACGGTGCACAGACAGTCGGAGTAATAAAAGTTTGTATCTCCGATGGTGAATCAGTCCAGAGATTATCCACATTACAGATGAAAGAAGAAAGGTTTCTTCCACCAACAAAGATGAGCCACCAAAGAATAATGTGGTTCAAGTTGTAGCAAGAGAGAAGGAAATCAACCAGTTGATTGAGCAGCAAGTGTAAGATGCCATAGCCTAATATAAAGGAGGTGCATCAATTTCAAAAAAGTTTGATGCCTTACCTTACCCCAAGGGTTTTGTGCCCCTGATTATTAAGACATTCGACTGGATAAGGAATCCCAGCCAACACATTACGCACTTCCATGCAAGTTGTTGCAATGCGGGAGGTAATGGGGCACTGTTGTTCTGTCAGTTCATCAACAGTTTTTCAACTATTACACTTGATTGGTATACAAAATTTCATAATGGATCAATCAAGTCATTTTATGAATTGGAGAACTAGTTTGTGAAGTGGTTTTCTGGTGTTAGCATCATGTCACCCTAAGTGATCTCATGGTGGAGAGACATAGATTTGATGAGACCTTGGTGGACCACATTTTGAGATGGAGGAACTTAGGCATGAAGTAAAAGTCTCAACTATAGGAAAAACATGTAATTAAGGTCCTACTCAAGACTATCCATGGTCCGGTAGCCTTAATGCTTAAAGGGCTTACCATCAAGTCATTCAAGAAATTTCTCAGTAAAGCCAACTGCCTTTGAGAGGAAGTCAATCACATGGAGTTTTTGGAGAAGTAGAAAAAATCCCAGACAAATCATGACATTTAAGAAGAAGTCCAGGACAATATCAAGGATCGACAAAGGCAAGTAACTGATGAAGATTCAGACCGAGTAGGCTCATCAGGGTTATCGACAACCAATGCAGTATAGTCAGCCTCAGCAGTAGCGTAGCCAGCCCCAGCAGCAGTAGCATGCTCCGACATAGCATTATGGCCAGCTGTACGCTCATTTCTATCAGCAGTCCTTTCAGTAGAGGTCATACAGGATAGATGGTAGACATGGTCTGACAATCAAAAATTGGTTGAACAGAGTCTAGTCCTTCAAAGATGAATCTGTAGTGAAGATTTTCCTCAATTTAAAAAGAAGCCCAAGTTCAGACTGTCTGAGTTCAATAAGTCGGATGAAGTGGAAAATAAATTTCAACCTAACTACTGTCTCTACCACATATTACTCAGACACACCATTGAGAGCTACTTTAGCTTCACGGATTTGCTTGAGATGGAACATAAAAAATTGGAAAGAATAATTAAAAAACATAAAAGAGGCTCCGTAAAGATGATTTCAGCCAGCCTATTAGTTTGATAGATCTGTATGTGAAGGAGAATTTATGGAGCATAGTTTAAACCAGATCCTCTAAAATGATACTGGATCATATTCAACACATTTTGGAGCAGGCAACTGCTCAGAGTCTAGAACCTGCCAAGTCGAAGATGGAGATAGCATCGAAGAAATCTCCATGATGGAAGACCATGAAGAAGAAGAACATCGATGACGTAGAGATTGATAGCACGAGGGATAGGATAGGGGCTGCCAATATTTGATTGGTTATCTCAGAATTAATGGAGAAATCTCTCAAACAATTACCTCTATACAATTTCCTCTACGCCCCTCCAAGGCCTTATGATTATAAGTGTGACGATTTTGACTACGTTTTGACTGTCACTAGTGATAATGTAACTAAACACAACCAATCTAACCTCGATCTCGATTCCAAGAATGATCCTTAAATCGTACTAAATTCCAATGAGACCAATGACAAAGACAATGAAAATATTGACTACAATGGCTATGATAAGTTTGGAAAGTGAGGAGCAAGTCCTCAACTGTAAAGGAACACCGATCACAACTAACTTGGACTTTTCAGATTCAGAGACAATAACAAAAGATTATGTTACTACAATAAATGAAGAATATATAACATATGTGATTCTAAGGAGTTGAAAGATATTATCCTCATGAATAGCTCTAATGGAAAAAAGGCAATCAAATAGTTACTTAAGAGGAGTCACCTTCACCGGTGGAAGAGATATGTGACCAAGAAGAACTTGGAGGTTCAAACAAAGTGAATTATAAGGTGCTAGATCATCTTAGAAAGTTGCCAGCCAAACTAAGCATCTCGACGTGTGCTCCCCTAAAGAAGACTGTATTTTTAAGAAAAAGTGTACCAAAAAAGATTGAAGATCTATGAGGACCACAAGAATGAGACCATTCAACTCTGATTCAATGTTCTCCCACCCGTCCTTCGTAAGAAGCTGGTGGAGGTTTTTTTAGCCCATGCATCTGAGTTCAAGGTCGGGTATGCGCGTGAGGAAGAATTAATAAGATCGTTTAACGAACGAAGCCAATGATCAGCATTAACATAGAAAGAAACTTTATAGAGGATGAGTTCGACATAGATACAATGACATTACACCAGAAGAAGTCTCAGTTCAAGATCTTTTTGGAGTAGACCAAAAAGAATGAATATAAGTTAATGTATGATTAGATCAATCACTACTTACAGACCATGATCCTAACTTTGATCCATCCTCAAAAGTTTGAGAGTATGGAAGTCAAGGAAGTTCGATGTGGTAGCTTTAAACCAATCAAATTTTACCGTGCTTCCCCTTGTTCTTCTAATTCTGAAACTTATATAAATCTTGATGACAATGATCCTAATGAATTAGGTGAATTATTGTCCCATTATTTTTCTTCATGTGTACAAAGGCTAATTCATCAAGGATATGTTCTGAAGCAAATGCCAAAAAATAAGCTAAAACTTTTTAAAAAATTATGGAATGTAAATTTACGAACACTCAGATCAAAAGAAGGTCTTGAATTTGATACGATAGGACCAGTCAATGATTTGAAATTTTTCATGGCTGTTACTAATGGAGCAGAGGAGAATTTCCTTGAAATTAAATATGATTTTCAAGATTAGCTGATAGATGATCCTCCACCAAAGTTTGAGGAGGAAATCAAGACAACAGTAGTTGATTAAAGGAATTTAACCTTGGGACATATGAGCAGCCCTGAAAAACTTTTATAAGTTCCTTACTTAGTGATGAAGAATCTACATATTTGATCAAGCTATTTTCAGAATTCAAGGATTGTTTAGTGTGAAGCTACGATGAAAAGCTTGGAGTGTCCTCAGAGGTCGTTGTGCATCGCCTTAGAATGGATCAGTGTACGACCTGGTGAAGGAAGCTCCCAGAAGAATGCACCTCAAAATAGAATAGGAAATCACAACTAAGGAGCAAAAATAGGTAGGCACTAAGTTTTTACGGGAAGAACAGTACCCTACATGGTTAGCCAACGTAGTGCCGATTAGGAAGAAAAATAGACAAATATAGTTATGTGTCGACTTTAGAGATTTGAATAAAGTATGTCCAAAAGATGAATTTCCATTACTGATATAAGAGTTAATTGTGGACATCATGTTTTAACACATGGTTTTCTCATTCATGAATGGATCGTCAGGCTATAACCAAATCAAGATGGCTTAACAAGACACAACACTCACAACATTGAGAATGTGGATTGAAATTTACTCCTACACAGTAATGCCATTTGGTTTGAAGAGCACGAGAGTAACTTACCAAAGAGCAATGATAAGGATCTTTGATGACCTTATCCATACTAAGTGGATTGTTACAAGACGATTTGGTCATCATGACCAAGGAGAAGGAAAACCATTTTTTATGATTTGAGGATCGTGTTCGAACTATTACGACCATATAATCTCCAGATGAATCAATTAAAGTGCGCCTTAGGCTTCACCTTTGGGAAAATTCTACGATTCATTGTTCGTCATAGGGGAATCAAAATTGACCCAATGAAGATTAAAGCTATCCTAGAAATGCTGCCTCCTAAAAGCTTGAAACAACTACATTCTTTTCAAGGTAAAGTGGCACACCAAGGACGCTTTATATCTAATCTTTTGAATAGGTTTTAGCCTTTTTTGCATTGGTCGAGGAGTCTGAAAAATTTGTTTGGAAAGAGAAATGCCAGTGGGCATTCAAATATATTAAGCGATATCTGATGACACCTCTTGTTTTAGCAGCCCCTATCCTTGGTAGACTGTTGATACTTTATACCGTGACTTTAGACGACTCCCTCACAGCCTTACTAACCCAATTCAATGATGACGATATGGAAAATATACTCTACTACCTGTGTCAACTTCAAATACAAGTGGAGGTAAAGTATCCTCCTATTGAGAAGCATTGCATAGCATTGGTTTTCCACTCAGAAACTTAGGCATTAAATGCTTTCTCATAAACTTAACCTAATTTTGAAAGTTAGTTCTTTGCAATATTTGATGACCTGGCTGATCCCATTTTTTGGTATTTCAATTTATTTTGTTATAGACACCATAATACAAATGCATTTATACTATCACACAAATAATACATGGCTCTAATGGATTCCTCGTTATCGATCCCACTGGGAAACTGTAAATTTGTGACAGTAGTTCTAAAAAAAATGTTCAAATATATACAAATTACAAGTGAAAAGCAGAAATTAACAATGTTTAATTATGCTAATAGAACTATGTTTTCCAAACTAATATCTAAACTTCAATGTAAATTTACTAATTCTAAACAAAGCTTAATTATTTTATAAAGAATGGATCAAATTTGATAATGTATCTTTCCCCTTGCAGTGAGTTTATGGTTAGTGAAAGATTTTAGATTGTTAGAAATTATATTGTGCCAAAGAGGAGCAATCCTATTCTTTACCGTGTTCAGAGTGCTTAATGAAAATTGGCTAATCCTTTGTTTGGTCCGTAAATCTGTGGTTAGGTTGAGAGCATATTGGCTCCCACTCCTGAGTTTCCACATCCCCTCCCCTGAAAACTAACTATCACTTTAGTTCCCAACACTAGGACCGAATTGGGGATTTTAGTCTGTCACCCATCATCTCTAATCCTACGCCTAACAAAGTATATTTCCCTATTTATTTGCGCTCAACCCTATGAACAACATTCTCATCCAAAATATTGAATGTGATTCCCACTTTGTTGAAGAACTCATAGCCCATTCAGATCTTATGTTTCACCACAAATTTTAAGATTTCAATCGGCCAGATTGAAAACTAAATGAAAAATAAAGTGTAAAACCATCATAAGTATTTAACATTCAAATAACATATCTAATCTATCTCTTCATTTCACCATTTCTCATTGTAAGGAGAAACACAATGAAATCTACTCAGATTTCTTGACGAAGATACGAGAAAACATTGATTTTATATATAAAAGAAAATTATACAACCATAACTTATCTGTAACACTTCCCTAAAGCAATTCCCTTGAAGTTCCTTTGGTTCTCTTTGCTTCTTACAGTAAAACTCAAAACAAACACCAAATATGTCTCCACTCACTTGTTTTACTTTGACTCCTATAGAAACCTTACATTAAAACTCCAAAACTCCACTCACTTTTCTCGAGTTTAAAGAACTCTAATATAGTGTTACAAATTTCTCAAGAGTTACCTCAAGCTTCTTAAAGTCATTCAAACAAATCGAATCTAAAAAAAATTTGCTTGTTACCGTCTTGGGTGACATCGACGCCAAACTTGGGGGCTGATGGCGCCCAAATCCAGAGAGCACTAGAATTAAAATTGCCCTGAGCACCGACCGTGGTGAATGTTGGTGGAGGCTAGATTCAGTGTATTTGGATGACTTTTAGAATGTTTCTTGAGGCAACTCTTGCGGAATTCATCCCTAGACTATTTCAAATCAAATTTTGCACCAAAAAAGGTGGTCTGAGTGGGTAGAAGTGTTTTAGAAGTAGAGAGGAAGTGAGCGGTGTGAGTAGTGTGGAAGTGAGAGGAGAGTGTGTGAAGAGTGTGTGAGTTTAGAGTCTAGGGTTTGGTGTGTAAAGTATTGTTTTGTGAGGTATTCTTCTCTAAGAGTTGTAGGAGAAGAAGGAAAGTGAGACATTTCTTCTTCCTTACTCTTCTAAGTGGGAATTGTGTGTCGTTGTGAAGTGGAAAAGCGATTCAAAGGAGCTTCAAGAGATTTCCATGGGAATGAAATTGAGATAAGTTTTCTTTAGTTCCTATTGTTTGTATGACTTTGTTTTTATATATATAATCCATTTTTTGTCATATCTTCCTCATGAATTCTGAGTAAATTTCTTTGTCTTTCTCCTTAAAATTAGATATGGTGAAGTGAAGATTTAGATTGGATGTGCCATGTGAATGTTAAGAAAATGTGATAATTTTTCACATTGTACTTCATTTACTTTTCGATCGGGCTAATTGAATAGATAAAATAGGTTGTGAAACATATGATTCGAGAGGACTATGCATTCTAGAACAAAAGTGAAGATTACATTCAATGTCCATGAAATAGTGATGCAGTTCATGGGGGCTGTGTGAAAGTAAATAACGAAATATAGTTTACTGGGCATAGAATTGGAGATTTTAGGGTGAAAGACTAAGATCTTCAATTTGGTCCTAGTGTTTGAAAACTAAAGTGAGAGCTAGCCTTCAGCTGAAGGGAAGTGAGAGCTCTGGATTGAGAGCCAATATCCTCCAGCCTTACCACGGATTTAGGGACTAAACCTAGGATTATCCAATGTTCCATATAGTTCTCGGAAGAGGGTAAAGAATTTGTATGCTCCATTTCGGCACAATACAAAATTTTCACTAATCTTTATCATCACTCATCCTACATCATTGTAAGGGGGAGGACACTTTCTCTAAATTTAAACCTTTCAATACAAAACATAATTTTTTGGTAGTTAACTTTATTTTGAAGTTTAGAAAGTACTTTAGTGATCTTAGAATCCATTGCATCATTAAACTTTAACAACTTTAGTATTTACTGTAAGTGCATTGTAATTTGAATATTTAATTTTTAAAACCACCATATGGAAAACCAATAGTGAGTTCTCATAAAAGTGTTCGGACTTAGGGCAACCCTAAATGACTTGAGCTTATCTTGCACACACACACCCCTAAGTCATTTAACCCAAAATTTGAACCTTTCCCTTCTACCCTTTAAGAGGCTCACATGATTGAGCCAAAGCCACTAGTCTTTGATTAAGATGGTTAGGGCCAATATGTGAAGGGTCATAAAATGGTTAACATTTGGCTAGACTTGGTCCCAGAGTGGTTGGACTTGGCTAAGTCCATGGCTCATACTTCTAAAACCTAATTCCATTTCAAATAACTATTACTCAATCTTAACCCCACTAAATTGGTTCCATTATCCCCTATTTGAAGCATCCTTCAATTTTCCAAAATTTCAAATTTTGACCTTGGGCCCCTAAACTTCCCTAAAATTGCCTAAATTGCCTATACAACCACCAAACTTACCCAAAATTCCCCAAATTATCCAAAATCCCGCAAATTATCCAAAATCCTCCAAACACCATTCCAAATTGTTCCTCATAACCAAAATTGACCAATTAATCCCAAATTTACCAAATTTCCTAGGAATTCCACCAAAACCTTAAAATGACCAAAATACCCCTGTTAGCCAAAAATTCCAAAAATTCTCGAAAAAATTCCAAAATCTTCCAAATATTCCCAATTTCATTTTTTCAACTACCACATACCCCAATTTTTTCAATTTAGACAAATTTTATCAAAAGTTCTAATTTGACCCTTTTAACCCAAAAGTGCCCAAACAAAACCCAATCTTTAACCAATGGACCCCAATTTTGTCCAATTTCAATTCTAAACTTCAATTCAACATCGCCAATACAATTCTAAATCAAATCCAAGCCCAATTTTGTTCACATTTTAATTCAATTTGAACATAAATCCAAAACCCCCAATTTTGGCCTTATGACCCAATTCACCCTAAAATGACCCAAAGCCACTCAATTTTCCCCAAGACAAATTCTAAACCCTTCCTAACACCTCCAAAAACAAAATACAACATCAATTTGCCCCCAATTTAAGCTCAAACCTCACCCAAGTCCAATTCAAAGAAAAAAGCCCAATTTTCGCCCTAAATTACCCATGAACCCATGTGTGCCCAAATGCAATCCAATTCAACTCAAATGCTCCCCAAAATTGTTCTAAAACCTTCATAACACATCCCTATACCAAACAAAACATCTATTTGGCCAAAAGTTTGATTGAATTTCTTTGCAAAATCACTTGAAACCAAAATCCCTAAATTTGTCATTAAATTGTATCATAACCTAAAATCCTCAAATTGAATCCCCTAAACCCAAAATTTCCACCCAATTTCTATCCAAAACTTTTCATGACAATTACCTACATCCAATTGAACCATTAATTGGGCCCTAGTTAAGTTATAACAAAACCTAAATCCAACTTAACCCATGGTTACCCAAATTGACAAAATCACCAAAACCCATCAAATACACTTCCGAAATCAATTCTAATTCACTCCAAACTTCTTCCATAAGCTTTGTGACAATCATTTAAGATATTTTGATCAATCAATTTTATCCCAATCAAATCTAAACTTAAGTTAGCCTAACCTAGACCCAAACCAACTCAAGTGAATACATGATCCAAATTAAACCAAACCAAGTCAAATTGGACCAAACCAACTCCATGGTAGCCAACCCTAGACCTTCTAGGGTGGGTTTAACCTGATCCAACCCAAGCCCATGAGCCATGGACCAATGGCCACCACTTTGAACCATTGAGTCTAGCCACTTGGCTAAGGCTAAGTCCCATCCCTAAAATCCCCTTAAGCAACCTCCCCACTAGGTTTAATTGCACTGAATCCCTCCTATACTTCTCCTCAGCCTGCCAGCTACCTGCTAGTCCTTTCCTACAACCCCAGCCATCAGAATAAGCACGTCTAAGTGTCCCCCTTAAGCTTAATACCTAAAATTGGCAAGGCCAGTGAGCAATCCCCTCACCAGCCACCTGCCCTGCTTAGCACTCACCCTAAGCGGCCCAAAGCTCTCATTGTCTGGCCCTGAGCTCCCCTCTCCGGCCATGGCTATAAAATGCATCCCTCACGGCCAAGTTTTGGGTGTTGAAATTTTCCTCACAAAACCCCCTAAATTGCTCCCGGAATTATTCCCGGCGAAGAGAAGAGGATCCGCATAGTCCTCCTGCCTTGAATCCCACCAACTTAGCTCAATTTCTCAGTTGAAATTCATGCCAGAAATAGGACATCCCTAGAAACTCTTCCAAAATAAAATTAACTTCACCCACACCATCCTCACACCATCCCCACACCAAGAGAAGAAGTTCCCTAGTGAAAGCCCCCTCAACAGGCCACCCATCTGTTCTATCGACCAGAACTCCAAATCGGACTTGGAAGAACTTAGCTCTAGGCAATTCAACATAACCAGGGGCTCAATTTGTAGGCTTCTAGAACTCCAACAAACATGTCAAGCATCTCTAATTGAGGCCTCACCACTCAGAGCTAAGGTATTGAACCTTTCTTCCTCTTGAGCTTCCAGTGATTCTCCATTTTATTCTGCTCAATTTTAATGCATGTTAGCCATATAGATGTGTTCATCTAGGCTAGACGCATTGATAGAGACCAACCGCACTTGATTTGGTTGAGTCTCGAGTGAGATCTTAGTGTTTTAGCGTGAACCGCTCTCGGGTAAACCAGACGGGGACAATGAACAGCCACCATCGGATGGCACGTGTAATGAACGGACGGTGCACATCGAGTCGCACAGAAGCTGTGTACGTAAAGCCCACACTAACTCAGATGGCGACGCCGAATCAAACCACACCGCGTGTGCTTTCAATCCGCCGTAGGATCCAGTCAGCGCTGAGTCACTTAAGTAGGAAATTAGGAATTTCTGATTTATTTAAATCCTTGAAACTTTAAAAATGCATATCTTTGTATAGCAAAATCCTAAAACTAAACTAAAAATACCTTCTTGATTAGTGAACATAGGAGAATAATGTGGAATTAAAATTAAAATATTTTTTCATGTATTTAATTTTTAATTATCTATTTAATGTTATGAGTATTTTAATTCTCCATTAGCATGCATATTTCACCATGACTTGGGAGTATGGGGCTTTTGTTCCCTCTGTCCTTGATAATATTCCCTAAAATTTTCAAGGCTTGAGGGGACCTCTAGGTAGAAATACATATTTTCCACGTCTAGGTGGTTGTTTTAATACATTAAATCCAAAAATTAGCTTGTTGATTATAAAAATCCAAAAAAACTAGGTGAAGTATCTTTAGACAGGAGGACCCTAGGAAAATTTTGTTTGATTTAGTTCATTAAGAATGACCCTAATTTAACCAAATACTCAAAACTAAAAATAAATAAACTTGGAATAACCATAGAACAAAATGACATGAAATCAATTCTCCACTGTTCTTTAGGATTAAGAGAAACACCAAAAAAAAATTCAAGTCAATTGGAAATGATTTAACACATTAAATGAATTATTCAAGTTACATGGCAATATTTGAAATTAAAAATTCATAAAACCCAAAATATAACTAAAAAATTCACCAAATCAATTTTGAAGGCTCTCTGAGATCAGAGAAGTCCAAGAAAATTAAAATTGGAATTTTTTAAATACTTTCATTTTTAACATATTTTTGAGTATTTTAATATTTAAAAAATTAAAAAAATCATAAAAATATTAAAATTCATAAAAGTGTCATATTTGGTCTCCTAATCACTTAGGAACCAACTAAATATTTTTCCTAAGCCTCAAAGTAAAGATATTGAATTTTAAAGGCTTAGGGTAAATTTTATGATCTAAAAAAATGGATTTTTTCAACCCTTTCAGTAAAATAATTCTAGAAATTCAAATAAAAATTAGAAAAATATAGATTTCATTTCTTTGAGTTCTCTGACCATAGAAAGATTTATGAAAAATATAAAACCTAATTTTCGACCTCAATTTTATTATATAATTAATTAATACTCCAATCTTTAAAATAATTATAATAAATAAAATAAAATTCAAAAAATCACCAAAATTGGTCCAAGTGGTCCTCTTATCAGTAGGAACCTCCCATAATTTTCTTAAGGATAGAAGTTTCATCTTGGTCATGTTGTTGAATTTTCATTAAACATCTCTATTTTTCAAAAAAAATAATTATATAAATTAAATTAAATTTAAAAAATTCACATTTTCTCCTCTAATGTCTTAATTGTCATGTGAGTAAGGTGACATAAAAATTTTAAATTCATTTGAGCTTGATTTAATGAATTATGAGATGAACAAGATTAAGAGGGCATAAAGGTAATTAAGGGACTTTAACATTAATTAATGTTTAGGTTTAACCAAAGGGAAGGGTAAACATTTGATCTTAATCTTCCTTTTGGATGATTGAAACTTAAGAGGTTAAAGGGTAGAAACCCATTAATCACCTTGAACATTAAAAGAAGAAACACTAATTAATTAAATCATTTAAACTTTGGAAGTTAATTAAAGCATGAATTATTAAGGTTAAGGGATTTAACATAGGAAGATTCTAATTCTTCCCTAACAAATGGATTGATCAAATATCATTTAAACTTCTATCAATGAAACTATAAAAAATGATGCTTGAAACTAAAGGGAATAATCTTGGAATATTATAATCAAATTAAAACTTAAAATATTAAAATTAATTTGAAATAATTTTAAAATCAAATTAAAATAAACTTAACATATTAAAACTAAAGTAAAAATCACTTAAAATTAAAAGTTAAAATAAATTTGAAACCCTAAGATCAATTTAAAATAATTTATAATCAAAATATTAAAACTAAGTTAAACCAATTAGAATTAACCAAAAATATTATAATTAAGTTAAGACAAACTTAATTCATTAAAAACTAACTGAATCAAATAATTTAAACACCTTTTCAACCTAAATAATTTAAAATATCAGAAAAGTAACTTGAAACTTTATAACTAAATTGAACCATTTTAAATCATCAATTCAACTTTAGATAAAAATGGTTAAATCCTTTATGAACTTATTTGCCCCTAAAGGCTTTCACCTTTATAACTCCTAAATGAATTATCAAATGAGATGTCACCTTACTCATAGGATAATCAAATATTCAAGTTGATTGAGCAAGAATCAAAACTTAACTAAAGCACTGGATGATCAATTCATCCGTATAACGAAATTCATTTGGACTAAAAATAATCTCAGAAGCATTGAAAAGATTTTCAGGACCTGTCTTAAGCACATTCTACACCTAATGGGTTGTTTTAAAAAAGAAAAATTGAACTTCATTGTTCTTTGATGAAATAAAATCATCCTCAAACAAACCTTACTAATTGACTAGTGATAGGACTAGGACTTGGTAGACAACTAGAACCATCCCTTAGCTTTACCTAGGTGTTCTCTTTAAATATTTAAATGACCTAACATGTCTTTCAAGTGCAGTTTGAAATGATGAGAAGACCCGCCAGATATGCTTTTATTTTATTGCAATTTACTTATATGCACTGCACTTTACTTTCCTTTCCTGCAATCTTGCATGTTAAACAACAATGTCACTTGCATGAAAACTGAAACCTTTAGGATAGCCGCAAAACTGAAAGCAAAATTAAGATTAAAAAATCAAAAGAAGATAAAACTCACCGCCACAAAATTAAAAATATAAGACAACTCAAAATTTAATCACAAATAGAACAATAAATTCTGAATTTTAACTAAATTAAAACGTCTCGTTGGATAATCGGGAATACCTCAGATGATGTAACCCACGTGTTGCTAATGAGATTTCCCACGGTTTAAATGAAAGTGAGGAACTTATTTAGTTGAGTTTAGTAAATATTTTTGGACAAAGTGAATCTGATGAAAATAGTGGTGCCGGGATGATGGAACTGTGGGATCTTAACCGGTTCTGCTCAATCAACTTTAATAATTCCCCTAATAAAACTTAAGACATTGAATTTGAAACTCAACCGCTAAACCATGACACTTCTCTCATCTATTGATTGTCACCTCTTAAACTAAACCCTCTGCAACAACCAGGAGCTCGAAGCAAGTGTGGTGGACAGCATGATGGACTTTGTCAGCTTTCCTTTCTTTAGTAAATAAACAAACAAGTCATAAGATTTCGAGGTAGTTTGCTTCATAGGATAGTTGGGAAGCCATCAAAGTTCGCTTCGAATCCTTGACATCCCTACCTTTTCACTCCTTTGGACTCATAACATAATTATTCATAATTTGATCCATTCCCCTTTGATTTCCAATGTCCAACCTTAAAAACTTAAACTTTGAAATTCTTGAAAGCAGAACCAATGATCTTAATTGAGAGTTTTCTTAAGTGATTTCCATCATTTAAGATGTAATTAACTATAGGGGCTTGCCCTTATAAGGAATTTCAGAACCAAGATTAATATAAACCCTATTTAATTTTTTTGTATTAAATAAGGGATTTTGTCAACAAATAAACAATGATTTGCAGACTAAACAGATGTCATAAATTTATTTGTTTATTTAATCAAACCTCATTACTAAGCAATGGGTCTATTTCTCCGGATAAATGCATGGCTTATGGTGCGGCGTTCAACTATTTAAACTGTTAAAGATATGGGATCAGTTTGGTCTCATATTTTTAAAAATCAAAAAATTATTCTTTCAAAACTATTTAAAAGTATATATATATTTGAATTAAATTTAAAAAAGGTCGATAATTTTCTAGCGACTTCACTGGGGAGTAGTTCCTCTCTCTATTTTGATCAGATGATTTTGCTTTCTTAAATCAGTAGCGAGTCCATAACCCTAGGACCAAATTACCATTCTTTCCATTGGAATACCTCGCTCATTTCTGTCTTGAGTGAGTGTAGTTAACTCCTATTTGGATTTTGAAGCCACTGATTAGACATCCTAAACAGAGATGTTCCGGAATCCTCCCACCTCCCCAAAGAGGCGAGGTAGACCCTCAATAGGTGTGATTTAAGACCGATCTATCGAATTGAGATTCCTACGGGGTTTTACCCTTCCTAAATTCAGGATAAGTGTCTGATATCTTTCTCGCTCTTCTTGTGATTGATCCTGCTCATAACCAAATCTTTATGAACATTCTATTTCCTGAATTTATCTATTAACTACAAACAAAATAAATCATAATCTAAAAATTTTTACAAAACAAACAAACAAAATCAAAATGAAATGAACGAAAACTTGTTCGGATGTTTCCTTGAATTTTCTTTATTTCGTCCTAAAAATCATTGCGACGAGAAGGGGAGTAGGGTAACTCTGACACTCCAAATCTTTTCTGCAGAAGATGTCTGCACCGAAGTTGATCTTTTCCTTCACCACTGGGATGGACTTAGAAATCAATAGGAATGGACTGCCCAAAAATGAAGTCATCCATTTTGAATAAGAGTTTGATCAAACGAATTTTAAGTTCGGAGACTCTATTGTTGCTCTACTAAAGTCCAAGGTACCAGAATCTGTAGGGCTTGTCATTGAGTTCAACCTGAAGTCGACTCAGGAGTTTCCTCCCCCAAAGAGGGTCCCGACAGAAGGAGACACTATTGCCCGTAAGAGATTGGTTGTTAAAGCTAATAAGGCTGCCTCCAGGACTGCTGTCGATGCCCTCGCTGGTCTGGTTATCACTGCACCTACCCCTTCCAAAAGGAATGGAAAGGAAGTCCAGATAAGTGATGAGCTTGCTACTATGGAGGGTACGATTTTCCTGCTATTCCACTGGTATTCTAGATTAGGTTTAGCTCAAAGTTTGTGCCCTTTACTAGATCCCAAAGGAGAAATAAGAATAGAAGAAGACCAAGGTCAAGAAAATCAAGATTGCTACTGTAAGAGGAAGAAGAACTGCTAAAACTTTCACCCCTATTAGATTAGGTTTAGCTCGAAGTTTGTGCCCAGAGGATTGCTGTCGCGTTACCGCGACCAGTATATTACGATGATCATAAGGGACGGAAGGCAAGAAGTAGACCATTTACTCGATTGCGGACAATAATTGAGAAGTTGGTGAGAAATGATAATTTTTCTGTGCCTAAGATCTTGAGAAGGATGAGTAGAATACCTGCCAAGGCACTTCTCGGACTGAGGGTGCTTCCCCCTGCCGTTCAAAGCGAACTTCCACTGAAGAGGAGAAAACTGAGTAGGAAGAAGTTATCTGTCATATTATCCAACCCGCATCTTAGTAGGCAAACCACCTTTAAACCTACCGCTGATGAACCATCCAGTTCTAGGAACCCAATTTCAAAAAGGATGGTGTGGCAGCCTAAAGTCGCGGAGCAAATTTCAATAGAGCAGCCAAAAATGAGTACTTTTGATGCTAAATCTGGAGCTAAAAATAGTACTGCCATCTCAGAGACAACAAAAAAAATGAAGTTCACCGACTATAGTCTACCAGTCGTAGGACCATCAGAGGAAAGTCACTTGAAGTCACTTTGGAAAATTTAAGATTAGATATTCAGCAGTTGGCTAAAGAGCGGAAAGAAAGTTCAAGAATGAAAAAGACTTGTCAGGGTATAAGGATGAGGATTTTACCAAGATCAACGTGGTTGAGACCTGGGCGTCGTCAGCTCTACTGGGCGCTCCAACAACTATAGAAGGAGACAACCAAGATGTAATGAGGCTATGTCTTCAAGAAAAGGATGAAATAATTTACTGAATGGAAAGGAAAACGGAGGAGATGGCGGCTGCCCTAGCAACGCTTTAGAGACAGCCTTAGACCCCAATGGAAACACCCCGAGAAGTCATTCACATTGCCGATAGAGCAAAGGAAATCACATCCATCAATGGAGACGAGACGTCGAAGAAGGATTCCACTCAAGGTCTGATACCAGAAAAGGACATTAAGAATATGGTAGAACAGCAGGTGCGAGAAGCCTTAGCCCAATCTAAAGGTGGGACTTTGATTCTGAAGGGTAGACCATACCCTGAAGAATTTGATGCCGTACAATACACTAAAGGCTTCGTACCACCTCTATTATAGACTTTTTATGGAACAGTGTTGACCTCACTTTTGGTGAGGTCTGATCTTCCTCTTAGTGCATAGGATCTAGCCATAGGACTTCTCCTTGACTATCCTAGAGGACTAGAATTGGGACCCACCTTTTAGAAATTTTCAGCCACTTCCTGACTCATCTTGGGACACCACTTGGATGGTTTCAATCCTCTAAATCACCTTGGAAGGTTAAAACCATCATATGGAAAACAAATATTGAGTTCCCATAGGAATGCTTGGACTTAGGGCGACCTTGGGTGACTTAAGCTTCTCTTGTGCACATACACACCCCCAAGCTATTCAACCCAAACCTGGAACCCTTACCTTCTACCCTTTAAGAAACTCACATGATTGAACCAAAGCCACTAGTCTCTGATTAAGATAGCTAGACTCAATATGTGAAGGGTCATAAAGTGGTTACCTTTTGGCTAGACCCCAAAGTGGTTGGACTTGGCTAAGTCCATGACTCATACTCCTGAAACCTAATTCCATTCAAAATCATTTTTACTCAATCTTGGCTCCACTAAAATGGTCCCATTCTCCCTTATTTGAAGCCCACTTCATTTATCCAAAATTTCAAATTTTGACATTGGGTCCCTAAGCCTACTTAAAATTACCTAAATTGCCCCTTACAACCACCAAATCATCCAAAAGTTTCCCAAAAATTACCAAAAATTCCTAAAAATCATTACAAAATAGTACCCACTTCTTAAATCCACCAAAATACACCAATACACTCAAAATAACCTCCATATACCCTAAATACCCCTTTTTGCGCAAAATTCTAAAAATTCGAAAAGTTCCAAAAAAATTCCAAAATATCCCATAACTTCCCAATTTCATTTTGTTCAACTACACCATAACTCAATTTTGCCAAATTAACCCACTTTCAACCAACAATCCCAACTTGGCTCACTTAACCTAAATTGAACCCAATATCAAACCAAATCAACCCAATTGACTCCAATTTTGATCAAATTCAATCCTAAACTTCAATTAAACATCCCCAATATCAATTTCAATCATAACCAAGCCTAATTTGGTTCACATTTGATTTTAATTTCAACTTTAAGCCAAAACCCTAAATTTTGGCCTTATGATCCAATTCACCCCAAAATGACCCAAAGCCACTCAATTTTCCCCAAACCAAATTCCAAACAATTCCTATCAGATTCCTATACCAAACACAACATTCATTTGGCGAAAATTTTGATTGAAATCCCATACAAGCTCACTTGAAAGCAAAATCCCCAAATTTACCCTAAGGTTGTCACATGACCTAAACCCTCCAAATTGAATCCCGTAAACCCAAATTTTCCACCCAATTTCTATCCTAAACCTTACATAACAATCACCTACATCATTTTGAATGATTAATTGAGCCCTAGCGAAGCTCTATCCAAACCTAAACCCAAGCTTAACCTGTGGTTACCCAAATTAACAAAATCACTAAAATCCATCAAATTCACTTCCCAAATCAATTCTAATTCATTCCAAACCTTTTCCATAAGCTTCGTGACAATCCTTTGGACAATTTTGATCAATCAATTTAATCCAATTCAAACCCAAACCTAAGCTAGCCCAATTCAATCCCAAACCAATCCATGTGAACATATGGCCTAAATTATACCCAACCAAACCAAATTTGATCAAGCCAATCCCATGGTAGCCAAACCGTAGACCTCGTAGAGTGGGATTGACCTGACCCAACCCATGCCCCATGAGTCATGGACCAATGTTCCACCAAATTTGACCAATGGGTTAAGTCACATGGCTAATGCTAAGTCCCATCTGTAAACTTCCCTTAAGCAAGCTCCCTGCCCCAATTAATGCCGTTGAGCTCCTCCTCCACTCCTCCTCAGCCTATCAGCCGCCTAACCATCCTTGCCAACCGCCCCAACTGCCAGAATAGGCATGCTCGAGCACCCCCCTGTGGGCTTAAAACTCAAAATTGAGCCATGGCAGTGAGCAATCCCCTCACCAGCCTCCTGGTCTGCTCAGCCCTCACCCGAAGAGGCCTATAGCACTCATTGCCTGGCCTAGAGCTCCCCTCTCCGACAAGCTCTATAAAATCCCCCTTCTCGGCCATGTTTCAAGTGTTGAAAGTTTCCTCACATAATGATCTATAAAAAAATACCGATTTCTTTATGTCTTAATTCTTATTAATTTCTAAGGATATTATGCTTTAATGAAAGGTATTTTTTGTATTTTTGGATTTAGGCAATATCAAAAGGTCTAAGAAGGAAAAAGGAGCAAAAAGGAGAAAAAATGGAGCAAAATACCAAAAGTATAAAAAATTATGGCCTGGCGCCAGAAATTGGCGCCAAGCCGCCAAAAACTGGCGCCTATGCGCCAGACTCGATACGAAAACTATCAAGTTTTTGACAACGTTTGATCAATTATTTTGACGGAGTGAGCGGTTATTGGACATTCTAGAAGGCTGGTAGTTGTTCCTTGATAATAGGACATCTGATACATTGCATTTGGACGCTCCAAAACAGTTTTAATCGCAAAGTGGTGCGAGCCAAAGTGAAGAGGTGCGAAGAACTAGACGCGGTGTCCGGCGCGTAGGCACCAGGTTCCGGTGCCTAGGTGCCAGGTTCCGGTGCCTAGACGCCAGACCGACCTTCTAGCAGATTCATTGAATGTGGACATGTTTTGAAGAGGTGCCTCAAGACAACTCTTGGAGCCTATAAATAGAGGTCCAATTCTTCAGAAAATGTGCCCCTCCCATTGTACCCCTTTCTCTTATCTACTTTAAGATCTCTCATCCTTAGAGAGAGAATTAGAGAGAGAAATTTAGGGCACTTTTGTTTAGTTTAGTGAGTTTATTTTCAAGTTATTGCATATAGAGTTCATTACACTATGGAGTCAGTAGGAATCAGAAGATCTGTAGAAGAAATATTTGAGATAAGTATATTTTTATATTTGATTCAAAGTTTAATTATCATGTTCTGTTATTTATTTTCAATGTGTTCTGAGTAGTTAGTTACTTTCTTACTTCAATTATGAAGAGATAGATAAGATAATATAAAGATTCGATGGAGAATTAAAATTCAAAATATTTTCAAAACATTGTGATGACATTAATACCTGATCTTACTTTACTTTTTAAATTGGCCGTTTGAATTGTTAAAACTTGTTGAAGAGTTTAAAAACCTTGTAGGAGAAGAACTCTTAACTTGTAAATGCCACATGAATCCTTGGGTAGTCGAAGGCCATGTGTGGGCTATTCATGGTGAAGTGCAAATAAATAGGAAGATAATATTTAAATGGCGTAGAATTGATAAGTTTTTAGAGTGAGAGACTAAACTGTTATAATTTGATTTATAGACTAGGAAAGGGTCACTCGTAGGGCCTACCATAGCCACCCATGGACATCAGGAAGTGTGAGCCTAGATTAACCCATTATTACTAACAATACATCCGGTCCTATTCTGTAAATTAGTCAATGTTCTTTGCACCTGGATCAAAGGGTAAAGAATATGAATGCTTCTATTTGGAACAATACCATAAATTAAATTCTCCAACGAATATTAAATTATCTTAAAAATCTTAGATTAATTGAAGGAAAGAAAGTTTATTTTTTTTATAGAGTTTATAAAATCATTTTCTTATTATTGTTTTCTTTAAATTTCATATAGTAAATTAAATAGTAATTATAATCAAAATAAAAAAAATATTTTTACTATTATATTTCTCTTTCGTTTTAAAGAAAATTTATTTCTATAAATCTTCCCAGTGGGATCGATACTGGGGTCTTTGTTTAAAAACCCTATATTACTTGAAACGATACGTATACTTGCGTAGTACCCCTAGTGTGTAAACATATTACTTATATAATATTAATTTTATACACTAGTCGCTAATAATAAAATGAGTCAAAGCTTTTTGGCTATCTTTTGGAAGCAACATCACTGCGTTAAGCGCGGTAGTCGGGTCAAGTTTTTTGCGTCGTTGCCAGGGAAGAAATCAAAGGAAGAAAGAAATAAAATAGTAAAATTTTATTGCTTGTTTTATGCGAAGATTTGGTTCTGAAGGATTAATACCTTTAGATTCTGAATTGGAAAGAACAATTAGAAAAATTAAAAAGGGAAAACAAATTCAAAAATTTCAAGAAATGGCTGCTTTACAAAATCCAATTGAACTTAATGATCAAAATGTTTATAAACCATTAAGGGATTATGCTAACCCTACAGTTGATGAACTTCATAGTGGTATTCAAATACCCACTGTAGATGCTAATTCTTTTGAACCTAAATCATCTATTATTCAAATGGTGCAAAACAATCAATTTGGTGGATCACCAAATGAGGATCTAAATTGACATCTTATTAGTTTTTTAGAACTTTGTGCTACCTTTAAATATAACAATGTTTTTGATGATGCTATTAGACTTAGACTCTTTCCTTTTTCTTTAAGAGATAAAGCAAAGATGTGGTCAAACTCATTAGCGACTGGTTCTATTAAAACATGGGCTGAAATGGCACAAAAATTCCTTGCTAAATATTTTCCTCCTTCTAAAACTGCTAAATTAAGAAATGATATTACTTTGTTTAGTCAATTTGACGGGGAGACAATATATGAAACTTGGGAAATATTTAAAGAACTATTAAGAAAATGTCCTCATCATGCTTTACCTGATTAGTTGATTATTCAAACATTTTATAATGGATTAATTGGATCTTTAAAATCAATTATTGATGTTGCTGCTGGAGGTTCTTTAATGTCTAAATCATTTGAAGAAGCTTACACATTAATTGAATAAATGGCTAATAAAAATTTTCAATAGCCTTCTAAAAGGATTAATCCTAAAACGATGGCTAGTATTCAAGATAATGAAGCCTTTTCTATCTTAGCTTCACAAGTTGCTGCAATATCTAATATTGAAAAGTCATCCTAATTTTAACTGGAACAATTCACAACAACAATGAGGTAATAATCAATCTCATCCCACTAGAAATTGGAATAATCAAGTTAATTCAAATTATAAACCTCCTGGATTTAATAATCAACAGAAAAATTTATCAATAGAAGAATTAATTATGCAATGAACAGAAAAAGTTATCAATATAAGAATTAATTATGCAAATGAATAATCAATTACAAAATCAAAATACTGTTATTCGTAATATTGAAAATCAAATGGGGCAAATTGCTACTTTAATTAATAACAGATCTGTAGAAACACTTACTAGTAATGTTGACATCAATCCAAAGGAAACTGGAAAAGAACATGAACAAGTTAAAACTGTGCAACTTAGAAGTGGAAAGGAATTAAAAGAAAGATTACAGAATGAAATTGAAAGAGAGATTGATGTTGAAGAGATTGAAAAACCTAAAGAAACTCTCTCTCCTAGTCAAGATCAGACTGTTATACCTGTTAATGTGGAAGTTGAAAAACCACCACCACCTTTTCCTCAAAGACTTAAATAGCAGAAACTTGATCATCAATTTTTTAAGTTCTTTGAAATTTTTAAGAAACTGACTATTAACATAACTTTTGCTGAAGCTTTGGAACAAATGCGAACTTACGCAAAATTTATGAAGGATATTTTAAGCAAAAAACAAAAATTTGAAGCTTTTAAAACTGTTGCATTAAGTGAAGAATGCAGTGCAACAATTCAAAAGAAATTACCTGAAAAGCTTAAGGATCCTGGAAGTTTCACTATACCTTGTGCTATTGGAGAAAAATTTTGCGAAAAAGTTTTATGTGATTTAGAAGCAAGTATTAATCTCATGCCATTTTCTATCTATCGAAGATTGGATTTAGGAGATATTACTCCCACCACTGTAACTCTTCAGTTAGCTGATAGATCTATCACTTATCCTAAAGGAGTTATAGAGGGTGTCCTTGTTAAAGTGGATAAATTTATCTTCCCTGTAGATTTCATAGTACTTGATATGTAAGAAGATAAAGACACACCAATTATTTTAGGAAGACCTTTTCTATCTACCGGACGAGCTATGATTGATGTGCAAAAAGGAGAATTAACCATGAGAGTCAATGATCAAGAAATTAAATTCAATGTTCTTAAATAAATGAAGTACCCTGATAAAGAAAAATGTTATCGAATGGATATAATTGATTATTTAATTGAAAAATATTATCAAGAAAATTTAAAGTTATTTCTGAAGAAAAATTTGAATTTTTAACTAATGAAGATGAAATAGTAGAAGAAGAAGAGACTCATTTTATTAAAGATAATTGGGAAACTTTAGACATAACTCAAAATGATATACTTTTACACTCAATTAAAAAAACAGCTGAACTGGAATTAAAAATGTTACCTTCCCATTTAAAATATGCTTTTCTTGGAAATTCGTTAACTTTACCTGTTATTATTTCTTCTGAACTGAGTAAAGATCAAGAAGAAAAAATACTAGGTGTGTTAAAGAATTATAAGAAAGCTTTTGATTGGACTATTGCTGATATAAAAGGAATAAGCCCTTCCATTTGCATGCATAGAATTTTAATGGAAGAAAATTTTAAACCTACTATAGAATCGCAAAGAAGATTAAATCTTATTATGAAAGAGGTTGTTAAAAAAGAAATTCTTAAGTGGTTAGATGCTGGTATTATTATCCTATTTCCAATAGTCAATGGGTAAGTCCTATTCATTGTGTTCCGAAGAAAGGAGGAGTAACTGTCATTGTTAATGATAAAAATGAACTTATTCCTACAAGACAAGTTACTGGATGGTGAATTTGTATTGACTATAGGGAACTAAATAAAGCCACTAGAAAGGATCATTTTCCTTTACCATTCTTGGATCAGATGCTCGATAAATTAGCTAGACACTCATATTTCTATTTTCTAAATGGATATTCTGGTTATCATCAATTACTTATTGCTCCTGAGGACCAAGAAAAGACAACATTTACAAGTCCTTATGGAACATTTGCTTTTAGAAGAATGCCTTTTAGCTTATGTAATGCACCTGCAACTTTTCAAAGATGTATGATGTCAATATTTTGTGATTTGATTGACAAAGGAATTGAAATATTCATCGAGGATTTTTTAGTCTTTGGAACTTCTTTTGAATCTTGTTTGGAAAACATAGCCATAGTTCTGAAAAGATGCGAAGAAACAAATTTAGTTCTTAACTGGGAAATATGTCAATTCATGGTCACAGAAGGCATTGTACTTGGACACAAAGTATCATGAAAAGGGATGGAAGTAGATCAAGCAAAAGTGAAAATTATTGCTGAATTGCAACCACCTACAATTGTTACTGATGTGAGAAGTTTTCTAGGTCCTGCTGGATTTTATAGAAGATATATAAAGGATTTTTCTAAAATTGCTAAACCTCTTTGTTATTTATTAGAAAAAGATGCACAATTTGAATTTAATGAAGAATGTATTAATGCTTTTAATATTCTAAAAAAAATTAATAACTGCACCTATCATTGTTGCACCCGATCTGGAATAAATCTTTTGAATTAATGTGTGATGCAAGTGATTTTGCCGTTGGAGTCGTATTAGGACAAAAATATGAGAAAATTTTCAAAGTTGTATATTATGCTAGTAAAACTCTCACTGAAACACAAAGAAATTACATTACCACTGAGAAAGAGCTTCTAGCTATAGTATATGCCTTTGATAAATTTATACCTTATCTTCTGGGTAGTAAATGCATAGTTCATATTGATCATTCTGCTATTAAATATCTAGTATCTAAGAAGGATTCTAAACTTAGACTTATAAGATGGGTTTTTCTTCTACAAGAATTTAATTTTCAAATAGTAGATAGAAAAAGAACCGAAAACTAAATTGCTGATCATTTGTCTAAAATTAAAAATGATATTATTTCAGAAGAAAATATAAATGAGAAATTCCCTGATGAATCTTATATGTTATTCAAAGATACAAAACACCGTGGTATGCTGATATTGTTAATTATTTAGTTTGCAATATTTTGCCTTATGACTTGGATAACAAATTTATTAAGAAATTTAAATATGATGCTAAATCTTATAATTGGGAAGAACCTCATTTATTTAAAATTGGTGAAGATTCTACGATTCGAAGATGTGTACCTTATGAAGAAACTTTTGCTATTATTCAAAAATGTCATGATTCTGATTTTGGAGGACACTTTGGCATAGATAAAACTGCATTTAAAATTATAAATTCTGGATTTTATTGGCCAACATTATTTAAAGATGTGAGACAATATGTGAAAACATGTGATCGATGTCAAAGGATGAGAAATATATCTAGGAAAGATGAAATGCCTTTAAACTATATATTGGAAGTTGAAATTTTTGATATATGAGGATTAGACTTTATGGGACCCTTTGTTCCATCATTTGGAAAAATTTATATTTTATTAGCAGTTGATTATGTTTCCAAGTGGATTGAAGCTGTTTCTTTACCAAACTGTGATTCCAAAAGTGTTTCTAAATTCTTAAAGAAAATGATATTTTCAAGGTTTGGAATGCCTAAGGTAATTATCACTGATGGTGGAAGTCATTTCAGGAATATAAGAATTCAATCATTACTTCAAAAATTTGGAATCAAACATAAAATTGCAATCGCTTATCACCCTCGAAACTAGTGGAATGGTCGAAGTATCAAACGAGAGAAATTAAAAGAATCTTAGAAAAGATCGTTAATCCTAAAAGAACTGATTGGGTTGATAGGCTTGATTCCGCATTATGGGCTTATAGAACGGCTTATAAGACCTCAATCGGAATGTCACCTTACCGGTTAATTTTTGGTAAACATTGTCACTTACCTGTAGAACTTGAACATAAAGCTTATTGAGTGATAAAGGAGTTTAATTTTAATTTGAATAAAGCAGGAGAAAAATGATTATTGCAATTAAATGAGATGGAAGAAATTTGAAACGAATCATATGAAAATGCAAGGATTTATAAAGAGAAACTGAAGATGTTACATGATAAGAAAATTTCAGGAAAAAATTTTGAGGCTGGACAAAAAGTTTTACTGTTTAATTCTCGTTTAAATTTTTTTCCTGGAAAATTAAGATCTAAATGGATTGGACCTTATTTTGTTGAGAAAGTATACCATTATGGAGCTGTGGATATTAAAGATCCCAAAACTAGAAAAATTTTTAAAGTAAATGGATTTAGATTGAAGCCTTATTTGGGAGATATTAAGAAGATTTATAAAGAGGCTTATGAATTGAGTCAACCTGATTAAAGATTTACTTAAATCGGGCTGACGACGTTAAACCAAGTGCTTTGTGGGAGGCAACCCATAATTATCTTGTCTTTTTTGTGTTTTAATGTAAGGTTATGCCTTGATCTTGATTAATTTTATATTATTTTAGAAAAATTTGATGCTCATAAGTCTAGGTTGACTTAGGCTGAAAATTATTTTGAGGTATGTAAGATTTAAAAATAGGATCACTCTATTTTAAATATGAGAAAAAAGGAGATCAAGTTAACCTTCATTATGATAGTTTACAATGTGAGTTATCGAGTCTAAATTACTTTAATCAGTATAATTTACCTATCTTGGAGAACGAAATTTTGAAAATTTGACGATTAAGCGAAACAGAGTTGAACATAGTTCTGGCGCCTAGTCACCAGAATTCGGCGCCTAAGCACCAGAATCAACTACGCATCAATAGATCCGACGCCTATGCTCCAGATTCGGCGCCTAAGCGCCACAATTACTAGGTCGTGCAAAAATCAAAAATTTTCAATTTTTCACATGAATTTCCCCTTTAAATCTACCCATCTTCTTCCCTAAACATCAAATAATAAGAATTACGTCCCTTACACTTCATTCTTGAGAGATTTGAGAAATTTTTGAAGAAACAGAAAGGAGAAATCATGGAGAAGAGGCTAAGGACAAAGTCTCAAGGGATCCTCAACCCTACTTCAATGGTTTCATCACTGTAAGTTTAGATAAGTTTGAAGAAGATTTTAGAAGGATTGGAGATCGCTTTCATGAGATGTTTCATCAATTAAACATCTAGAATGGCAAATGAAACTTCAATTTGATCATATTGTGGCTTATTAAGATGCTCAAGTTGAAATGTATGCGAAGAACAAGTGGATTGATGAAAAGACGGCTACGGATTTCCCGAGAGCGTTAGTCTTCTTTCCAAGTGGAATACACAATTTCCCTTGTGAAGATTAGAATATTCTGGTAAAGAGATAGTTATTATGGTTTGTTGAGTCGTTGTATCGATTGTGTTTGTTAGTATATTTGCTTTCATGTTCAATGTGTGTTGTATTTGCTTTGAACTTGTTATGATTTAATGTGTATTAGGAACTTGAATCAAATGTAGTACTTATCTGGAATGTATTGAGTTAAAATTGAAGATTTTAAATGGATATTAGTGAGTTTGATTGAAAACCTTATGTTTGATTGGTGGATTCAATATTTAATTTTTATAAATTTTTGAAAGATGTTGTGGAAGTTAGAAACTGAAGACCTACTCTGATATGAGTAATTGGAAGTTGAATTTATGAATTTTGGTGGAAAAATAAATTAAAAAAAAAAGATTTTTGTGAAAGGCGAGTCTGGCGCCTAGGCGCCAGAATTCGGCGCATAAGCGCCAGTTCAGCCTGCTACCCAAAAATTACAATTTAAACCCCCAAAAGCCATTTTTGATGCCTAAGCTTCATCTTCTTCCCCATTTTCATGAAAATACATCCTCTAGATCCATTTTGAGGTCAAAACATCAAGGATTTGAGCGCGAAACCACTCGATTTCTTCGTCTCAAGGTCAGATCTGCACTTTAAACCATTTATTTTCAATTTTCACTATAGATTTTCCAAATTTTTTCTAAGAACCAATATTTTTGGAAAAAAAATTGATTTTTAGTGATTTCTTTGGATTTTTAAACTTATTTTAAGTTTTATGAACTTAGAAAGAGTTTAAATCTTTGATTCCTAAATTAGTTCTTATTTTCTTTCACGTTTAGATGGCTCCAAAATCTAAGCGCGGGAAAGGACGAGAAAACTTTGATAGCATCAAATTTCCAACTGCGGCTGCGCATTTTCGCTTCCACGAACTTGTGTCGTCAAGAAAGTTCATCTCGAAACAAAGTTTTTATCATCCTGGGGAGATGATCGAAAACACAATCATTGCGCACAACTGGTAACGATTTTGTTACTTTACTGCTATTGCTGTTATTCCGGTTGTTCGAGAATTTTATGCAAATTTTCTGGATGTTGAAGATTCTGAAGTCTTTGTTAGAGGAATCGGAGTAGGATTTACTCCAGAAAGAATCAACATATTTTATGGCCTACCACCGACTATTGAGTGTTATTATTCTGGATTATCACCATCTGAGGGTGATTTGGATATGATTATTGCCTATTTGACTGACAGTACTGGATCTTAGAAGATCAGGAACGACAAAAGGGTCAATTTCAAATCTTCCAAGCTGAATGGTGTATCTAAAGCATGACACAACTTTATTTCTGCAAGATTGTTACCTTTCAACCACCTGAGCGAAGTGACTAGAGATCGAGTGATCTTAAATTACTACATTCAGGAGAGGAAGCCTATTGATGCCGGAAGCATTATTTATGATTCTGTGGAGTCTACTGCAAGATCCAGCACTTCTGTTGGATTGGGTTTCCTTCTTTGATTTATTCGTTATGTGTTAATGATGGAGTCAGTGCTGATTTTTCAGAGAAGAAGCTGAAGTCTACTAAGCCAATTGGGCAGGAGAGTGTTAGTATCTATGATCTTCTTCGAGGGAAGAGATCGATCGCTCCTTCTACTTCTGCACATACTTAAGGTAGACCTTCTACTTCTAGACCTTCTACTTCTGCTGAGCCACCATCAGATTTCTGGGAATCAATGCATGATCAGTTTTTAGAACAGCACCAGGAGTTGTTTCAAACTCACTGCAGGATAGATACTATTGATAGAAAACTAGATCATTTATCAGATTTTACCCAAAGGAAGAGTAGTTACGATGCAGAGTATGATGAAGCCTTAGTCAGATTTCTGAAGGGTGAACATGATGTTAGTTTTCCTACTTTTCCTAGGTTTACACCATTTGTTGATCCTAAGGACGTTGAGTATTCCTTTGGTGAAGATGATGACAATGAGGCGACAACTAGTGATTAGTAGTAGAGAGATCTTTATGTAGTGCTACTCTGTTGTTGGTTTGTTTTGTTTGGATTGTTTGTTTGTTTTATGTTTTATGTGTGTTGTTTAGTTTATGTACTTGTGTGGATGGATTCTGTTGTGTTGAGACTGATGTTAGAGTTAATTTATATGTTGTTTTAGTTTAATGTTTAGTACTTAATTATTTTGCTCTGTTTTAATTTTGTTTCAATTTTAATATCATCATAAAATTAGCCTGCTTACCTTTCTATATACATGCTTCAATTTTATCTTAATTATTCATAAAAGCATGTTTAGAAGTTAATTCTTCTTTTTAAGATTGTTTTTTTTACATACTTACTAAAAATACTTATGATTTTCTTTCTATCATACTTTCAAATTATCATAGTATAACAAAACTTAAGTTTGGGGGAAGGGAAAATCCATTCAAAATTAAATTTTATTTGTCCTTAAAGAGCTAATACTTTCTTAAAAATAGAAACTTTTTAGCATAACTTAAGGAATGAAGAATTTATTTGAGATCACTTTTATTTTTGAAATTATAAACAATTTAGTGAAAATTAACCAAAATTTTAATAACTTTGATTGATTTTAAGAATAGAATTATTTAACTTAAAAAAGAATGAGAAAAAGAATTTTTCTATTCATGATAGAAATCATAGAAGTTTAGAAATATTAAGTAATAAAAAATTATCACTTGAAAAAGAAAAGATTGGAATTCTTTTTGAATTTTTATTTATGTTATAATAATTAAGGGGAGATGTATAAGTTTTGAAAAATATAAGTTAAGAATAGTGAAGTTCAAAACCATTAACTGGCTATCCAGATATAGTAATCCTCTCTATATAAAAAAAAGAGAGAAAAAAAGAAAAAATATAGAGAGGAGATGCTTGAGGAAATGCCTAATCAAAAATTGACTTCACTAGAATTATCTTATAGGAAAAAAACTAATTACGTACTTTACTTAATTTTTATGCATAAATATTTATTTAGAAAAGATTTTTCAAGAAGATCTTTTTCTTGTAAATAATCTATGAAAGCTTAATATAATAGACTTCTATTATTTTCAAAATGAATGAAAAGTTTGAAATCGTATGATTTGGTAGTTAAATATTCTTTAAATTCTTAAAATTAAACCTAGTTTGTGAAATTGGGTTAATAATTTACTAAAGACTTTATAAAATAAAAAATTATAAGGAATCTTAAAAATTTATCTTTTATTTCTAAAAGTTATATTTTATGTAGTAAAAAGAGTTACTTGAGGACAAGTAACATTTAAGTTTGGGGATTTTGATCTATAAAAAAATACCTATTTCTTTATGTCTTAATTCTTATTAATTTCTAAGTATATTATACTTTAATGAAAGGTATTTTTTGTATTTTTGGATGTAGGCAATGTAAAAAGGTCTAAGAAGGAAAAAGGAGCAAAAAGGAGCAAAAATGGAGCAAAATACAAAAAGTATAAAAAATTATGGCCTGACGCCGAAGCGCCAGACTAGATATGAAAACTGTCAAGTTTTTTACAACGTTTGATCAGTTATTTTGAAGGAGTGAGCGATTATTGGACATTCTAGAAGGCTGGCAGTTGTTCCTTGATAATAGGACATGTGATACATTGCATTTGGATGCTCCAAAACGGTTTTAATCTCGAAGAGGTGCGAGCCAAAGTGAAGAGGTGCGAAGAACTGGACGTGGAGTCCGGCGCCTAGAAGATTCATTGAATGTGGACATGTTTTGAAGAGGTGCCTTAAGAGATCCAATTCTTCAGAAAATGTGCCCCTCCCATTGTACCCCTTTCTCTTATCTACTTTAAGATCTCTCATCCTTAGAGAGAGAATTAGAGAGAGAAATTTAGTGCAACTTTTGTTTAGTTTAGTGAGTTTATTTTCAAGTTATTGCATCTGGAGTACATTACACTGTGGAGTCAGTAGGAATTGAAAGATCTGTAGAAGAAATATTTGAGATAAGTATATTTCATATTTGATTCAAAGTTTAATTATCATGTTTTGTTATTTATTTTCAATGTGTTCTAAGTAGTTAGTTACTTTCTTACTTCAATTATGAAGAGATAGATAAGATAATATAGAGATTTGATGGAGAATTAAAATTCAAAATATTTTCAAAACATTGTGATGACATTAATATCTGATCTTACTTTACTTTTTAAATTGGTCGTTTAAATTGTTAAAAACTGTTGAAGAGTTTAAAAACCTTGTTGGAGAAGAACTCTTAACTTATAAATGTTACATGAATCCTTGGGTAGTCAAAGAGGATAGAATTGATAAGTTTTTAGACTGACAGACTAAATTCTTATAATTTGATTTATAAACTAGGAAAGGGTCACTAGTAGGGCCGACCACAGCCACCCTTGGACATCTAGAAGTGTGAGCCTAGATTAACCCATTGCTACTAACAATACATCCGGACCTATTCTGTAAATTAGTCAATGTTCTTTGCACTTGGATCAAAGGGTAATGAATAGGAATGCTTCTATTTGGAACAATACCATAAATTAAATTCTCCAACGAATATTAAATTATCTTAAAAATCTTAGATTAATTGAAGGAAATAAAGTTGTTTATTTTTTTATAGAGTTTTTAAAATCATTTTCTTATTATTCTTTTCTTTAAATTGCATCTAGTAAAATAAATAGTAATTATAATCAAAATAAAAAAATATTTTTACTATTATATTTCTCTTTCGCTTTATAGAAAATTTATTTCTATAAATCTTCCACGTGGGATCGATACTCGGGTCTTTGTTTAAAAACCCTGTATTACTTGAAACGATATGTATACTTGCGTAGTACCCCTAGTGTGTAAAAATATTACTTATATAATATTAATTTTATACACTAGCCGCTAATTATAAATCGAGTCAAAGCTTTTTGGCTATCTTTTGGAAGCAACATCACTGCGTTAAGAGCGGCGGTCTGGTCACATAACTATCCCAAACTACTCCTACACCTCTTCCTAGTTCAGAGAAGAAGATCCCCACTATCCTCCTGCCCTGAATCCCCTTAGCTGAGCTCAATTTCTTAGTCAAAATTCAGGCCAGAAAAACAGGACACCCCTAGAAAATCCACCAAAAACCAAATTAACTGCACCCACACCATCCCCACACCAAGAGAAGAAGTTCCCCAGTGAAAGCCCCCTCACCAGGCCACCCAGTTCTTCTATCGGCCAGAGCTCCAAATAGGGTCCGGTCACTTTCATACTTAGGAAATTCACCACAACGAGGGGCTCAATCCCTATGCTTCTGGAACTCCAACGAACATACTGAGCATCTCTGGTCGAGGCCCACCTCTCAGAGCAAAGATATTGAACCTTCCTTCCTCCCGAGTTTCCAGCGACTCTCCATTTTGTTTGGCTTGATTTCAATGCATGTTAGCTTTATAGATAGCTTTGTTTAGGTTAGATGAGCATGTAGAAACAAACATCACTTGATTTGGTTAAGTGTAGCTCGAGATTTTAAGGTTTTTGTATGGACGGCTCTCCGATGAACCAGATGGAGATGATGACTAGCCACCGTTGGATCGAGCGTGCATCAAATGGACGGCGAAGATCGAGCCGGACAGAACCATGGAACTAAAAGAGTGCGTTGACTCAGATGGCAGTGCCTAATGGGTGACGACGCGTGTGACTTCGGAGCCGTCTAGGTTGAGGTGGCACCGCGTCGGATAAGTAGGAAATTAGGTTATTTTCTATTTATTTAAATAACAGAAACTTTAAAAATGCATATCTTTGCATAGAAAAATCCAAAAATAAAAAAAAATACCCTCTTGCTCAGTGAACAGAGAAGAATAATGTGGAAAAAGAATTAAGTTATTTTGATGAGTCTTTAATTTTAAATTAATTTAATATTGTTCTAAGTATTTTAATTCTCCATTAGCATGCATGATTCACCTTGGCAAGAGACCATAGGGCTTTTGTAGCCTCTGATCTTGGGAACATTCCCTAAATTTTTCAAGGCCAGAGGCTATGTCTATGTGAATTTATTTATTTTCTAAGTTCAGAGTCATTTTCTTGTAAATTAATTATGAAAATTAGCATGTTGTTCATAAAAATTTAGAAAACTTAGGGGAACTATCTTTGGACAGAGGACCCTAGAAAAATTATGGCTTGATCTAATTCATTAAAAATGACTCTAATTTGACCAAATATTGAAAACCAAAATTAAATTAGTTTAAAACAACCACACATCAAAGTGACATGAAATCAATTCTCCACTGATCTTTAGGGCGGGTCAGGGAACCCCACAAAAAAATTTCAAGTCAATTGAAAATGATTTAACCCACTAAATAGATTATTTATTTTACATGGCTATTTTTGAAATTAAAAAATTCATAAACCCAAAATATAACTTAAAAATTCACCAAATCAATTTTGAGGCCTCTTTCGGATCAGAGGAGTCTAAGAAAATTAAGATTGAAATTTTCATAAAATTTTCATTTTTAACACATTTTTGGGTATTTTAATAATTAAAAAATTATTAAAATCATAAAAATATAAAAATTCATAAAAATGTCATATTTGGTCCCGTAATCACTTAGGAACCAACCAAATATTTTTCCCATGTCTCTATGTAAGGATATTGAATTTTAAAGGCTTAGGGTAATTTTTAATATTAAAAAATGGATTATTCAACTTTTTCACTAAAATAATTCTAAAAACAGTGTGATTTAAGAAAAATATAAAACCTATTTTTCTACTTTAATTTTATTTTATAATTAATTAATTAATACCCGAAAACTAAAAAAATCTCCAAAATTGGTCCAAGTGGTCCTCTAGTCAGTAGGGACCTCCCATAATTTTCCTCAGAACAGAAACTTCATCTTGGTCATGTTGTTTCATTGAAAATCCTTATTTCTCATTAAAATAATTATATAAATTAAATTAAAATTCAAAAAATCACATTTTATCCATTAATGTCTTAATTGACATGTGAGTGAAGTGACATAAAAAATTTCAAATTCATTTGAGCTTGATTTAATGAATTATGAGAAGTATAAGCTTAAAAGGGCATTAAGCTAATTAAGGGGCTTTAACCTTAATTAATATTTAAGCTTAAACAAAAGGAAGGCTAAAACATTTGATCTTAATTTTTCTTTTGAATGATTGAAACTTAGACAAATAAGGGGAAGAAACTCATTAATCACCTTTAACATTAAAAAAGAAATCTTAATTAATTAAATTGTTAAACTTTGGAAGATAATTAAGGTATGAAATATTAATGTTAAGGGATTTAATATAGGAAGATTCTAATATTTGGAAATTGAATCCCTAATGAATGATTTGATCAAACATCAGTTAATATATTTTTACTAATGAAGTTATAACAAATGATGTTTGAAACTATAAGAAATAATCTTGAAATCTTATAATTAAATTAAAAGCTTAAAATATTTAAGTTAATGTGAAATGATTTAAAATCAAATTACGATAACTTAAAATATTAAAACTAATTTGAAGTCACACAAAACTAAAATTAAAACAAATTTCAAATGTTAAGGTTAATTTAAAATGATCCATAATCAAAACATTAAGACCAAACCAATTAAAATTCATCTAAAATATTATGATTAAGCTAAAACAGACCTAAATCATTAAAACATAACTTAATTAAATAATTCAAAACACCTCTTAAACTTAAATGATTTAAAACATTTAAAAATCAATTTGAAAATTTATAACTAATTTGGATCACTTATAAATCATCAATTCAACTTTAATTAAAATGGCTAAGTCTTTTAATAAACTAATTCGTCCCTAAAGGCTTTCACCTTTATAATTCCTAAATGAAGTATCAAATAAAATGTCACTTTACTCATAGTATAATCAAACATCCTAGTTCACTGAGTAAGAATCAACTTAAAAAAATTCTTGGATGATTAGCTCATCCATAAAATGAAATTCATTTGGACTCAGGATAATCCTAGAAGTATTGAAAAAATGTTCAGGACTCGTCCTAAGAACTTTCTCAAACTAATGGAATGTTTTAGAAGAATAATTGAACTTCATTGTTCTTTGATCAAGAAAATCATCCACAAACACACCTTAGGGATTGACTAGTGATAGCACTAGGATTTGGTAAACAACCAGAACCATCCGTTAGCTTTTCCTAGGTGTTTTCTTCTAAATATTTAAAGGCTCTAACATGTGTTTCAAGTGCATCAGGAAATGATGAGAAGACCCTCCAAGTACGCTTTTATTTTATTGCAATTTCTTTACCAGCGATGTACTTTTCTTTTTTGCAAGCTTGCATGTTAAACAACAATGTCACCCTGCATGAAAACTGAAACCCATAGGATAGCTACAAAACAAAAACCAAAACTAAGTTTAAAATAACACAACATAAAATTCACCGCCACAACATTCGAAATATAAGACAACTCAAATTTTAAATCACAAACAAAACAACAAAACTACAATTACAACTAAATTAAATCGTCTCGTTAGGTGATCGGGAATGCATCGGATAATGTAACCCACGTGTTGCTAATGAGATTTCCTAAGGTCTAAATGAAAGCATGGAACTCATTCAGTTGAGTTTAGTAAATTCATTTGGACTAAGTGAATCCGATGAAAATAGTGGTGCCGGGATGATGGAACCGTGGGATCTTAACCGATTCTGCTTAATCAACTTTAAGATTTCCCCTAATAAAAATTAAGACATTAAATTTAAAAATTTAGCTTCTTAACCATCACACTTCTCTTATCTCTTGATTATCATTTTCTTAAACTAAACCCATCTACAACAACAAGGAGCTCGGAGCAAGCGCGTTGGACAGCACGGTGGACTTCGTCGGCTTTCCTTTATTTAGTAATTAAATAACCAAGCCATAGGATTTCAAGGTAGTTTTCCTAGTGCAACTTAAATCCTCAACTTCTCTTTAGGCATTTTCATAATTATGTTATTCAATTTAAGCCCTAAACTCATTTTAGGATTCTGAGGTCGTCGTCCGTCATGATGTAAGCCCTCACATCATCTAAGCTATTTGTATGATTATGTCATAAAAATGTAAGTCCTAATTAATTAAAATTGGCAGGATTGCAACATCAAATAATATCTCTCAAATTGAAGCCAAACAGTATGATAGTCGGGAAGTCATCGAAGATCGCTTCGAATCCGTGACATCCAATACCTTTCTTCCATTGGATTCCCAAAATCAAATGTTCCAAATTTGATCCATTCCATATGAAAATTTCCAAAAATCAATTCTTTGAAAAACCTTAACTTTGAAATTCTTGAAGGCAAATCTACTGATCTTTATCGAGAGTTTTCTTAAGTGAATCTTGTCACTTAAGATGTAATTAACTATAGGGGCTTGCCCTTATAGGGAATTTTAGAACAATGCTTAATATAAACCCTATTTAATTATTTTGTATTAAATAGGGGAATTTATCAGCAAATAAAAAATGGTTCGCAGACTAAACGGATGTCATAAATTTACTATTTTATCTAATTGAACCCCATTATTAAAGAACGTATCTATTCCTCGAGATAAACGCATAGTTTACAGTGCGGCATTCAATTATTTGAACTACTAAGTATATGAGATCAGTTCAGTCTCATATTTTAAAAATCAAATAATATTTTATAAACTATATAAAACTATATATATACTTAAATTAAAAAAATAAATCCCTAAAATATGCCGACAACTTTCTTCTCTTCATTTGGATCAGATAGTTTTGCTTTCATAAATTGCTAGTGAGTCAATGCCTCTAGTGGACCAAGCTAATATTCTTCTGTTGGCATACCTTGTTCATTTCTATCTTGAACAGGTATAGTAAAATCTTTTTGATTTTTGAGTCATTACTTTAACATTTTAAGTAGAGAGGTTTCAGAATGCTTTTCTTCACCTCCTGAGGCGAGGTGAGATTCCCATTAGGTGTGGTTTAGACCGATCAATCGACTCAAGATTCCTACGGGTTTTACTTTCCTAAATTCAGGATTAAGGTCCGGCAGCTTTTTCTCTCTTCTTGTAATTGATTCTACTATTAATCTAATCTTTATCAACTTTCTATCTCTCAAATTCTCCTATTAACTGCAAACAACATTAAAACATAATTTGAAAAGCTTTAACGAAGAAACAAAAAACAAAATCAAAATGAAATTAATGAAAAATTTTTCAGACTTTGCCTTGAATTTTCTTTGTTTCGTCATAAAGATCGTTCGGACTAGAAAGCAAGTAGGGTAGCTCTAATATTCCTACTTTTTTCTGCAGAAGATGTCTGCACCGAAATTGATCTTTTCCTTCACTGCAGGGATGGACTTAGCACTCAACAGGAATGAACTGCCTGACAACATAGTCATCCATTTTGGATAAGGGTTTGATCAGACGGACATTAAGTTTGGAGGCGTTACTGTTGCTTTACTGAATTCCAAGGTACCAGAATCAGTAGAGCCTGTCGTTGAGTTCAACCTGAAGTCAGCTCAGGAGTTTCCTCACCTGAAGAGGGTCCCAAATAAAAGGAACACTTTTTCCCAAAAGAAGCTGACTGTCCCCAGAACTATTGTCGTTACCCCCACTGGTCGGTCATTACTGCTCCTACCCCCACCAATTAGAAACGGAAGGAAGTCCAGATGAGTGATGAGCCTGCTACTTTGGAGGGTACGACTTTTGCTACGATACCGTCCGTCGTCGAGAATGGTTCTAGTTCAAAGTTTGTCCTCCTGACTATATCCCAAAGGAGGAATAAGAATAGAAGAACGGCCAAGGTCAGGAAAACTAAGGCCACTGAGATTACCATTCCTGAAGAGGTCCCGGAAGAGGAAGAAGAACTGCCAGAACTTTCACCCTTGTTGGAAGGAAACAGATTTTATCCACTTTCTGCCACTCCAGAGGAAGAAAGTGCTCAGAAGTTCGCTGTCGTGTTACCCCGACTGGCATATTACAGTGATCATAAGGAACGGAAGGAAAAAAGTACGCCACTCAATCTTTTGCAGATGATAATTGAGAAATTGGTGAGAAATGAAAATTGTTCTATGTCTGAGATTTTGAAAAGAATGGGAAGAATACCTTCCATGGCACGTCTCGGACTGAGGGTGCTTCCCCCAACTATTCAAAAGGAATTTCTGTCGAAGATGAGGAAACTGAGTAGCAAGAAGTTACCTGTCATGGTATCTAGCCCGCATCTTAGTAGGCACATCACATTCCAACCTACCGCAGATGAACCATCTGGTTCTAGGAACTCAATTGCAAAAAGGATGATGTGGCGAGCTAAAGTCGCTGAGCCAATACAGGATGCACAGCAAGAAATGAGAAGTTCTGATGCCAAGTCCAGGGCTAGAAGAAGTACTGCCGTCTAAGAGATGAATCCAGAGTATGAGGTTCACCGACTATCGTCTACCAGTTGTAGGACTGTCAGACGGAAATCACTTAAGGTTACTTTGGAGAATTTAAGGTTAGACATCCAGTAGTTGGCTAAAGAGTGGAAATAAAGATCAGAGAATGAAGAAGACTTGTCAGGGTACATGGATGAGGATTTTTCCGAGATCAACGTGGTCGAGATTCAAGCATCGTCAGCTCAACTTAGAGCTCCAGCAACTGCGGAAGGAGATGACCCATAAGTAATGAGGCTACGTCTTCAGAAAAAGGATGATACAATTCACTGATGGAAAAGAAAATGGAGGAGATGGCAGCTGCTCTAGCCACGCAATAGAGTCAGCCTCGGCCCCCAAAGAAATTACCCCCGAAGGTCATTCACATTGCAGATGGAGGAAAGGAAGACACATCCATCAATGGATATGAGCAGCTGAAGAAGAACTCCACTCAAAGTCTAATACAAGAAAAGGATATTAAGAATATGGTAGAACAACAGTGCGAGAAGCCTTAGCCTAATCTAAAGGCGAGGCATTGATTCTAAAGGGTAGACCATATCCCGAATAATTTGATGTCGTACAGTATGATCTACCTAAAAAAATATCGATTTTTACGCCTTATTTATGATTCACTTTTTAAGGATATTATGCTTTAATGTAATGTATTTTCATGTTTTTGGATGTAGATGATTAAAAAGAGTCCAAGAAAGAAAAAGAAGGAAAAAGGAGCAAAAAGGAGAAAAAATCGAGCATATGGAGCAAAATTTTGGAACTATTGGCTTGGCGCCTAGGCTCCAGAATCTGGCGCCTAAGCGCCAGTTTGATACAGTCACTCTCAAGATTTTTTGATGACTTTGGGTAGTTATTTTAATGATGTTATGCAGTTATTGGAACTTCTAGAAGACTGGAAGTTACTCCTAATATGTAGGACATGTGATACAATGTATTTGGACATAATGAAACGGTTTCGATCGCGAAGAGGTACGATCCAAAGTGAAGAGGAAAAAAAGACATGGTCACGGAGTCCAGCGCCTAGGGGCGACAGTTACGTTCTAGAAGATACGTTGAATTTGGATGAATTTTTAAGAGGTGCCTTAAGCAATCCCTGGTCAAATTCAGAGCTCTATAAATAGGAGCCCATTCCACAGAAAAAATCGCACCAACCCCCCCTCTTAGTACACATACCCATATTAGCATATTCTCTCCCTTCTTTAGTTTTATTTAGTCTCTTCCATACTTAGGGTTCCACTTTATTTTGTATCTAGTGAGTTTTTTTTGAGTGTTATTATGTGTTGTTGTTGTTTGAGTCTTTCATCATTACGTTACAGTCAGTAGAAGTCAGCATATCACTTGAAGGAACACTTCAGTTAAGTATTTGTACTTTAGTTCAAAGTTTTATAAATATGTTTTGTTGTGTTATTTTAATGTGTTCTAAGTAGTTAGTTTTCTTTCTCCCGTCATCAATGAAAAGATTACAAATTAATTAAATTTTGTAGGAGAATTAAATTAAATTTTTTTTAAAACATTGTGATGGTATTAATACCTGATCTTACTTTACTTTTTAAATTGACCATTTAAATTGTTAAAACCTATTAAAGAATTTTGAGACCTATCTAGAGATAAATTCTTAACTTGTAGATATCACATGAATCCTTAGGTAATTGCATGCTATACGCGGAATATTTAAGGTGAAGTGCAAATAAATAGGAAGATAATATTTATTGGGCATAAAATTTATTAGTTTTTAGAGTGACAGACTAAATTCTAATAATTTGGTAAATAGAAAGCTAACGGGTCACTAGTAGGGCTGACCATAGCCACCCTTGGACATCTAGTAGTGTGAGCCTAGATTAACCCATTCTACTAATAAAACATCCTGAGCTGATCTATAGATTAGTCAATGTTTTTGCACCTGGACCAAAGGGCAAAGAATAGGAATGCTTCTATTTGACACAATACCATGATCTAAATTCTGTTCAAATGATAATTATTCTATAAATCTTGGATTAGTTGAGAAGGAGAAAGTCGTTTTTATACTTGCATTGAATTTTAATTACTAATTACTTTACTTTACTGCTTACTGCTTACTTGCTTATAGTAAAAATTATTAGTAAATTAAATTTGAAAATATATACATAAAAAAGTATATATAAATTACATTTAATTTGAAAATACCAAAATATTACTTATATTTCTTACTTTTTATAAATTCACTATCCCTGTGGGATTAATAACCAGGACTCCACCATAGCCCTGTATTACTTAAATGATATGTATACTTGCATTTAAAATTGCGACTTTAATAGTAATTATTATAAAATCTAAATATAAATTAATAAAAGTAAACTTTACACATCAAGTTTTTGAAGCCATTTGCTAGGAATTAAATATTCTAAAAAGTAGTATCAAATTATTCTATTTTAAAGCATATATAAAGTCACATCGCATAAAGTTTTTTGCCGCCATTGCTGGTGATAGGATAGAATATAATAAAAAGTAAAAAGAAAGATAAAATCAATATAATAAATTATAAAAACAAAATAAAAATATTTTAAATTTTATGATTAGTTCTGTATCTAAAAGATTACAACATTTTGATTCTGAATTAGAAAGAACAATTAAAAGAATTACAAAAGGAAAACAAATTTCAAAACAACAAGAAATGACTAACTTACATAACAATAATCAAAATCCATTTGACATTAATGAACAAAATAATTATAAACCATTAACGGAATATGCAAAACCTACTATTGACCTCATTTTTGATGAGGTCTTCTCATCTTCTTTTTAGTACTTAGGATCTAGCCTTAGGCTTTTCCTTTGACTATCTTAGAGGACTAGAATTGGGATCCACCATCTAGAGTTTCAAACCACTTCTTAACTCCCTGCAAACTCCACAAACTTGATTGTAGACCCCTAATCACCTAGAGGGTTGAAATCAAATGTGGAAGTTTAAAGGATGAGTTCCTATAGGACTCTTTGGCCTTAGGACTCGCTCTCGGTGGCTCGGTGCGGTGAAGGGGCCGACTTACACACACATTACACTCATACACTACACTTTCACACACCTCCTAGAACCACACCCATACCTAACTTGACCTCCTGACTCATGTAGGTGATTCACATGGATGGTCCTTAACCCCTAAGCCCTTGGCTAAGAGGGTTAGGAACAACATAGTGAATGCCTCAAATGAGTCCCTTCATGGCTCATGTGGGCTTGATGTGGCTTCATAGCTCAACCAAAATGATTTCATTCCACTGAAATTTACCCAATCTTCAATTTTCCCAATCTTCAATTTTCCCAATTTTCAATTTTCCAAATTTTCAATTTTCCAAATTTTCAATTTTCCAAATTTCCAATTTTTGACCCCCGGGACCCTATACCCGCCTAACCTACCCAAAGCCCTTGAAATTACCCAAATTTTTCAAAATTTCCAAATCACCTAAAATTCACCAAAAATCAATCCCAAACATTTTCACATCACTCAAATTGATCATCCATACCCAAAAATACCAAAAATTCCAAAAATACCTCCCAATACCCTCCAAATACCCAAAATACCCCTCTTGACCCAAAAAAATCCAAAAATTCAGAAAATTCCCAGAAAATTCTAAAAAATCTCAAATATTCCCAATTTCATTTTGTTCAACTACACCATGGGCCAATTTTGTCAATTTACCCTACTTTTGTCAAAACCCCCAATTTGGCCCATTTTAACCCTAAGTGAACCCAATGTCCAACCAAACCTACCCAATTGACCGAAATTCTGGTTCAATTCAATTCTAAACTTCAATTCAACATTCTAAACACCAATCTAGACCAAATACAAGTCCGATTTGATTGACATTTGGGTCCAATTTCACTTTTGGCCTTAAAGCCCAATTTGGACCCAAGACCCAAACCTAACCCAAACTCACCCAATTCAACTCCAATTAACCCCAAATCTTTTCTAAATCTTCCTTAGCATCCCCACAAGCAAAACACTAACATTATTTGCCCAAAATTTAGACCCAAACCCCACTCAAATTCAACCCAAAGCTAAAAGGCCCAATTTTGACCTAAACCCAAACCTAACCCAAATGAGCCCGAACCCCAAAATCAAAGCCCAACCAAAGTCAAAACCTCTTTGAAACACTCCCATAAACATTTCTCAACATTAATTTTACATCAATTTCAACCCTAGCCCAACATTGGCCCAACTTGGCCCACTTTGACCTATATTGGCCCATTCACCAAAAGAGCCCAAATTCAACCCAATTCAAACCCAAATCACCCCCAATTTGCTTTAAGTCACTCATGACACATCTATGAGCTAAACCCAACAATTATTTGGCCCAACCTCTTTACAAAATTCCCATCCATAAATTCATTTTTAAACTTAAAGGCCCATTCCTTAAACCATTTTAAAAGCCCATCTTTTACCACATCCAAAGGCCCAAAATTGGTCCCAAAGCCCATATGTCATTTCCCCTCATCATACTTTCAATTAAACTCAATAACTAAGTCCTAAATTCATCATCAAATCATCCCAAATCAAGCCATATGCCAATTCCCATTAAAATACAAAAATTCACAAAACCCTTTTTCATGAAATTGACTTAACTTTCCCCAAGCCAAGGGTGAGCCATGAAGCCATGCATGAGCCACATGTGAGCCACGAGAGCCTTGGACACTCCACCATGCCATATTGGGTAAGAAGAGGGAGGGCTTTCCTTAATCCCTAAAGCTCATTAGCCTTAATCATGATTCACCTAAACTTAAATTTAATCCAAATATATTTGGATTGAGACTTCTCCATGCCAAACCAGCTGATCCCTTTGATCCCCCACGACATCCAAAGCCACCTTGAAGGGTGCACCAAGCCCAAATGGGTGGATTAACCCATTTAGACTCAAAACTAGCCATGCCCCATTCTACTTTGGATCAAAGCCTTTACACATGGCAATTGCCAATTGCTTGCACCAAGTCCCAGCCTTGACCCACCTGACCTTGAGGGTGACCCATGCCTGGCCGGCTGGCCACAAGGTCGCCGGAAAACACCATGGTCGAGAGCTCACATGTGAGCCAACTTTGGAATTCTACCTTGCTGAGCTGCCCCATCCCCAGTGGCCATTGTAGCTGTTCTTCTCTTGCCAAGAGCAGCTGATCCCAAGCCCTAACTCTCCCTGGGAGGCCCTCCACCCTCTTCTATTTAAACACCACCCCTTCTTGGCCATGAGAGGTGCTGAAACAAACCTTAAGAAAAATCTGCCAAAATTGTTCCAGACTACTCCACATACATAGAGCATTTGATCCCCACTGAATTCCAGCCCCAATTCCCTCCGAGTCGAGCTCGATTTTGAGTTCGAACTTTAGCCCAAAAACCAGGACACTTCTTCATAGTGGATCAATCCTCGAATTGATTGGTCATACACCTTCACCGGAAGCGAGAGAAGGTGTCCACGCAGCAAAAGCCCCATCTCCAGGGCCACCCGAGTTGCTCCGAGCCTCCAAGCTTTGTGATAGGGCGTGGTTAAAATCCTACCTAGGCAATTCAACGGACCGGGAGACTTCATGCGGAGCTTGCCGGGATCCGATCGAAGGTGAAACAACCCTCGGATCGAAGCCACACTTCTCCGAGCAAAGGTATGGCCTCACTCTTCTTCCGGAGCTTCGAACATTCTCCATTTTTATTGAGTAAATTTCATCCCACATAAGCCGTACGGATGTGTTCGTCTTCTCGAGACGAATCCATAGAGCATAAGAACGTTAAATTTGGTCGAGTATCGAGTGAGATCTTAGGCTCAGAAGATGGACGGTTCTCGGGTTAGGAGGCTTGGGGACGATGAACGGATTCCGTTCATTCGATACACGCGCGGACGGACGGCTTAGATGGCGTCGGACCGGGAGATGGTACTTGAACCGCGGGACCACCGGCTGCGCGACTCGAGTGGCGGTGTCGAATGAGAGCGCGCCGCGTGGCCGTTCGGAGATGCGAGGATGACGCGGCGCCGAGCTCGGATAAATAGAAAATTAGGGATTTTTCTATTTATTTAATTTCCTGAACTTGGAAAATTCATAACTTTGTGTAGAAAAATCATAAAAATAAAATAAAAATACCCTCTTACTCAGCGAACAGAGGAGAATAATGTGGAAAAGAAATCATTTAATTTCATCAAGTATTTTATTTTTAATAATTTATTTACTATTTGCATTCTTTTAATTCTCCATGCATATAGGAAATCCACCATGACATGAGACCATAGGGCTTTTGAAGCCTCTGAATTTTGGAACATTCCCTGAATTTTCCAAAGTTAGAGGCCATCCCTATGAGAAGTTATAGATTTTTCAAATTCATGTTACTGTTTTGAGTATTTTAATTCCAATAATTAGCATGTTGTGAAATAAATTCTAGGAAAATTTGGTGATGTCCCTTATGACCAGAGGACCCTAGGAAAAATAGGTTTTGAGTTAGTTCATTTAAAATAACCCTAATTGGCTTGAACACCCAAAATAGATCCCTAATTAATTAGAGCTAACTGTACATCAAATTGACTTGAAATCAATTCTCCATTGACCTTTAGGATCAGAGGAACCCACCATAAAAATTTGAACTCAATTGAACTTGGTTAACCCTACTAAATAGGTTGATTAAGCCATTTAGTCAATTTGAACTTTAAAAATTCATAACTTCCAAAATACCTTTAAAAAATTCACCAAATTGGTTTTGGAGCCTCTCTGATATTAGGGGAATTTATGAAAATTAAAATTTCAATTTTCTAAAAAAGTTAATTTTTAATATTATTTTAATATTTTTAATAATTAAAAAATAATAAAAATCACAAAAATAATAAAATTCACCAAAATGTCACATTTTGAATTTTAATCACTTGGGAACAAACCCCATATTTTTCTTAGGTCTATTTAATGAGATATTAAATTTTAAAGCTCTAGGGTAATTTTAAAATTAAAAAAAATGTATTTTCTAGCATTTTCACTAAAATAATTATAATAAATCATAGGAAAATCAGAAAATTGCAAAAATTGACTCTCTGATTTCCTTGATATCAGAGAGATTTTTGAAAAATATAAAGTTCATTTTTCAACCTTTATTTTATTTTTAAATTAATTAACACTCCAAAACTTAAAATAATTATAATAAAAATAATATAATTCAAAAAATCACCAAAATTGGTCCAAGTGGTCCTCTGGTCATTAGGAATGTCCCCTAATTTTTTTAAGGACAGAAACTTTTCCTTGGTCATGTTATTAAATTTTCTTTGGAAATCTCTATTTTCTACCAAAAATAATTATATAAATAAATTAAATATAGAAAAATCACATTTTCTCCTCTCATGTCTTTATTGACATATGAGTGAAGTCACATAAAAATTTCAAGTTCATTTAAGCTCGATTTAGTGAGTTATGAAATTATTAAGCTTAAAGGGCAAAGTGGTAATTAAAATTTTAACCCTTAATTAAAACTTTAGGTTTAATAAAATTAACAAGTAAAATATTTGATCTTAATCTGATTTGGATGATTGAAATTTAAATAATTAAAGGGTAGAAACCCATTAAACAATTTAAAATAATTAAAATAAACCTTAATTAAATAATTGATTAAATTTGGGAAGAATAATAAAATTGGAATTATTAAAATAGGGATATTGTTAGGAAGAGATTTATTCTTTAATTTAAAAATCCCTAAATTAATCATCTCATTAATATTTAATTCTTAATGATAACACAAATTTAAAATATTAAAAGACTTAATCATTAAACTAAAGCTAAATTATTAAACTCTTTTAAAATTTCAATTAAAATTATAAATAAAATTAAATTAAAAATTAAATTAAAATTAAACAAATTAAATTAAATCAAATCAAATTAAATTAAAGAATAATTAAATGAAATTAAATTAAATTAAATTAAATTAAATTAAATCAAATTTAAATTAAATTAAATCAAACAAATTAAATTAAATTAAATCAAATTAAATTAAAATTAAATCAAATTAAATTAAATTAAAGGAAATTAAATCAAATTAAACTAAATTAATTTAACATCAAATCAAACTAAATTGAATTAAATTAAATTAAATTAAAATTAAAATTAAATTAAATTAAATTAAAGTTAAATAAAATTAAATAACATCACCTAAAACAGAAAGAAATTTAATATAAAGCAACTTTAACACTATTCCAAATTTAAACCCATTAATTGAAATTAAACTAAATCACAAACCATTTGAACACCAATTTACCCTCGAAAGTTTTAGTTGTCATAACTCCTAAACGAGAATATTAAATGAAATGTTACTTCACTTATAGGACATTCAAACATCCTAGTTCATCTGAGTAAGATAATAACAAAACTTAACTAAACCTCGGACGATTAATTCATTTGTGTAATTGAATTCATTTGGACTTAAAACAATCCTAAAAATATTGAAAAGATGTTTAAGATTTGCCTTAAGCACTTCCTCGATATGATAGGATGTTCATAAGAACAATTGAACTTAATTGTTCTTTGATGAAGAAAATCGTCTTCGAACCAAAACACGAGGAACCTAGACGTCATAGGAAATGACTAGCTATAAGATTAGGAACTTGGTAGAAAACCATAACCCTTCCCTTAGCTTTACCTAGGAACTTGCTTAAATATTCTAATTGTGTTTTAAGTGCGGCTTGGGATGACGGGAGGACCCTCAGGGTACGCTTTTATTTTATTGCAATTTACTTTCTTGCAATTTACATTATTGCAATTTATTTAATCGCATTGCACTTACTTTTCTTGCATGATAAACAATCGTTGCATGAAAACCCACACCTTTAGGATAGTCCACGAAAATGAAACCAAAACTAAATTAAAAGTCATTGCAAGATAAAATTCACCGCCACAACATTCCGAAATATAAAACAACTCAAAATTTAATCACAAACGAACACAAAACTACAATTACAACTAAATTAAAACGCCCTGTTGGATGATCGGGAATACCTCGGATGATGTAACCTACGTGTTGCTAACAGGATTTCCCACGGTCTAAATGAAAGTGTGGAACTCATTTAGTTGAGCTTAGCAAATTCATCTGGACTAAGTGAATCCGATAAAAATAATGATGCGGAAGGATGGAGCCAGTGGGATCTTAACCGGTGTCGTTATAATCAACTTTAAGACTTGTTTTTAATAAAAACACAAAAAACACTTGGAAATTAAGATTTTCTCTAAACCAAAACACTTTTCTCATCCCCTGATTTATGACTTCTAAAACTAAACCTCTGTAACAACAAGGAGTTCGGAGCATGGTGGGCAGCACGGCCATCGTCATCAGCAAAACACGAGTCTACTTACGCAAAACTTTCCTATAATTAAATAACAAAGCCATAGGACTTCGAGGTAGTTTGCACTAGTGCGACATAAATCCTCAACTCTTTGTTAGGCATTTGCATTGCAAATTAAGCCCTAACTAGGTCTTAGGATTCCAATGTAGTCGTCGATACGACATAAACCCTCGCATCTTCGAAGTCTATTTGTATGATTCTACCATATAAATATAAGCCACTAATTAATTAAAATTGGCAAAATCAAAACATTAAATAGACATTAGGACTTTCCTAAATTCGAAGCCAAACAATAGGATAGTCGGGAAATCACCGAAGTTCACTTCGAATCTGTGATTTCTCTTACTTTTCTTCCTTTGAATTCCCAAAACAAAATGTTCCAAATTTGATCAATTCCCTATTGAAATTCCAAAATTCAATCCTTTGAAAACTTAAAATTTGAAATTCTTGAGAGCAGAATTATTGATTATTATCGAGAGTTTTCTTAGGTGATTCCCGTCACTTAAGATGTAATTAACTATAGGGGCTTGCCCTTATAGGAAATTTTAAAGAACCCAGGTAATATAAACCCTGTTTAATGCTTTCATATTAAGCAGGGGAATTTGTCAGCTTATAAAATTGTTTGGCAGACCAAACAGATGTCACAAATCTTCTAGTTTATTTAATCGAGCCCCATCATTAAGCAGTGTGTCTATCCTTAGGGATAGGTACACGGTTTGTGGTGCGGTGTTCGTTTATATAAACTATTTGGGATGTGAGATCGGTTTGATTTCATATCTTAAAATCTTTAAATTTAAAATTATTTTCAAAAAATCAAATACTACTTTTCAAATTATTTATTTAAATTAGATTAAAAATTCGCCGACAATTTCTATAGGGGACCCCCTTTTCAAAAATACAACATTCAACCTAAAAATATGCTGACACCTACAACTGATGAACTTCATATTAATATTCAAATACCAGCTGTAAATGCTAATTCTTTTGAGCTTAAACCTTCTATTATTCAAATAGTTGAAAATAATCAATTTAGAGGAACACATAATGAGGATCCAAATTTACAACTTGCTAGTTTTTTAGAACTTTGTGCTACCTTTAAATATAATAATATTTCTGATGATGTTATTAGGCTTAGACTCTTTCCTTTTTCCTTAATAAATAAAGCAAAGATGTGGCTTAATTCATTAGCAAGTTGTTCTATTAAAACATGGGCTGATATGGCACAAAAATTCCTTGCTAAATGTTTTCCTCTTTCTAGAACTGCTAAATTGAGAAATGACATTACTTCATTTATGCAATTTGATGGAGAAATAATTTATGAATCTTGGGAAAGATTTAAAGAACTATTAAGAAAAATGTCATTATCATGCTTTCCCAGATTAGTTAATTATTCAAATATTTCATAATGGACTTATTGAATCACTTAGATCTATTATTGATGCTGCTGTTGGTGGTTCTTTATTGGCTAAGACATTTGAAGAAGCCTACACCTTAATTGAAGAAATGGCTAATAATAATTTTAAATGGCCTTCTGAAAGGGTTAATCCTAAACGAATGGTCAGTATTCATGATAATGAAGCCTTTTCTATTTTAGTTTCATAAGTGGCTGCTTTATCTAAAAAATTAGATAATTTTGCAATTAATATATCACATGTAAGTAATGATAATTCTGCAAATTATTATGATTCTCAAACAATGGTAACTTTGCGAGCTATTGCTAATAAAACTAATAACCTGTATTCTAATTATTATAATCCTGTTTGGAAAAATCATCCTAGTTTTAATTGGAATAATGGACACCAAGCTAATAAAAATGGAACAATCAAGAAAATTCAAACTATAGACCAACTTATCCTCCTGGTTATAACAATCAGCAGAAAAAGTTGTCTGTAGAAGTATTGATCTTGCAACTAAGCAATCAGCTACAAAGTTAAAACACTGCTATTCGTAATATTGAGAATCAGATGGGTCAAATCACAAATTTCATTACTTACAGACCTCAAGGAACACTGCCTAGCAATGTCAAAAATAATCCTAAAGGATCTGGAAAAGAACCTGAACAAGCAAAAGCTGTACAACTCAGAAGTAGAAAGGAATTAAAAGAGAAAGCACAAAATGAGATTAAAAAAGAGAAAGAAGTTGAAGAGATTGAAAAACCTAAAGATACCCTTTCTCCAAGTAAAGATCAGACTGTTGTACCTATTGAAGCAGAAGCTTGATCATCAATTTTCTATATTCTTTGAAATTTTTAAGAAACTTACTATCAACATTCCTTTTGCTGAAGCTTTGGAACAAATGCCAAGCTATGCAAAATTTTTGAAAAAATTTTAAGTAAGAAGAGAAAATTTGAATCTTATGAAACTGTTGCATTAAGTGAAGAATGTAGTGCAATAATTCAGAAGAAATTACCACAGAAGCTTAAAGATCCTTGAAGTTTCACTATACCACATGCTATTGAAGAAAAATCTTGTGGAAAAGCCTTATATGATTTAGGAGCTAGTATTAATCTCATGCCATTTTCAATCTTTCGAAGGTTAGATTTAGGAGAGATTTCTCCTACCACTGTAACTCTTCAGTTAGCTGATCAATCAATCACTTATCCTAAAGGAGTTATAGAGGATGTTCTTGTTAAGGTAGATAAATTTATCTTCTCTGTGGATTTCATTGTTCTAGATATGGAAGAAGAAAATGAAATACTTATCATTTTAGGGAGACCTTTTCTAGCTACCGATCGAGCTATGATTGATGTGCAAAAAGGAGAATTAATGATGAGAGTTAATGATCAATAGATTACATTCAATGTTCTGAAATCAATGAGGTATCCTGATAAAGAAAAATGCTATCGGATGGATATTTTTTATTATATAATTTTCTTCATTTAATGACTCATTATATAATCTATATTATATAATGAGTCATTAAATGAAGAAAATTTATCTGAAGAAACTCATTAAATTCATGAAAATTGAGAAATTTTAGACACAACTAAAAATGATATACTTTTACCCTCATTTGAAAGAGCCCCTGAACTAGAATTAAAAATGTTACCTACACATTTAAAGTATGCATTTCTAGGAAATTCATTAACTTTACCTGAAATTATATCTTCAAAATTAAGCAAAGATGAAGAAAAGAAATTAATAGGAGTTCTGAAGGATTATAAAAAAGTTTTTTGTTGGACTATTGCAGATTTAAAAGGAATAAGCCCTTCAATCGGTATGCATAGGATTTTAATGGAAGAAAATTTTAAACCCACTATTGAACCTCAAAGAAGATTAAATCCAATTATGAAAGAGGTTGTCAAGAAAGAGATTTTGAAATGGTTATATGTTAGAATTATTTATCCTATTTCAGATAGCCAATGGGCGAGTCATATTCATTGTGTTCGGAAGAAAGGAGGAGTAACTGTCATTGTTAATGAAAAATGAATTAATCACAACAAGACAAGTTACTGGATGGCGTATTTCCATTGACCATCAAACATTAAACAATGCCACTCGAAAGGATCATTTTCCTTCACCTATCATGGATCAAATGCTGGATAAACTAGCTGGACACTCATATTTCTATTTACTAGATGGATATTCTGGTTATCATCAATTACCCAATGCTTCTGAGGATCAATAAAATACAACATTTACAAGTCCTTATGGAACATTTGTCTTTAGAAGAATGCCTTTCTGTTTATGCAATTCACCTGCAACTTTTCAAATATGTATGATGTCAATATTCTGTGATTTGATTGATAAAGGATTTAAAGTATTTATGGACAATTTTTCAGTTTTTGGAAATTCTTTTGAATCCTGCTTGGAAAATAGCACAAAAGTTTTGAAGAGATGTGAAGAAACAAATTTAGCTCTAAACTGGGAAAAATGTCAATTTATGGTCACAGAAAGTATTGTACTTGGACATAAAGTTACTGATGTGAGAAGTTTTCTGGATCATGCTAGATTTTATAGGAGATATATAAATGATTTTCCTATAATTGCTAAACCTCTTTGCCATTTATTGGAAAATGAAGCTAAATTTGAATTTAATGAAGATTCTCTGAATGCATTCAATATTCTGAAAGAAAAATTAGTCACTGCACCTGTCATTGTTGCACCTGATTAGAATAAACTTTTGAATTAATGAGTGATGCAAGAAATTATGCAATCAGAGCTGTATTAGGACAAAAATATGAGAAAATTTTCAAAGTTATATACTATGCTAGAACAACTCTTAATGGAACTCAAATAAATTACACTACTAATGAAAAAGAGCTTTTTAGCAATAGTATATTCCTTTGCTAAATTTAGACCATATCTTCTTGGAACAAAATGTATCGTGCATACTGATAATTCTGCTATTAAGTATTTAATATCTAAAAGAATGCTAAACCTATATTGATCAGTTGAGTTTTACTCTTACAAGAATTTGATTTTGAAATTATGAACAGAAAAGGAACTGACAACCAAATTGCTGATCATTTATCAAGAATAAAAAATAATAATGACAAGATTTATGAAGAAAATATAAATGAAAAATTCCCGGTTGAAAAATTATATGTCATTCAAAGATTAAAAATGCCTTGTTATGTAGATATAGTTCACTACTTGGTTAGCATTATTTTACCATGTGAGATGAATAGTAAATACATATATTTGAGAAGATCCTTATTTATTTAAAATAGATTGAGATTCTGTGATTCGAAGATGTGTACCTCATGAAGAAACTTTTGCAATTATTCAAAAATGTCACGATTCTGAATTTGGAGGACACTTTGGAGTTGATAAAACTACATTTAAAATTTTAAATTCTGGATTTGACTGGCCTACTTTATTTAAAGATGTTGGACATTATGTGAAAACTTGTGATCGATGTCAAAGATTGGAAATATATCCAGAAAAGATGAAATGCCTCTAAACTTTATATTAAAAATTGAAAATTTTGATGTATGGGATTTAGACATTATGGGACCTTTTGTACCATCATCTGGAAAAAAAATTATATTTTATTAGTAGTTGTATATGTTTCAAAGTGGATCGAAGCTGTAGCTTTACTTAACTGTGATTCCAAAAGTGTTTCAAAATTTTTAAAGAAGGTGATTTTTGCAAGATTTGGAATGCACAGGATAATTATCACAGATGGGGGAAGTCATTTCAGAAATATAAGAATTCAATCATTGCTAGAAAAATTCGGAATTATACATAGAATTGCAACTGCTTATCATCCTCATACAAGTGGAATGACTGAAGTGTCAAATAGAGAAATTAAAAGAATATTCGAAAAGACTGTTAATCCTAAAAGAGCTAACTAGGTTGATAGACTTGATTCTGCATTATGGGCTTATAGAACAACTTATAAGACACCTATCGGAATGTCACCTAAACGGTTAATTTACGATGAACATTGTCACTTACCTATTAAACTTGAACATAAAGCTTATTGGGCGATAAAAGAGTTCAATTATAATTTGAAGACTGCAGGAGAAAAATGATAATTACAACTGAATGAAATGGAAGAGATAAGAAATGAGTCTTATGAAAATGCAAGAATTTATAAGGACAAAATGAAGAAATTGCATAACAAAATGATTTCAAGGAAAATATTCGAGTCTGGACAAGAAGTATTATTATTTAATTCTCGTTTAAAACTTTTCCCTGGAAAATAAAAATCTAAATGGATGTGACCATTTATAATTAAGAAGGTATACCCTTATGGAACTGTGGATATCAAAGATCCCGAAACAAGAAAAGTATTTAAAGTTGACGGATTAAGACTCAAGCCTTAGATGGGAGAAATAAAATTAAATTACAAAGAGGCTTATGAGCTGAGTTTACCTGATTAATTCAATTAATTAGGTCGGGCTGACGACGTTAAACCAAGCGCTTTGAGGGAGGCAACCCATATTTATTAGTGTGAGTTTAATTATTTTTGTAAGGTCATGCCTTGGTCTTGACTAAATTTATATATAACTTCTTGAAATAGAAGGCTAATAAGTCTGTATTGGCTTAAGCTAAACATTTTCTTGAAGTATATAGAATTTGGACTTGGACCACTCCATGACAAATGTGAGTTAAAAGGAGATCAAGTTAACCTTCATTTGTGATTGTTTGTGATTGGAATTTTTCATAATTGTGTTTGTGTGTTAATCATACCCGTTTATTGGACCTACTTTTATGACCAAAACATGCAAAATTTGACGATAGGCGAATCAGAGTAGATTCCAGCACCTATGTGCCAAAAGTTGGCACCTAACCGCCAGAATGGCCTGCTTATCGATGATCCGGCGCCTAGGTGCCAGATTTCGGTGCCTAAGCGCCACAGTTACAGATCATGGAAAAACCAAAATTCATAAGTTTTTCACACGAAATATCTTTATATATATAATATTCTTCATCTTCAATCCCATAGAAGCACTAATTTCGACCAGAGCAATCCATTTTGGAGGAGTGAAGAAGGATTTGGAGGCAATGGATAGAGGAAATCAAGGAAATGAGGTAAGAGACAAATCTCCTAAAGATCCTCAGCCTTATTTTAATGGTTTTATTGCTATTAGTATGGAGAAAATGTTTTGTCGACTGAATAATATTGAAACGGAACTTCAAAGTATTGATAATCGTCTCCATGAGATATACCACCAATATGAACACTTGGAATAGCAAACCAAACTTCAATCTGATCATATGGCTGTCTATCATGACGCTCAAATAGAAATGAACGTGAAGAATAAGTGGATCAATGAAAAGACGACTTTGGAATTTGTAAGGGCATTGGTGTTTTATCCCTTCGGTCCTAGAGAACTTCATTGCGAAAAAGATAGTAATTGAAGATCGGTGTTAAATAGATCCTTTATGTGTTTTAGGTTGGATCGAGTCTTGAGTTAGTGTGTTGAATATCTAATTTGCGTGTTTGTTTAATTGTTTAATGTGTTTTGTTGGATTTGAATGTTTGCTTTGAATATGATTTTGTTTGTGTTATTTATAAAATGATGAACCTTGATACAGTCTTGTACTGAAAGTTATTGAATTTGGAATGAAAGTTAGGGATTAGAATTGAAGAATTTGGATACATTTTTGTGGATCTATACTATCATTTTAGATTTATTGTGAAAATATTTAGAGGATATAAAATGGATTAATACTCTCATAAGAGTAATTAGGAGTCAAATTTGATAATATTTGGTGGAAAATATTTAATTTAAATCAAATTTTTGGAAAGGCGAGTCTGGCACCTAGGAGCTAGAATTCGGCTCCTAGGCCCCGGTTCGGCCTAAACCTGAAAACTCATCTTCCTAAATCCCCCACACCATTTTTGATGCCTAACCTTCCTTCTCCACTATTTTTCACGAAAATATCCCCTATAGATCCCATTTGAAGCTGGATTTTCAAGTTTTTGAGCTTAAAATCACCCGATTTCTTCATCTAGAGGCCAGATCCACAGTCTAAAATCATTATTTTTGATTTTCACCATGGATTTTGCTCTCATTTAGAAAAACTGAAATTTTGAGAAAAATTTTGATTTTTAAGGTTAAATCCATGAAATTTTAAGCTCTTTCAAGTTTGAAAAGCTTAAATTAGTTTATTTTCCTATATTTATTGAATTTATTTCACGTTTTTATTTCTCTATTAGATGACAACCAAATCTAAGTGAGGAAAGGAACGAGAAAATTTGATCGTAGCAAGTTCGTCATAGCTGCTGTACACTTTCGATACAATGATTTTGCTACGACTCAGAAATTTATCTCAGAGTGAAGTTTTTATAATCCCGGAGGAAGAATTGAGGAGACTATCGTTGCGCTCAACTGTTAACGATTATGCTATTTTACTGTTGTTACCATTATCTCAGTTGTTAGAGAGTTTTATGCTAATTTCGTGGATGATGAAGAATAAGAGATTTTTGGTTGAGGAGTTGGAGTAGGATTCACTTCTGAACGTATTAATATTTTTTATGGCCTGCCACCAAACATAGAGTGTTATTACTCTAGATTATCTCCATCTAAGGGAGATTTGGATATGATCATTGCCTACCTAACTGATAGTACTGCAGCATGGAAGATTCGAAATGGAAAAATGGTAAATTTTTCATCTTCTAAGCTTAATGGTGTTTCAAAGGCATGGCACTACTTTATTTCTGCTCGTCTCTTTCCATCCAATCATCTGAGCGAAGTTACCAAAGATAGAGTTATTCTCAACTACTGCATTCAAGAGCGGAAGCCTATTGATGTAGGGAGCATTATTTATGATTCTGTAGAGGCTACTGCTCGTTATAGCACTTCTATTGGACCTGTTTTTTCATCTCTGATCTATTCTCTATGTCAAAGTACTTGAGTTGTTGCTAAGCTTTCTGAGGAAAAGCACAAGTCCACAAAGCCTATAGGAAGAGAAAGTGTCAGTATCTATGATCAACTTCGAGGTAAGAGTTCTACTGCACCTTCTGGCTCATTACCTACTTCAGGTAGAGCATCTACCTCTAGACCATTTACTTCTGCTTGACCACCATCTACTTTTTGGGAAACCATGCATGATCAGTTTATAGAGTAGCAGCATGACTTATTCTTAACTCTTTGTAGAGTAGATACGATAGATAAGAAGATCGATCATATTTTTGAGTACACACAAAGGAAAAGTGATTATGATGCTTAGTATTCTGAGTCTTTAGTGAGATTTTTGAAGGGTGAGCATGATGTTCAGTTCCCTACTTGTCCCAGATTTTCACCATATGTTGATCCAAAGGATATGGAGTTTTCTTTTGGTGATGACGATTATGAAGCTACAGACAATGATTAGTAGCATGACTTACCTCTAGAGATTGTTGATTATGTTTTAGTGTGTTTTCTTGTTTCTTGTGCTGTTTAGTGTGATGTTATTTGTTAGTGTTCATGTAAACTTTTTATGTTAAAAGTGTTTTTTGATTATCTGATGTGTGTTTAAGATTGAAATGTGAATGAATTTTATAAAATTTTATTTCTGTTTTATCCTTCTGTTTAGTGTTCATGAAAAGTTATTAAATTTGCATGTTTAAAAATAAAAAAAAAGATATATTTTTTTTTTAGAAATTAACTCCTGCTCTGCAAAACTTTTCTATATATGCTTAATCATGTCTGTTATATTCATATTGAAACATGTGTAGAAGTAGAAGTTAGTTTTTCCTTACTACATCATTTTTGTACTTAGATTAATTCATGTTTATTTCTTTCTCTCATGCTTTCAAATATTTCATGATTCATATTTGTACTAAAGCTGATGTTTGGGGGAAGGGAAAACATTTATCAAATTTAAAGATTATTTGTCCTTAAAAAAACTAATATTTTCTTTAAAAATATATTAACATATCATAAGGAATGAAAAAAATGTTTAAGATTAACTAAATTTTTGAATTTATAAATAATTTAGTAAACTTAACTAAAATTTCAAAAATTTTGATTGATTTTAAGAATAGAATTATTTAGCTTAAAGAATAATAAGATCAAAATTTTTCTATTTATAGTAAAGAGAATTGTATTTTTCAAATACTAAGGAATCAATATTATTGCTTGAAAAAGAAAAGAATGTAATAAGTTCTGAAAAAAAATAAATTATTAGTGTCATATTTATTAAGTATGATTGAATAAGTTTTTGAAAATAAGTTAAGGATAGTGAAGTTCAAAATCATTAACAGGCTATCCAAAAATAGTAATCCTCACTTAAAAAAAAAGAAGAGAAAAAGGGATTGAAAAACAATCCAGAAAGAAAAAATAAAAAAAATAAGAGAAAAAGTGAGGATAAGCTTAAGGAAATGCCTAATCAAAAATTGGTCTTGAATTATCTTATAGTAAAAAAACTGATTGCATTTTAACTTAATTTCTATGTACAAATATTTTTACTAGAAAAATATTTCATGAAAATCTTTTTCTTGTAAATATTCTATGTGACATTGATATGATAAATTACAATTATTCTTGAAATAAATGAAAAATTGGAAGTCTTATGATTTGGTAGTTAAATATTCTTTAATTCTTAAAATTAAACTTAATTAGAGAAATTTGGTTAATGATTTGCTAAAGAATTTATAAATCCAAAAATTACAAGGAATCTTAAATATTTTAACTTCATTCCAAATGTTATCTATTTTATATAATTAAATTGGTTACTTGAGGACAAGTAACGTTTAAGTTTGGAGGAATTTGATCTACCTAAAAAAATAACCATTTTTATGCCTTATTTATGATTAAATTTTTAAGGATAGTATGCTTTAATGAAAGGTATTTTCATGTTTTTGGATGTAGATGATTAAAAAGAGTCCAAGAAAGAAAAAGAAAGAAAAAGGAGCAAAAGGAGCAAAAATTGAGCTTATGGAGCAACATTTTGGAATTATTGGCCCGGCGTCTAGGCGCCATAATCCAACGCCTAAGCCCCAGTTCGATACAAACACTGTTAAGATTTTTTGATGACTTTGGGAAGTTATTTTGACGATGTTAAGCGGTTATTCGAGCTTCTAGAAGAATGGAAGTTACTCCTAATATATAGGACATGTGATACAACGTTACTTGGATATAAGGAAACGGTCTAGATCACGAAGAGGTGCGATCCAAAGTGAATAGGTGCGAAAGATCTGGTCACGGAGTTCGGTGCCTAGGCACCAGATCCTGGCATCTAGGCGCGATAGTTACCTTCTGGAAGATACATTGAATTTGGATGAATTTTGAAGAGGTGCCTTAAACAACCCCTGGTCAAATTCAAAGCTCTATAAGTAGGAGCCCATTCTACAGAAAAAATCGCACCAACCCCCACCCCTCCTAGTACACATACCCATTTTAGCATATTCTCTCCGCTCTTTAGTTTTATTTAGTCTCTTCCATACTTAGGGTGCCACTTATTTTGTATCTAGTGAGTTTATTTTGAGTGTTATTGTGTGTTGTTGCTGTTGGAGTCTTTCATTATTACTTTGGAGTCAGTAGAAGTTAGCAGATCACTTATAGGAACACTTCAGATAAGTATTTGTACATTAGTTCAAAGTTTTATAAATATGTTTTGTTATGTTATTTTAATGTGTTCTGAGTAGTTAGTTATCTTTCTCCTTTCATCTTTGAAAAGATTATAAATTAATTAAATTTTGTAGGAGAAATAAATTTAAAATATTTTATAACCTTGTGATGATATTAATACCTGATCTTAGTTTACTTTTTAATTTGACCCTTTAAATTATTAAAACCAGTTAAAGAATTTTGAGACCAATCCGAAGATAAAATCTTAATTTATGGATATCTCATGAATCCTTATGTAATCACAGGGTATATGTGGATTATTTAAGGTGAAGTGCAAATAAATAGGAAGATAATATTTATTGGGCGTAAAATTAATTAGTTTTTAGAGTGACTGTCTAAATTCTAATAATTTGGTCTATAGAAAGGTAACGGGTCACTGGTAGGGCTGACCATAGCCACCCTTGGACATGTAGTAGTGTGAGCCTAGATTAACCCACTCTACTAATAAAACATCCTGAGCTGATCTATAGATTAGTCAATGTTCCTTGCACCTGTACCAAAGGGTAATGAATTGGAATGCTTCTGTTTGGCATAATACCGTAATCTAAATTCCCTTCAAAAGATAATTATTCTATAAATCTTGTATTAGTTGAAAAGGAGAAAGTCGTTTTTATACTTTCACTAAATTTTAATTACTGCTTACTGCTTACTTTCTTTTAGTAAAAAATTATTTGTAAATTAAATTTGAAAATATATACATAAAAAAGTATATATAAATTGAATTTAATTTGAAAATTCCAAAATATTAATTATATTTATTACTTTTTATAAATTCATTATCCCTGTGGGATCGATAACCAAGACTCCACTTGAGCCCTGTGTTACTTGAATGATATGTATACTTGCGTTTAAAATTTTGACATTTACAATAATTATTATAAAATCTAAAAATAAATTGATAAAAGTAAACCTTGCACATCAAGTTTTTGAAGCCATTTGCTAGGAATTAAATATTCTAAAAAGTGGTATCAAATTATTATATTTTAAAGCATATATAAAGTTGCATCGCATCACAGTACCCTAAAAGCTTCGTACCACCTCTGTTCAAGACTTTTGATGGAACAGGAAACCCCCGACAACATGTTGCACACTTCTGCGCAAGTTGGTGCAACACGGGGGTTAGCAACACTTTGTTGTTCTGCTAGTTTTGTCAGCAGCCTTTCAGGAATTGCCTTTGACTGGTATGTGAAGCGGCCCAACGGCTCAGTAAAAAAATTCGAAGAATTAGAAAATCTATTCATGAAATGATTTGCTGGAGCTTAGAACCACATCACATCAAGACTGAAGCAGTTGTCAAGATGTTTGGTATTCTGATCAAGAAGGACGGATTCCAGTTGCCAGAACCCAGGATGCCAGAGGATGTGGACAAGAAAGATCACCCGATGTATTTCCCTTACCACCGAATGATCAGACACAAGATAGAAGATTGCTTTACTTTCAAGAACTAGCTCGAGAACAAACTTTGGAGAGGGAACATAACAATCTTGAAAAAATACATGAAGGAGCCCCAGAGAGGAGGTTCCGTTAATGTTATTTCGGTAGATCCTATTGTTTTGATAGACCCGTACACAACCGATGATGGATGGAGTACCGTTTGGATGAAATCTTCGAAGAAAATATTGGAACACATTCAGACCACTTTGGTGCGTGCTTCAACTCAGAGATTGAAACCTGCGAAGCCGGCACTATCAATTGCAATCGAGGAACCACCCCAGAAGGAGGAGAAGATCACATAAGAAGAAAATACTGAGGCTCTGAAGAGTAGTGTAGGGGTTGCTTTTCCTAGGATGGTTATTTTTGATTTGGGGGAGAAATCCCTCAAACCTTTAAATCTGTATGATTATTTGTTCGCCCCAGTGGGGTCTTTCTAATGATAAGAGTTATGGTGTTAGCTACGTTTTGACAGTTTCTAACAATTATGTAACTAACGATAACCAACCTAATCTGGATGTCGATTTTGATCCAAATAACAATTCTCAATTCATATAAAACCTCGACAGTAGCGGTAAGGAGGAGGATGTCAATGAAAGCATTGTGATGGCCTGGAAGATGACGAACTGGTCTGTGAATTCCAAGAATCTTTTATCGCAATTGAGCTAGAGTTCTTAGATCCTGAAGTGACTCTAGAAGAATCTACTGCTCTAATTCAAAAAGAGGAATCGCCAGCCAATTCAGTACTAGATTTGGAAGAAATAACAGAAGTCAACCTCAGAAGCGGAAAAGTCTTAACCCTGAGAATGGGTCCGAAAGATAAAGGAAAGCAGGTGGTTATTCAGGAAGAGTCAACCCCAACAGAAGAATTACCTGTTCGGGAAGTTGAAAGACCGGGCAATAAAGTGAAATATAACGTGCTAGCCCATCTTCGGAAGATACCTGCCAAACTGAGCATTTACAACATTTTAATCCTTTCAATGGAAATAAGGGAAGCTCTGATCAAGGCCCTACTTGATCCAGAGATCTACTTAGCTCAAATGGCAAGTAACTTCTTAAACGAGGTTTGCTCTCTAAAGGAATAGTACGGTGTTACTTTCACGGACAATGACTTGCCACTTGGGACAACTGATCACAACCGACCCTTGTACATCTCAGTCACTATCAGTAAGTTCACGCTCTTCAGGGTGTTAGTTGATCCGGGAGCATCAATCAATATAATGAATCTTCAGACGTTATCATACCTGGAAATTGATGCCCCGAGCTCCAAGCAGACAAAAAGTTACTAAGAGGCTTTAATCGAAAAGGAGAAAGAGCTCTTCGATCAATCACACTATCTGTGAGCATCAGTGATTTTGCAAGGACAATCGCAAAATTCTACATAATTGATTTTGAAACGTCATTCAATGCTCTACTAGGCCGATAGTGGATCCATGAAAACTGGATGGTACCGTTGTCTTGACACCAGTGTATAAAGTACTATGAAGAAGGACAAGAACTGTGCATCAAAGGTGACTTGCAACCATTCTCTGTGCATGAAATTGGAATTCACGAAGACACCTCCTACTATGCACCTCTGAAGAAAACAATCTTCTCCAGAAATGCCTTATCAAATAAAGCAAAAGAAATTCAAGACGACGAAGAACCATGAATTCTAGTTCAACAGTTTCTCACCACTCCCATAGGGTAAGATGGTGAAGGTTTCTGCAGAACTCATATCCGAGATTGAGGCCGGGGACGAGGTCGAGGAAGAAACAGTGGAATGGTTGAGCAAAAGAATTTGGTTATCAATGTTGATTGGGAAGACAGTTCCGAAGAATAAGAAAAGGAAGAAATCAAGAAATAAGTAGCAATGATAAGTCAGAAGAAGCCTCAGTTGAAGATCTCACTAGAAGATGAAAAGAATGAAGAATAGAAAGCAATGTAAGATAAGATAAACCACTATGTACAAACTATGACCCTAACCCAGATCTACCCTAGTAAGTTTGAGGCTATGGTAGTTAAGAAAGTACATGGTGGCAGTGCTAAGCCAATTAAATTTTATCGTGGTGTTCCTTCTTCCTCCAATACATAATGTGATGTAAAATTTGAAGATGTTGCTTCATCTAAATTAATGGAATTGCCTTTAGAGTGGTATTCTCTCTATATTTAAAATTTAGTTCAACGTGGTGTCTTACCTAAGCAGTGGTCAGAAGATCAATCACATTGCTTTGAGAAGTTATGGGGTAATGCCGGTCAACCTCCCAATTTAAAGCATGGTCTCAGATTCGGCACAGTAGGGATAGCGGATGATACATGATTTTTCTTGTTTCTCACTTGCGAGTCAAATGAAGACTGCCTGGAAGATTCAGACGATCTCGAGGACTTGCAATCGAAGACGCTCCCCCAGAATTTATAGAAGAGATTAAATCTACAATAGACGTGTTAATGGATGTTAACTTAGGTACTAACAAAGAGCCTAGGCCGACCTTTGTTAGCTCCTTACTCAACAAAGAAAATATCAAAAATTTGATCAAGCTTTCAATGTAATTCAAGGACTGTTTTGTTTAGAGCTATGATGAAATGTCAGGATTATCTCCAAAAGTCGCAGTTCACAAGTTAGGAGTAGATGACACTGTCGTTCCACTCGGATATGCTTCGAGAAGTATGCATCCAGAAATCGAACAATAAGTAATTGTTGAAGTTAAGAAGCTAATCGACGCTAAATTTGTCCATGAAGAACAATACCCAGCTTGGTTGGCCAATGTGGTACCATTTAAAACGAAGAACGGTCAGATCAGAATCTGCGTTGATTTCAGAGATTTAAACAAAGCATTCCCAAAGGATGAATTCCTGCTACCAATTCCAAAATTAATGATTGCATCGCTTCGACACACGAAGTCTTCTCTTTCATGGATGGATCATCAGGATACAATCAGATAAGGATGACACCAAAAGACTAAAAGCTCACAGCATTTAGAATGCCAATCGGGGTATACTGCTACACAGTATTGCCTTTAGGATTAAAAAATGCAAGAGCAACTTACCAAAGAGAAATGACGATAATTTTTGATGATCTCATTCACATCTAAGTTGAGTGCTACGTGGACGATGCGGTCAACAAGAGCAAGTTAAAGGTAGATCACTTGTATGATTTGAGAATTATTTTTGAGTGATTATGACAATTTAATTTTAAGAGGAATCCCCTGAAATGCGCCTTCATCGTCACCTCTAGGAAATTCTTAGGATTTTTTGTCCGGCATCGCAGAATTGAAATCGATCCGGAGAAGATTAAAGCTATCTTAGAAATGCCCCCTCCCAAAACATTAAAATAATTACGATCCTTATAAGGGAGGTTGGCATATCTTCGATGTTTTATTTCTAATTTATCAGGATGGTGTTAGCCTTTTTGTGCTTTGGTTAAGAAGGATGCCAAGTTTACTTTGGACTCCAAATGTCAACATGCCTTCGATGACATCAAGAAATATTTAGTGACACCTACTGTATTAATAGCCCCAGTCTTGAGTAGACCGTTGGTACTTTATACCGCGGCTTTAGAGGACTCCCTCGGAGCCTTTCTAGCCCAGGTCAATGACGAGGGTAAAGAAAATGCTTTCTACTACTTGAGTTGTCGTCTAAATTTGATGAAGGTAAAGTATCCTTCTATTGAAGCATTGTTTGGCCCTAATCTTCGCCGCGCAAAAGCTCAGGCATTACATGCTTTCTCATAAGGTCAACCTTTTTCCTGAGTTTAATCCATTACAATATTTGATGACCCGTCCGACGCTTTCAGGCAGACTAGCTAGGTGGTTGATGATATTATTGCAATTCAATATAACTTTCGTTCCTCTTCATGCCGTAAAGGGACAAGTCCAAGTAGACTTCCTCGCAGCACACCCTTTACCGATAGAATCACCTCTCAATGATAATTTGCAAAATTAGCAGATAATGAGCTCAGAAGAACCCAATGATCAACGTTGGGAATTGTACTTCAACAGTGCATCATCAGCACGACGAGACAAAGAATTGCAAACGATAGTGCCCGGTAAGGCAAGAATCGAACTAATATTTATAACACCAGAGTGAGGAATGTTTAGGTACTCCTACCATTTGACAAAACCGTGTATGAATAATGAAGTAGAATATGAAGCTCTTATAACAGGACTGGAACAAGTTATTCAAATGGGTATAACCAATATCAACATCTACGGTGACTCGCAGTTGATCATACAGCAGGTAGCTGGATAATACAAAATTTTGAACCCTAGATTTAAGCAGTATTTTAAGTATGCAATGAGGTTGCTAGAACAGATTCTGAACGTGACAATATACAAGATTCCTAGAAAAGAGAATGCCCTTGCAGACTCTTTGGCCCGACTTGCAAAAGAGTTCGCATGTCTACGGGAAGAGTGAGTTGAAGTGACAGTGCAGGGACGACAGGTCCTATCACAGATTGACATAGACACTTTGCGCAGATTCATAAATGAAGAGACAGTTGCAGTAGTGGCAGAAACTATAGAAGATTGGCAGCAGTCATTAATAGACTACCTGCAAACGGGAAATCTAGCAGACGATAAGTCAGTAGCCCATCAGATCAGGAAAAGAACTCTGTCATAAGCCCAGATAAATAATACCTTATACAGAAGGTCTTTCGATCAGATGTGGCTAAGGTTCCTGAGTGGGTCCAAGGCTCGCAAAATTGTTAAAGAGGTGTACTCAGGACTTTGTGGTGCTCATCAATCAGGTCCAAAGATGAAAATAAAAATTAAAAGATTAGGGTACTACTGGCCCTTGATGATGACTGACTGCATGGAAGTTGCCAAAAGTTGTCACTAGTGCCAAGTGCACGGAATGGTTCTACATCAACCACCAAATGTGCTACATCCAACAACCACGTTGTGTCCATTTGAATGTTGGGGCACATATATTGTAGGTCCGATAAAACCACCTTCATTAAGAGGACATTGATCCACTTTAAAAATTACCTATTTTTAGTGTAGATTTCATGCTAACTTTATGCACATTTTTAAAGATATTACACTTTAAAGGAAGGATTTTTACATATTTTTGTCTTCAAGTATAAAAATATGATTTTAGAGAAAATCAAGCAAAAACTATGCAATTTTGATCTAAAATAAGCAAGAAAGAAAATTCTAACTTAGCACATATTGATATGTCTTACTATGCTTAATATCTTTTATATTTCTCACATGTTTTTGAATGAAATTATACTTTTGAGAAAGGTTGTTTTTATGTCTATCTTGTAGGTGAAGATGTTAGGAACACAACACAACTGAAATGGGTAGAAATGGAGTTGAACGGAGCTAAACAAAGCAAAACAGTGGAGTTGCGCACAGGGTGGCGCCTAGGTGCCAAACCCGGCACCTAGGCGCCAGTGACGATGAGGATACAACACATAGGTGCCATAATCAAGGCCTAGGCACCAGAATCATCCAAAAATGGTTATTGGATGGATTTTGAGAACTTTGGGAGTTATTTTGACGGTGTTAAGTACTTTCTAGACCTTCTCGAAGACTGGAAGTTACTTCTAATATATAGGGCATGTGATACAATGTATCTGGACACATTGGAAAGGTTTTAATCATGAAGAGGTGCGACCTAAAGTGAAGGGGTGCGAAGACTTGGTTACAGGAGTCTGGCACTTGGGCGCAAGATCCCAGAGCCTAGGTGCCTGAGTCAGTTTCTAGAAGATTCAATGAATGTGGACTACTTTTGAAGAGGTGCCTTAAGCAACCCTTGGCCATTTTCAGAGGTCTATAAATAGGAAATATTTCTACAGGAAAAAGGGCCTCTCTCTTGTCTCTCTCTCTCTCTCTCTCTCTCTCTCTCTCTCTCTCTTTCACCTTAGTCTTTTTAGAGTCGTGAAGATGTAGATTTCTACATCTTATGGAGAGATTGGTGAGGGATTTTGAGATATTTATGTAAGGGATGTACAAGGGGCGCTTGGATCGGTGGGAGACTTTGGTGTAGAGATCTTTATCTTTCCTTCAAAGGGAAAAAGCTAAGTATTGTGTTCTTAATTCTCTTGTAATTGTTGTAAACACTTTATAGTGTATTTTCTTTGTTTTAAATCGAGTTTTCTGTCATGATTTATCCATGCTTCGTAAGTGATTTTCTTTGCCCTTTATTTTAGTATGAAGTAGTGGCATGTGTAGGAAAATTATTTTTATGATAGAATTATCTATTAGATGCTTCTAGGTGATAGATAGTTGCATAAATATAATAGAATACTAATGAAAAAAGTTTCTTGTTGGCACTCAATTTATTACATAATTCTATCAACCCTTTTACTTAGGCAATTATTTTCATTTACTTTTATTTTGTGATGAAATAGATGTATGTTTAGGAATTAAGATTTGCTTAGATATTCTCTTATTAAATTATGGTGATGATATTCATACCAGATCTTTATTTACTTTACAAATTTATCTCTTGTATTGTTAAAACTTGTTGAAGAATTGTGAGACATATCCGGAGATGAGTTGTTAACTAGTAGATATCACATGAATCCTTGGGTAATCGAAGGCTATATAAGGGTTATTCATGGTGAAGTGTAAATAAATACGGAGATATTACTTATTGAGTGCAGAAAATATACTAAATTCTAATAATTTGGTCTATAGAAAGGGAACGGTCACTCATAGGGCCGACCATAGCCACCTTTAGACATCTAGTAGTGTGAGCCTAGATTAACCCATTCTACTATTAAAACATCCTAAACCGATCTATAGATTAGCCAATGTTCTTTACACCTTGACAAAAGGGTAAAGAATGGGATTGTTTCTATTTGTCACTACTACAGAAAATCTTAAGCACTTCTTTCCTACACATTATCTATGAAATTACAAGAGAAAGGTAGTATTTAACATCTCAAAATTCTCCAAACCAATTTATCCATAATTTATCTTTTTATTTAAGAACTTTATTTAGGATTAGTTATTAAAAAAGCCCATTTTAATCGAAATTCCACATTTAGGCTTTATAGAAATAGACTTGAATTAGCCTAAGGGATTGCTTACCTCACTTCTCTGTGGGATCGATACTGGGGTTATAAAAGAAAATCCTATATTACTTGAAACGATACGTACACTTGTGTAGTACCCCTAGTCTGTAAATTTTTTTCTAAAATTTTATAACATTTTGATTTTATACATTAGCGGCTATTTAAAAATTGGGTCAAGTTCTTTGCCATCTTTTGGAAACAAAAATTAATGCGTTATTGCAGGTTGGGTCAAGTTTTTGGCGTCGTTGTCGGGGAAGCTTCGGTAAGAACTTTAGGAGAATTTTTGTTGAAATAATTAGGTTTAGACTTGGAAAATTGTAGTTTCGTAAAAACTATTTTTGTGTGAAAATGTGTTTTGTTATATGAAAAAGTGTTGTGAAAAAAAAGACAAAAAAATTATCTGTGTGAAAAATAAGGTGTTCGTGAAAATGTTTAACTGTTAATGTATTGTTTGTTTAATTGTAGTGTTGTATTGAATATATTTCAGAGTTTGAACAAATGTTTAATTGTTGTGTTGTGTTGAATATATTTCATCTATTATTTGTTTAATTATTAATGTATTGTTTGTTGTGTTATGTATGCGAAACAAAGGATCTGCAAGACTTGTGCGTTATGATCCCCAGTTTGAATAAAATAAAAAAAAAATACAGAAAGACTCGAAAAACTAGAAATGGAAATGAAATTCATTCAAGATAATAACTTGGAAAGTAATCATACTTCATTGAGGGATTACGTAAATCCTACGACTGCTGAAATTCGCTCAAGTATACAAAACTCTATCATAGAGGCTGACTCGTTTGAAATAAATCCCGAGATTATCCAACTGGAGCAGAAAAATAAGTTTGGGGGAACTCCTTTGGAGGATCCCTATTTACACTTATCTAGTTTTCTAGAACTTTGTGCTACATTTCGTTATAATGACATGTTAGACGATGTTGTTAGGTTAAGGCTTTTTCCTTTCTCACTAAGGGATAAGGCTAAAATATGGTTATACTCATTATTACATGGCTCTATTAAAAATTTGGAGGAGTTAACTCAGAAATTCCTAGCTTAGTATTTTCAAACTTCAAGGACTACTAAACTTAGAAACGATATTATCTCATTTTGTCAATATGAAGGAGAATCAATATACGAAGCCTGGGACAGATTTAAAGAACTCCTGAGAATGTGTCCTCATCATCTGCCAATTAGTTAATCATTCAAACTTTTTATAATGGGTTAGTAGGATCCCTTCGGTCTATAATTGATGCTACTGCTGGTGGTTCATTAATGTAAAAATCATTTAGTGAAGCGTATGCATTAATTAAAAATTTTGCTACAAATGAATTTCAATGGCCCTCTGCAAGGATAAATCATAAAAATGTAGCTTGTGTTCTTGATACAAATGTCTTTCAAGGAAAATAAAACCAAGTCCTTTATGCGAGGCAACCCATAGTTATCAGTGTGGTTTGATTTAGTGTGCTTGTGAGTCATGATTGTTTATGTGTTGTTTTGTGTTTGTTTTAGTGTGGATTAGATTATTGTTGTGAGGTTATGCCTTGGTCTTGACTAAATTTGAATATGACTTCTGGTAGTAGCAGGCTGACGAGTCTGTTACGACTCAGTTCTCAACTGGAGCTTTACATTACCTTGAAGCATGTAGAGTTTGGACTTGGACCACTCCATGTCAACTCTATTACTTCCTTAGTCTAACTTTGTTTTCACTAAGTAAGGTCATGAAATTGCTTAATGAACAACATATGAATGAACTGTACTATTTTTATTTACGAGATTATCATTATTAGTGTAGTTTCTTCTGTTAGAAATTGAAAGTATGGAGGGAAAATGTGAGTAGAAAGGAGATCAAATTAACCTCAATTCATATTTGTTTATGAATTTGCGAGTCTAGGTATTTTAGTTTGTGTGTTTTTGTTTGTGTTTGTGTTACAACAATTTAGAGATTTGAAGAACACATAAATATATTCCCATGCGATTGTTTTTCTTGCTTATTAAACATTTCTTTAGTTTAATTTTATTCTAGCATGTTTAGTTTAGATTTACTTTCTATTGCAAATTGTTATGTCTTGATGAATATTTGTAGATGGTTTTGACAAACATTTATGGTAGATAGAATTTCTGAACTATTTTTTTTCCTGCTTATATTTTTTGTGTTGAATGCTATACATGTTCAAATTCAAGTTTGAAGGTAGGAAGAAAAATATATTTTAAAGTTAATATACTTCCTTTAAGTTTAATATTATAACAAGCAAGTTTTAGGCTAGATTTACTTTCTTCGACAATCATTCTATCCTGATTATGCATATATATAAATTTGAAAGGATGTTGTAGTACTTAGTAGAGTTATCTTTTATTTTTCTTCTTCCTAAATTTTTGCAAAATATTTTAAAATTCAAGTTTGGGGGGGGGATGAAAAATAATTTTCAAAAACATAAATTTTATTTATCCTAAAAAACTCTATAAATAAATTTGATTTTTGACTGAAAAATTATTATGTGTATGAAGTTATATTAAAGAAATAAAATTTTGAATATAGAAATGAGTAAGAGAATTTAGTTAAAATTTATAGTAGTGATGAAAATTTTAAAGTTATATTTTTCTTAATGAAGAAATGATAAATATTGTGTAACCATCTTTAGTAAGAAAAGTTGTATTTTTTAAAAAGTAGAAGGATTAGACTTTTGTTTTAAATATTTAAATTTCTTTTATTGAAAAATTATTTTCAAAACTATTATTATATTTCTATGTAAAAGATATATATCTACCTTATGCTTTAGGAAAGAAAGGGTGGAATTCAAAATTATTAAACGCCTATCCAGATATAGTAATCCTTGCCCCCAAAAAAAAGAAGAAGAAGAAAGAAAAGAAAAAGAAAAATAAAAAGAAAAGAAAAGTATAGTATGTGAAAAAAGAAAGAGAAACTTGACGATTAAAGGGCTTAATAAAAATTGGTTCCACACCTGAGCTTTTTAAAGTATAAGATTTGAGAAAATCTTAAGCTTAAAAATATAATATAGTTAGTATAATTATTTTTAACAAAAGTTTTTAAGTAAAGAAATAAAATGCATAACCCCTATATTTTGAAAAATTTACAAGCATTTCTGAATTAGATAGAAACACATATTTTCATACATTTTCATATAAGAGAATTCTAAACTTCAAATTGGTCTCATTTACTAAAATTTTTTCTAACTTGGACTACTACATTTCTAGAACAAAATTTTAGAAACTCCTAAAGAAACTCATACACATGATTTGCTTATGTGGATTTACATGATTATAGTGTTACATGAGGACAATTAAAGTTTAAGTTTGGGAGAATTTGATCCACTTTAAAAATTACCTATTTTTAGTGTAGATTTCATGCTAACTTTGTGCACATTTTCAAATATATTACACTTTAAAGGAAGGAATTTTGCATATTTTTGTCTTCAAGTATAAAAATATGATTTTAGAGAAAATAAAGTAAAAACTATGCAATTTTGAGCCAAAATAAGTAAGAAAGAAAATTCTAACTTAGCACATATTGATATGTCTTTCTTGCTTAATATCTTTTATATTTCTCACATGTTTTTGTATGAAATTACACTTTTGAGAAAGGTTATTTTTATGTCTATCTTGTAGGTAAAAATATTAGAATGCAACGCAACTGAAATGGGTCAAAAAGGAGTAGAAATGGAGCCAAATGGAGCAAAACAGTGGATCAGTGCAGAGGGTGGCGCCTAGGCGCCAAACCTGGCTCCTAGGTGACAGTGACGTCGAGAAAATGGCACTTAAGCACTTGAATCAAGGCCTAGACACCAGAATCATCCAAAAATGGTTATTGGACGAATTTTTGATACCTTTAGGAGTTATTTTAACGGTGTTAAGTAGTTTATAGACCTTCTAGAAGACTGGAAGTTACTCTTAATATGTAGGACATGTGATACAATGTATCTGGACACATTGGAATGGTTTCAATTGCGAAGTGGTGCGACCCAAAATGAAGGGGTACGAAGACTTTGTCACAGAAGTCTGGCACCTAGGCGCCAGATCCCGACGCTTAGGCGCCAGAGTAGGTTCCAAGCAGATTCAATGAATGTGGACTACTTTTGAAGAGGTGCCTTAAGCAACCCTTGGCCATTTTCAGAGCTCTATAAATAGGAGATATTTCTACAGGAAAAAGGCCTCTCTCTTGTCTCACTCTCTCTCTTTCCCCTTAGTCATTTTAGATTCATGAAGATATAGATTTCTACATCTTATGGAGAGATTTGTGAGGGATTTTGAGATATTATGTAAGGGATGTATGAGTGGCGCATGGATCAGTTACAGACTTTGGTGGAGAGATCTTCTTTCCTTCAGAGGGAAAAAGCTATGTATTGTGTTCTTCATTCTCTTGTAATTGTTGTAAACCCTTCATAGTGGATTTTCTTTATTTTAAATCGAGTTTTCTGTCGTGATTTATCCATACTTCGTAAGTTATTTTCTTTAGTCTTTTATTTAATATGAAGTAGTGGCATGTGCAGGAAAATTATTTTTATGATAGAATTATCTATTAGATGCTTCTAGATGACAGATAGTTGCATAAATATAATAGAATACTAATGAAATAAGTTCCTTATTGGCACTTAATTTATTACATACTTCTATCAACCCTTTTACTTCTTATGCCATTATTTTCATTTACTTTTATTTTGTAATGAAATAGATGCATGTTTAGGAATTAAGATTTGCTTAGATATTCTCTTATTAAATTATGGTGATGATATTCATACCAGATCTTCATTTGATTTTACAAATTGATCACTTATATTGTTAAAACCTGTTGAAGAATTTTGATACCTATCCGGAGATGAGTTCTTAACTGGTAGATATCACATGAATTCTTAGGTAATCGAAGGCTATATCCGGGTTATTCATGGTGAAGTGCAAATAAATAGGGAGATATTGCTTATTTGGCACATAATTGATTAGTTTTTAGAGTGATAAAATAGATTCTAATAATTTGGTCTATAGAAATGGAACGGGTGACCGGTAGGGCCGACCATAGCCACCTCTGGACATCTAGTAGTGTGAGCCTAGATTAACCCATTCTACTCATAAAACATCCTGAATCGATCTATAGATTAGCCAATATTCTTTACACTGGACCAAAGGGTAAAGAATAGGATTGCTTCTTTCTGGCTCTACTACATAAAATTCTAATAATTTCTTTCCTAAACATTATCTATGTAATTGCAAGAGAAATGTAGTCATTAACATCTCAAAATTCTCCAAACCAATTTATCCATAAGTTAATTTTTCATTTAAGAACTTTATTTAGGATTAGTTATTAAAAAAAACCATATTAATCCAATTTCCAAATTTAGGCTTTATAGAAATAGACTGAAATTATCCTAAAGGATTGCTTACCTCGCTTTTCTGTGGGATCGATACTGGGGTTGTAAAAGAAAATCCTATATTACTCAAAATGATAGGTATACTTGCGTAGTACCCCTAGTGTGTAAAATATTTTCTAAAATTTTACAACATTTTGATTTTATACACTAGTCGCTATTTAAAAATTGGGTTATGTTTTTGGCCATCTTTTGGAAGCAAAAATTACTGCGTTACTGCGGGTTGGGTCAGACATCATTTCATCCTTGTAGCAACAGATTACTTTTTAAATTGGGCAGAAGCAGTACCACTCAGTGTAGTGAAGGCACATCATGTGTTACAATTCTTCAAGAATCAAGTCGTCTACTGTTTTGGGGTTCCATGCAGAATTATCTCAGATAACGGGTCCGCATTCAAAAGAATGAAGATTAACAGTTTTGTTAGAAGACACGGGGTAGATTGGCGCTATTAGATGATCTACTACCTAAGAGCAAACAGCTAGGCCGAGGCTTTTAATAAAACTCTCATCCAAATCCTAATGAAAACTTTGAACGCCAAAAAAAGAAATTGGCACGAGAAGTTATTATAAGACTTATGGCCTACAAGACAACTTTCAGAATGCCTACTCAGTCTACACCTTACGCTCTAGTGTATGGGTCTGAAGCAGTCTTGTCATTGGAGGTCCAGCATCCATCACTCAGAATTGCAGTCGCAAATAAAATTACTACAGAAGAGAATGCCAGATTACGACTGGAATAATTGGAAAGCTTGGAAGGAAGGTGACTTTCAGCGCAGCAAAATTTGGAATTAGATCAAGCTAAGATGATTCAGGCCCACGAGAAACTGGTCTGCCCAAGAACTTTCAAAGTTGGTGAATCACTTCTCGTTCTCAGAAGACCTATTCTTGCACACCGCAAGATAGGAGGTAAATTTGAACCAACTTGGAAGGGATCGTTTGTAGTCGAGAAAGTCTACTCAGGAGGCTCCTACCAAATCATGGATTGCTGTGGAGAGCGACCAATGCTTCCTATCAATGGACACTATCTAAAGAAGTATTACGCAACATGATGTTTCGAAAAGCTAACTTTAGAAATAAAGTTTCGATTGTAGAAGCACTGATGAGATAATTATGTGCAACTGGGTCCGAACCAAAAATAATAATAATAATAATAACTTTATAACCAAAAAACCAAAAGAAGTTTTCTCAAATAAAATAATGATCGAAACTTGTCCAACTTTAAAATTCCAAATCATATCTTTCCCTTTCCTTATGAAATTTCAAAATGAAATAATTATATATAAAATAAAAGAAATTACAATAAATTTAAAATTCTTATTGTTCTCGTTCCATTTAGGTTTGGGCCCCGATCACTTCCTCATTTTTGCAGGAAGATTTCGAGCGAGAGGCTGGTCCTGTCTTTTAAATATGGCGTAAGTCTTGCACTTAATGAAGAAGAACTGAAAGCTGGTGTTGCGATCGAGGTTGGCTCAGACTTTGCACAGATGAAGCTTGAATATGAAGAAACTACTTAGACTACTGTAGACATCGGGGAGCTCCATGAAAGGACAGTGATGAAGCTCAGCAAAAAAGTTCAACACACTACCAACCAAAAAAGAAAGATTAATGCAATTGAAGACAATAAGATGAAATCAGTAGTAACCGCAGCAGAAGGGAAGCATGTCAATGCTATCCCTACCGACATCCAGGGGGACAGAACAACCACTTTGATCCCGACTCAAAGAAGAAACAGGAACCGTCGTATCCACAGAACGCTGAATAAATTGACAGAAGAACAAAGCAAAGAAGAAATTCTGATGATCGTGCCAGTTTCCCTAAGGAGGCTAGCACTAAGGAGCACCGTAGCAGAGGTTGTTCCAGAAGAGGTCATTATAGAGCCCGTACCTGAGACATTGATGATTGCCGAAGAATGTGCTGGCATAGTGCCGTACATCCCGCAATATTTCAGCAGACCCCGACAATTCTAGATGATCTCAGAGCACGAGTTGGAGATGATCCAAAGAGTGCAGAAATAGGATTTTGAATATTTTCAGAGGATTTAGGGCAAGTATGTCAATATCTTGGAGGGAATAGAATTAGATACTGATGTATTCTCTTACTACAAACAGTTGGGATTGTGGACTAAGTCTTCGAGCTGAAGAAGCAGGGCCGTGCAGGACGACTATGGAGCAAGACCTATTCCAAGCCACAGAAATGGAAACGAGGCAAGGGGAGGATTACAAACCAGTTTGGATGCTGCTACAACTTTGCCGATGATAAGAAAGGAAATCCGCCAGGGGATACTTCGCTAAGATGAAGTGGATCCAATGCTGGTTTTAATCAAGATGATGATAAAGATGGTGATGGCTTGGCGAGTCTTACTCGCTGACTGCACACCGAATAGCTGCATTATCAACATTTAAGAAGAAGGAGATTGCATTCCACCTCACATGGACCATCACGATTTTGTGAGATCCTTTTGCACCGTTTCCTTCATTAATCAATGCAACATCATTTCAGGACATAACTCCAGATAGTAGGCCCCGGAGAATTCTAAGGGCTAGTAGAGATACCTCTATCGGTAGGCTCTATTCTCGTTTTACAAGGAAATGGTGCAGATGTAGCGAAGCATTGCATACCAGGGGTTCCCTACCAACGGATCTCCATCACCTTCAAGAGAATGGATGAGACCAAGATTCCAGTCTACTTCTAGCCAGATCTAGAGTTAGAGAATTTGTAGCCTTACGAGCTGTAAGCTACATAGTAGTAGCACAGCTGTAAAGCACACCTACATGGGATTCTCCCCCGAAAGGTAGCTTAGAAGGTGAGGTTATTACCTATGCAGTTTACCTTTCAGACATGGATGAATCAAACAGATAATCTTATCGGATGACATGGAGATACCGATACGATGTCTATGTACAGATATACATGGATTTTGTAAAATTTTGTTTCCAAGAAAACATCATCAGAAATGTTTTGGCAGAATCACATGATGTACTTTCAACATTTCAATGGAAACGAATATGTCGTATTTTACCTTCCATTTTGTGCAATTGACTGCAGACGCCACTGAAATCTGAGTTTGACTCGATTTAAAGAAAAGGTAAACGAAGAATAATTTGAATGAAACATAACAAAAAATTGAATTCAGCCAAAATCCAGTAAAATAATAACAACAAAATAGAATTTCAAATAAAAAATCTAAATAAGACACAAAATCAAATCTGAAAGTAAATTAACTCAAAATCACAAATTACAAACAAAAGAAATGAATAAAAATCTGAATCAAAATTAAACTCCAATCGAAAAAAATTTAAATCAAAACAAAATTCAAAATTATAACAAAATCAAATAAAGAAAAGAAAATGAATCCTGAATCTAAAATCCGCAACCCCCGGCTGTACTCAAAATCCTCTCGACTCTCTGCGATTTCTTCACTCTTTTGAGAAGTTTGACTGAGTCTACTCACACATGACCACAAAATTTTTTATTTTGTTCTGATGGCATGGATTCATATCCTTCGTCAAACAATCAAACTTTGATCAGCTTTCTCAGGATGTGAAGCACTTTCATATTCCATCTTAACCTTCTACTACACTAAAGTTTCCACGGAATCTTCACAAATCAAACGTCAACTTATGATGCTGGAACCCAAATCCCAGTTCTCATTTTGAGATCAGTACTCAAATTCTGATTCTCTTCTCTAAATTTCTGCCAATCCCGCATCCTAACCGAGAAATTTTTCTACATTATAATCCTCTGAGTTAGGTATAAGTCCGACATGCATCCTTTTCACTGAGCCGCTAACCTCGCATTCTATCTGAGAAACTTTTCTGCATTCAAATCCTCTGAGCTAGTTATAAGACCGACAAGGCATCCTATTATCTTAGCTGCCAACCTCACATCACATTCAAAAAAAATACTGCATTCTAATCCTCTGAGTTAGGTATAAGACCAACGAGTCATCCTATTCTCTGAGCCGCCAATCCCGCATCTTATCCAAGAAACTTCTCCGCATTCTAATCCTCTGAGCTAGGTATAAAACCAACGAGGCATCCTATTCTCTGAGCTGCCAACCTCGTTTTATATCTGAGAAACTTTTCTGCATTCTAGTCCTCTGAGCTAGGTATAAGACCGACAAGGCATCCTATTCTCTGAGTCACCAACCTCGCATTTTATCTGAGAAATTTTCCGCACTCCTGAAATCTCGGGGTCAGTACCCAACTTCTGATTCCCATACTGAGGGTTGACGTAATGTCCTGAATGGTAGTCATCTCCTCGACTAGATGCAGATCGGACATAATGTCTTGGATGGTAGCCCGACCTGGTATAATCTTTTCTCGGGGTATGTACCCAAATTCTGATTCCCATCCTGAGGGTTGACGTAATGACCTAAATGGTTGTCATCTCCATGACTAGATCCAGATCGGAGGTAATATCCTTAGCGGTAGCTCGAGCTGATATAGTCTTTTCTTGGGGTCAGTACCCAAATTATGATTCCCATCCCGAGGGTTGACGTAATGTCCTAAATGGTTGTCATTTCCTTGAGTAGATCTAGATCGGAGGTAATGTCCTGAACGATAGCCCGAGCTGGTATAGTCTTTTCTCGGGGTCAGTATCCAAATTCTGATTCCCATCCTGAGGGTTAATGTAATGTCCTGAATGGTATTCATCTCCTCAACTAGATCCGGATTGGACGTAATGTCTTGAATGGTAGCCCGAGCTGGTATAGACTTTTCTCGGGGTCAGTACCCAAATTCTTATTCCCATCTTGAGGGTTGACGTAATGTCCTGAATGGTTGTCATTTCCTCGACTAGATCCAGATCGGATGTAATGACATGAACAGTAGCCTGAGCTGGTATAGTCTTTTCTTGCAGTTAGTTCCCAAATTCTGATGCCGATCCTGAGGATTGACGTAATGTCCTGAATGGTTGTCATTTCCTTGACTAGATCCAGATCGGATGTAATGTCCTGAACGGTAGCCCAAGCTGGTTCAGTCTTTTTCTCGAGGTCGGTACCTAAATTTCGATTCTCTTTCCGAGATTGATACCTAAATTTCAATTGTTTCTTTTTGAGGTCAGTACCTAAATTCTGCTTCTCCCTTCTCGGGGTCAGTACGTAAATTCTGATTCCCATCACTTCTGATATTGGTACCTAAATTCTGATTTTCACTCCGAGTTTGGTACCCAAATTTCGGTCCTCACCCCCTTTCCAATTTAAACTCTGCGTTTATCAACTCAAAATTCCCTCTCGATTCCAATCTGAGATCTATTTCAATTATAATTTCAAAACATTAAAATCAAATTCTAATCAACTTCAAAATTAATCATAAACCAAAGTTTAATCAAACTCCCAAATCAATTTCAACCAAATCAATATTTCCAAACTCAAACTCAAAATTCAAAATTCAAAACCAAAAGATCAAAATAAAAATCAAAATTTGAAATCTCAATCTAACTCAAACTTGAATTCAATTGAATTGAAACTTACCTCGTGATCCCTAGGGAGAGTGCTGGAATCATCAGCTTCAAAGATTTACCTGGTACTCCCCAGCGGGAACCTTTTATACTCATTCTATGTTCTGTTCCAAGTGTGTGGGCTTGGAATGTTTGTGTTGGTCTGTTGATCTCTTCGATCAATGCCAATACGCACGGTGTGCTTGATCAGCACATCACACTTATTGGGGGTCCATTTGTTGACCTTATTTTTGGTGAGGTCTGACTTCCTCTTAGTGCTTAGGATCTAGCCATAGGACTTCTCCTTGACTATCCTAGAGGACTAGAATTAGGACCCACCTTTTAGAAATTTTCAGCCACTTCCTGACTCCTCTTGGGACCCCACTTGGATGGTAGCAAACCTCTAAATCACCTTGGAACGTTACAACCACCATATGGAAAACCAATAGTGGGTTCCCATAGGAATGCTTGGACTTAGGGCGACCTTGGGTGACTTGAGCTTCTCTTGCACACACACACCCCTAAGCCATTCAACCCAAACCTTGAACCCTTACCTTCTACCCTTTAAGAAACTCACATGATTGAACCAAAGCCACTAGTCTTTGATTAAGATGGCTAGGCTCAATATGTGAAAGGTCATAAAGTGGTTAACTTTTGGCTAGACCTGCTCCCAAAGTGGTTGGACTTGGCTAAGTCTATTGCTCATACTCCTGAACCCTAATTTCATTCCAAATCACTTTTACTCAATCTTGGCCGCATTGAAATGGTCCCATTCTCCCCTATTTGAAGCCCACATCTTTTTTCCAAAATTTTAAATTTTGACATTGGGTCCTTAAGCCTACCCAAAATTAGCTAAATTGCCCCTACAACCACCAAATCATCCAAAAATTTCCCAAAAATTACCCAAAATTCCCAAAAAACATTTTAAAACTGTCCCCACTTCTTAAATCCACCAAAACAGCCTGATACACTCCAAATAACCTCCATATACCGTAAATACCCCTTTTGGCCCAAAATTCCAAAAATTCCAAAAATTCCTAAAAAATACTAGAATATCCCAAAATTCTTAGTTTCATTTTGTTCAACTACACCATAACCCAATTTTGCCAAATTAACCTACATTCAACCCAAAATCCCAACTTGGCTCACCAAAACTAAATGGACCCAATATCAAACTAAATCAACCCAATTGAATCCAATTTTGGTTAAATTCAATCCTAAACATCCATTGAACATCCCCAATACCAATTTCAATCAAAACCAAGCCCAATTTGGTTCACATTTGAGTTGAATTTTAACTTTAAAGCAAAACCCCCAATTTTGGCCTTAGGACCCAATTCACTTGAAAATGACCCAAAGCCGCTCAATTTTCCCCAAACCAAATTCCAAACTATTCCTAAAACATTCCTATAATAAAAACAACAATCATTTGACAAAAATTTTAATTGAAATCCCATACAAGCTCACATGAAAGAAAAATCCCCAATTTACCCTAAGGTTGTCACATGGCCTAAACCCTCCAAATTGAATCTCCTAAACCCAAAATTTCCACCTAATTTCTATCTTAAACCTTTCATAACAATCACCTACATCATTTTGAACCATTAACAGACCCCACGCCAAGCTCTAGCTAAACCTAAACCCAAGCTTAACACATGGTTACCCAAATTAACCAAATCACCAAAATACAACAAATTCACTACCTAAATCAATCCAAATTCATTCCAAACCTTTTCCATAAGCTTTGTGACAATCATTTGGACCATTTTGATCAATCAATTTAGTCCAATTTAAAATTCAAACCCTAACCAATCCATGTGAACATATGGCCTTAATTAAACCCAACCATAATAAATTTGATCAAGACAATCCCATGGTAGCCAACCCTAGAGCTCCTAGGGTGGGTTTGACCTAACACAACCCATGACACATGAGCCATGGATCAATGGTCCACCACTTTGGACCAATGTGTTAAGCCGCATGGTTAAGGCTAAGTCCCATCTTTAAACTTCCCTTAAGCAAGCTCCTTGCCTCAATTAGTGCCACTGAGCTCCTCCTCCACTCCTCCTCAGCCTGCCAGCCGCCCCAGCCACCAGAATAGGCACGCCGAGAGCCCCCTGTGTGCTTAAAACTCAAAATAGAGCCATGAAAGTGAGCAATCCTCTCACCAGCCACCTGACCTGCTCAGCCCTCACCCTAAGCTGCCAAGGGCACTCGTTGCCTGAAACTGAGCTCCCCTCTCCGGCAAGCTCTATAAAATCACCCCACTCTGCCATGTTTTAGGTGTTGAAATTTTCCTTACAGAACTCCCAAATTGCTCCCGAAGCTCATCCTAGCCCAGATAAGAAGATCCCCACTGTTCTCCTGCCCTGAATCCTCCTAGCTGAGCTTAATTTCTATGTCGAAATTCAGGCTAGAAACAAGACACCCCCAGAAACTCTACCAAAAACCAAATTAACTGCAGTCACAACATCCCCACACCAAGAGAAGATGTTCCCTAGGGAAGGCCCCCTCACCAGGCCACCCAGTTCTTCTATTGGCCAGAGCTCCAAATCGGGTCTAGTCACTTTCATACTTATGCAATTCACCACGACCAGGGGCTCAATATGTAGGGTTCTGGAACTCCAACGAATGTGCTGAGCATCTCTGATTGAGGCCTAACCTATAAGAGTAAAGGTATTGAACTTTCCATCCTCCTGAACTTCCAGTTATTCTCCATTTTATTTGGCTTGATTTCTATGCATGTTAGCCGTATGGATAGCTTCATTTAGGTTAGGCGAGCATGTAGAAATAAACTACACTTGATTTGGTTTAGTGTAGCTCAAGATTTTAGGGTTTTAGTATGGACGACTCTCGCGTTGAACCAGACGGAGACGATGATAAGCTACTGTTGGATCGAGTGTGTATTGAATGGACGACGGAGTTCGAGTTGGACAGAACTGCTGAATGAAAAGAGACTCAGATGTCAGCACCAGATGTGGAGACGACGCGTGTGACGTCGAAGCCACCTAAGTTGAGCTGGCGCCGCGTCGGATAAGTGGGAAATTAGGTTATTTTCTATTTATTTAAATACTAGAAACTTTAAAAATGCATATCTTTGCATAGAAAAATCCAAAAATTAAAAGAAAAATACAATCTTGCTCAGTGAACAGAGGAGAATAATGTGGAAAAAGATATAAGTAATTTTGTTAATTCATTAATTTTTAATTACTTTAATACTGTTCTGAGTATTTTTATTCCCCATTAGCATGCATCATTCACCATGGCATGAGACCATAGAGCTTTTGTAGCCTCCGATCTTGGGAACATTCCCTTAATTTTTCAAGGCCAGAGACTATGTCTACGGGAATTTATTTATTTTATATGTTTAAAGTAATTTTCTTGTAAATTAATTATGAAAATTAGCATGTTGTTCATAAAAATTTAGAAAACTTAGGGGAAGTATCTCGGGCCAGAGGACCCTAGGAAAACTATGGCTTGATCTAATTCATTAAAAATGACTCTAATTTGGCCAAATATTCAAAACTAAAATTAACTTAATTTAGAATAACCACACATCAAAATGACATGAAATGAATTGTCCTTTGATCTTTAGGGTCAAGGGAACCCTACATAAAAATTTCAATTCAATTGAAAAAGATTTAACCCACTAAATGGATTATTTAAGTTACATGGCTATTTTTGAAATTAAAAAATTCATAAAACCCAAAATATAACTCAAAAATTAACCAAATCAATTTTGAGGCCTCTCTAGGATCAGAGGAGTCTAAGAAAATTAATATTAGAATTTTCGTAAAATTTTCATTTTTAACCCATTTTTGGGTATTTTAATAATTAAAAAATTATAAAAATCATAAAAATATTAAAATTCATAAAAATGTCATATTTGGTCCCCTAATCATTAGAAACCAACCAAATATTTTTCCCAAGTCTCTAAGTAAAGATATTGAATTTTAAAGGCTTAGGGTATTTTTTAATATTAAAAAAATGTATTTTTCAAACCTTTCACTAAAATAATTCTAAAAATTCAAAGAAAATAAAAAAAAATACAAAATTTATTTCTCTAAGTTCTCTGACATTAGATGGGTTTAGGGAAAATATAAAACCTATTTTTCTACTTTAATTTTATTTTATAGTTAATTAATACCCCAAAACTCAAAATAATTATAATAAATAAAATAAAATTAAAAAATCACTAAAATTGGTCCAAGTGGTCCTCTAGTCAGTAGGAACCTCCCATATTTTTCAAAAGGACAGAAACTTCATCTATGTCATGTTGTTGAATTTTCATTGACAATCCCTATTTCTCATTAAGAGGGCATTAAAATAATTAAGGGGCTTTATCCTTAATTAATATTTAAGCTTAACAGATGGGAAGGGTAAAACATTTGATCTTAATTTTTCTTTTGGATGATTGAAATTTAGGGAATTAAGAGGTAGAAACTCATTCACCTTTAACATTAAAGAAGAAATTTTAATTAATTAAATCATTAAACTTTGGAAGATAATTAAGGTATGAATTATTAAGGTCAAGGGATTTAATATAAGAAGATTCTAATATTTGGAAATTGAATCACTAATTAATGAGTTGATCAAACATAATTTTATTTTTTTTTTATGAATGAAGTCATAACAAATGATGTTTGAAACTGAAAGAAATAATCTTGAAATCGTATAACTAAATTAAAAGCAAAAAATATTTAAGTTAATGTGAAGTGATTTCAAATCAAATTAAGATAGCTTGAAATATTAAAACTAATTTGAAGTCACTCAAAACTAAAATTAAAACAAAATTGAAATGTTAAGGTTAATTTAAAATGATCCATAATCAAAACATTAAAACCAAACCAATTAAAATTAATCTAAAATATTATGATTAAGCTAAAAAAGACCTAAATCATTAAAGCTTAACTGAATCAAATAATTCAAAACACCTCTTTAACTTAAATGATTTAAAACATTTAAAAATCCATCTGAAAATTTATAACTAAATTGGATCAATTTTAAATCATCAATTCAACTATAATTAAAATGTCTAAGACTTTTAATAAACTAATTTGCCCCTAAAGGCTTTCACCTTTATAATTCTTAAAAGAAGTACCAAATGAAATGTCACTTTACTCATAGGATAATCAAACATCCTAGTTCACTGAGTAAGAATCAAAACTTAACTAAATTCTTGAATGATTAGCTCATCCATATTATGAAATTAATTTGGACTCAAGATAATCCCAGAAGCATTGAAAAGATGTTCAGGACTCGTCCTAAGCACATTTTCAACCTAATGGGATGTTTTAGAAGAACAATTGAACTTCATTGTTGTTTGATGAAGAAAATCATCCACAAACACACCTTAGGGATTGACTAGTGATTGAACTAGGATTTGGTAAACAACCAGAACCTTCCCTTACCTTTACCTAGGTGTTTTCTTTTAAATAATTAAAGGCTTTAACATGTGTTTCAAGTGCAGCTAGAAATGATGAGAAGACACGCCAGGTACGCTTTTATTTTATTACAATTTATTTACCTGCGCTGTACTTTGCTTTCTTGCAAGGTTGCATGTTAAACAACAATGTCACCGTGCATGAAAACTGAAACCCATAGGATAGCCGCAAAACTGAAACCAAAACGAAGTTAAAAATAGCATAAGATAAAATTCACCGCAACAACATTTAAACTATAAGACAACTCAAAATTTAAATCACAAATAAAACGACAAAAATACAATTACAACGAAACTATATCGTCTCGTTGAATGATTGTCAATACCTTGGATGATGTATCCCACGTGCTGCTAACGAGATTTCCCACGGTCTAAATGAAAGTGTGGAACTCATTCATTTGAGTTTAGCAAATTCATTTGGACTAAGTGAATCCGATGAATATAGGGGTGCCGGGATGATGGAACCGTGGGATCTTAACTGGTTCTGCTTAATCAACTTTATGGTTTCCCCTTATAAAACTTAAGAGAATGAATTTGAAAAGTTAGCCTATATACCATGACACTTGTCTCATCTCTTGATTGTGATTTTCTTAAGCTAAACCCATCTACAACAAGAAGGAGCTCGAAGCAAGTGCAGTGGACAGCACGGTGGACTTCGTTGGCTTTCCTTTATTTAGTAATTAAAATACCAAGCCATAAGATTTCGAGGTAGTTTTCCTAGTGCAACATAAATCCTCAGATTTTCTTTACTCATTTGCATAATTTTGTTATGTTATTTAAGCCATAAACTCATTTTAGGATTCTGAGGTCATTGTCCATCACGATGTAAACCCTCACATCTTCCAGGCTATTTGTATGATTATGTCATACAAATATAAGTCCTAATTAATTAAAATTGGCAGGATTGCAACATCAAATAATATCTCTCAAATTGAAGCCAAATAGTAGGATAGTCGAGAAGTCATCGAAGTTCACTTCGAATTCGTGACATCCCCTACCTTTCTTCCATTAGATTCCCAAAATAAAATTTTCCAAATTTGATCCATCCTCTATTGAAATTTCCAAAATTCAATTCTTTAAAAACCCTAAAATTTGAAATTTTTTAAGGCAAAACTACTGATCATTATCGAGAGTTTTCTTAAGTGAATCCTGTCACTTAAGATGTAATTAAATATAGGGGCTTGCCCTTATAGGGAATTTTAGTAACCGTCTTATTATAAACCCTATTTAATTCTGTTGTATTAAGTAAGGGAATTAATCGGCAAATAAAAAATGGTTCGCAGACCAAATGGATGTCATAAATTTACTAGTTTATCTAATGGAACCCCATTATTAAACAACACGTCTATTCCTTGGGATAAACACAGTTTACGGTGCGACATTCAAATATTTGAACTACTAAGGATATGAGATCGGTTCGGTTTCGTAGTTTCAAAATCAAATATTATTTTCCAAACTTTTTAAAACATATATACATAAATTGAAAACTTAAATCCCTAAAATACGCATATAAACGAGAAACCTCTGATAGCATGTTGCACACTTTCGCGCAAGTTGCTGCAACGCTTGGGGTAGCGATGCTTTTTTGTTCTGCCAGTTTGTCAGCAACCATTCCAGAATCACCTTTGACTAGTATGTGGAGCTGCCCAATGGCTAAGTGTAAACATTCTTAGAATTGGAAATCCTATTCATGAAAAGGTTCGCCAGAGCTCAACACCACATCACCATCGGTGATCTTATGGTCGAGCAACAGAAACCAAATGAAATGTTGGTGGACTACATTTTGCGGTGGAGGAATTTAAGCATGAAATGCGAGCCACAATTCCAATACAGCATGCAATTAGAATTCTGCTAAAGAGCATTCACAACCCAAAAGCATTTCTCCTTAAGGAATTTACAATTAAGACATTCAAGAAATTGCTCAGTAAGGCCGTGAGTTTACAGGAGGAAGTTAAACAACTCAGCTTCACTGATAAGACCGATAAGCAGAAACTAGTTACAGCCTTTGCGAAGAAGTCCAGGACTGTCGCAGTGCTAGACAAGGGCAAGCAGTCAATGCAGATACAAACAGAACGACCTCAGCAAAGTTTTCAACAGCCTCCACTAAATTATCAACCGCCTCAGCACAATTATCAACAGTCACAGTAGTATGACCAACAGTCATCTCAACAATATAACCAGCAACCAGTTTAGCAGAAGTGCAGTCTGGCAGAACTTCTGAATAAAGAGTACCCCTTCAAGAATAAAGCAGTTGGCAAGATGTTCTGTAGTTTGATCAAGAAGGATGAATTCCAGTTGCCAGAGCCCAAGAAACCAAAGGATGTGGATAAGAAAGATCACCTGATTTACTGCCCTTACAACCGGATGATCGAACACAAAATTGAAGATTGCTTCACTTTTAAGAACTGGCTCAAGAACAACCTTCAGAAAGGGAACATAACGATCCCGAAAGAATACATGAAGGAACCCCAAAGAGGAGGTTTCATTAATATTATTTGGGTAGATCCTATTGTTCCGATAGACCCGTACACAACCGACGATGGATGAAGTACAATTTGGACAAAGTCTTCGAAGAAAATATTGGAACAGATTCAGACCGCTTCAGTGTGTGCTTCATTCTAAAGTTCAAAAGCCGCCGAGCTGGCACTATCAAGTACAATCGAGGAACCTCCCCAGAAGAAGGAGAAGATCATAGAAGAAGAGAAGACAGAGGTTCCGAAGAGTAGAGTAGGGGTGGTTTTTTCTAATTTGGGGGAGAAATCCCTCTAACCTCTGACTCTGTATGATTATTTGCTCGCCCCGGTGGGATGTTACAATGATAAGAGTTATGATGTTGGCTAAGTTTTGAGTGTTTCTAACGATTACGTAACTGACGACAACCAACCTAATCCGGATAATAATTTCAATCCTAATAACAATTTTCAAATCATAAAACCTCAACGGTAGCGATAATGAGGAAGATGTCAATGAAAAAAGTGATTATGATGACTGGGAGATGACGAACTTATCTATAAATTCCAAGAAGAATCTGTTGCTCCAATTCAGAAAGAGAAAGCACTAGCTAATTCAATACTAGATTTGGAAGAGATAATATAAGTCAACTTAAGAAGCGGAAAAGTCTTGCTTCCAAGAATGGGTCCCAAAGATAAAGGAAAACATGTGGTTGTTCAAGAAGAGTCAACCCCGGAAGAAGAGTTACCCATTCGGGAAGAAGTTAAAAGACTAGACAATAAAGTGGAATATAACGTGCTATCTCATCTTTGGAAGTTACCTTCTAAAATGAGTATCTACGATGCTTTGATCCTTTCAAAGGAGATGAGAGAAGCTCTGATCAAGGCCCTACTTGATTCAGAGATTTTCTTAGCTCAAATGGCCGGTAACTCTTTTGACGAGGTTTGCTCATTAAGAGAACAGTATGGTGTTACTTTCACAGATAAACACTTGCTACTTGGGACAGCTGATCATAACTGACCCTTTTACATCTTACTCACCATCAAAGTTCACACTCTCCAGGGTGTTAGTTGATCTGGGAGCATCAATCAATGTGATGAATCATCGGATCTTAGCATATTTGGAAATTGATGCTCGTGAACTGGAAGCGGACAAAATGTTACTAAAGTGTTTTAATCAGAAAGGAGTAAGAGCTCTTGGGTCAATAACACTATCAATAAGGATCGGTGACTTTGAAATGATAACTGAAAAATTCTACATAATCAATTCTGAAACATAGTTCAACGCTCTACTAGGCCAACTGTGGATCCATTAAAATTGGATGGTACCATCGTCTCTACACCAGTGCATAAAGTATTACGAAGGATGACAAGAACAATGTATCAAAGGTGACTTGGAACCGTTTTTTGTACATGAAATTGGAATCCATGAGGACGCTGCCTACTACGCACCTCCATAGAAAATAATCTTCCCCAGAAATGCCCTATCAAATGGAGCAAAATAAACTCAAGATGACAAAGATCCTCAAATTCTAGTTCAATAATTACTCACCACTCCCTTACGGCGAGATGGTGAAGGTTTTTGTAGAACTCGCTTACGAGGTCGAGGTCATGGACGAGGTCTAGGAAGAAACGGTGGAATAGTTGAACAAAAGAATCCTGTGATTATTGTTGATTGGGAAGACAGTTCTGAAGAAGAAGAAGAAAAAGAAATCATGAAAGAAGCAACAATGATAAGTCAGAAGAAGCCTTAGTTCAAGTTCTCACTATAAGATGAAAGGAATGAAGAATATAAATGAATGCACGATAAGATAACCCACTATGTACATACTATGACCCTAACCCTGATCTACCCTAGTAAGGTCGAGGGTATGGTAGTCAAGGAAGTACGTGGTGGCGGTGATAAGCTAATCAAGTTTTGCCATGGTGCTTCTTCTTCTTCTAGTACTGAAAATGATGTAAAAATTGAAGATGTTGCTTCATCTGAATTAATGGAATATCCTTTTGAGTGGTATTCTCCCTGTGTTCAAAATTTAATTCAACATGGTGTCTTACCTAAGTAGTGGTCAAAGGATCAATCATACCACTTTGAAAAGTTATGGAATAATGCCATTCAACCTCCCAATTCAAAGCAAGGTCTTCGATTCGGCATGGTAAGTCCAGTTGATGATACATAATTTTTCTTGGTTGTCACTTGTGAGCCTCATGAAGACTGCCTGGAAGCTTAATATGATCTCGAGGACTTGCCAATCGGAGATGCTCCACCAGAATTTGAAGAAGTGATTAAATCTATAATAGCTGAATTAATGGAAGTTAACTTAGGTACTAGCGAAGAGCCTAGGCCGACCTTTGTTAGCTCCTTACTAAATAATGAAGACTCCAAAAATATGATCAAGTTATTAATGGATTTCAAGGACTGTTTTGCTTGGAGTTTTGATGAAATGTCGGGTTTGGCTCTAGAAGTTGCAGTTCACAAGTTAGGAGTGGATCACACTGCCACTCGAGTCAGACAAGCTCTGAGAAGAATGATTCTATAGATAGAACAACAAGTAATAGCTGAAGTTAAGAAGCTAATTGACACTAAATTTGTTTGTGAAGAACAATACCCGACTTGGTTGGCCAATGTGGTACAAGTTAGGAATAAGAATGGTTAGATCAAAATCTTTGTGGATTTCAGAGATTTGAACAAAGCATGTCTAAAGGATGAATTTTCGCTACCAATTCCAGAGTTAATGATCGACATTGCTTCGACCCACGAAGTCTTCTCTTTCATGGATGGATCAATGGGATACAATTAGATAAACATGGCACCAGAAGACAAAAAACTCACAGCATTCAGAACACCAATCGGGGTATACTGCTACACAGTGATGCTTTCATTTACAACCAAGTTGAGTGCTACGTGGATGATGTGATAATCAAAAGCAAATTGAAAGAGGATTACCTGTATAATTTGAGAATTGTTTTCGAGCGATTAAGAAAATTTATCCTTCAGATGAATCCCCTGAAATGGGCCTTCGGCGTCACCTCCAGGAAATTCATAAGATTTGTTGTCTGGCATTGCAGAATTGAGTGTCCTACAACAATAATAAAGAATCCATTCAATGTCCATGGATGAATTGCGTAGTTCATGAGAATTGAGTGCAAATAAATAGGGAAATGTATTCCGACGGAGTTCAAATTAGAGGTTTCAGCGTGACAGGCTGAGATCTTCAATTTGGTCATAAGATTAGTAACTAAACTCAAAGGTTAGCCTTTAAGTGAAGCGTGAGTGGGAGCTCCATAGTGACAGCCGCTATCATTCTAGCCTTGCCTTAGATTTAGTGACTGAACTTTGGATAACTCAATGTTCTTTTCATGCTTGGAAGAGGGGGTACTCTTTTGGGGGTAAAGAAACAGTTATGCTCCTATTTGGCATAATACAATAATTATCATTCCATATCATTCACACATTATATTCTCATTGCAAGAGGAATGATGCTTTTCATATATATCAAAACCATTCAAATACAAGCTTAGTGTGTATCTGTTAGTTAATTATATTTTAAATATTTTAGAAGTAATTGTAGTTTGCTTAATTGTATTGTTTTCTACATCTTGTTAGTATAGGTAAATGTAAACTTAAATTACAATTTTAGTATTGGATTTCAGTATTACGTTATCTATTGTAAGAATCGTGCTTTCCCAGTGGGATAGATAACCAAGACTCCATTAGAACCCTGTATTACTTGATACGATACATATACTTGTGTTAAAGTTTGGACTTTACAAAATCATTATAAATATATATAAATCAGAGTTCATAAGTTCTTGCAATATAAAAAGATGACATCAAGTTTTTGGCATCGTTTCGGGGGAAGATATAAATGGTATCTATTGATGATATAGTAATAGAAAACTTTTACTTTGTAGTGTGTAATTGTGTGTTTGTTTACTTTTTAGTGTATTTCTGTCATTTTATATGTGTCATAGTGAATATATAGGTTTTGTACCTTACTATTTGGAGTTAGAGCATAATGTTAAAAAATTAGAAAACGACGAAAACAAACTGAGAATCCTTGTGAAATGGAGAATAATCAAGATAATCAAAGAATTGATATTAAAAATTCACCAAGACCTTTAAGATATTTTGCTAAACCAACAAGATATGAAATTCATGTGACTATTCAAAATCCTGATGTTGCTACTCATTCATTTGAGCTTAAACCTGCTATTATCCAAATGTGACAAAATAATCAATTTGGAGGAGCACCTAATAAGGATCCAAATTTATATCTCGCTATTTTTCTAGAACTGTGTGCTACTTTTAAATATCATGGAGTGTCGAGTAATGTTGTTAAACTTAGACTTTTTCCTTTTTCATTAAGGGATAAAGCTATAGTGTGGTTAAATTCGTTAGCACCTGGATCTATCTGAACTTGGGGAAAAATTTCTTAAAAGTTTCTATCAAAATACTTCCCTCTATCAAAGACTGCTAAGCTAAGAAATGATATCACATCTTTTGGTCAATTTGAAGGGGAATCAATATAGGAAGCTAAGGATAGATTTAAAAATCTTCTTAGGAAGGGCCCACATCATGCTTTACCAGACTGGTTAATAATTCAAATATTTTACAATGAATTAGTGGGATCATTGAGATCGATTATAGATGCTGCTGTTGGTGGATCATTAATGTCAAAATTTTTTGATGAAGCATACGCATTAATAGAAGAAATGACTACTAATAATTTTCAATGGCCCTCTGAACGGGTAAATCCTAAGAGAGTAACTAGTGTTCATGATTCAAATATGATGACTATGATAGTTTCTCAAATTGCAGCCCTTTCTAAGAAAGGAGATCAGTATGGAATGAATTATTCTCAATCCCCCAAAGTGTTAGAGGAAAATTCATTTGAACAGATAACAGAATCTCAAAAACCTTATGAGACTTTTAATGTTATTAATAGGCCTAATAATCCTTATTCGAATTATTATAATCCTTGTTGGAAGAATCACCTAAATTTCAACAGGAATAATAGTAATGCTAATGTTAATCCACAATGGGGAAACAGTTCTATAAATCGAGTTGCAAATTCTAACAATCAAGGAAGTACCAATTTTAGACCCTCTTATCCTCCTGGATTCAACAATAACCCGCAATTTAAGGATAAGAAGTTGTCTAATGAAGAAATTATTCTGAAAATGGGAAATCAACTACAAGCTCAAGGAGTTGCAATGAAAAATATTAAAAATCAATTGTGGCATATTTTCATTGCACTTAATAATAGACCTTCTGGAATGCTTCCATGTAATGTTGAGATCAATCCAAAAGATCAAAACAAGGAATAACTTCAGCCTATTCAATTAAGGACTGGAAAGGAATTGGAGACAAGATTACAAAAATGAAGTTGAAATAGAAAAGGAGAAGGTGGATATTGAAAAAGGTTCAAATAAGATTTATCTAGACTTGGAATATCCTCTTGAACCAATGAAGATTACTGTTGAAAAACCACCTCCTCCATTTCCTCAAAGATTGAAGCAACAAAACAAGGATAACAGATTTGGAAATTTTTAGAGATCCTTAAGAAATTAATGATAAATATTCCTTTTATTGAAGCATTAGAACAAACGCCTGACTATGTCATGTTTATGAAGGATATTCTCAAAAAGAAAAGAAAGTTCATATATCATGAAACTGTTGTACTTAGTGGAGAGTGTAGTGCAATTATTCAGAAGAATCATCCGAAAAAACTTAAAGATCCTGGTAGTTTCACTATCACGTGTGCTATAGGTGAAAATTTTTTCGGAAGAGCCTTATGTGATCTGGGAGCTAGTATTAATCTTATGCCTTTATTAATTTTTAAAAGGTTGGGAATAAGAGAAATTTGTCCTTAAATCTGTGACTCTTCAGTTGGCCGATCATTCCATTACTTACCCTAAAAGAGTGGTGGAAGATGTGTAGTGAAAGTGGATAAATTTATCTTTCTTGTAGATTTTATTATACTTGATATGGAGGAAGATAAAGAAATTCAAATCATTTTAGGAAGACCATTCCTTGCTACTGGGAGAGCAGTGATTGATGTTCAAATAGGAGAATTAACTATGAGGGTTAATGATCAAGATGTGACCTTTAAGATTTTGAAATCTATGAAGTATCCCTCAATGGAAAAAAATAATGAATGTTTTAGAATGGAGGTCTGTGAATATTTGAGAAATGATCATTTTAAAATATATTTGAGAAAGAGGCGGAGTTTGGAAATATGTTTGAAGAAGGAATTAAAAATGAAAAAAATTCAGATAATAAGAAGAATGAAGATTTGGAGTATGTTCATCAAAGATTTGAAGTATTAGACATTATGGAAGGCGGAGATAAAACCTTAATTTCATCTATGATAAAACCTCCTGAACTTGAGGTGAAAATTCTCCCTAATCATTTGAAGTATACTTTTTTAGGAGAATCATCTACCCTACAACTTATTGTATCTTGGGAGTTAAACGATTATCAAGAACAAAAATTGTTGAAAGTTTTAAAATAATACAAAAAGGCTTTTGGATGGACTTTAGCAGATAATAAAGGAATCAGTCCTTTGATTTTTATGCACGAAATTTTATTAGATGAAGAACATAAAACTGAGAGTTGATCCACATAGGAGATTGAATCCAATAATGAAAGAAGTAGTTGAGAAGGAGATTTTAAAATGGCTAGATGGTGGAATTATTTATCTTATTTCAGATAGTGCTTTGGTGAGTTTAATACATTGTGTGTCGAAAAAGGGAGGAGTGACTATTGAAGTGAATGAATGTAATGAAATTATACATAGAAGACAAATTAACGTATGACAAATTTGTATTGACTATAGGAAATTAAATGCTGCCACCCGAAAAGATCACTTTCCTCTTCCTTTTCTCGATCAAATGCTCAATAGACTTGTTGGGCACAAGTACTACTACTTTCTGGATGGATATACTGGTTATCATTAAATACCTATTACTCCTGAGGATCAAGAAAAGATAACATTTACTAGCCCTTATAGAACCTTTACTTTTTGAAGAAAGCCTTTTGGATTGTGTAATGCACCTACAACGTTTCAGAGATTTATGATGTCTATCTTCAGCAATATGACAGATAATTGAATAGAAGTTTTCAAAGATGATTTCTATGTATTTAAAACATCATTTATAATCTGCTTGGAAAACTTAGCCAAATTTTGGTTGTTTTATGAGAAAACAATTTTAGTTCAGAATTGGGAGAAATGTCAATTTATGGTTGCAGGAGACATTGTGCTTGGGCAAAAAATATTTGATTTTGGTATGGAGATCGACCTTGTAAAAATTCGACTGATTGAGAGATTGCAACCACCCACTACTATGAGAGAGGTGAGGAGTTTCTTAGTACACACTGGAATTTATAGGCAATATATTAAAGATTCTTCTAAAATTACCAAACCCTTGTGCCGACTTCTAGAAAATGATAGAAAATTTGATTTTAGTGATGAATGTTTGTGTGCTTTTGAATTATTTAAAGAGAAATTAATCAATGTACCTATAATTGTTTCACCTGATTGGGAGAAACCATTTGAACTTATATGATGCTAGTGATTATGTGATCAGAGTAGCGTTGGGGCAGAGGCATGATAAAGTTTTCAAAGTCATTTACGATGTGAGTAAAATTCTTAATGAAGCTCAGATTAACTTTACCACTTCTGAAAGAGAGTTATTAGCTATAGTTTTTTCTTTTGAAAAGTTTAGACCTTATTTAATTGGAGCTAAAAGTATTATGCATACATACCATTCAGATATCAAATATTTAATGAAAAAGTATGATGTCAAACCTAGATTGACTAGATGGATACCTCTTCTGCAAGAATTTGATTTTATGATAGTTGATAGGAAGGGAACTGATAACCAAATAGCTGATCATTTGTTGAGATTAGAGTATGATAAATTATCTAAAATTGAAAAGGAACTAACAGAAACTTTTCCTGATGAACAACTTTATACTATTATGAGAAGAAATTTTCCTTGGTATGCTGATATTGTGAATTATATTTTGAGTGACATTATACCACCTGATTTAACAAGGCAACAACAAAAGAAGTTTAAATATGATGCAAGATTTTGTTTTTTGGATGATCCTTATCTATATAAACAGAGTAAGGATCTGATTATTAAGAGATGTATACCAAAGGAAGAAACTAATTTAATTATTCAATGATGTTGTGATTCTGAATTTGGAGAACATTTCGGTATTGATAAAATTGCTTTTAAGATTTTACAATCTGAATTTTGTTGATCTACTCTTTTTAAGGATTATACAAATATATTAAATCATGTGATCGATGTCAGAGAGTTGGTAATATCTCTAGAAGAAATCAAATGCCTCTAAATTATAATTTGGAAGTTGAGATTTTTGATATATGGGGATTAGATTTTATGGGACCATTTATTCCTTCATTTGGGAATTTATATATACTGGTTGCAGTTGATAATGTCTCAAAATGGATTGAAGTTATTGCTTTACCAAGATGTGATGCTTGGAGTGTTTCAAAATTTTTAATGAAAAAATATATTCGCGAGATATGGAATGCCGAGAGTGATTATAAATGATGGTGGATCCCATTTTAGGAATAATCAAATTAAAATATTGAATGAGAAATATAATATTATTCATAGAATCTCCACTAATTATCATCCTCAGACTAGGGGTTTAGCAGAACTATCTAATTGTGAAATTAAAAAAATTTTGGAAAAAACCGTGGATAATCACAAATTAGATTGGTCTGCTCGATTAGATGCTGGATTATGGGCTTATAGGACTACATTTAAGACCCCTATTGGAAAGTCATCTTATAGACTAGTGTTTTGTAAGACTTGCCATTTACCAGTTGAATTGGAGCATAAAGCATTTTGGGTGATAAAAGAGTTGAATTTTAATTTGAATAATGCTGGAGAGAAGAGATATATGCAATTGAATGAATTGGAATGAATTAGAAATGCATCTTATCACAATGACAAGATCTATAAAGAGAGAATGAAATTGTGGCAAGATCGAAAGATATTAAAAAAGAAATTGGAACATGGACAAAAATTTTTGTTATACAACACAAGATAGAAGTTATTTGTTGGAAAGCTCAAGTTTAGATGGTTGGGACCTTCTACATTTATAAAAGTTCATTCTTTTGGAGTTGTTGATATTGGGGATCCTGATAGTGGAAAGATTTTCAAGGTTAATGGGCATTGATTAAAGGCTTACTTTGACTGTTTCAACCTGACATCAGAGAGGTTTTAATGCTGATTCATCTAGATTAACTGAATGGTTTGTCGGGTTGACGACGTTAAACCAAGCACTTTGTCGGAGGCAACCCATATGTATCTTTGTGGTGTGTTTGTTTGTTTATTGTAGTTGTGCTTTTAGATAGTTATTTTTGAATTCTTATCACTCCTAAATACTTTTAAAAATTGATAAATATTAAATCAAATTGAGATATTGATATTTTTTTGGCCTAACAAAGTTCAGTGTAGATTTTATAGAACTGGCGCCCAATTATAGAGAACATGTTGAACTTTTAGGTTTGAACGCCGCCCGCGCCCTATCGAGCGCCGCCGGCATTCAAAATTTGTTGACTGTTTTTGGAGTTTCAAAATACAATTTTTGGCAGTTTTGTGCAGATCTTCTTTCTTATAACTTCCTAAACTCTATTTTAAGCTTCCAAACTCCAGAAAAATGGAAACTTCCTTTCCCAGTTTGCATCCCATGGATTCCTACTCCATAGAAACCCCTAGATCTCGTAATTTCAACCGATGAAAGTTTATCAGTTTCAAGGCGCAGCGATTGTTCAACAAAGTAATGATGAAGAGGAGGATTATCAAGGAAAGAGGCTTTTTTAATCAAGGTATGCATAATCCTACTACAAGAGTTGAAGAGATAATAAAGGAAACACATTGGGAAGTGTTATGTTACACTACCGCTACCATAGTCATTCGAGTTGTGAAGTAATTCTATGCAAATCTTCATGGGATCAACCAAGGATTCGTCTTTGTGCAAGGTAGATTCATGCAATTCATTCCTGCGAGAATTAATGATCTCATTATGATTGAGAATGTACGTATTTACCACTATTCCAATTTTAATGCGATAAGTGATAATATGAATGATGTGTATCGTTATTTGACGGATAGAAATGAAGATTGGGAAGTAAGAGACAATGGATATATTAGTTTCCCTTCTGCATCTTTAAATCCGGTGTCAAAGCAGTGACATTATTTTATTTTGGCAAAGTTCTTTCCAACATTGAAGATTAGTAAAGTAACTAAGGAAAGTACTATTTTGAAATTTTGTATTCAAACTGGAAGGCCGATTGATATTAAAAATATAATTGTGAAATCAGTTTTGGGATTGATAGTTCATGGATCTAAATATGGGCTTGGACACCCGTCCATCATATTTTTGTTGTGTAGTTCCATATGAGAGTTGGGAAAAGGCTCTTCTTCCCTGGAGTCCTATTGATCCAACTAATCTTTATAACTACCAAACAGTAGGAGATGAAGGTGAAATGAATCTTCTTGTTGATCAACCAACTTAGACTTCACAACCCATACATCCTTACTTTCCTGAAAATTCCAGAGCGACACTAAAGAGAATCAAGCAGTTGGAAAAAGATGTAGAGAATGTTTTAAATGCCATTAATAATATTTCTGATTTATTTGAACATATAGACTAAAGGTTGAAGGAACAATTTGACCACACTTGTCGGATTGAGATGTGCTAGATTAATCTGATGAAGAAGAATGTTGTGATTGTTGAGAATTCATCTGATATATTCCTATTTTGCCCCTTCTACAATTTGTTCATGCATCAACAATCTATTGGAGATATCAGACAGGAAGATAGTTCGAAAACCGATGAGGAGTGACTTCTGGATTCTACTTATATTTAATGTGTGTTTTCTTTACGTTGCTTAATTTAGTTTGATGTGTTTAGTATTTGTTTTGCTTTGCTTTGCAGTTTCCATTTGGATTTTCTATGCTTAATTTCATTTTGAATGCCTAGATTTTCGTGATTGCTTATCGTAGTGTACTTGCAACACTAAAAATCTAAGAGTTGTTGGTTTAATTTGATGAACATATTGGTGTTTATTTTGTAATGTGGATTTAATAAATAGAAGTGATGTTTTGTGTTGTTTGTGTAAGAATTGTGTTAGTTATTGCTTGTGTGATGAAATAGATGCTTAACGAAGTATTAAATGTCATTATGGAGGACGAAACGATCAAAATTATGAAAAAATTTTCAGACCCAGAAAAACATTTGGACTGATGCCGTCGGCGCCCAAATCCAAAGAGTTTGGCCTACTTAAAATAATAGAGCGCCACCAGCGCTTGAGTACAGAAAAAGGCTAAAACCCATTTATTTCATGATTTTGATCCTAAGAACCACAGTTTTTTTGTTGCTTTCGTCTTGCTCCTCCATTTTCATGATTTTGAAGACCTAGGGCTTGCTAGATCTAGGATTTGAAGCGATTTCAAGGCTTTTCGAAACCGGATCTACACTCCTCTTGGTAAGAGCTTTGCTTTGAGTTAAAAAGTTTTTGAAGAAATTTTGGGATTTTTAAAGAAATTTTGGGATTTCCTATGATGAAATTTGCTCTTACTTGTTTAGAATAGTATTTGGAGTTTGTTACATTGTGAATTTGGAATTTATTGGAATTTTACTACAATTTTTAGAAATTCACATGGCTCTAAGGATGAGTAAAGGGAAGAGAAAATTTAATTATTATGAAGAAAGATTTGTAAATGTTAAGGCGCAATTTCATTTTAATTCTTACCTTTACAATAAGAAGTGTATACAGGATCGAGCTTTTGACATTCCCGGTGGATCTGTAGAACAGTTAATTGCATAGCAGAACTGGGAAAGATTTTGTTATTTTACTGTAAATGTTGTTTTGGGTGTTGTTAGAGGGTTTTATGTTAATGTGCCCTAGACTGAGACTGAATATATGCTCGTTAGAGGAAAAATGGTTGAATTTACCCCTTAGCGTATCAATGCATTATATAAGACCGGAGAACCTTTTGTATGTGAATATGAAAATTTTGATACCCGAGAAGAAAATATGAAGGAAGTAATTGCTTTTCTGACAGACAGAAAAGGGAATGGAAAGTAAGTCAAAAACAAATGACTAACTTCCCTACTTCCAAGTCAAATGTTGCATCTAAAGTTTGGCACTATTTCATCTCTGCAAGACTATTACCTTCTTATCAACACAATGAGGTTACAAGGGATCGAACAATTTTGAACTATTTTATTCAAAATATGAAGAATATTGATATTGGAGCTATTATTTTCAGGAACATTCAGTCTATAGCTTGAGGAGAGACCACTAGATGATTAGGCCATCTTGCCCTAGTTCTTGTACTGTGTGTACAGTCTGGAGCAGAGTTCAACAGTTCTGAAGAGATAGCTATATAACTAAGACCCATTACAAAGACTATCATTTCATACTTATGAGTCTCATGTGGGAGCACAAGATGAGAGTAGGAGTACTGATATTCCTACCACAAGCTATGACATTCCATCTACGTTTAAGCCCCCTACATTGTCTGATATTATGGAGCAGCTGAGATTTTAGAGTGCTAGTATGGATTAACTCCATCGTAGGATGGATGTGTTTGAGGCTAGAAGTGATGAGAATAAAGATTATTTTAGAAGAAGAGTTGAGTTCGATATTGCCTATCATGACACCCTGGTCAGATTCATGTGGGGGGAGACTGATGTGATATTGCCTATCATGACACCCAAGTCAGGCACTCTTAATGTGAAAAATTATGGTTTATCTTGAAATAAATAGAAGACTAGAACCCCTAGACTTGATTGCCGAATATTCTTATACATATAGTGTTGACCTTAGTTACTGAATTTCTTTCTGAAAGTCTTACCAATATATTCTTTCGAATGAAAAATTTTAGTGTCTTACAGGTGAAAAGTACATTGTTTTAAGTCATATATTTTTTGTATAAAAAGAATTACTTGGGGATAAGTAATAGTTAGGTTTTGGGGATTTTAATGCACCAAAAATATATATATAACTTTACCCATTTTTGGAGATATTGCACTTTAAAGAAATGTATCTTTCATGATTTGTTGCAAGTATGATGATTTTAGGTGATTGGAGCGAAAAGAAGGTAAAATGAATGAATTAGGAGCGAAAAGGACCAAAATGGAGAAAACTAGCATCTGGTGCCGCCAGCGCCAGAATGGGCACCACCAACGCAACAATGGGCACTGCCGGCACCATTTTCCCAAGAGCTCAAAAAATATTTAGGCGATAGAGCGCCGCCAGTGCCTTATCTGGTGTCGCCGACACCCAATGTCGGTGCAATTTAAATTTGAAGAGTTTTGGCTACGTTTTGAAGGGATGCTTAAGGAAACTCTTGGGATTTCATTTCTAACATATATGTAACTATGTTTGGTTCTACTGTAGTTCTATGGTAGTGGTAGAGAGTTCTAGAGAGGGAGTGAGTGTGTTGAGTGTTAGGGCTTGGAAGAGAAGAGTGTAGAAGTGAGGATTTGAGAGGGATTCTTCTCTAAGGAGTGAAGGAGGAGTAAAGTGAGAGATTTCTTCTTCCTTTCCATTCTAGAGAGGGAATTGAGATTTTCAAATAAGAGAGAAAAGGATTCAAAGGAAATTTAAGGGATTTGCATTAGGGAAGAGAAAGAGATATGTTGTCTTTGCTTTTGTGGTTTGTATGACTTTTCTTTTATATATAAAATCCATATTTTATTGTGTCTTCTCTATGAATTCCGAGTAGTCTCCTTTGTCTTTCTTCTTGCATATAGATGTGATGATGTGATGATGTGGATTTGAAGTGCTTTTAAAGTATTGAAGAAATTATGATGATTTTTCATTTCAAAATTAATTTACTTTTCGATCTGGCCAATTGAATTGTTAAAATCTATTGTTGTACATTTACTCTGAAAGGATTGAGTGTCCTACAACAATAATGAAGAATCCATTTAATGTACATGGATGAATTGTGTAGTGGATGGTAATTTAGTACAAATAAATAGGGAAATTTGTTTTGATGGATATCAACTTGGAGATTTCAAGGTGAGAGGCTGAGATCCCCAATTTGGTCCTAAGATTAGTAACTAAACTCAAAGGTTAGCCTTCAGGTGATGGGTGAGTGGGAGCTCCGTAGTGATAGCCGGTATCCTCCTAGACTAGCCTTAGATTTAGTGACTGAACATAGAATATGTCAATGTTCTTTTCATGCTTGGAAGAGGGGTACTCTTTTGAGGGTAAAGAAACATTTATGCTCCTATTTGGCACAATACAATAAACAATCACTCCATATCATTCACACATCCTATTCTTGTTGCAAGAGGAAAGATAATTTTCATATATATCAAAACGTTCCAAATACAAGCTTAGTGTGTGTCTGTTAGTTAATTCTATTTTAAATATTTTAGAAGTAATTGTAGTTTACTTAATTTTTACTGTTTTCTGCATCTTGTTCATAGAAGTAAACTTAAACTTTAATTGCAATTTGAGTATTGGATTTCAGTATTACATTATCTATTGTAAGAATCGTGCCTTCCCTGTGGGATCGATAATCAGGACTCCACTAGAGCCCAGTATTACTTGATACGATACATATACTTTCTTTGAAGTTTGGATTTTACAAAATCATTATAAATATATAAAAATTTGAGTTCATAAGTTCTTGCAATATAAAAAGTCAGCATCAGGTAACAGTAAATTTAGTAATAATTGAAAACTTTTATTTCATAATTTGTAATTGTGTGTGTTTACTTAATTTTAATTTTGCTTACAATAATTTTGTATGCGAAGTATTGGATCTAAAGGTTTAGTACCTTATGATTCAAAGTTAGAACGTACTATTAGAAAAATTTTAAAATAACAAAAATAATCTAAAGATTTGATCAAAATGGCGAACAATTTAGATCATCAAAGAAATGAAAATAAACATCAAACTAAACCTTTAATAGATTATGTTAACCCTAAAGCTGATGAAATTCACTTAACTATTTGAAATCCTGATGTAGCTGCTAATTCACTTAAACTAATACCTGCTATTATCCAAATGGTACAAAATAATCAATTTGGTGGAACACTGAATGAAGATCCTGACTGACATCTTGCTAGTTTTCCATAATTATGTGCTACATTTAAATATGACGGGCTGTCGAATGACATTGTCAGACTTAGACTTTTTCTTTTTTCTTTAAGGGATAAAGGTATTGCGTGGTAAAATTCATTAGCACATGGATCTATCAGAACAGGGAGACAATTATCAAAAAACTTTTTGTTAAAATAATTCCCTTCATAAAAAGTAGCTAAGCTCAAAAAAATATTACATCTTTCTGTCAGCTTGAAGGGGAATCAATATACGGAGCTTGGAAAAGATTTAAAGTTCTCCTTAAGAAGTGTCCACATCATACTTTACTAGATTTGTTAGTAATTCAAACATTTTATAATGGATTAGTTGGATCTCATAGATAAATTATTGATGCTGCTGCTGATGGATAAGTAATGTCAAAGACTTTTGATGAGGCATATTCTTTAATAAAGGAGATGGCTTCTAATAATTTTCAATGACCCTCTGAACGGTTAAATCTAATAAAAGTAGCTAATGTTTATGATTCTGATGCAATATCTATGTTGGATTCTCAAATTATTGTTATTTAAAAAAAAATAATAAATCAATTCTGAATGAACTATTTTCAAACGCCTCAAGTGTTAGAGGAAAAATCATTGGGATAAATAGTAGATTCTCAATCATTTTGTTAGACCTCAAATGTTATAAATATTAGAACCAACAATCCTTATTCAAATTTTTATAATCTTGGTTAGAAAAATCACCCAAACTTAAACTCAAATAGTAGCACTGCTACTGTTAATTCATAGTAGGGGAATAGCTCTGTGAACCCATTATGAAATTCAAACAACCGAGGAAACACTAATTTTAAACCTTCTTATCCTCTAGGTTTTAATAGTAACTCACAATTTAAGGGAAAAAAATTTCTATAGAAGAATTAATATTAAACATGTAAACAGTTACAAGGTTAAGGTAATCAATTACAGTCAATGTAATCAATTACAAAGTCATGGAGCTGCTATTAAATATATTGAAAATCAATTAGGACATATTGCTGGTACACTTAGTAATAGACCTTCAGGAACTCTCCTAGTAATGTTGAAGTTAACCCAAAGGATCAAAGTAAGGAAAAAATTAAGGCTATACAATTAAGAAGTAGAAAAGAATTAGAAAGTGCAAAAAGAAGCTGAAGTTGAGAAAGAGAAGGTAAATATTGAGAAAGGTAACAATAACGTATATCTAGATTTATAATATCCACGTAAAACCGTTCAAAATTACTATAGAAAGACCACCAACTCTTTTTCTTCAAGGATTGACAATAGAGAGATAAATAATTTTCAAAAATTTTAGAAATTCTTAAGAAATTAACAGTAAATATTCCCCTAATTGAAACCTTAGAATAAATGTCTAACTATGTGAAGTTTCTGAAGGATGTACTTAAAAAGAAAAGAATTTTTACATATAACGAGACTTTTGCACTCAATGTAGAATGTAGCGCTATTATTCAGAAAAAACATCTTGAAAAATTTAAAGATCCTGGTAGCTTTACTATACCTTGTGATTTTGGTGCCAATAATAATCTCATGCCACTATCAACTTTTAAAAGGTTGGGAATAGGAGAATTTTTCCCTACTTCTATAACTCTTCAGTTAGCTGATCCTTCTATTACTTATTGTAAAGGAGTTGTAGAAGATGTATTAGTAAAGGTTAATAAATTTATATTTCCTGTGTATTTTATTGTTTTAGATATGGAGGAAGATAAATAAATTCCTATCATTTTGTGAAGAATATTCCTTGCAACTGGAAAAGCCATGATAGTGTAACAGAAAAATATGATGAATGCTTCAAAATCAATGAAATACCCCGCAACAGAAAAAGATGATGAATGCTTTCAAATGGAAATTTATGATTATTTAAAAGATGATCATTTTATGGAAATGTTTGAAGAGAGAAAATAGCAAGAAGATTTGGAATGCAAGGATAAAAATGAAATGGAATATAAATATGTTGAGATAGATAATGAAAAATTGGATTATGTTTAGGAATGATTTGACATGTTGGATACTACAGAATATGATAATAAAAGTCCACTTCCATCTATCATGAAACCTCTTGAACTTGAGATGAAAATGCTTCATAACCATTTAAAGTATGTGTTCTTAGGAGACTTATTTACATTACCTCTTAGTGTATTTTCAAAACTAAATGATTTATAAGAGCATAAATTTTTAGATACATTAAAAGATATAAAAATGCTTTTGGTTGGACCTTAGTTAATATTTAACTAATCATCCTTTCATCTGTTTGGATAGAATTTTATTAGATGAACAACATAAACTTAAAGCTGATCTACAAAGGAGATTAAATCTAATAATGAAGGAAGTAGTAATGAAAGAAATTTTAAAATGGTTGGATGTTGAAATTATATATCCTATTTTAGATAGTGCTTCGGTAAGTCCAATTTATTATGATCCTAATGAAGGACGAGTGATAGTTGATACAAATGAAAGAAATGAATTAATAACCAAGAGAAAAGTCACTGGTTGGAGAATCTATATCGATTATAGAAATTAAATGCTCCCACTAAGAAAGATCACTTTCCTTTATCTTTTCTAGACCAAATATTGGATAGGGTTGCTAGGCACAAATACTTTTTCCTTTTTGATGAACATATCGGCTATCATCCAAAACATTTTGCTTCCAAGGATTGGGAAAATACCACTTTAGTTAGTCCTCAGGGAACATTTTCTTTCTGAAGAATGCCCATTGCATTATGTAACGCACCAACAACATTTCAAAGATGTATGATGTTGATTTTTAGTAATATGATTAATAATGTAATTAAAGTTTTTCTGGATGATTTTTCTATATTTGGAATTTCATTTGATGCTTGATTAAATAATTTAGAAAAAGTTTTGGATTGGTGCAAAAAGACAAATTTAGTTCAAAAATGGGAGAAATATCAATTTATGGTTACAAGAGGAATTGCACTTGTGCATAAAAATTCTAAACATGGCATGGAAAAAATTTAAATCAGTGTGAAACTACCACCTCCTACTTCTGTGAGAGGAGTTAGAAGATATTTTGGACATGCTGGTTTCTACGGGTGATATATTAAAGATTTTTCAAAAATTACCAAGGCTCTATGTAAAGTTTTAGAAAAAAATAAGAAATTTGATTTTAATGAGAAATGTTTAAATGTATTTGAATTATTGAAGAAAAATTAATCACTGCTTATATAATAGTTTCACCTGATTTCGGGAAATCATTTGAACTAATCCGTGATACTAGTGCTTATGCATTTGGAGATGTTTTAGGGGAATGTTACGAAAATTTTTTTGAAGTTATGTATTATGTTAGTAGGACTCTTAATGATGCTCAAATTAATCATACTACTAATGAAAGAGAGTTATTAGCTATTGTATGTGCTTTTGAAAAATTTACATCATATTTAATTGAGACTAAATGTATAGTTCATACAGACCATTCTACTATCAAATATTTAATGCAAAATAAGGATGTTATACCAAGATTAATTAGATGGGTACTTCTAATGTAAGAATTTGACTTCATGATAGTGGATAGAAAAGGAATTGACAATTAAATAACAGATAGTTTATTTAGGCTAGAACAACATTAACTATTTAATGTTGAAGATGAAATTACAGAAACTTTTCCTGATGAACAATTTTATAATATTGAGGAATGGATTTTACCATGGTATATAGATATTTTGAATTACATTATGAGTGATATTTTACCAACCGAATTAACAAAGTAACAATAGAAGAAATTTATGCATGATGCCAAATTTTGACCCATATTTATATAAAAATGTAAGGATCTAGTTATTAGGAGATGTGTGCCTTATGAAGAAATTTAATCAATTGTTTAGAGACGTCATTTTTATGAATTTGGGGGACATTTTAGAACTGAAAAAAAATACACTTAAGATTTTACAATCTGGATTATATTGCTCTACTCCTCTTAAGGATGTTAATATATATATATATATATATATATATATCAAAACATGTGATCAATGTGAGAGAGTAGGTAAAACTTCTAGAAGAAATAAAATACCTCTAAATTTGACATTGGAAGTTGAAATCTTTGATGTTTGGGGATTAGATTTTTTAGGACCATTTATTCCTTCATTTAGGAATATATATATTGATTGTAGTAGATTATGAATCAAAATGGATTGAAGCAATAACTTCACCCAGTTGTGATGCTTAAAGTGTTTCAAAATTTTTAATGAAAAATATTTTTACCAGGTATGGAATGCCGAGAGTTATTATTATTTATGGTGGATCTCATTTTAGGAATAATCTGATTCAGAGATTGGTTGAAAAATATAATATTATGCAGAGAATCTCAACCGCTTCTCATCCCTTGACTAGTGGTTTAGCTAAAGTATCTAATCACAAAATTAAATAAATTTAAGAGAAAACCGTAAATACCCATAAATTAGATTGTTCTCTTAGATTAGATACCAAATTATGGGCATATAGGACTGCTTGTAAAACTTATATAAGAATGTATCCTTATAGACTAATTTTTTAAAAAACTTGCTACTTACCAGAAAAGTTGGAATATAAAGCTTATTGTGGGATAAAATAGTTTAATTTAAATTTAAATGATGATGGTAAGAAAATATTTTTACAACTTAGTGAATTGGAAGAAAAGCTTATCAATTTGGAACTGTTTATATTGAAGATCCTAAAGCTAGAATAATTTTTAAATTTAAGAAGCATAGATTTAAACCATATTTTGCGGGGTCTCAACCAAATTTTAAAGTGATTTTAATTTTAAGTCGTCCTGTAAAAAACTAAAGTTTATCAGGCTGACGACATTAAACTGAGCGCTTTTGGGAGGCAACCCATAGTTATCTTTATTGTTTAGTTTGTTTGAGTTGGTTATAGTAGATATTATTATTATTATTTAAATTTATATTTGAGTCCTAGTCACTCATAAATATCATAAATGATGATAATTATGAGATTGTATCAAAGATTCAGAATATATTTAGATCAAAATGAAGTTTGGAGAAAAGATGTCTTCTGGCGTCGATGGTGCCAAGATGGGCTTTGAGGGTGCCCTTTTACGAAGAATATCATCAATTTGCGGAGCAAGTACCCCATCAGAACTCTATCCATCGCCAACAGTGCTGACAGAATGAGTTACAGTTTTGGACTTTCAAATGGCGGATTTTGGCAATTTCTAGCAGGTTGTTCTTCCTTATAACTCCCCAAACTTGATTTTGAATCCTTGAATTCCCAATAAATGAAAGTAATTTCCTAAATTCGCATCCCATGGCTTCCAACTCCTTAGGAACTCCATGAATTTGAGTTTTTAATAGGAAATTTTCATTAGTTTTGAGGCGCAGCGACTTTGCGACAAAGTTCTTGTATTGAGGATGCTAATCAAGGAATCAAGCTTTATCAATCGTTGTTTGAATGATCAAAGTACTTGAGTAGAAGAAATTATTGTGCTGAGGCAATGGGACGTGTTATGCTACACTAATGCCGTATTAGTCACTCTTGTGGTGAAGGAGTTTTATACAAATCTTCATGGAATCAACCAAGGAGTCGTCTATGTGATAGGTTGGTGGGTACCATTCACTTCTACAAATATTAATGAACTTTTCATGATAGAAAATGTGCCAAATTATCATTACACAAATTTTGCCCCTACGAGAAATAACATGAATGAAATTTATCAATTTTTTAAAGTGAAGATTGGGTGATAAGAGACAACGGGTATGTAAATTTCTCTTCCACATTCCTGAATCCTTTGGCGAAGTAATGACATTTATTTATGTCTACGAAATTGCTCCCAACTATGAAAATTAGCAAAGTGATAAAAGTAAGTGCAATTCTGAACTATTGTATTCAAATGGAAATGCTATTGATATTGGTACAATAATTCTGAATTTTGTCTTGTACTTAATTATACATGGATCAAATTATGGGTTGGGACATCCTTCCACCATATTTCTACTCTGCAGCGGTCACATGTTCCATATGAAAGTTTGGAAAAAGTGCTTCTCCCTTGGAAGCCCATGGAACATACTAACATTGATGAATTCAAAGCAGTTGAAGTTGAAATTGATATGAACATAATTATGGATCATCCATCTTAGAGTTAACTACCAATTTAACCACACTTTCCTCAAATTTTGCAGTTGATTCTGAAAAAGATCAAGAAATTAGAGAAAGAGGTACAAAATCTTATGAATGCAATTAATAATGTTTTTGATTTATTTAATCATCTGGATTGGAGGAAGAAGGAACAATTTGATCATATTGGGTGTAACGAAAAAGGCTTGATACGTTTGACGAAGAGAAAGGCTTGGATTGAATAGGATTCGACTGATGAATTCCCATATCAACCCTTCTACTATTTGTACATGCACCACCAATTCATGGAGATATCAGAGGAGATGATAGCATTGACATTGATGAGGAGTAATGATTCTCTTCATTTTATCTAGTATTTAGTGTTTGAACTTTAATATGCTTAGATTTTTTTAGTATTTGGCTTGTTTTATTATGTGATTTCAGACATATTATGTCTGGGATTTGAGTCTATGTTTAGTTTTTGGCATTGGAGTGTTGTGGTTTGATTGCGACGTTGAATTAGTATGAGGTAGAATGATTTATATGTGTATGTTTGTAATAGTGGATTTCAGATATAAAAGTGATATTTTGTGTTGTTTATGTAAAATTTTAATTATTTGATTAGTTATTTATTAAAATAGATGCTTAAAAAGGCTAATTAGTGATGACATAACTTATAAATGATCGAAATCGCAAAAACATATTTAACCCAGAAAATTAGTCTGGTGCCGACGGCGCCCAAAACCTGAAACTTTCCAGCTCATTTTAAAATCATGAATTTGAGCATATGACCTCATTTTGACCATCTTCAACCTCTAGAAAAAACTGAAAACTGTAACTAGGGCTTGCTTGCATTTGGATTAGAAGAGATTTCAAGGCTTAAAGAGGTTGGATCTCATCTTCTCTTGGTAGGAAACTACTTTAAACTAAAATTTTTTTATTTTCAACTTGGAAATCTCCTCCATTGGGGAGATCCAAAAATCTGGAATTTTAAAAAAAATCCTTGAGAAAATCCATGGAGTAAAGTTCTTACCATTAGATTTGTCTTTGAAGTTTACTACATTGCAATTTTGGAATTTATTTAGATTTATTTTCATATTTTCTATAAATTTTAAAATGGCTCCAAGGATGAGTAAGGGGAAGAGGAAGTTGGATTTTGATGAAAAGAAGTTTGTAAATATTAAAGCACAATACCACATCAACTCCAGCCTCTGATGTAAAAAGTGTATACATGATCGAGCATTTAAAAATCCGTGCAGAGTTGTGGTACTGGTAATTGCTGCTTGACAATGATAAATATTCTGTTTTATTTTTCTGCCAATGCAATTGTGGATATGGTTTGTGAATTTTATACTAATCTCTGGTGGACTGAAGTTAATCATGTGCTTTTTTGAGGAATAATGATAGAGTTTACCCCTGGCGAAATCAACGCTTTCTACCAATTAAGGGATACATCATTTTGTGAGTATGAATCCTTTGGTACTATGGATGCTGACTTAAATGAGTTAATTACTTTTCTTACTGATGGGAACGGGGAGTGGAAAATGAAGCAAAGGCAAATGGTCAATTTTTCCACTTCTATGTTACATGTCGCATCTAAAGCCTGGCACTATTTTATTTATGCAAGATTACTACCTACCTAGAATCATAGAGAAGTTACAAGAGATAGAGCTATTTTGAATTGTTATATTCAAAATATGAAAATGATTAATATTGGAATTATTTTTTATAAGAGTGTCCATACTATGGCTAAGGGAGAAACCGCTGGCCCTGATTTACAAAAAATGTGTACAATCTTCAGTTGAGTTTGATAGTAGTGAATTATTCATCCATCCATTAAAGCCTAGCAGTAAGACTAACATCCGTACCTATGAATGTAATGTAGGATGGAAAGCTGGGAGTAACAGTAGTGAAATTTCTTCTACTAGTCATGATATACCTTCTACCTCCAGAACTCCTACACATTCTAATGTTATGGAGCACCTAAAATATATAGTATTATTATAAACCTTTTTATACCTATAATTAATGACATTGCACTTTAATGCAAAGTATTTTTTGTATTATTCTTACAAGTACGATTAAATGGATAAATGTAATGAAAGGAATGAAAAAGTATCAAAATTGGAGCTAAAATGAAGAAATGTAAAAAGTTGATCTGTGGCGGCAAAGAGCCCAGATGGCACTTACGTGCCAGAGCCTTGCGGCTATGCACTAAGATCTGGGGCTTACACGGTAGAAGACTCGTGGCTAAATGTTGAGTCCCCATGCTTACAAGCGGTAGTTACTAAAGAGGAGTTATTTTATTTTTGTCACCATTTTGAAGTTGTGATTTAGGAATCTCTTTGTACAAACTTGGGTAACTCCCTATTGGTGCCAAAGTTAATTTAAATTACTCTCGAATGGATGCATCTGATGGAGGATTCAATAAATATGGACACCATTTGAAGATATACGAAGGGACCTATTGGAAAAGTATAAATAGAAGACTTGATGATCAGATTTAAAAGGGGAGAAAAATAGAGAGTAATTAGGAGAGTAAATTTAGAGAGTAATTTAAGGGGTAGTGAGTTGTAGTATTATTGCTGTTCTATAGTGTGTAGTTAGGGTAGGAGAGTTCTTTCATTAACATATCACTCCACTTTACCATTTCTACTTAAAAATAGTTTGTATTAAGATTAGTTTAGAGAATTGGAATCCTCAGACTTGGGCACCAACCTCTAAGGATTATTGTAAGGAAAAACAATGTTTTCAAAGGAACATCAAGAGTTTGGAGGAGAGGATTTACAGACAGGACTTTATCTTTATTTTTACATTTAGTTTTCAATTAAGACTTCTTGTGTTTTCACTATGAGTTCTACTTTTAAACTAAATTGTGATTGTATTTTCTTCATGAATTATGAGTAGTTTTCTTTATCTTTATCTTTAATTTGATGAAGTAATAAAGTTGTGGAAGTATGTTGTATGAACTAGGAATTCAATGTTAGAAGAAGTTGTGATGATTCAAAACCTAGCACTTCACTTACTTCTTTATTTGGCCAATTATGATGTTAAAATATGTTGTGAGAACATGTAAGAACCGGTACGGTATTGTCTCAGTCAACAATTAGAAAGAATCACATGAGATTATATGGGTGAGAATGTAATCCATATAGTTGAATGCAAATAAATAGGGAGATATACTTTGATGGGTGTGGAATTAGAGGACTTTAGAGTGACAGTCTAAAGTCCCTAATTTGATTTATTATTTTATGTTTTGAAATGAGATGTTAAACCCCAGGTGGAGGGAATTGAGGAAACTCTAAAGTGAGAGCTAGTACCTTTCTTATCTAACCCGTCATCATGATTTATAAAACAATAGATTAGCTTATGTTCTTTAAAGCATCTCTTGTAAGGGTAAGGAATATAATTGCTCCTGTTTGGCACAATACATTTTACATATTTCCACAACAAAAATTTCATGACTTGTTAGTAATTCGTAAAAAGGAAAAGGTTATTTTATTTGCATTTTCTTACATCTTATAAAAATTAGTTAATATAGTTGTTTACTTTAATTTCAAAATAAAAAATTTAATAAAAAGAATCAAACTTTCTTTCCTAGAATATTTTGTTTATGTAAGATCTTTCTTATAAAGTAAAAAGTTATTTTTTTCTTTTCTTTATTAAACACTTTCCTGTAGGTTCGATATCTCATGGCTTAATCAGAAAGTCATATATTATTTGATAACAATACGTATACTTTCATAGTATCTCAATTTATAATATCATTAAAGAGAAGAATCAATTCATATATAAAACGTAAGCATAAATATTCCGAGATCAAATTATTTGCACCGTTTCTGGGAAAGAAAAGAAAATAATGAAAGTTAGAACAATATTTAAGAGAATAAATTTTAAAAAAAACTAATTTTTACTTTTGAAAGTATTATTTAAGCTTGTTAGATTTATTTTAGGAAATTAATTTTTTTGTTGTGTGATTTTATTTTATTGTGTTCTATAATTGTATATGCATAGTTTAGGTTTTGAAGGACTTGTGCCATACGAATCTAAATTAGAAAAAACTATAAGAAAAATTAGAAAAATTAAAATTATAGAAAAAGACAAAAGTATTCATGAAATGACAAATCAAAATAATCAAAATGTTGAAATCTATCAAGAATTCAGACCTTTAAGAGATTATGCTAACCCTAAGTAGATGAATTTTAGGGTAGTATTCAAATCGTGCTGTAGTGGGTAATTCATTTGAACTTAAACCTGCTCTTATCCAAATGATATATATCAATCAAGTTGGGGGAGCATCAACTGAATATCCAAATTTACATCTTGCCATTTATCTAGTATTATATGCTACACTGAAATATGATGGTGTTTTTGATGATACTGTTAGTCTTCGAATTTTTCCTTTCTCATTAAAAGATAAAGCTAAGATATGGCTAAATTGTTAGCATTTGAATCTATCAGAACTTAGGGTGATTTAGCACAAAAGTTTCTTGCTAAATATTTTCTACCATCAAAGAATGCAAAACTTAGAAATGATATTACATCTTTTTTTTAGTTTGAAGGGGAATTTATTTATGAAGGATGGGAACATTTTAAAGATCTCCTATGAACGTGTCCACATTATTTGATACAAGATTAGTTAATAATTCAAACTATTTATAATGGATTAGTTGGACCTCTTAGATCTATTATCGATGCTACTGGTGGTGGTTCATTGATGTCTAAACAATTTAATGACGCTTATACCTTAATTGAAGAAATGTCTATAAATAATTCTCAATGGCCTTCTGAGAGAGTAAATACTAAAAAGATAGCCAATATTCATGAATCTAATGCTTTTACAATGTTAGCAAAACAAGTTGCTACAATTTCAAGGAAGATAGACCAATTTAGAATGTGTTTTTCTCAAACAATTTCAATGATTGAGGAAAATTCATTAGGCCAAGTGGTAGATTCTCAAACATCATTTGAAAGTTTGAATGCAATAAACTAGCATAATAACTCATATTCCAACAATTATAACCAAGATTGGAAAAACCATCCATACTTTAACTGAAATAACAATAGTCAGGGTGGTAATAATTAACAATGGGGGAACAATCAAGTAAACCCATTGGGGAATCAGACTAAGTAAGGGAAAAATAGGTATAGACCTACTTATCCCTTAGGTTTTACAGTACTTCATAATTTAAAGAAAAGAAGTTGTCTATAGAAGAAGTGGTGTTACAAATGGAAAATCAATTACAAAGTTAAGGAGTTAGTTTTAGAAATTTTGAGAATCAATTGGGACAAATAGCCAGTTCATTAAGTAATAGATCTTAAGGAACACTTCCTAGTAATATAGAGATAAATCCATGAGGCAAAAATAATGAGCAAGTAAAAACTGTTCAATTAAGAAGTGGAAGAGAGTTGGAAGGTAGAGTTCAAAAAGAGATTAAAGTGGAGAAACAAGAGATTAAAGAACCAAAAGAGAGAGCTCAGAAAGGTTTAAAAAGACCTATTTCTCCACCAAGAATTGATTTAGAAAAGCCAACACCACCATTTCCTTAGAGACTTTGACAAAAAATGTTGGATAAGAAATTTACAAAGTTCTTAGAAATTTTTAAGAAATATATAATAAATATTCCATTTACTGAAGCGAACAAATGCCTAAGTGAAGTTTAGGAAGGATAACCTAAGAAAAAAAAGGAAGTTTGAAGTTAACGAGACTGTTGAACTTAGTGAAGAATGCAGTGGAATAATTTAGGAGAAGCTTATTGAATAGCTTAATGATTCTGGTACCTTCACAATTTCATGTGCAATTGGAGACAGATTTTGTAGTAAAGATTTATGTGATTTAGGTGCAAGCTTTAACCTTATGCAATTATCTATATTTAAAAGCCTGGGATTAGGAGAAATAACCCCGACTACTGTAACTTTGTAGTTAGCAGATCGTGGGAAACATATCCTAAAGGACTTAAAAAAGATGTTTTAGTAAAAGTGGATCAATTTATCTTTCCTGTTGATTTTGTTGTGTTAGATGGAGGAAGATAAAGAGATACTTATTATTTTGGGGAGACCATTTCTAACTACAGGATGAGCAACGATAGATGTGCAGAAAGAGAAATTAATTATGTGTGTCACTGACCAAACTATGACATTTAATATTTCAAAATCAACGAGATATCATGAAAAAAGTAAAGATGATGAATATTTTAGGATGGATATAATGAAATATATGAGTGAAATCCATTTCAAAGCAACATATGAAGAAAAATATGAAAGTGAAAATTTGGAACATGAGCAAGAAGAGGAAGCACAATATTCTGATAACTTTAATGAGGAAGATTTAAATTATGTTTAAGAAAGATTTAAGTTTTGGACATGAAAAAGAAAGAAGAATCTTTTTATCCATTAATTGAAAACCTCCTGAACTTGCATTTATGTTACTTCCTTAACATTTAAAATATGTCTTTTTAGGTGATTTTTCAACTTTGCTTGTTATAATTTCTTGGAAATTAACTACTGAAGAAGAAGAGAGTTTGCTTGAAACTTTAAAGAAATATAAGAAAGTCTTTGGATGGAACTTAGCTTATATTAAAAGAATCAGTCCTTTAGATTATATGCACATAATCCTTATGGCAGAAAACTCCAAACCCAGGGCTAATCCTCAAACAGATTAAATCTCGTTATGAAAGAAGTTGTTAAGAAAGAAATTTTAAAGTGGTTAGATGCTGGAATTATCTACCATATTTCAGATAATGGATGGGTTAGTCCTATTCCCTGTGTTCCTAAGAAAGGAGGAGTAACTATAACTATTAATGAAAAGAATGAATTAATACCAGTAAGACATGTTACAGGATGGTGAATATGCATTGATTGTAGAAAATTAAATCTTGTCACCAGGAAAGATCATTTTTCACTTCCCTTTCGCGATCAAATGTTGGATAGACTAGTTGGGTATAAGTACTTTTATTTTATGGATGGATATACTGGTTTTCACCAAATGCAAATTGTCCCTGAGGTTTAAGAGAAAACATCGTTTAATAGTCGTTATGGTACATTTACTTTTAAAAGAATGCCCTTTGGTTTATGTAATGCTCGTGCTACATTCCAAAGATGTAGGATGACAATATTCTATGATTTAATTGAAAAAGGAATTGAAGTGTTTATTGACGATTTTTCAGTGTTCGGAATTTCATTTGAATCATGTTCAAAACATTTATTTAAAGTTCTTAAACGCTGTTTAGAAACAAACTTAGTCCTTAATTGGGGAAAAAAGTCAATTTATCGTAGCAAGAGGAATTATTTTAGGACATCAGATTTTAGAAAAAGGTATGGAAGTAGACCCTGAAAAATATCAAGTAATCGCTAATTTACCTTGCCCAACATATTTTATTTAGATTTGTAATTTTTTAGGACATGTTGGATTCTACATGTGTTATATTAGAAGACTTTAAAAAAATTGCTAAGACTTTTTGGTATATATTGGAAAAGGATGCAATTTTTAATTTTGATGAATAATGCCTAAAAGCTTTTGAGCTATTAAAAGCAAAATTTATCACTACACTAGTTATTGTTTCACCAAATTGGGAAAAACCTTTTGAATTAAAGTGTGATGCAAGTGATTATGCTATTGGAGCTGTTTTAGGACAAAAAATGATAAAATTTTTAGAGTGATCTATTATGCTACTAGAACTCTTAATGAAGTTAAAATTAATTATACCACAACTGAGAAAGAGTTATTGGCTATAGTATATATTTTTGATAAATTCAGATCATATTTAATTGGAACTAAATGCATAATGAATACTGACCATTCTGCTATTAAATATTTATTAAAAAAGAAGGATGCAAAACCAAGACTTATAAGATGGATTCTTCTTTTACAAGAATTTACTTTGAAATAATTGATAGAAAGGGTGCTGATAATCATGTTGATCATCTGTCCGAGCTTAAAAATGAAAAATCTCTCTTTTCTATTGAAGAAATTAATGAGCATTTTCCTGACGAAAAATTGTTGACTATTGATGAGTGGCGTGTTCCATGGTATCCTGACATTGTAAACTTTATTGTTAGTAACATTATATCTTATGGTGTGACATACCAACAAAGGATGAAACTTTTATCTGAAGCTAAGCATTATTTTAGGGACGACCCATTTTTATATAAACCATGAAAGGATCTTATTATTCAAAGATGTGTACCATTAGAAGAAACTTATGAAATTATTCAAAAATGTCATGATTCTGATTTTGGGGGAAATTTTCGTGTTAATAAAACAACATATAAAATTCAGAATCTTGATTTTATTGGCCTACAATTTTTATGGATGTTAATGCTTATATTAAAAATTGTGATTGATGTCAGCGTGTAGGCAATACTTCTAGAAGAAATGGAATACCCCACATTTTATGTTTAAAGTTGAAATATTTGATGTTTGAGGATTGATTTCATGGGACCATTTATAACATCTTTTAGAAATTTATACATTTTTTAGCAATAGACTGTGTAACTAAATGGATAAAAGCTGTTGCTTTACATCGATGTGATGCTCGAAGTGTTGCAAAGTTTTTATAAAAGAACATTTTTGTAGATTTAGAATGCTAAAAGTAATCATAACAGATGGGGAAAGTCATTTTAGAAATGCAATATAGGGAAATAAACTAAAGAAACATCGTATCATCCATAAAATTGATACTGCTTATCATCCTTAGACAAGTTATTTAGTTGAATTATGCAATCCTGAAATCAAAAGAAATTTGGAAAAATCTGTTAATCCAAACAAAAAGGAATGGTCAATCAAATTAGAATTGACTTTGTAGGCCTATAGGACTTAATTTTCTAGTTGAACTTAATCCTAAAGCTTTTTGGGCTATTAAGCATTTCAATTATAATTTGAAGGATGCTAGTGAGAAAAGATTATTGTAATTAAATGACCTTAAAGTGATAAGGAATGAATCATATGAAAGTGCTAAGATATATAAAGAAAAGATGAAGATGAGGCATGATCGCAATATTCTGAATAAAAAATTGAGCCAGGACAAGAAGTTTTACTATATAATGCTAGATTAGATTATTTGCTGAAAAAATTACGTCAAGGTGGATGGGCCCATTTATTGTACTAAATGTTTATCCTTATGGAGATGTGGATATTAAAGATCCTAAAATTGAGAAAATATTCAAATTAATTATTCATAGAATGAAACCTTATTTCTCAGTAGATCAACTTAAACATGATGAGAATATGATGTTGGGTCACCCAGAATAAGCACTGGGTATGTCAGGCCGATGATATTAAACCAAGCGCTTTCTGGGAGGCAACTCATAGTTATCAATTTGCTTTACTTTGAGTTTATTTTTTGTGCTTTATTTGGTTTAATGTAAGAGTTATATGGTAGTATCTTGAATATATTATGTTAGTAGAGATTAATAAGACCTTAATTGATAAATTGGATGAGTTAAAATGAGTATTCGGAAGTTTAGCAGACATGTGTTAAATCGAGCATTGGCGGCTAAGCGCCAGCATTTGGCGCATAGGCGTTGAAACATGAGGTTCTAAAATCCATTAGGAGAAGTTGTATGGACAGATATTGGATGGTTTGTGTACGTAGGAGGACAGTTTTAAGGAATCTAAAGTCTATAAGTAGGAGCCGGATTATAAGATATTCATTCATTCCAAATATCCATCTGAAAAACCTTAAAGAAGAGTTTAAATTAGAAGAATGTATTTTTTGAGAGTGAAGTTAAGAAGAAAGAGGATTCAAATAAGAAGAAGTTCATTTGTGAGAGCGTGCAAGAGTTATATAATGGATTTTTGGAAGTTAGTTGATCCACCTAAAAATGTACTACTTTTTATGCTAAATTTTACAATGATATTGCACTTTAAAGGTATGTTTTCTTGTTTTTATTGTTTTAAGTAAATAAAATTGAAGAATTTGTAGTGATTGGAGTAAAAGGAACTAAAATGAAGTAGAAACGGTGCAATTCGGAGCTAAAACGAGCAAGGAAGAAATTTCTGACCTGACACATATCGATATGTCTTTCTATGCTTAATCAGTTTTACATTTATCACATTTATTTGAATGAAATAACAAATTGTTTTTATATCTATCTTGTAGGTATATCTATTAGGAGCAAAACACAACTGAAATGAGGCAAAACGAAGTTGAAATGAAGCCAAATGGAACGAAACATTTAAGCTGTGTGCAGGATGGGGTTGTTTTTTACTTCATTTTAAATTGAGTAGACTGAGAATTTATTATGATAATTTTACTGTGTTCTTTATTTACATGTAAAATTGATCGACTTGCATGTTAAAATTTGTTTTGAGAACATGTAATAATCAATGCGGTATTATCTCAGTCAACTATTGGTAAGAATCACATGAGATTATATGGGTGAGAATTTAATCCATATAATTGAGTGTAAATAAATTAGGAGGTATACTTTAATCATTGTAAAATTAGAGGACTTTAGAGTGACATTCTAAAGTCCCAAATTTTGTTTGATGTTTTAAGTTTTAACATGAGATGTTAGTCCCCAAGTAGAGGGAGAAGAGGGAACTTTAAAGTCAGAGCTAGTATCTTTCTAGCCTAACCCATCTTCAAGATTTCAATACATCAGATTAATTTATGTTTCTTATAGAACTAATTAAGGGTAAAGAATATAATTTCTCCAATTTTTTAATATATCTCTCGCTACTTGTTTTACTTTTACACGTCACTAATTTCATTGCATGAGGAAGAGTACTTTTAGTATAAATAAACCCCACTTTATGATTTTCATTAGGTATTTTAGTTTAGGAGTAGAAGTAGTATTGTAATAATAATTGAAGGATTTAATTAATACGAAATCTTTATTGACCTTCTAAGCTAGGGCGTGTTATTGCAGACTAGAACTTCTTTTAAAAGCTGCCGTGATTAACCTCGATCTCTATGGGATTGATCTTCGAGGATTGATCAGAAAGCGCTATATTATTTGATAACGATACGTATACTTGTGTAAAATCCCAATTATTTAAATTCATAATTCAAATCTTACAATGCTTTGGAGACAAATTTTTGACACCTTTGTAAAGGAAGAAATTTAAACAAGAAAATTAAAGGATTAAACTCTTGTATATTGTAATTGGGGATCAAGTTTTTGGCACCTTTGCTGGGGATCTCAAAGGTTGATCTTGAATTTTAGGAGGATTTTAGTTGATGCATTTAGTCTTAGACTTAGAAAATTGTTGTTTCATAAAATGTGTTTGCATGAAAAGTGTTTTTTGTTTGAAATAATCCGGTGAAGAAATTGTCTGTGTAAAAAATAAGGTGTTTATGAAAATGTTTTCTAGTATTGAAAATATTTTTTATTTAATTGTTAATGTATTGTATGTTGTGTTATGTATTCAATCTAAAGGATCTGCAGGACCTGTGCCTTATGATCCTAAGAGGAGAAAAGAAAAAAAATAAAAAAACAAAAAGGACTTAAAAAACTAGAAATGGAAATGGAAAAAATTCAAAATAATAATGTGGAAAATCATCCTAAATCATTGAGGGATTATGTAAATCTTATGATAGGAGAAATTGACTTAAGTATACAAATTCCTATCATAGAAGCTGACTCATTTGAACTTAATCCAGAGTTTATCCAATCGGTGTAGAACAACCAGCTTGGGGGAACTCCTTCGAAAGATCCCTATTTATGCTTATCATGTTTTCTAGAACTTTGTGCTACATTTCTTTATAATGGCATTCAGATGATAATGTTAGACTAAGGCTTTTTACTTTATCAATAAGGGATAAGGCTAAAATGTGGTTATTCTCATTAGCACCTACCTCTATTAAAAATTTGGAGGAGTTAACTCAAAAATTCCTAGCTAAGTATTTTCCACCTTCAAGGACTACTAAACCTAGAAACAATATTATCTCATTTTTTCAGTATGAAGGGGAATCAATATACGAAGCCCAGGAAAGATTTAAGGAACTCCTAAGAAAGTGTCCACACCATGCTCTTCCCGACTGGTTAATCATTCAATCTTTTTACAAAAAGTTAGTATGATCCCTTAGGTTTATAATTGACGTTGTTGCTGGTAGATCGTTAATGTCAAAAACATTTGATGAAGCATATTATTTAATTTAAAGAATGGGTACAAATCAATTTGAATGGCCCTTTGCAAGGATAAATCTTAAAAAGGTATCCAGTGTTCGTGATACAGATGTGATTTCAATACCTGCATCTCAGGTTGCTGTAATATCTAGGAAGTTGGACCATTTGGAATGAACCAGCCTCAATTTACTTCAATAAATGAGGAATGTTTATTAGGGCATATGATTGATTCTAACTTGTGATATGAGAATTTAAATACCATAAACCACCTGTATTCTAACTTTTGCAACCTATGTTGGAAGAACCATACTATTTTAACTGGAGTCATACTGTTGGGGGTGGAAAGTAATAATGGGAAAATAATCATGCAAATCCTAATGGAAGTTGGAATAATCAGTGAAACACAAACTATAGACCTTCATATCTACCATAATCTAACAATGATCAATATTTGAGGATAAGAAGATATCTATAGAAGAAGTGGTATTGAAAATGGGAAACTAGTTGCAAAGTCAAAATGTTGTGATTATAAGCATAGAGAATCAACTGGGACAAATTGCTAACTCACTTAGCAATAGACCCCAAGGAACACATTATAGCAACATTAAGATCAATCCAAAAGAGTACACTAATGAACAAGTAGAAGTTGTCCGATTAAGAAGTAGAAGAGAGATAAAGGATGCGGTTAGAAAAGAGAAAGATGTTGTGAGAGAAACAAAAGAAACAAAAAGACCTAAAGAACATTATTCTAAAGATCTGGAAAAATTAATTTCTGCAACTAAATAAAATTTTGAAATACCAACACCTCCATTTCCTTAAAGACTTAGACAACATGAGAAATATTCCTTTCACTGAAGCTTTCAAACAGATGCCAAGCTATGCAAAGTTTATGAAGGAGATATTGAACAAGAAAAAGAAACTTAGGGATTACGAGATAGTTGCACTAAGTGAGGAGTGCAATGCTATATTTCAGAAAAAGCTTTCTCAGAAACATAAAGATCCTTATAGCTTTATAATTCCTTGTACAATTTGAGAAAAATAATATGGAAAAGCTTAATGTGATTTAGGAGAATGCATTGATGTGATCCCTCTATCTATTTTTAAAAAGCTTGGTTTAGCTGTTATTTTCTCACAACTGTAACCCTTTAGTTAACCGATCGATCTTTCACTAATCCAAAAGGGGTTATAGAAGATGTGCTTCTTAAAGTTGATAAATTAATATTTCCTTTAGACTTTATTGTATACGGTAAAGATAATCCAATAATTTTGGGGAGACCATTCCTTGTTACAGGAACAGCTATGATGGATGTAGAAAAAGCAGAGTTGACTATGAATATTATTGACCAGAAAGTAACTTTTGATGTATTAAAGACTATGAAATATCCAACTGAGAGAAAAAATGATGATTTTTTTGGATGGATGAAATTGATTATCTAAGTAAATTTCATCTCCAAGAGAGTTTTGAGAGTAAGTTAACAAATGAGATTGAAATAGACTTTCATAATGAGTTGAAAATGTTATTTAAGGAAGACTGTATGTATGTTCAGAAGAGGTGTAAAATGATGGACGTTACTGAAAATAGTAAACTTTTAATTACATATTTTAAAAAATATCATGAACTTAAGATGAATGTACCCCATACAATTTTAAATCCTACCTATTTAAGTAATTCATCTACACCACTGGACTTTATATTTTCAAATTCAACTCAATCACAAAAAGAACCTAAATTAAATGATGAAATCAACAAAAGATCTTATGGGAAAGAGTTATTCAAAATCACTGAATGTCATATTCCATGTTATATGATCTATAAAAAAATACCTATTTCTTTATGTCTTAATTCTTATTAATTTCTAAGGATATTATGCTTTAATGAAAGGTATTTTTTCTATTTTTTGTTGTAGGTAATGTAAAAAGGTCTAAGAAGGAAAAAGGAGCAAAAAGGAGCAAAAATGGAGCAAAATACCAAAAGTATAAAAAATTATTAGGCGCCAAAAACTGGCGCCTAGGCGCCAGACTCGATACAAACACTGTCAAGTTTTTGACAACGTTTGATCAGTTATTTTGACGGAGTGAGCAGTTATTGGACATTCTAGAAGGCTGGCAGTTGTTCCTTGATAATAGGACATATGATACATTGCATTTGGATGCTCCAAAACGTTTTTAAACACAAAGAGGTGCAAGCCAAAGTGAAGAAGTGCGCAGAACTGGATGCGGTGTCCGGCGCCTAGGCGCTAGACCGACCTTCTAGAAGATTCATTGAATGTGGACATGTTTTGAAGAAGAGCCTCAAGGCAACTCTTGGAGCCTATAAATAGATGTCCAATTCTTCAGAAAACGTGCCCCTCCCATTGTACCCCTTTCTCCTATCTACTTTAAGATTTCTCATCCTTAGAGAGAGAATTAGAGAGAGAAATTTAGGGCCACTTTTGTTTAGTTTAATCAGTTTATTTTCAAGTTATTGCATCTGGAGTTCATTACACTGTGGAGTCAGTAGGAATCAGAAGATCTGTAGAAGAAATATTTGAGATAAGTATATTTTATATTTGATTCAAAGTTTAATTATCATGTTTTGTTATTTATTTTCAATGTGTTCTGAGTAGTTAGTTACATAGTTACTTCAATTATGAAGAGATAGATAAGACAATATAAGGATTCAATGGAGAATTAAAATTCAAATTATTTTCAAAACATTGTGATGACATCAATACCTGATCTTACTTTACTTTTTAAATTGGCCGTTTGAATTGCTAAAACCTATTGAAGAGTTTAAAAACCTTGTAGGAGAAGAACTCTTAACTTGTAAATGTCACATGAATCCTTGGGTAGTCGTAGGCCATGTGCGAGTTATTCATGGTGAAGTGCAAATAAATAGGAAGATAATATTTAAAGGGCGTAGAATTGATAAGTTTTTAGAGAGACAGACTAAATTCTTATAAATTGATTTATAGACTAGGAAAGGGTCACTAGTAGTGCCGACCATAGCCACCATTGGACATCTAGAAGTGTGAGCTTAGATTAACCCATTACTACTAACAATACATACGGACCTATTCTGTAACTTAGTCAATGTTCTTTGCACCTGGATCAAAGGGTAAAGTATAGGAATGCTTCTATTTGGCACAATACCATCAATTAAACTCTCCAAAAAATATTAAATTATCTTAAAAATCTTAGATTAATTGAAGGAAAGAAAGTTGTTTTTTTTATAGAGTTTATAAAATCATTTTCTTATTATTGTTTTCTTTAAATTGCATCTAGTAAATTAAATAGTAATTATAATCAAAATAAAAAAAATATTTTTAATATTATATTTCTCTTTCGCTCTATAGAAAATTTATTTCTATAAATCTTCCCTGTGGGATTGATACTGGGTTCTTTGTTTAAAAACCCTATATTACTTGAAACGATATATATACTTGCGTAGTACCCCTAGTGTGTAATATATTACTTATATAATATTAATTTTATACACTAGCCGCTAATTATAAATCGAGTCAAAGCTTTTTGGCTATCTTTTGGAAGCAACATCAATGCGTTAGGCGTGGCGGTCGGGTAAGTATACAAAAAAATGAATGAGATTCTGATGTTGTGGCAACCAGAGCAAACATTGGAAAGATCAAGTCATCGATGTTAGACCAAGCGCTTCGTGGGAGTCAACCCATGGTTATCTTTGTTATCTGAGTGTGATTGTTATTATGTTGGATTGTATAATAGTGAGATGTTGGACTTTGATCATTTTTTTAATGTATAAGAGTGGTTTGGGTTAATTTTGTGAGGTTATGCATTGGTCTTGACTAAATTTGTATATGTCTTCTGGTAGACGCAGGCTAACGAGTCTGTTATGACTTAAATCTCAACTGGAGCTGAGCATTACCTTGAAGCATGTGGAGTTTAGACTTGGACCACTCCTTGTCAAATCTATTACTTCCTTTATCTGACTTTGTCTTTAGTGAGTAAGTTCATGAAGTTACTTAGTGAATAACATCTAGACGAACTGCCTTAGACATAGAGTAAACATGAAATTGGAAACACATGAGTTATTATAATACGGGAATTCTAGTACAAGGGTGATAACCATTTAAAAAATTTTCTAATACACCCACGTTATTAGTGTAGTTTCTTCTGTTGAAAATTGAAAGTAAGTAGGGGAAATGTGAGTCAAAGGGAGATCAAATTAACCACAGTTGTTGTTTGTTTATGAAATCTGTGAGTCTAGGTATTTGAGTTTGTGTGTCTATGTTTGTGAGTCAAGTTGAATGTGTCATTGGAGACAACAAAACATATCTTGATATTTTAAACTTGTTAACATCCAACAATTCCTTTATAATGTTTAAAATATGTTCTTGTTTAATCTTCAGTTTGTACCTCTTCTACAATTTAAAATTCCTTTATAATGTTATGTCAAGCATGTTTAGGCGAGATTTACATTCTACTGCAATATTCTACCAAGTACTATTTGTTGATATTTTTGTAGGATACGTAATAAATTGTAAAAGTGATCTTTCTCTATTGCATATTTGTGTACTTCATTGTTACACATGTTTGATCTTAAGTTTGGAATGGAAAGAAAAATGTTTCAAATTTAAACCTTACTTGTTTTCAAAAGTACTACAAATAAATTTGTATTGTATTTCTAATGATTTTTTTAATATAGAGTCATCTTAATATTTTTAGAATTTGAAGTATATAAATGAATTAGTGAAACTAAGTTATTATTTCTAATGAAAATGGAGAACTTGGAGTTAAGGATATTTAGTAGAGAATCAGGGAAAATGCATAACTATCTTTAGTAGGATAAAATGTATTTTTTGAAAATTAAGGATTCTTAAAATTTTTATTTTCAAACATTTAAGGCTGTTTTGAAAAGTATTTAAAAAAATTATACATCTCTTCAAGTAAAGAAAAAAAATAAGTTTTAACTTTAGAGGAGGATAGTGGAATTCAAAATTATTTAAGGACTTCTCCAAATATAGTAATCCTCAGATATAAAAAAAAGAATAGCAAAAAAAAAGTGGTTTAAAAAGATTCTAAATAAAAAATTGTGAGGAGAAGTTTGAGGAGAGGTCCTAATCAAGAATTAGTTTCACTTGAGTTTTTCTAGAGTAAAAAACTTAGAAATATCTTAAGCTTGCTTTTTATACTTATACTATTAAAAATTATTTTAAAAAGAGTTCTTAAGTCTAGAAAGTAAATTTTCAGATGATCCAAAGTTTGAAAAATCTACATATATTTCTGAATTAGATAAGAAAACAAATTCCCAAGTTTGATGATAAATATTTTAGACACTGAGCTAGTCTAAATCACTAGAACTTCTTATAAGTTGAACTATCACATTTTTAGAACAAAATTTAGCAATTCTGAAGGATGACCCATTAACTCTAATCTACATATATTATTTTAAAAGTGTAGTATTACTTGAGGACAAGAAATGTTTAAGTTTGGGGGATTTTGACCCACCTAAAATTGTACTACCATTTATACTAAATTTTATAATGATATTACACTTTAAAAGTATATTTTCTTGTGTTTTTGGTTGTAGGTACATCAAATTGAAGAATTTGGAGTGATTGGAGCAAAAGGAACAAAAATGATGTAAAAAGGTGTAATTTGAAGCCAAAACAAGCAAGAAAGAAAATTCTGTCCTAACACATTTTGATATGTGTTTCTATGCTTAATCTCTTTTACATTTATCACATATATTTGAATGAAATTACACTTTATTTTTATATCTATCTTGTAGGTATATCTGTTAGGAGCAAACCAAACTGAAATGAGGCAAAACAGAGTTCAAACGATGCTAAACGAAGCAAAACTGTGGAGATACATGTAGGATGGTGCCTAAATGCCAACATTGGCACATAGTTGCTTAATATGGTGCCTAACAGCCACCAAATCGATGCATAGGCGCCAGAAAATTGTTGGTGACGGTTTTTTCCATAACTTCTTGAAGAAACATCGGATTTGAACGATTTTTGAAGCATTGTGAAGTGTGTCTCTTAGGGAATTTATTAGGAATGATAAAAAACACTTTCTAGAAGATTTTGGGGTGATTTGAAGGAGTTATTTTTGAAGAAATGTGTCTCTTGGAGTGAAAAGGCATTTAAGGAACCCTTTGGAAGATTCTTTGACTTTAGACTCTTTTTGAAGAGACATTTAAGCAATTTAGGAGAGTAATTTAAGGAGTATAGAGTTGTATTATTGTGGTTGTTGTATAGTGTGTAGTTAGTGTAGGAGAGTTCTTTTATTAACATACGACTCCACTTCACCATTTCTACTTAAATATAGTTTGTATTAGGATTAGATTAGACAATTGGAGTCCTCAGAGTTGGGCGCTAACATCAAAGGAGATTGTAAGTAAAAGCAAAGTTTTCAAAAGGGTTTCAAGGGTTTGGTGGAGATCATTTCAATAAAAGTTGTTATCTTTGTTAATACATTTGGTTTTAAATTAAGACTTCTTGTGTTTTCACTATGATTTCTACTTTTAAACTAAGTTGCAATTGTATTTTCTCCATGAATTTTGAGTAGGTTTCTTTATCTTATTCTTTAATGTGATGAAGTAATAAAGTTATGGAAGTATGTTATGACAAGTATAGATATTCAATGTTCGAAGAAGTTGTGATGATTCAAAACCTTGCACTTCATTTACTTATTGATTTGACTAATTAAGATATTAAAATATGTTGTGAAACATGTAAGAACAAATATGGTATTCTCTTAGTCAAAAATGCAAAAGAATCACTTCAGATTATATGAGTGAGAATGCAACCCATATGGTTGAGTGCAAAAAAATAGAGAGATATACTTTGATGGGTGTAGAATTAGAGGACTTCAGAGTGACAGGCTAAAACCCCCAATTCAATTTATTTTTAGATGTTTTCATATGAGATGTTAGCCCACATGTGGAGGTAATTAAGACTCTAGAGTGAGAGCTAATATCTTTCCTGTCTAACTTATCTTCAAGATTTATAATACAATATATTAACTTATGTTCTTTATAGCATCTCTCGTAAGGGTCAAAAATATAATTGCTCCTATTTAGCACAACACATTTTAGATACTTCCACAATAACAATTTCATGACTTTTTACTAATTCAGAAAAAGGAAAAATATATTTTATTTGCATTTGCTTACATCTTATAAAAATTTAGTTAAAGTAGTTGTTTACTTTCATTTCAAATTATAAAAATTAGCAAAAAGAGTCAGATTTCCTTTCCTAAAATATTATCTTTAGTTTGGAAGAGATTTTTCTTAAAATGTAATAAGTTATTTTCTACTTATTTATTTAACACTTTCCCGTGGGTTTGATATCTTGGGGATAATCAGAAAATCTTATATTACTTGATAACGATACGTAAACTTGTGTAGTATGCTAATTTATAATATCACTAATGAGAAGTATCTATTCATATATGAAATCTAAGCATAAATATTTTGGGTTCAAGGCTCCATAACAAAATTGGTGGATTAGAAACAAGAAATAATACTAATGATGATTATCAGAAGAGAAGAGTTAAGTATGATATAGCTTACCATGATGATAAGATGAGATTCATGAGGGGTGAATCAGGTATAATATTTCCTAGTTGCCCCCTCTATGTACTATACCAACATGAAGTGGAAGAAGAAGTAGAAGACGGAGAGGATGACCGGTAGTGTAGTTTTCTTTAGTTATTATTGATGTGTGAATTTGTATGTTTGTTACTTTCCTTTATGTGATTGGTGTGTGTGGCAATTTTACTTTCTTATGTTAGTATGTTGTGAAGAATTTGTATTTGTTTTTTTGTTACTTTGGATTAACATTTTAATGGTTTTATGTTTGTATTAAATGTTTAAAGTTTATGTTTTTAAATTTTCTTCATCCTGTAAATCTTTGATATATTATGCGTAAAAAAGCTTCTAACTGTTTTATATCTACTAGTTTAAATTTTTTATTAATACCTGCATAGTTTCAGAAATATCAAAAGCCGATACAAAAAGGTTAGTTTTCTTTTTGTTTTTATCTCTCGCTTACTAATTTGATATATACTAAAAAAGTTAAGTTTGGGAGAGGACAGATTAATCGTTATTTATTTTCAATTAATTATATTTTCAAAATAACATTAACATGACTTCAAGTAGAAGAGCTTAACATTAGATAACTAAATTTTTTATTTTATTTAAATATCATAGTAAATTTAAATTAAAGTTTTTAGTAATGAAGGTTAACTTTATGGGCTAAAATAATTAGTATAAGAGGATTAGACTATAATTGACTATTTAATGTAAAGAAAACTGTATTTTTGAAATGTTAAGAGTCTTAGAAGTTTATTTAGGAAGAAAATATTGGGACTCTATGATGAATCAGTTAAAAGCTAATATATATCTATAAATTAAAGAGATGTTACAAGTTCCAACTTTATGAGGAGGAGAGTGAAGTTCATAATTATTATAGGCTATCCACTTATAGTAATCCTCACTTAACTAAATAGAAAAAAATAGATTGAAAAGAAATTCATATATTAAAAAAAGAAGAAAAATATGTGAGGAGAAGCTTGAGGAGATGCCTAATCAAAAATTGGCTTCACTTGAATCAACTTAATGGAAGAGCAAAATTGCATTTCAAAATTTATATTTAAGTATTAACATCCTTACTAATAGTGTTCTCATGAGCTTTATTTTAATATTATCCTTCAGAATACCCATAATGTGACAAATTATGATTATTCTTGAAATGAATAGAAAATTAGGCTATTTAGACTTGTTGACTAAATGTTCATACACTAATAGTTTTGACCTAAGTTACTGAAAAGCTTACTAAAAAGACTTATTATTATATTCATTTTAATAAAAAATCATGGTATTCATTAAGTAAAGTTCAATACCATGAGTCATATTTTTAAGTAGTAAAAGGATTACTTGATAGTAAGTAATAGTTCGGTTTTGGGGATTCTGTTGCACCAAAATATATTAGATTTTTCATATATATTTTGTACTCATTTCTAGTGATATTGTACTTTAAAGGAATGTATTTTTCATGTTTTGTGCATGTATGATGAATTTAGGCATTTGGAGCAAAAAGAAGCAAAAAATGAACAAATTTGGAGTGAAAGGGGGCCAAATCTTGAAATTTTCCTTCTAGCGCCTACAACATCCAAGTCAAGAGAGCACAAGAATTAGAAAATCTCTGGGCACCGTTGGTGCCCAAAATTGTGGTTGAATGTCGGTGGTGGGTAGATTCAATGAATTTAGATGACTTTTGGAAGGTTTCTTGAGGCACCCTTAGGGGAATTCCTCATAGGTTAGTTCAAAGCAAATTTGGCGCCAGAAAAAGGTAGAGTGAGTGGGTAGAAGTGTTGTAGAAGTAGAGAGGAAATGAGTGGTGTGAGTAGTGTGGAAGTGAGAGGAAAGTGTGTGAAGAGTGTGGGAGTTTGTAGTCTAGGCTTTGGTGTGGAAAGTGTTTTTTTATGAGGGATTCTTCCCTAAGAGTTGTAGGAGGAGAAGAAAAGTGAGAGTTTGTTTCTTGCTTACTGTTCTAAGATAGAATCGTGTGTCGTTGTGAAGAGGGAAGAAATTCAAAGAAGCTTCCAGGGATTTGCTTGCGGAATAAATTGAAATAAGTTGTATTTACTTCTTATTATTTATGTGAAATTGTTTTTATATATAAAAAATTTCTTTTGATATAACTTACTCATAAATTCTGATTACATTTCTTTGTCTTTCTCTTTACAATGAAATATGTTGAAGTGATGATTTAGATTGTATGTATCATGTAAATGTTAAGAAATTGTGATGATTGTTCACATCGTACTTCATTTACATTTCGATCTGGCCAATTGAATTGTTAAAATATGTTGTGAAACATACGATCTAAGAGGACTATGCGTTCTACAACAAAAGTGAATATTACATTTAATGTCCATGAATGACTGATGTAGGTCATGGGGGTTTGGTGATAATAAATGGGGAAATATGGTTTATTGGGTGTAGAATTGGAGATTTTAGGGTTACAGACTAAAATCTCCAATTTGGTCCTAGTGCTTGGATACTAAAGCGAGAGTTGGCCTTCAGGTTAAGGGATGTAGGAGCTCCGGAGTGAGAGCCAATATCCTCCCAGCCTTACCACAAATTTAGGGAATAATCCTAGGATTAACCAATGTTCTTTATATCACTCGGAAGAGGGTAAAGAATATGTATGCTCCTATTTGTTACAATAAAAAATTTTCACTAATCTTTATCACTCACTCATCATAACAACATTGTAAGGGAGAGGACACTTTCTCCAAATTTAAACTTTTCAATACAAAACTTAATTTTGTGGTAGTTAACTTTATTTTGATTTTTAGAAATTACTTCAGTGATCTTAAAATCCTTTGTATCATTAAATGTTGTAACTTTAGTATTTATTGTATGTGTATTGTAATTTGAATATCAAATTTATGTGATACGCTTTAAAGGTTTGTGTTGTTTCTGTGGGATCGATAACCAGGACACCATTAGAGCCCTGTATTACTTGAGCGATACGTATACTTACGTATAGATTGGTTGCTTTCTTATTAATCTGATTATACTATGAGACTGAATTGTAAATACTCTTAAAATACTTATTTAAGAAGGCCACGATCAACACTCTCGATGAGGGCACTTTCGACGGCCAACATGGAGTCATCGGTTCCTAGGGTCAGTTTTACAAAAATTGCCTCATTTGACTCCTAACTTGGTCCTTTTTGTTTTCTTTTACTCCAAATGCCAAAAATCAGCACGCCTGCAACAATAGATGAAAAATACCTTTCTTTAAAGCATAATATCACAAAAAATGAGTATAAAATAGAGGTGAAAAATTTAACATATTTTTGGTGTATCAAAATCCCCTAAACTTAATGGTTACTTGTCCTCAAGTAACTCTTTTACTACATTAAAATTATGGCCCATGGTTTTTAATTTATATTTCTAATTGTTATAATCTTTTAATCATAAATATAATAGCAAGACTTTTAAATCAGTTTTCATAGTTTGGGTAAACTATAGGTAAGAGTATTTAGTAATCAAGTATAAGAGAGTCTTCTATTCATTTCAGAAATATGTGCAATTTATCGTATTACGACACATAGATAAATTATAAGAAAAAGAACTCTCATGAAGACTTTATTAATAAAGACACTAACACATCAATATAAATCCAGAAATGTGGTTAAGTTCTTTTCTTTAGATTAATTCAAGTGAATCTAATTTTTTATTAGGCATCTCGTCAAGCTTCTCCTCACATATTTTTCATTTCTTTTGCTTTTCTCTTATTTTTTTATTTTCATATATATGGATTGCTTTCCAATCCTTTGTTCTATTTTTATTCTCTATTTTTTTTATATGATGATTAGTGTATCTGGATATCCTTTAATGATTTTAAACTTTACCATCCTCTTCCTAAATTTATAATTTGTTACATTTCTTTCCTTATTCATCAATATCAGTATATACCTTACTTTGTAAATTTTCAATCCTTTATTTTTACATGTAATCCTAGTATTCTTAACATTTCAAAAATACCATTTCCTTTACTTTAAATAGTAAACTATAGTCTTATACTCTTATACTAAACATCTTAACCGTAAAGTTAACTTCCATTATTACAATCTAATTCTCAACTCTACTATAATATTTGAATAAAATAGAAAATATCACTTTCTAAAGTTAATTTTTTACTAGAAATCATGTTTAAAATAGTTTTAAAAATAATAGTTCATTTGAGGAAAAATATAGTTTAGTCTTTCATTCCCCCAAACTTAAATTTCAACATATAACAATTTAGAAATATAAAAGTAAGAAGAAAAAACAAAAAGTATTATCCTTTGTGTACCGGGTCTTTCATTTCTTTTATCTTTAAGCTATGCAGGTATTGATTAAGCACAAACAATAAAAGGTATATAGCAATAAAGAAAGTGTGCTAAACATGATATATCAAAGATTTGTAGGGTAAAAAGACAATTAAAACTTAAAATAAATATTTAACAGGAACATGAAAACATAAACAGTTTAAATCCAAGTTTGAACAAGCAGTCTGAAGTTAAAAAAATTTATCTAAACATAAATAATTTAAATTTTTATTGTCTTTTAAGTTCCAAACTCATTTTCCTTCAGTCAGATGGACAATTACTTCATCTAAAGCGACATCAGTAGCACTGAATCTGGTGTACTCTCAAAATGAAACTCTAAACTGGTAGAAAGCAATGATTCAATCTGGGGTAAATTCAACCATTTCTCCACGTACAAAAAAATGATCCTCTAATGTTTCTCTCAGATTAGCTTAGAACTCTCGCACTATGCCAGCAATAGACGTAGTGGTAAAATAGAAAAAACTTTCCCACTGTCGATCAACAACCACCTTCTTAACGACTCCTCTTAGACTTTGCAAAGCTAGAACCTAGACAATCTTCTTTATTCTAATTTGTATTGAGCTTTCATATTCACAGATCTCTTCTCATCAAAATCTTGCTTCCTTTTCCCCTTACTCATTTTTCAAGCCATGGTAAAATCTATAATAGTGAAAATAAACTCAAATAAATTCTAAGATAACAATGTGGAAGACTTCAAAGATTATTCTAATGGGTAAGAACATTCCACTACAAATTCACTTTAAATTTTCTCCAAAAATTTCAAAATTTCAGATTTCCAAAATGTAGGAGTAATCTATGGTGAAAAAAAAATTCAAGTGCAATGTGCAGCTCTTATAAAGAGAAGATGAAATGCAACTCCTTTTCCTTTTCAAATCACCTCATATCCAAGTAAAATCAAACCCTAGAGAGAGTTTTCGGCCTAAGCTAGAGGTGGAAGAAGACTAAAAGTGGTATAACTGATTTTACACAAAAATATTTCATTATTTTTTAATAGAATCTAGACTTTCGTTCTTTGGGTGCCGTCGGCGCCCGTTTAGTTGCCTAGAGCAGATTTTTGGATTTTCAAAGTTTGCAAATTCAATAAATTCTTTGTTACACAATCATTTAATTAGCCTTATTAAGCTTTAATTTTCATCATTAAGTGCTCTACTAACAACAATTTTTACAAAAAACACAAAACTTCACAGTTACATATAAAATCCAACACTTACTAGAAATTATTCCAATCCAAACTAACACGAGTGATGTAAGGCACACAACATAAAATTTCAACATCGAAATCCAACCACAACACCCTAATGTTGAAAACTAAAGAACAAAGATTCAATCAAAGCATAAAAAGTCTTAATTTTAGAGTAAATCCATAGCAATCACGCATAAAAACATATAAGTTCAAATACTAGAAATCAAGTCTTCAGAGTCACTACTCCTTGTCATCATTAGTACTACCTTCTCCTAAAATGTTTCACATGATTTGGTGATGCACATAAAGTTTGTAAGTCACTCGGTATGGAAGTTCATGAGTTGAATCTTCCTTGATCAAAGAATTCTTCTTAAACATATGTATCATACCTTCTTCAATGCGACCAGTGTTATCAAAATGCTTCTTCATCCTCCAATCAAGATGATCAATTAATTCAGAAATATTATTAATTGTATTCATATATTATGAACTTCCTTCTCAAATTTCTTGATCCTTTCGAAGTAACATGTGAACTATCGGGAATGTAGGGTCGTAATGGTGATGATTTCTGAGATGGTTGATCCATAAAAAAGTTCATTTCATCTTCCACTCCACATCCAATGCAGTTATAAATATTCCATCTATCAGTAAAATCTTAAAATCACCACTCAGGGTGAAAATTTGAGGAAAAACTTGACAAATTGCTCTAATTTAGTGAAAATATCTTTTGGAAGATATTTCAGCAAGTTTAGTTTGATTTTAGAATTTATGGTGAATTTTTTCGTGAATTTCTAGAGATGGCTCCAAAGTCAAAGCGTGCACGAGAATAGACAAGATTTGATTCTGGCAAATTTGTTTGTATGAGGGCTGAGGAACGATACGTCAATGCATTGCAGTCACGTAAGTTGATTCCTGAGCACGTGTTTAGTAAACCAGGAGAGGTGATTGAAGATATGATTGCTAGAAGGAACTGGGAGAATTACTGTTGCTTCTCCGTTGTTGCTGTTGTTTCTGTGGTTAGAGAATTTTATACAAATTTGCCTGCTGCAGAAGAGAATCAAGTGATGGTTAGGAGGCATGAGGTCAACTTTTCCGCTGCGGCAATCATTACTTTTTATGGACTACCTCTTGACATGTTTTGTTTTTATTCGAACTATCATCCTACAGAAGGAGAATTTGATGAGATCATGGAATTTCTGACTGGTGGAAGAAGATTATGGAAAATTACAAATTATAGAAGAGTGAACTTCCTGCTTCCAAATTAAATGCTAGTTCTAAGGCATGGCATTATTTTATCTCATGTTAGTTGTTACCTTCGTGTCATACTAGTGAAGTAACGAGAGAAAGAGATGTGTTGAACCATTGTATTCAGCAAGGGAAGCCTATTGACATTGGAGGTATAAGTAATGATTATGTTTTGAACAGTGCTTGATCAACCACGACTGCAGGTATGGGATTTCCTTCCTTGATTCGTTCATTATGTGAACGATCTGGAGTGAAGTTTGAAACCTGAGAAGAGGTACTTCAGCCATTGAGACAAATTACCAGTGTAATCATTGGTGCTTACACTTTACATTCAGAGTTTGGTTGGAGAGAAGGATTTGGTTGGGCTTCTACTGCTTCTGCTTCTGCTTCTGCTGCATCTACTTCTCGTGCTTCAACTTCACGTGCTTCATCATCTACTGATTCACAGCTTGGTTTATTAAGAAAAATTTTGAAAAAAGTGAGTCTTACGCGAGAGCATATGAAATATATGGATGGTAAGATAGATAATGTAGAAAGATATATTGTGAAACATGATGAGTATTAGGAGAGTTATCAGTAATATTTGGATAGACTGCTTAAAGGTGATCAGAGTGCTGAGATTCCCCCTCATCCATTCTACATACCTTATGTGCCATCTAGGGATTGGAACGAGCAGAATGATGATGATGAGGAGGAAGATGAGCAGGTTAGTGTCATTTTTTTTCATTTTAGTGTTGTTGATGTATTGTTGTGTGTTTCGTTTAGTATTTAGTTTGATCATTTTGTTGTGATGTGAACCTTGATAGTATGCAGACTGTAGTTTGTATTATTTTTCTGTTATGCATATTCAGATGTTTTGTTGTTCTTGTATTGATGTTTTATATGTTTCTTTGTGGTAATGATGTGTAATTGTAGAAGTTTTAATGTGTATGTTATGTCATAGTTTTTAATAGTGTGTACATTCATTCAAAAACTGTTAGGAGATTATAAACCACTATTGGGAACTTCTACTTAGGAAACTACATGTTTAAACTTTTTCAAATTCCACTATTGATATACCTAAAATATATAGTATTTTTATGCACGTTTTTATACCTATTTTTAATGATATTGCACTTTAAGGGAAGGTATTTTGTGTTTTTCTTGCAGGTATGATGAAAATGGAAGGTCATGATGAAAGGAGCAAAATTGGATCAAGTTTGGAGCACAAATAATGAAAAATCAAAATTTTGGCACTGGCGGCTAAGTGTCGCTAGGCCAGCTCTTAGCCGCTACAGTTAAAAATCGAAATCTTCAAGTATTTGGCGCCAATTTCAAAAGGGATGGGATGCAACTCTTGGTGGTAACTATCATAACTTCCTTTAGGCGGCAGGTTTGAACGAAGGGGTGTGTTCCTTGGTAGATACATTAAATCTGGACAAATTTTGAAGAGACACTAAGGCACCTTTTGGTTTACTATTTAAAGAGAGTCTTAGGAATGGCTAAGTGCTCTTCCACTTGCATTTTGAAAAGATTTTTTACAGTATTTTACTTTTATTTTGTGAGAGTTTTTATTAAAAGTAGGAGTAGAGAGTAGAAAGGAGAAAAGGGTCGGAGTGAAGTCTTCTTCTTCCCACTTCTTTTCTTTCTTTTAGTTTAGTTTCTATTGAAGTCTAAAATATGTATTTTGAGTCATCGGAGTTTATAGACTTGCTCTAAGGAGTAGTTTAGCGAAGAGTCAAAGTTTCAGAGGAACTTCTTAGTCTTGTGGAGAGGATTTTCAGATAAGTGTTTACTTTTAATCTTTTTATTAATACTTGCTTTCGTTTATTATTTTTATTATTTTTATTATTTTTTTAATTTCAAGTCAATGTGTTTTTGTATTTTCTCAATGCATTCTGAGTAGTTTACTTTATCTTTTTCTTTCTTAAATGGAGAAGTAATTAATTTATAAAGAATTTTTGTGGAAAGTATAAGTATTTAAAAGTTGGAAGAAGTTGTGAAGATTAATTCTAAAAACTTTGTTTACTTCTTAATTTGGTCTGTTAAGTTGTAAAATTTCTTGAAATTATGTAAGATCCAATGCGGTATTGTCTCATAAAAGTTAGTAAGAATGACATGCAATTATATGGGTGAGAATTGTAGTCCATATAATTGAATGTAATATTAGAAGATATTTTTTTGGAAGGGAGTAAAATTGGAGGATTTTAGAGTGACAGCCTAAAACCCCCTAATTTGGTTTAAAGTTTTGAGTTTTGTTATGAGAAGTTAGCCCCCAGGTGGTGGGAATCGAGGGAACTCTAGAGTGAGAGACTGGTATCTTCCCTGCCTAACCATCTTCAAAATAATAAAAATTTCAAATTAACCTCTGTTATTTATAGAACCAAGTAAGGGTGAATAACACATTTGCTTCTATCTATCATAACAAATTTAAATACTTCCACAACAATACTTTAAGAATTACTACTACTTCATAAAAGGAAAGAAAAAGATATTCTAGTTAATAGTATTTTACATACAGTGTTTTTTTTAGTTATTATAATTTTAATTTCTTGCTTAACATTTTGTTAAGGAAATTTTATAGATAAATCAACTCTCAAAACCTTTCGAAATCAACACATACTTTTCGAAAGCCATAACAAAATGTAAAAAGATAATTTTTCTGATTTCTTAAAAGATTTTATATTTTCCCTGTGGGGTTGATATCTCGGGGCTTAATTAGAACGTCCTATATTACTTGATAAACAATACGTATACTTGTGTAGTATCCCATATTATAAAATCATAATTTTGATATCTAAAATCATCAGCACATTTATCCAGCGGAGTCAAGTTTTTGGTGCCGTTGCATTTATCGGACGGTACGAAATTTTTTGGCGCCGTTGCATTTGTCGGGGATCAAGTTTTTGCTGTCGTTCCCAGGGAAAACAAATAAATTGCATTTTAAAGAGAATTAAAAAATTTTAAAATTCTACTTTTCTTTGTTTTTGTTAGTGTATTGTGTTGTGTTTTGTTTTATTGTTGTATGCGTAGTTCAGGTTCTGAAGGCTTGTGTCTTACAATTCTAAATTAGAAAGAACTATCAGAAAAATAAAAAAAATTAAAATTACAGAAAAAGATAAAAATATTCAAGAAATGGCAAATCATCAAGATCAAAAAGTAGGCATCCATCAAGAATTAAGACCTTTAAGAGATTATGTTAACCCTACAGTAGATGAATTTCGTGGTAGTATTCAAAACCTTGATGTAGCTACTAATTCTTTTGAGCTTAAACTTGTTATTATCCTAATGGTGCCTAATAATCAGTTTGGGGGAGCAACAACTGAAGATCCTAATTTGCATCTTGCTGATTTTTTAGAGTTGTGGGCTACTTTTAAATATGATGGTGTTTCGGATGAACCTATTAGACCAATTTGGGATGAATTTTTCTCAGCTAAATCTCACGATTGAAGAAAATTCATTAGGCCAAATGGTTTATTCTTATTCTTCACCAGAAACTCTGAATGTTATAATCAAACCTAACAACTCATATTCCAATTATTATAACCCAAGTTGGAAGAATCATCCAAATTTTAACTGGAATAACAATAATCAGGGTGGTGTTAATCAACAATGGGGGAACACGCAAGTAAACCCATTGAGGAATTGGAACAACCAAGGTAATAATAATAATAGATTAACTTATCCTTCAGGTTAAAATAATGATTTACAAAATAAGGAGAAGAAGTTGTCCATGGAAGAAGTAGTATCACATATGGGAAATCAATTACAAATTCAAGGAGCAACCATTAGAAATATTGAAAATAAGTTGGGAAAAATTGAAAATTCCTTAAGTAATAGATCCCAAGGAATGCTTCCAAGTAATACTAAAGTGAATCCAAGAGAAAAGAATAAAGAACAAGTAAAAGCAGTTCAACTGAGAAGTGGAAAAGAATTGGAAGGTAGAGTTCAAAAAGAAACTGAAGTAGAGAAAGAAGTGATTGAATGACCTTAAGAGGACGCTCCAAAAGGTTTGGAAAGACCTATTTCTTCACCTAAGGTTGATTTAGAAAAACCACCAGCTCCATTTCCTCAGAGACTTCGTCAACAAAAGTTGGATAAGCAATTTTCAAAATTCTTGGAGATATTAAAGAAGCTTATCATTAATATTCCATTTGTTGAAGCCCTAGAACAAATGCCAAGCTATGCAAAATTTATGAAGGACATTCTTAATAAAAAGAGGAATTTTCAAGAAGATGAGATTCTTGCACTTAGTGTGGAGTGCAGTGCGATAGTTCACAAAAAGCTTCCTGAAAAACTTAAAGATCCTGGTAGTTTCACAATTCCATGTGCAATCGGAAAAAGATTATGTGGAAAAGCTTTATGTGATTTGGGTGCAAGCATTAACCTTATGCCGCTATCAACATTCAAAAGACTGGTACTAGGAGAAATAACCTCAACTAATGTAACTCTGCAATTAGCAGATCGTTCGATCACATATCCTAAAAGAGTTATAGAAGATGTTTTGGTAAAAGTGGATCAATTTATTTTTCCTGTGGATTTCATTTTGTTAGATATGGAGGAAGATAAAGAGATACCCATAATTTTGGGGTCACTTTTTCTAGCTATAGGCAGAGCCATGATAGATGTGCAAAAAGAGGAATTAACGATGAGGGTTAATGATCAGACTGTTACATTTAATTTTTCAAATTCGATGAAATATCTTACTAGAGGTAAAGAAGATGAGTGTTATAGATGGATGTTATTGAATATTTAAGTGAATGTCTTTTCGAATCAACTTATAAAGAGAAAGCTGAAAGAGAAGAATTGGAATATAAGCAAGAAGAGGAGTTATTTGATTTTGAAAATTTTCAAGAGAATGATTTAAAGTTTGTTCGTGAAAGTTTTGAATTGTTGGATATGATTGAGAAAGATGATTCTTCTGGTCCATCAATTGAAAAACCTCCTGAACTTGAGTTAAAAATGCTTCTTGATCATTTGAAGTACATTTTTCTAGGAGAAACATCAACGTTGCCTGTTATAATTTCCTCTCAATTAACTGAGAAAGTAGAAGAGAGTTTGCTTAAAATTTTGAAGAAGCAAAAGAAAGCCTTTGGATGGACAATTGCTGATATTAAAAGAATCAGTCGTTCAATTTATATTCACAGAATTCTTATGGAAGATAATTGCAAACCTTAAGCTAATGCCCAAATGAGATTAAATCCTATCATGAAAGACATTGTTAAGAAAGAAATTTTAAAATGGTTGGATGCTGGAATTATCTACCCTGTTTCAGATAGTGCATGGGTTAGTCCTATTCACTGTGTTCCTAAGAAAGGAGGAGTAACTGTGACTGTTAATGAGAAAAATGAAATGATACCAACAAGACAAGTTGATGGAGAATATGCATTGATTATAAAAAATTAATCCTTGCCACAATAAAAGATCATTTTCTACTCCATTTTCTTGATCAAATGTTGGATAGACTGGCTGGGCATAAATACTTTTGTTTACCTGATGGATATATTGGTTACCACCAAATTCAAATTGCTCCTGAGGATAAAGAGAAAACTACATTTACCAGTCCTTATGGTACGTTTGCTTTTAGAAGAATGTCCTTTGTTTTATGTAATGCCCCTGCTACATTTCAGAGATGTATGATGACTATTTTTTGTGATTTGATTGAAAAATGGATTGAAGTTTTTATGGATGACTTTTCAGTGTTTGGAATTTTGTTTGAATCATGTTTAGAACATCAATCTAAAGTTCTAAAACACTGTGAAGAAACTAATTTGGTCCTTAATTGGGAAAAATACCAATTTATGGTAGAAGGAGGAATTGTTTTGGAACATCAGATTTCAGAAAAAGGTTTGGAGATAGATCCTACAACAATTCAAGTTATATCTAATTTACCTTGCCCAACCAATGTAATTATATCCTAAAGAAGTATACTTATTAGTTTGAGATTAATGTCTCTTGTATTTAGAGAATTTCATCCTCTATGTGTGGATGGAAATTCTAGCATTGTATTAAGTGTTATGTTTGTTTTAATATAAGTTTGTGTTTTTGTGAAATTTATGTGGAATCAATGGTTATTAAATTTTGATTTGGAATATTGAAGATCTATGTGGGGAGAAATAATTATTTTGGTGTAATTAAGGGTGATTAACCAAGTGATTTTGTGCAAATACCATTATTATGAAAATTTGGGTATTGGTAGCTAAGCGCCAAAGTGCCGGCGCTTAAGCGCCATATTTCGCGGCTATGCGCCGATAGTTTGCGCTTAGGCGCATGTTCGCAAAAATTGGTTCCTAACAGTTAAAAACCCAAAAAATGTGATTTTTAATCCACTGCATCATCTTCAACCTTCGGTCTATCGCGAAAGAGAGCCTAGGGCATCATATTGTGGATCATTTATCTCAACAAAAATTTTTAGATTTGGATTCCTTGAGGTAAGAGCACTACTCCTAAGTAAAATTTTTTATTTTCACCATATATTTTGAGTGCATTATGGAAAATCTTAAATCACTATTCATGGTGAAAATTTGAGGAAAAACTTGAGAAATTGCTTGGATTTAGTGAAAATATCTTTTGGAGGATAATTTAGCAAGTTTAGTTTGATTTTGGAATATATCGTGAATCTTTCGTGAATTTTTAAAGATGTCTCCAAAGTCAAACCGTTCCCGAGAAAAAATGAAGTTTGATTCTGACAAATTTGTTAGTTTGAGTGCTGAGGAATGATACGTCGATGCATTGCAGTCACGTAAGTTGATTCCTGAGTGAGTGTTTAGCAAACCAGGAGAGGTAATTTAAGAAATGATTGCTAGAAGGAACTGGGAAAATTAGCGTTGCTTCTCCGCTGTTGTTGTTGTTTCTGTGGTTCGAGAATTTTATGCAAATTCGCCTGCTGCAGAAGAAAATCAAGTGATGGTTAAGAGGAATGAAGTTAACTTTTTTTCTGGGGCAATCAATACTTTTTATGGACTACCTTCTGACATGTTTTTGTTTTTATTCTAACTATCATCCTACGGAAGGAGAGTTATATGAGATCATGAAATTTTTGAATGATGGAAGAGGGTTATGGAAAATAACAAATGATAGAAGAGTGAACTTTCTTGCTTCCAAATTGAATGCCATTTCAAAGGCATGGTATTATTTTATCTCATCTAACTTGTTACCTTCGAGCCACACCAGTGAAGTAACGAGAGAACGAGCTGTGTTGAACCATTATATTTAACAAGGGTAGCCTATTGACATTGGAGGAATAATTTATGATTATGTTTCGAACAGTGCTAGATCCACAACTACTAAAGGTATGGGATTTCATTCCTTGATTCATTCACTATGTTAACAATCTGGAGTGAAGTTTGAAACCTGGGAAGAGGTACTTCATCCATTGAGACCAATCACCAGTGTAAACGTTGGTGCTTACACTATACATTCAGAGTTTGGTTGGAGAGGAGGATTTGGTAGGGCTTCTACTGCTTCTGCTTCTGCTGCTTCTACTTCTTGTGCTTCTACTTCACGTGCATCATCATCTACTATTTCACAAACTGGTTTATAAAGAAAAATTTTGAAAAAAGTGAGTCTTAATCGTGAGCATGTAAGAGATATTGATGGTAAGATGGACAATGTAGAAAGATATTATGTGAAACACGATGAGTATGAAGAGAGTTATCAACAATATTTGGATAGGCTGATTAGAGGTGATCAGAGAGCTGAGATGCCACCTCATCCATTCTACATACCTTATGTGCCATCCAGGGATTGGAACGAGCAGGATGATGATGATGATGATGAGGATGCTGAGTAGATTTGTATTATTTGTTTTTATTATGATGTTGTTGTTATTGATGTTTGTTTTGTCTAGTGTTTTGTTTGATGATTGTGTTATGATGTGAACCTTGATAATATGCAGATTGTAGTTATACTATTTATCTGTTATGCATATTCAAGTATTGTTGTTGTTTTATTGTGGATTTATATGTTGCTTTGTGATAGTGTGTATTAGTAAATGTTTTAATCTATATGTTATGTCAGAGTTTTTAATAGTGTGTACCTTAATTCAAAAACTGTTAGGAGATTATAAACCACTATTGGGAACTTCTACTTAGGAAACTAAATGTTTAAAATTTTTCGAATTCCACAATCATCTGTTATCTGTATCAGTGTGTTATTTTAGGTTGTGTGTATTTGCTTTGAAAACCTCCACTACTGTAGAAGTCTTCTGAAATTTTTACTTTTCTTATTAAAAAGAAAACTAAAAAAACTAAATTTGATTTCATTTGACACCTGTTATTTAGACTGTTATACTTGCATATTATTATATTAAAAATTCCTGCAAGCATAATATGTTAGTTTTTATTTCTCACCCATATATCGTTTCTTATGCTTAAATGTTTTATCTTAATTAAAAAAATTAAAGTTTGGGGGGGGGGGAATTTTAAAAACAAAGATTTTTCAAAAACCTAAAATTTTATTTGATTCTCGAGAATACATAAAAATAAATCTTATTTTTTATTGAGAATAATTAAGTACATGAAGTTATATTAGGGGAACAAAATTTTGAATATGGAAATAAATAAAAGAATTTAGTTAAAATTTATAGTAATCATGAAAAACTTAAAGTTAAAATTTTCTTAATGAAGAAGTGTTAAATAAAGTTAAACTATCTTTAGTAACAAGTTTTGTATTTTTGGATAGATAGAAGATTTGACTTTTATTCTTCAATGCTTAAATTTCCTTTATTGAAGAATAATTTTCAAATAATATTATTATGATTTTTAAGTGAAAGATGTATATCTGACCTTTATTTTAAATGGAAGGGTGAAATTCAAAATCATTAAAGGTCTATCCAGATATAGTAATCCTTGTCCTTATAAAAAAAGAGTGAAAAATAGTATTTGAAAAGGGAGGAGAAGCTTGAGGATTTAAGGGCCTAATCAACAATTGGTTTCATACCTAAAGTTTAAGATATAAGTTCAGAGAAAATCAAAAGCTTAAGGTTATAATATAGTAAGTAAAATTATTTTTCAAATAATGATTTTTAAGTGAGAAAAATAAGTGTTTGACTCCTATATTTTGAAGAATCTACAAATATTTCTGAACTAGATAGAAACTTATATTTGTCATTTTCCTTTACTTAAGAACTTTCTAGACTTTAAGTTGGTTTTAATTACTGAATTTTTTTCTAAATTGGACTATTCCATTTCTAGAACAAAATTTTGTCATCTTCCTAAGAAACTCATTACATAATTTGCATGCTAAAATGTTCTATGAGATTAATTGTCACTTGAGGACAAGTAACATTTTAAGTTTGGGGGATTTTGATACACCTAAAATATATAGTATTTTTATGCACATTTCTATACCTATTTATAATGATATTGCACTTTAAGAGAAGGTATTTTGTGTTTTCCTTGCAGGTATGATGAAAATGGATGGTCATGATGAAAGGAACAAAATTGGATCAAATTTGGTGCAAAAATAATGAAAAATAAAAATTTTGGCATTGGCGTCTAAGCACTGCTGGCCGGCGCTTAGCCGCCACAGTTAAAAACCGAAATATTCAAGTATTTGACACCAATTTCAAAGGGGATGGGATGCAACTCTTGGTGGTAACTACCATAACATCCTTTAAGCGGCAAGTTTGAATGAAGGGGTGCGTTCCTCGGTAGATACATTAAATCTGGACATATTTTGAAGAGACACCAAGGAACCTTTTGGTTTACTATTTAATGAGAGTCTTAGCAATGACTAAGTGCTCTTCCACTTGCATTTTGAAGAGAGTTTTTACAATATTTTACTTATATTTTGTGAGAGTTATTATTAAGAGTAGGAGTAGAGAGTAGAAAGGAGAAAAGTGACGGAGTGAAGTCTTTTTCTTCCCACTTCTTTTCTTTCTTTTAAGTTTAGTTTTTATTAAAGTCTGAAGTTAATCCGAGTCCTTGGAGTTGGGAGATCTGCTCTGAGGAGTAGTTTAGTGAAGAGTTAAAGTTTCAGAGGATTTTCAGATAAGTGTTTACTTTTATTCTTACTTGTAGTTTTTTTTTAATTATTACATGTTTTTGTTTGTTGTTTTTCATATGGTTTTTAATTTCGAATCAATGTGTTTTTGTATTTTTTCAATGCATTCTGAGTAGTTTACTTTATCTTTTTCTTTCTTAAATGGAGAAGTAATTAATTTATGGAGAATTGTTGTGGAAAGAATAAGTGTTTAAAAGTTGGAAGAAGTTGAGAAGATTGATTAAGAAAACTTTGTTTACTTCTTAATTTGACCTGTTAAGTTATAGAATTTCTTTAGATTATGTAAGATCCAATGCGGTATTGTCTCATATAAGTTAGTAAGAATCACATGCAATTATATGGGATAGAATTGTAGTCCATATAATTGAATGTAATATTAGAAGATATTTTTATGGAAGGGTGTAAAATTAGAGGATTTTAGAGTGACAGGCTAAATCCCCCCTAATTTGGTTTGAAGTTTTGAGTTTTGTTATGAGAAGTTAGCCCCCAGATGGTGGGAATCGAGGGAACTCTAGAGTGAGAGACTGGCATCTTCTCTGCCTAACCATGTTCAATATGATAAAAATTTCAAATTAACCTATGTTCTTTATAGAACAAAGTAAGTTTAAAGAACACATTTGCTTCTATCTGTCATAACAAATTTAAATACTTTCACGACAATACTTTAAAAATTATTACTACTTCATAAAAGGAAAGAAAAAGATATTCTAGTTAATAGTGTTTTACATACAGTGTTATTAGTTATTATAATTTTATTTTCTTGCTTAACTTTTTATTAAGGAAAATTCAAAAGACAAATCAACTTTCAAAACTTTTCAAAATCAAGACATACTTTCAAAAGCCATAAAAAAAGTAAAAGGATAATTTTTCTGATTCCTTTAAAGATTTTCAAATTTTCCCTGTGGGTTTCTATATCTCGGGGCTTAATCAGAAAGTCCTATATTACTTGATAAACGATACGTATACTTGCGTAGTATCCACATTATAAATCAAAATCGTCAGCATATATATATCCGGAAGGATCAAGTTTTGTGTCCTTGCCAATTTTCATATCATATTTCGAAGTATAAATATCAGGTGGATCACCCATCATTAGAGCTAATTATCCCCATTAAACCTTAGTCAAATTAGGTTTAATACAAATCAAACGCAAATTAGGTCTAACCCATCATTAAACCAAATTAACCTAATTAAACCTTAATCAAATTAGGATTATACAATTCAAACCTTAATTAGCTCTAACCCATCATTAGACCTAATTAACCCCATTATGTAATAATCAAATTAGGCTTAACATCATAAACCCTAATTAGGTCTAAGACATTAATTAGACTTAATTAAAGAAAGTTAGGACTTAATCAAACTATGTTTAACATCATAAACCCTAATTAACTTTTAGACACCAATTAGACTTAATTAGACCATGTTAAGCCTTAATCAAATTAGGTTTAACACCAAAAAACTTAATTAGCTCTAAGACACCAATTAGACTTAATTAAACCATGTTAAGACTTAATGAAATTAGGTTTAACATCATAAACCCTAATTAGGTCTAAGACACCTATTAGACCTAATAAAATGATGTTAAGCCTTAATCAAATTAAATTTAACATCATAAACCCTAATTAGGTCTAAGACACCAATTAGGCTTAATTTGACCATGTTATGCCATAAACAAATTAGGTTTGACATCATAAACCCTAATTAAGTCTAAATAAATTAGACCTAATTAAACAATGTTAAGCCTTAATCAAATCAGGTTCAAAATCATAAACCATAATTATGTATAACTCTAAATAGACTTAATAAATTCTTAAGCCTTACTTAAATCTAGCTTAATCAACCTTAAACCCTAATTATGTTTAACACTAATTATATTTAATTAATCCTTAAGCCTTACTTATAATTACTTAATGAACCTTAAACCCTAATTATGTTTAACACTAATTAGATTTAATTAAGCCTTAAGCCTTACTTATAATTAACTTAATGAACCTTAAACCCTAATCAAGTCTAACACTAAATAGACTTAATTATTCCTTAGGCCTTACCTAAATTAGACTTAATTAACCTTAAAAGCTTGATTGAGTCTAACCCTAATTACACTTAATTAATCCTTAAGCCTTACTTAAATTTGGCTTAATCAAACATTAACCCTAAATAAGTCTAACCCTAATTAGACTTAATCAATCCTTAAGCCTTACCTAAATTAAGCTTAATTAACCTTAAAATCTAATTAAGTCTGACCCTAATAAGGCTTAATTAATCCTTAAGCCTTAAATAAATTTTGCTTAATCAACCCTAAAACCTAATTAAGTCTAAACATAATTAGACTTAATTAATCCTTAAACCTTATTTAATTAGGTATAAACATGACTTTAATTTTAAAGTCTAAATCAAACCTATAACTCAGGTTCAACCTTACGTGAACCCAAGTTAACCCAAACTTTAGTTTAAGCCATATAGAACTTAAGTAAATCCTACAACTTAGGTTCTACTTAACTTGAGCCCGCGTTAAACCATACTTAAGTTCAACCACTATTAAACTTAAGTCAAACCTACAAGTTAGGTTTAACTTAGCTTGAACCCAAGTTAACCCAAACTTATGTTCAACCCATATCAAACATAAGTCAAACCTACAACTTAGGTTCAACCTAACTTGAATCCAAGTTAACCCAAACTTAAATTCAAATCTTATTTAACTTACGTCAAACTTAGAACTATAGGTTCAACCTAACTTGAACCTAAGTTAAACTACACCTCTAGGTTCAATCTACATCAAAACTAACTCAACCAAACCTCTAGGTTCAACCTAATCTTAACCTAACAAACCTTTCGGTTCAATCTACATTGAACATAACTTAATCAAACTTTAGGGTCAACATAAACTAAAGTCAGTCTAAACCCAAGAAATCTATGTCTAACATATATTAGGCTTAATATTGTGATTCAAATGACATTGAATCTAAAAATTCTAAATTCTAACTTATGTTAGGTTTTATTCAATTTTAATCTAACTACATTAGGCATAATCTTTGTTTTAAAGTGACATTATAGCTAAAAATCCTGAAGTCAAACTTATGTTAGCTTTTACTCAATTTAAGCCTAACTACATTAAGCCTAACACCTTTGGAATCAAATGACATCAAACCCAAAAATATCCTAAAGTCTAACCAATGCTAGATCTTGCTCAATTATGTATTATCTAGAATAGATTTAAAACCTTTTGATTCAAAATACATTGAATCTAAATTCTTAAATCTAATTCATATTGAATTTAACTCAAAATCATTAGATTCAAACAACATGAAATCTAAAATGCCCTAGTTTAATTAGATCTAAATAAACTTAACTCCTTTATTCAGGTGTAAATTACATTGGACTTAAATAAACAAATCAAGATCAACTTATAAAAACCATTCAAAATGAAACATGGAAAATTTTTATTGGTTAACAAATTGTAAATAACATGAAATTTTTCAACCTAAAATCTGAAAAGACATTAAAAACTTAAATGAAATATTAATCAACAAAAATCGACGAATGTAATTTGAACCCCAGTGTTCTTAATCTACAAAGATTTTTTGTACGATGCAATCCTAGTGTTAAATGGAGTCTTCCTATTCTAGTTTAAATATCATCCTGGCCAAGGATATTAAGGCCTCCGACAAACCTGAGATGATTGAGCCATGGACATCTTGATCAGGCTGTCTAAAAATTAAAACTTAACAAACTAAATAAAATATTTCAGAAATAAAATTGACATTATTTTTTTTAGGAATAACTTTGACATTTTTTTCTTGTAGGAAACAGAGAAGTTTTGTTTTGGATTTTCTTTGCATGTTATTAGGGTGTGTTAACTCTGTTTTGTAGGGTGACATTTTGAAGATGAGACAAACAAAACAAAACAAAAATTAAAATGAAATTAAAATAAAACAACGACAATATGATAATACCAAAACAACAAAAAACCTAAACTTTTAGGGTAGCCGCAAAACCTAAATTTTTAGGATAGCCGCAAAAAAAAAAAAACAAAACTAAAACGAGAATAAAACAAACAATAAAAAATTAACAAAAATAAAACAGAAATAAAACCAACATAACAATAACGACACTAACAAGATCACATGACACTTAAAAGAATGTTACCCCTAGGATTGAACATTGAAGATTATTCCTTGAGCATAGAATTTCTTACAAAAATTAATGGTTAACTTTAATTGGGAGCTTTTGTATGACAATTTTAATTATCTAAGATATAATTAACTATAAGAGAATTAAAGAACTCAAAATAGATCCTCTGGTTATAAAATTTTCTACATGATTCTCCTTAAATGAAAACTTCATTAATGACATAGTTTGACGATTTACTCTATAAGTTTATCATTTGATACTCTCTTTTCTATGTTCTATATCATTCTTAGCCCTTCCCATTCATTTTCCAAGTTTATTAAAGTTTCTAAGGATTTTTGACATCTTCTAAATAGAACAAGTTACTCGGGATTTAGGGCGATAAGATAAATAAATAGAGTGGTGACTCCTCAAACTGACAATACACCCTTTTCATAACTAGAAGAACTAGTATCTCTAGTAGCAATGATAACAACAAGTCCCAACGCTATGAAGAGAGATTTAGCCACTTCGCTAGGATTTCTTTCTCCTCATCTTTCATCAAAATATTCATTTTTTAGAGATATTTTATCTTTTGACGGATAAAATTCTCTCTTTAACTCTATTAAGAGTTATCCATAACAAATTTTCATAAATGACAAAACAAATTTTCAGTTTACAAAAAAAGTTTGAAAAATAATTTTGACATAATTTTCTACTTTCTCTGGATGGATTCTATAAATTAAGTCTTTTCATTTTATCATAAGATTGATTCACTAATGAATGAATATTTTTATTTGCCACAAAATGAATTTGGATTATTTGATGAAACTCCATATATGATGAATAGTCCATCTCAGATAGTTGCGAAACCTTTTAAAGAAATTAACTTATGTCCTCTTGAAGACTTTCTTCTCTAAGAAAATTTCCCTCAAGAACCTCCCGTAGAACTATTTATTTTTGAGGGAGTAGGGGCAGAAGTTGAACAAAAGGGTAAGAAAATTTGCATGGAAGAAGATAATATTCCATTATCTGCATAAGAAATTGGATCCAGTTCCAAAACAGTTCTGTTAACTCGTACTCAACAAAAGAACTTAAACCAATTCCTTAAAAGGAAAAAGGAAAGAAATGTAAATAAATTTGAAACATCTGAAAGACATGAAAGGGTTTTATCCTGGAAGAGGAATAAACTTTATACAATACTTGTTGAATATGATGAATATATATTCCAAAATTCTTCACCAATTTGAAGAATATATTATGTATTTAAAAGACTTGCACGAAAAGAAAAATGTTCAATCTCCAAACTCTTGGATAAAATGGGATGTGCAGTCTCTAGAACCATTAAGGGGAGATTTATTGCACTTGAGGATTTCAATTATCCAGTAAAGGATTGATAATTAGAATGTCAGTATATTCAGATACTAGCTAAAATTCTCTTGGGACGATAAATCGAAGTTGTAGCACTTTTAAAAAATAGCACAAGACACAGTAAATTTATTTTAGAAGCAGAAGAAACATCAGTTAAAATGAATTATCTGATAGAAATTCTATGAACCAGTGACTATTCCTATTCACAACATGATGATGTACTTCCTAAAATTTCTGTTCCTATACTAAAGAATAATATGTGGAAACATGATATATCAGATGAAATTAAAATAATTGTGAAAATAAAATGTAACCGAAGTGTTACAAATGGTTATTAAAGAGCAAGAGGAACAAATCATTTGTCTCGGCCAAAAGATTGAAGAATTTATGACAATTTTACAAGTTTCTTCAAAAACTGCTCCACAACCTGTTGTCGAAATTATCAGGCTGGAAGCAATACATATCCTTAAAGATAAAAGAGAACCTGTGGAAATTAAGGAAAGTTCACAGAAGAAAAAGGATCCCACTCAGTGTGGAATTCTGGAAAAAGAAATAACACAACTTATGGAACACAAAGTGAAAAAAATAATGAGTCAAGTAAGGGACAAATCATTGACTTGAATGGGTAGTCCTTATCCAGAGGAATATTATCGGGTTCAATATCCTAATGTTTTGTTCCACCTCTTTATAAAATGTTCAACAGAACTAGAAATACTCGTTAGCATCTGGCACATTTCAGGGCAAGTTGTAATGCCAGTGTGAGTGACGCTCTCCTATTTCATCTATTTATAAACAATGCGATGAGAGTAGCTTGGATTGGTACGCTGAGCTTCCTAATGGATCTATTAAAAGTTTCTTTGAACTTGAAGATATTTTTATTCAATGATTTGCTAGAGCATAATGTCACATAAAGGTCTAGATTTAGTTGTGGAAAAACATAAGGCGGGGGAAATCCTCGTGGATTACATTTTACGCTGGAGAAATCTCAGCTTGAAATGTGAACCACAACTCCAATAGCAACATGTAGTCAAAATTATGCTTTAAAATATTCATAGTCCTATAGCATTTATTCTTAAAGGATTCACGATAAAAACATTTGAAAAGTTACTTAGCAATGCTGCTAATCTCCAAGAGGAAGCTAAGAAGATGAGTACAACAGAAAAGATATAAAAGAAAAAGCCAGTTAAGACATTTTAAATGAAGTCTACAATAGTAGAAATGGGTAAGCATGTGATGCAGGTGCAACCCAAATAGAAGAAGCAACGAAAAAACTCTAGTCAACAATAACCTTAGTTATCTTCACAAGTGAAGTTCTAACAACCAATCCCAACACCAACTGAAAGGATATTGATGTCTGAAAGAATTAATAAAGAATATCCCTTCAAAAGGGAAGCACATACAAAAATTCTAAATTTTCTAATGATACCATAATTTAAATTTCCTGAAGCTAAAAGACCCGGAGATATTGATCTGAATGATCATCCTAATTATTGTCCTTATCACAAATGCTTAGACAAAAAATTGATGAATGTTTCATCTTCAAAGATTGGTTAGACTGTAATTTTGAAGAAGGAATATAGTTATCCCAAAAGAACATTTGAAAGAACCTGAAAAAGGTTTAGTCAACACGGTTTTAGTTGATGAATGTATTCCTCATAATAACAAAGACATCAAAAATACTACTCAAAGATAATTTCTTTAAGGGAATTTCACAGACTTTCAAGCACTCAATCCTCTAAGAGGAAAAGAAGAAGAAAAAGAAAGAGTGGAAATGGAATGGATGTCTTTTTAATATAGGGGCTACTGCTTCTTATGTGCCTTTTATCTCTAGTTTTACTAAGATAGTCTTCTTGGAGGAAGGGAGAAAATCTCTTAAGTCGTTGACTTTGTATCACAGTCTTTATGACCCTACTGTGAATAATAACAATTAACATTTTGCTTACATCTTGAGTATTTCCGATATTATTTCTAGTAATGAATAAATTGGTTTCAATCATGTAGACAATATTCAAAACGTACAAAAATATGATGATATCAATGACAATCAAGACAACGACACTGAGAATGAAGATGGCAACGTAACATTTGAATTATAATAAGTACCAATCTCCATAGAATTTAAACCTTTTCATTCAAAAGAAAAAGAATTAAACGACATTCTAGAAGAAATAACTGAAATTAACCTGTGAAGTGGAAAGGTTTTACCTCTAAAAATTATTCTTAAAGAAAAAGAGAAACAAATAGTACCACCGTAAAAAATCATTCCTCCGATTCAAGAGCGTCTTTTTGTAAGAGATGAATATAAATTTTATAAAGAGTATATAATGTAATAGCCCATTTAAGAAAATTATCAGCAAAGTTGAGCATTTATGATGCCCTTATTCTTTTCAAAGAGATGAGGGAATCATTAATAAAAGCTCTGCAAGACCCTGAATTTGTTTAGCTCAACTCACTAGTGTTCCTTTAAATGAAGCTTGTTCATTAGAAGAACAAACCAAAATAATTTTCTCTGAAATTGACTTCTTATTTGAAACCATTGAACACAATCGACCACTATATATCTGAGTATCAACGATACGACACTTTTAAGAATTCTTATTGATCATAGTTCCTCGATTAACAAAATGAAATTGAGAACACTCACATATTTGGACATCGGTACAAAGAAAATAAGAAGAGACAAGATGATGTTACAAGGATTAAATCAACAAGGGGAACGAGCTCTAGGATCAATAACGTTGCTCCTAAAAATAAATGATTTAGTAACGACATCAAAATTATATGTCAATAATTCTAAAACCTCTTTTAATACCTTACACGAGTGACCATGGCTTCATGAACATAAAATAGTGCTATCTTCACTACATCAATGCATAAAATAGTTACAAAAAGGACAGTAATGTTGCATTATGAGAGACTTAGAACCATTTTCAGTCCATGAAATTTGTGTAGATGAAGACGCTGCATACTACACCCCAATAGAGAAATTAATATTCTCAAGAGATGTTGAAGTAAATAAAGATGAAAGAGATAAAAACAATATGAATGAAGAAGATCGTGATAAAGAAAAACAAGTTGATGAATGTTCTTCTTCAATACATAAAAATTTATTTCAAACCTGCATCTAAGGTCGAGGTTGAGGAAGAGGATGAGAAAGTGAAAACTCAATCATTGACTTTAAGAAATCACCAAAATTCAAGATCTATCTGGACTCTGAAAAATATAAAAGAAAGACAATGATGACAACTTCAAAAGAACCATAGTTCAAAATATCTCTTGAAGAAGATAAGGGTGATGAAAAAATTGAATCTACGTACGCGCAAATTAATCACTATATCCAAACTATAACTCTAACTCTAATCTCACCATCAAAGATTTAAAATTAGTAGTAAAAAAAGTACATAGTGAGAATAGAAAACCTATAAAATTTTGACTTGGTTCTATTTCTTCTAATTTTAAGACAGATGTAAAACTAGAAGATGGAAATGAAAATGTTATGAAATAAATGCAAATACTTTTTTAGCTTTATTCTCCAAAAATTCTTCAAAAATAATTTGATGAGTAAAAAATAATCATCAAACCAATCTCAGTTTTTTGAACAATTATTTAATTATAGCAAATGACATTATAAATCTAAAGAAGGTTTAGGGTTTGGCACCTTAGAACCTCTGGAGGATACAGAATTTTGCCTTGTTGTCACTTTAAACATCTAATTCTAAGCAAACACCAGATCTTATGATAAATGAAGCACCACCAGAATTTGAAGAAGAAATTAAAACAACAATGGACTAACTAAAATAAATAAATTTGGGAATTGAAGAAAACTCAAATCCAACCTTTATTAGTTCTTTCCTTATTGACACATAAATAAAGAAAATAATCCAATTGTTAAAAGAATATAAAGACCGCTTTGCTTAGAGCTATGAAAAAATGTTTGAACTGGCTCTAGAGGTAACGGTCCATAAACTTAGGATAGATCGTAGTGCAATCCTAGTTCAACAAGGACCAAGAAGGACGTGTGATGAAATCGAAAAACGAGTCATTGCTTAAGTTACGGAATTAATTGAAGCTGATTTCATCCAAGAAGAGAAATATCCAACATGGCTTACTAACATAGTTCCAGTAATGAAGAGAAATGGTTAAATCAAATCTGTGTTGATTACAAAGACATAAAGAAAGCCTGTCCAAAGGATGAATTTCCTCTACAAATTAAAGAATTAATGATAGATATTGCATCCACACATGCAATATTTCCTTTTATGGATGGAATTTCAGGATATAACCAAATCAAAATGTCTCTAGAAGACGAATCAAATACAGCCTTCAGAACACCTATTGGCATATACTGCTACAAAGTAATGTAGTTTGGATTAAAGAATGCTGGTGCAACATATCAAACAGTTATGACACGAATTTTTTGATGAACTTATCCATAATCAAGTTGAATGATATGTTGATGACTTAGTTGTCAATAGTAAACAAAAAGAGGATAATGTATATGATTTTAGAAATTTCTTTGAATGATTATGACAATAAAATCTTAAGATGAATCCTGTAAAGATTTCTTTTTTGTCACTTCTGGGAAGGTTTTAGAATTTGTTGTTCGACATTGAAAAGCCTAAAAAATGCTTGATTTTACATATACATTTTATGCTTAAGTTTAATGATATTGCATTTAAAAAGAGGGTATTTTGCTTTTTTCTAATTTTAGGTTTAATAATGGACTCTAGGAAAAAAAGCAAAAACGGTGCAATTTGGAGCAAAAACAAGCAAGAAAGCAAATTTTGGCTTGGCACATTTCAGTAAGTTTTTAAATGCTTATTCTATTTTACACTTCTTGTATATTTTTAAATGGGATTACGCTTTAATGAAAGGTTGTTTTTATGCTTATATTGCAGGTGAAGATGTTAGGAATACAACGCAGCTGAAACGGGACGACATGGAGCAAAAATGGAGCTAAAAGGAGAGAAATGGTGGAGCTGCCCAGAATCAGTGTCGACAACGCCTGATAGGGTGCTGACGGCGCCATAATTAAGAGAGTCGCCATTTCGGGTGCCAACAGTGCTAAAAAATGGTGTTGACGACACCAGGGATGGTTATTGGCCATATACTGTTAATCTGAATGCTTTTTGGTTATTCACCATATATAGTGAAGTTGGAGGAATTAAGAGATATTAGAACAGGATTAGAAATGTAGATTTCTACTTTTTTGGAGAGATTGCTGAAAGGAATTTGAGAGTGTGTAAGGGAATGTTCTAGCATTGCATAGATCAGCAAAAGACTTTGTGGGAGAGATTTTCATCTTTCTTTCAAGGGAAAAAAGTTAAGTATTGTGTTTTTCATTATCTTATGATTTTGTAAACACTTACGTTGTGGAACTTATTTTGTTGTAATGAAGTTTTCTATTGTGTATTCTTCGTTCTTTGTGAAGTGTTTCTCTTACACTTTCTTCTTATTTTGAAATAGTGGCATGAGAAGATTATGTCGTTATTTTCCTTTTACTTTTCTTTTGCATTAAGTTGGATTCAAGTTTAGGATTCTGGGATGCATGCTAAAAAAAAATTTAATTATAAATGTGATGGTTTTTACTTGCACTTCATTTACATTAGAAAAAGTGCTCTCTGTAGTATTAAAATTCATTGTAATTGCTATAACACCCAGAAATTCAGTGTAATTCTCAAAAAAATGGAATCAAATTCAAATTCCATGGATGATTAAGTTCATGGAGGTTTTAGTGCAAATAAATATGGAAATATACATTGATGGGTGTTGAATTGGAGATTTTAGGGTGATAGACTAAAATCCCCAATTCATTCCTAGTGTTTGGAAACTAAAGCGAGAGTTAGCCTTCAGGCGAAGGAAAGTGGGAGCTCTGGAGTGAGAGCCAGTATTCTCCCATCCTAACCACAGCTTTAGGGACTAAACCAAGGATTAGCCAATGTTCTTTATCGCACTCAGAAATGGGTAAAGAATATGATTTCTCCTATTTCACACATGCAATTATTAATGTATCCCATTCTTAAACATAATCTAATTCACTTCATAAGAATGCTAGATATTTTTATCTCCAAATTCACTAAACCAATTCATCCAGAAAAGTTTATCTCTAGAATTAATATTTTCCTTTAGGATTAGTTTTTGGTTGTTTTAAAAATAATACTTATCTTTTGGATTACTTGTTAGAAAAACAACTTATATCATCCTTCCAAACTAAGGGCTGATAGTAGTAGACTAGAATTTCACTAAGGAGTTCTTACCTCACTTCCTTGTGGGATCGATAAATGGGAGTCCACTAGAGCTCTGTATTACTTGAACGATATGTATACTTACGTAGAACCTCTAGTGTGTGCTTGTACTTATGAACTTAAAACACACAGAAAAATAGCACATGCTGGGGACGCATCAGACATCGTCAGATTGAAATTGACCCTTTTAAAATCGAAGCCATTCTGAACATGCCACCTCCAAAAAACCTGACTCAACTACAACCTTTTCAAGTAAAATTAGCCTATATTTAAAGATTTATTTCCAATCTGTCAGGTAGATGTCAACCTCTTATTAGCTTAACCATAAAAGAAACTAAATTTATGTGGGATGAAAAATGTCAACATGCCTTTGAAGACACCAAACAATACTTGACAACACCTCCTATTTTAGCAGCTTTTAAATTAGGGAAAACTCTTATCCTTTACACTGTAGCAGTAGATAGTTCTCTCAGACATTACTAGCTCATATTATGAGGGAGAAGAAAATGCACTATATTATTCATGTCGTTGTTTGGTCCCAATAGAAATCAGACACCCTGCAATTGAGAAGCATTGTTTAGCTTCGATCTTTGCAGTTCAAAAGCTTAGACACTACATGTTATCTCACAAGGTAACTCTTATTTAAAAATTCAACTCATTGCAATATGACTCGACCAACACTTTCTGGATAGTTAGCAAGATGGGCAATGATACTGCTTCAGTTTGATATAACATCTGTACCGCTACGTGCTATTAAAGGACAAAATTTGGTAGACTTTTTAGCAGCACATCCCATAAAAGATTATGACATACAGTGATGATTTGGTCTACGAGTAAGTATTAGAAATTCAACTGAATCTCCTCTTAATGATGATTTTCTCTACGAGTAAGTATTAGAAATAAAATATTATGACATACAGAGATAGGAATTATATTTTGATGGTGCATCTTCTACTCAAAAAGTAAAGACAAACAAATGGTTATATTAGGCAAAGCGGGAGTAGGATTAATCTTCATTACTCTAGACAAAGCAATGATACCATTTTCCTATCATTTAACTGACCCATGCACAAACAACGAAATATAGAATGAAGCACTCATATCTGGCTTAGAACAGACAGTAATAATGGAAATAAAAGTTATCAATATCTATGGGGATTCTCAACTAGTTACCATTCAGATTTGCAAGATAATACTGAATCCTAAAACTACGACCTAAAAATATTGCAATTATACCATGAAATTACTTTAACAGATACCAAATCTAACGTTCTTCTTGATTCTAAGACAAAATTATTCTTTTGCAGATGCTTTAGATAAGCTTCTAAAGACTTTGCTTCGCTAGACAAGACAATATTCCAATTTCTGTAAAAGGACGACGAGGTCTTTCCCAAATTGACATTGATAATCTTCACATGAATGATAAAGATGTGATGATAATAGTTGTCGATGATTAAAAGAATAATTGGCGATAACCAATCATCAAATATCTACAGAGTGAGAGATTTCTAGAAAATAATTCCATGGCAACACAAATTAAATAAAGAGCATTACCTTATGCATTGATAAATAATGTTTTTTATCATGGATCTTTTGATCATATTTGGTTAAGATGTTTGAGCCAAACTGAAGCTCAAGATTTCATTAAATAAGTGCATTTAGGCTTATGTGGTGCACATCAATCTGGACCAAAAATTAAGATGAAAATCAAAAGAATGGAATATTATTAGCCAACAATGATGACTGATTATCTTAAATATGCAAACAAATGTCATCAATGCCAACTTCATGGAGTGATTTTACATCAACCACCAAATGTGATGCATCCAACGATTGCATGTTAGCCATTTGAATGTTAGAGCACAGATATAGTGGGCCCTATAGATCCTCCTTCTTCCAAAGGAAATTGATTTTTTTAGCTACTATGGATTATTTCTCTAAATGGGCAGAGGCAGTGCCACTTCAAGAATTTAAAGCTGAACATGTTCTCCACTTCATCAAAACACATATTTTCCATAGATTCAGAGTTCCTCGAAGGGTTATCTCAGACAATGGACTTGCTTTTAAAAATGCAAAAATGTAAAATTTCACTCAAAGACATGGAATAGACTAGAGATATCCATTGATCTATTATCCTAAAGCCAAAGGTTTTGCTGAAGATTTCAATAAAAAATTGGTCCATATCCTAAAGAATACATCAACCAATAGTCCAAGACAATGGCTTATAAAACCATATACCGAACACTGACCCGGTAAACACCACTTGATTTAGTACATGGTTCTGAGGCTATACTTCAATTAGAAGTTTAAATTTCTTCCCTTAGTGTTGCAATCGAAAATAAAATCACGGAAGAAGAAAATGTAAAACTGTGATTCAAAGAACTTGAAGGACTCGAAGACAATTATCTACAAGCTCAACAAAATTTAGAACTATATTAAGCAACTATGGTGCGGGCCCACGACAAATTGGTTCTTCCAAGTACATTTCAAATTTGGGATTTAGTTTTAGTACTTTAGAGACCTCTCCTCGCTCATCAAAAAATATGTGGAAAATTCAAACCAATATGGGAGGGCAGATACATTATCAAAAAGTCATATTCAAGCAGATGCTATCAATTTATTGACTATAAAAGTGAAATGATTAAATCCCCAACTAATTGGAGGTATTAAAAAAATTTTATATGACATAAAAATAATGAAATGTTTGTAAACTGGGAAAATAATAAAATCATTCAAATTATCTCTATGATACGAATTTTGATTATTTTATTTTGTGATTTCCTTTTTACTTATTAATTAAGTGCTTTTAAGCATGATTCATTGACATATTGAAATGATAATGACAATTAAATGATCTTTTTTGAATTGGAATTAAGCCTAGATATTACATTATCTAGTTGCTTTCAGGGAAATGTTTGACAAAAGACTTCTTTTCACATTTCAAAGCGATATTTGTTTGGCTCTGAGCCGACGATGCATTGAAAAAGGATCAAGAATCCACTTTGATTTTGATTTGTCTCAAGTTGAATCACTATACAATGGACCTCTATTATATATTGCTAATAAAGAAAAAGGAAATGGAAAACCATCGGTGTTAGAATTTAAACTTCGACAACAAGATATCAAGAAAGAAAAGTAATTTCCACAAAACAAAAATGGAGAACTGACACTGGAAAACCAAAATAGTAGTGGTAGCTGCAACTCAAAGAATTGAAGAGGCATCTACTGCCAGAGTATAAATCAGCCTCCGAATTAACCAGGGCTAAAAAAGAGAAACCTAAATAAATGACTTAAAAGACTCAAGAAAAAGGAACGACAAAATTAAAAAACCATGGAAAAAGACAAAGGTTTTTAAATTTTCTGTTCTTGAATATACTCTTAAGAAAACATATTTTGTCTTAAAATAAGAAAACCTGGATAAAGAAGAAGAAAAGATAAAGAGGACGACATACACTCCGACTCCCTATATACCTTTGTTTGATCTTACAACATCAGAGATTTCAACTAACAGACAAATTGCTTCTAAGGAAGAATTAAGACCTATTCAAGCCTTCAAACAACATAAATTTAAGAAATTTAAATATAATAACTGTCTAACTGTTAATATATTAGAAGGCACTCAGTTATTTACCAGAGTATTTGATGAAGATGAGAAGGCTGACATTATTAAACATGTAATGGAGGCTTGTAACCTTGGGCGAGCTGGACGCTTGAAAAGGAGACCATACTCTAAACCAGATAAGTGGATAAATTGAAATGGTCAGATATAAATCTAATATGGATGTTGTTATAATTATGTTGTATACAGAGACGACAATCTTCCGGAGATTTTATAACATGAGCAAGTGGATCCGTTATGAACAATGATCATTCAAATTTTCGGATGAGTAGTAACATGGAACATAATGCCTGCTGATTGTGTTCCAAATAGCTGTATCATAAAAATATATGAGCAAGGAGATTGTATACCACCACATATTGACAGCCGTGACTTTGAAAGACCTTTTTGCACTCTGTCACTGCTGAACCGATGCTCTATTTTGTTTGTAAGGGAGATACAAATCGTAGGACCAAGAGAATATTGTGGATCTTATCAGATTCCTCTTTCATAAGGTTCAGTCCTGATTTGTAAGGTAATGGGACTGATGTATCCAAACATTCCAAACCAAGCCTAAGCCGACAACATATTTCAATGAAACTTTGGAGGATGCGTCCTAAAAAGTGTTCTGATGGATATCAGCCTATACCAGAACTTGAAATGCTACAACCTTTAGAGCTTCCATGACCCTTTGAATATTCAATCACTTGAGATATACTTGACAATATATACTCCTGAAAATATTTTGTAGTGCTACATATTTGTGTTAGGTCTAGTAGTGTCTGGGGTTATGCGGAGAATGAAAGATAGACAGTATCTGATATGATGTTCTTCTAACAATTTTTTTTATGTCATTCTGTTTGTAATATATGATGTACAGTTGATATCCTTATCAGCATGATGACATGATATATATTATTTTTTGATGTTGGAATGAAATTTTACAAAATATTTTGCAAGTCCAATGAATGACAAGATAAAACACCAATAATAAAAATGATGACATAATAAAATAAAAAAGTCTTTTGGTTAATAAAATCAAAATCCCCAGAGGAAAATCACAGATATAATGTTTTTATACAGTCTATCTGTTCCTCTCTCCAGCTATTGGATCTAAGAACCACCCTTCCTGACATGGAAATTTGGCATTCCTTTAGCTATTTCTTTGAGAAGGGATATAAGTCGTATAACATTCCTTTTTCAAAATCATTATATTGACTTCTGACATTTTTCAGAGATGGTATGACATCCACACTCTCCCTCAGCAATTGAATTTAAGATCCTTCCTGACAAGGAAGTATGACATTCCTTTAGAACTTTCTTTGATAAAGGATATATGTTGCATAATATTCCTTCTCCAAATCAACATATCGACATCTGACATTTCTGCGAGATGATATGACATCCACTCTCTTCCCAGCTATTGGATATAAGACCTTTCCTGACATGAAAATATGGCATTCATTTAGTTATTTCTTTGAGAAAGGATATAAGTCTCAAAGCATTCCTTCTGAAAAATCGACATATTGATATCTAATATTTCTGAGATATGGTATGGCATCCACTCTCTCTCCAGCAATTGGATTTAGGACTTTTTCTAACACAGAAATATACATTCCTTTAGCTCTTTCTTTCAGGAAAGGTATAAGCCACTTAGCATTTCTTCTACAAAATGGCATACCGACATTTGACTTCTTTGAGAAATAGTATTAGGCCACCTTAAATAGAATACATATCTACTCTCTCTATTTGGGATAGAATATATGTCTCCAAACATTCCTTCCCAAAATCGACAATACCGACATTAGACATCTTTGAGAAACGGTGTAAGACCTCATTGAATGGAATATGGCATCCACCTACTTTTCAAATGATGAAAATAAAAATTATTTCACATTAATATTACTCTTAAACTAAAAATTCTCTTGGGTTATTCAGACTGTTTTGGTCAATGCCAGTATATGCGACATACTTATACAGTATGCCACTTATAAGTATTTCACACATATTGGGGGCCCATTTGTTGACCTCACTTTTGAGAGGATCATTTATGAATCATTTTGAGAAAGGAAGTATACCAAAATAGACCTCCTAAATCTTACCAACAGTCACTAAACCATAATGTCTAGGGTACAACCCTAATTAAGCCTTTATAGCCCAAATCTTCATCACATCCTAAAATGATCCGATCAGCAATGACAGACTCTGATCTAGTCAATCTTTAACCTAAATGGTCAAACTTGGTCAAAATAGTCAGTACATGACCTAGTGACCACAATATTGACCACACTCTTCAACCTTTGACCTAAATGGTCAAACTTGGTCAAATGGTTAATAAATGACAAAATGACCACCAAATTGATCACACTGGTCAACCTCCAACCTAAATGGTCAAACTTGGTCAAAATGGTCAATCCTTGAACTAATAACCACCACATTGACCACACTGGTCAATGCTTCACCTAAATGGCCAAACGTGGTCAAAATGGTCAATCCTTGATTTAATGACCACCACATTGACCAGACTAGTCAACCTTTTGTTCTAAATGGTCAAGTTTAATCAAAATGATCAATCCATGACCTAAATATCACAACATTGACCCAAAGGTCAACCCAATCATCTAAATGGTCAAACATGGCCAAAATGATCAATCTAGGACCTAATGACTATTACATTAACCACCAGATTAACCCAACTACCAAAATCTGTCAAGATTGGTAAAACAGGACCAAATCAAGTCTTACCACTAAGCCCAATGAACTCCATGACTAACCTAGCCATGACAAGGTTAGGTAAATCTCATTGGTCAACCTTGGACTTGAATTGGTCAACCATGGTCAACCTTGGTCAACCATGGTCAATTTTGGTAAACTTTAGTTAAAATACTCAATTTTGAACCAAATTGATAAAAGTAATTAAATGATTAACTTTCAAAATTATTTTGATTAATTTATTGGTTTATAATATAATTTCAGATATTTTTAATAAATCACAAAATTAATTAGAAATGGAATTATGATTAAATATCCCTAAAATAAATTTAAACTCATGAGAACATACATTAGATTAAAAACCCATAATTAATTTTTAAAATCAAAATTAATTTATGGGGGATCACCCATGGGTCACTCATGACTCATAAAACTCATCATATTATGGTTAACACATTAACCAACCCATGACTCACCCTTATTAACCAAGGTTAAAAAACCCACCAACGAGTCATCATGATGGGAATAGTGAGGTTTCATTTCCTCATAAATTTTTGAAGGAAGGCTTTTTGAGAGTCATCACTCACCTCCCTCCGAATCCAATGGAAAAGAAGACTTAGCCAAGTCATCCTCTTCACCATAATTAGCTTCATCAGACATGTCATGGAAATGGGAGAAAGAGTGTTATGTATCATCTAATCTCTAACATATTGACTGAGTCATGAAGCTCATATGGGGGAGGCTAAGTCAGATCGTCTTGAGAGGCGTTAACTACCTCATGAATGAACCAATAAATGCAAGCCAATTTTTGAAGCAAGCTTTCACCATGGTTGAGCCCAGCATGGGTTAGTCTTGGAAGGTTCAATTATGCTTATCTCCCAGCTCAAATCTTAACTCTAGGACATCATTGAGCTGCTACCACATCCTCCAAGTAAATTCAAGGTGACCCAAGGCTTCCATAAGCTTATAAATAAGCTAATCTAAGAGGAATCTAAGGGGGAAGAGCACAAACTACACTTAAATACCTTGAACTATCCTATACCAAAAATCTTTCCCATCCCTTAATGAGTTAATCCTCTACAGAAATGAGCACTGAAATCCAATCACAGCTCCCAATTTTATAGCCTAAAAATAAGAAAATTTTTGGGTTTGACATGGTTTCATTAAAAATCCTAACTTGACTCTTCCAAAAGCTTCCCTAAGCTTTATGAAGGTAAGCCCATTCAAAATTGGCTTTCCCCATGAGCTCTAACCTACTTTTCCATATTTACTTTCTTAACTGTAGCATCTATAGATCGAATTCATATATATACCCAATTTCAACTCAAATTGAATTAAAGGAATGCTTTCTGAGCTCCAGCTGAAGCTTCAAAACCAATCCAATCGAAGTTTCATCAACTTAGGCAAAGATGTTCTTTTGACTTAAACTGAGCTCGAGTCTAGTACTTTGTGAAACAAATCAATTCACAACTCATAGATCACCATATGGATGAATTTTTATCTCAAAATGAAGCTCTAGGAACAAATTTTACTTAGATCTACTAAGGATTAAGAGAGAATTTGTCTATAGACCATGGATGTTTTGAGGGTTTAGGGCTGATGAGGAAGATGTATGGATGCCATCTGTTTCTGTGTTTGGAAACGAGTGGCTTTGATTTAATCTCATTTGATCTATTTTGATGAGCCTCACAGCGAAACAGACACATTTCGATGCAACCGAGGACATGCGACCTCCCTTGGTAATTTCTGATTAATAAGGATTTAATGAAATCCACATTAACCTTAAATAAATCAAAAATTCATATCTTGATAAATAAAAATCAAAAAAATATAATAAAAATATTCCTGAACTCAAGACAGTCAGATCATTAATGTGGAAATGAAATCATGAATTGATAAATTATATTTAACTTTTAATTAATTAATTTATTCTTGAAGTAATTTAATTATAAAATTTTATAAATCATAAAAATGAAAATTTTATGGATCAATCTTTGAGCGCTTGGAAACATCCTGATTTTTCTAAAGCTAGATAAATTCTTTAGAATGTGATTTCCTATTTTCTATGTAACTTTCTAATTATTTTTAATAATTATTATGAAAATTAGAAAATAGTAAATTAAATTCAAAATTAGTTAGGAAATTTAGGGTGACAAAATTCAAACCATAACACAACAAATCAGCCCTTTTGAAAATTCAAATTGACAACTTAGCTTTTAGAGATAAAACTATAAATCAGAAATCTATATTTAAAATCCTAAATAATCAAACTTAGCCCATTTCACATTGGGCTAAGTTCATTTTGAGCCTAACTACATATAAACTAAAATCTAACCTTAATTAGGTTGAACCCGTTATTAGACCTAATTAACCAATTAAAACGTAATTAAAGTTGGTTTAATAGAAATCAAACACAAATTATGTACAACCCATCATCAGACCTAATTAAACTCATCAAACTTTAAAAAAATTAGGTTTCATTTAAATCAAACCCTAATTAGTTGTATCCCATCATTAGACCTAATTAACCGCATTAAACCTTAATCAAATTAGGTTTAACACAAATCAAACACAAATTAGGTATAACCCATCATTAGACCTAATTAACCCCATTAAACCTTTATCAAATTAGGTTCTAGAAAAATCAAACCCTAATTAGGTCTAACCCATCCGTAGACCTAATTAAACCCATTACACCTTAATCAAATTAGGTTTAATATAAATCAAAACCTAATTGATTCTAACCCATCATTAAACCTAATTTACCCCCTTAAACATTAATCAAATTAGGTTTAATAAAAATTAAACCCTAATAGGTCTAACCCATCATTAGACCTAATTAACTCCATTAAACATTAATCAAATTAGGTTTAATATAAATCAAACCATAATTAGGTCTAATCAATCATTAAACCTTTATAACCGCATTAAACCTTAAATAAATTAGGTTTAATATAAACCAAACCCTAATTAGGTCACATCAATAGATCTAATTAACCCCATTAAAACTAAGTGAAATTAGGTTTAATACAAATCAAACCCTAATTAGGTCTAACTCATCGTTAGACATAATTGGCCCCATTAAACTTTAATAATATTAGTGTTAATACAAGTTAAACCATAGTTGGGTTAGACCTAACTAGACCCTAACTAAAGTTAACCCCATTAAACCAGAAATAGACTTAATCATTCCTTAGACATTACCTAAATTAAGCTTAATTAACCTTAAAAGCGTGATTGAGTCAAACCTTAACAAGACTTAAATAATCCATAAACCTTACTTAAATTAGGCTTAACAACCTTAAACCCTAATTAAGTCTAACCTTAATTAGACTTAATTAATTGTTAAGCCTTACCTAAATAAGGCTTAATTAACCTTAAAACCTAATTAAGTCTAACCCTAATTAGACTTAATTAATCCTTATGCCTTGCTTAAATTTGGCTTAAACAACCTTAAAACCTAATTAAGTTAAAACCTAATTAGACTTAATTAATCCTTATACCTTATTTAATTAGGTCTAAACATGACTTTAATTTTAAAGTCCAAATCAAACCCGTAACTCAGGTTCAACCTAATGTGAACCCGAGTTAACCCAAACTTTTAGTATATCCCATATCAAACTTAAGTAAAACCTATGTTGACCTCATTTTTGATGAGGTCTTCTCTTTTTCTTTTTAGTAGTTAGGATCTAGCCTTAGACTTTTCCTTTGACTATCTTAGAGGACAAGAATTGGGATCCACCATCTAGAATTTCAAAACACTTCTTAACTCCCTGCAAACTCCACAAACTTGACTGTAGACCCCTAATCACCTAGAGGGTTGAAATCAAATGTTGAAGTTTAAAGGATGAGTTCCTATAGGACTCTTTGGCCTTAGGACTGCCCTGGGTGGTCTGGTCTGGTGAAGGGGCTGACTTACACACACACTACACTCATACACTACACTTTCACACACCTCCTAAAACCACACCCATACCTAACTTGACCTCCTGACTCATGTAAGTGATTCACATGGATGGTCCTTAACCCCTAAGCCCTTGGGCGAGAGGGTTAGGAACAACATAGTGAATGCCTCAAATGAGTCCCTTCATGGCTCATGTGGGCTTGATATGGCTTCATGGCTCAACCAAAATGATTTCATTCCACTCAAATTTACCCAATCTTCAATTTTCCAAATTTTCGATTTTTGACCCTCGGGACCCTACACCCGCCTAACCTACCCAAAGCCCTTGAAATTACCCAAATTTTTCAAAATTTACAAATCACCCAAAATCCCCCAAAATCAATCCCAAACATTTCCACATCACTCAAATTGACCATCCATACCCAAAAATATCAAAAATTCCAAGAATACCTCCTAATACCCTCCAAATACCCAAAATACCCCTCTTGACCTAAAAATCCAAAAATTCAGAAAATTCCCAGAAAATTCCAGAAAATCCCAAATATTCTCAATTTCATTTTGTTCAACTACACCATGGGACAATTTTGTCAATTTACCCTACTTTTGTCAAAACCACCAATATGACCCATTTCAACCCTAAGTGAACCCAATGTCAAACCAAACCTACCCAATTGACCCAAATTCTGGTCCAATTTAATTCTAAACTTCAATTCAACATTCCCAACACCAATCTAGACCAAATTCAAGTCCAATTTGATTGACATTTGATCCAATTTCACTTTTGGCCTTAAAGCCCAATTTGGACCCATGACCCAAACCTAACCCAAACTCACCCAATTCAACTCCAATTAACCCCAAATCTTTTCTAAATCTTCCTTAGCATCCCCACAAGCAAAACACTAACATGATTTTCCTAAAATCTAGACCCAAACCCCACTCAAATTCAACCCAAAGCTAAAAGGCCCAATTTTGACGTAAACCCAAACCTAACCCAAATGAGCCCAAACCCCAAAATCAAAGCCCAACCAAAGTCAAAACCTCTTTGAAACACTCCCATAAACATTTTTCAACATTAATTTTACATTAATTTCAACCCTAGCCCAACATTGGCCCAACTTTGCCCACTTTGACCTATATTGGCCCATTCACCAAAAGAGCCCAAATTCAACCCAATTCAAACCCAAATCACCCCCAATTTGCTTCAAGTCACTCATGACACATCCATGAGCTAAACCCAACAATAATTTGGCCCAAACTCTTTACAAAATTCCCATCCATAAATTCATTTTTAAACTTAAAGGCCCATTCGTTAAACCATTTTAAAAGCCGATCTTTTACCACATCCAAAGGCCCAAAATTGGTCTCAAAGCCCATATGACATTTCCCCTCATCATACTTTCAATTAAACTCAATACCTAAGTCCTAAATTCATCATCAAATCATTCCAAATCAAGTTTCATACAAATTTCCATCAAATTACCAAAAATTCTTAAAACCCATTTTTATGAAATTGACCAAACTTTTTTCAAGCCAAATGTGAGCCATTGAGCCATGTACAAGCCACATGGAAGCCATGGAGACCACTTTACACTCCACCAAGCCATATTGGGTAAGAAGAGGGGGGGCTTTCCTTAATCCCTAAAGCTCATTAGCCTTAATCATGTTTCACCTAAACTTAAATTTAATCCAAATATATTTGGATGGAGACTTCTCCATGCCAAACCAAGTTGATCCCTTTGATCCCCCACGGCATCCAAAGCCACCTTGAAGGGTGCACCAAGCCCAAATGGGTGGATTGACCCATTTAGACTCAAAACTAGCCATGCCCCATTCTACTTTGGATCAAAGCCTTTACACATGGCAATTGCCAATTGCTTGCACCAAACCCCAGCCCTGACCCACCTGAACAAGATGGTGACTAATGCCTGGCCGGCCAGCCACCAGGTCGCCAGAAAAAACCATGGCCGAGAGCTCACATGTGAGCCAACTTTGGGATTCTACCTTGCTGAGCTGCCCCATGCCTAATGGCCACCATGGCTGTTCTGCCCTTGACCTAAGCAGCTGATCCCAAGTCCTAACTCTCCCTGGGAGTCCCTCCACCCTCTCCTATTTAAACACCACCCCTCTCGGCCATGAGAAGGTGCTGAAAACAAACTTTAAGGAAACTCTGCCAAAATTGTTCCAGACTACTCCCCATACATAGAGCATTTGATCCCCACTGAAATCCCCCTGCCATTTCTTCTCTGTGAGCTAAATTTCGAGTTGAAATCCGAAGCCCAAAACCGGGACACTTCTCCACGGTGAGCCAATTCCCAAATTGATTGGCTCTACACCTTCACCGGACCGAGGAAGGTGTCCACCGGCAAAAGCCCCATCTCCGGAGCCACCCGGTTGCTCCGGCCTCCAAGCTTTGTGATCGGGCTGTGGTCGAAATTCTACTGAGCGATTCACCGGACCGGGAGACTTCATGCGGAGCTTGCCGGGATCCGATCGAAGGTGAAACAACCCTCGGATCGAAGCCACACTTCTCCGAGCAAAGGTATGGCCTCACTCTTCTTCCCGAGCTTCTGAACATTCTCCATTTTTATTGTGTAAATTTTATCCCACATAAACCCTATGGATGTGTTCGTCTTCTCAAGACGAATCCATAGAGCATAAGAACACGAAAATCCATCGAGTATCGAGTGAGATCTTAGGGATTTAGTGTGGATGGCTCTCGGGTGAGGATGCTCGGGGACGATGAACGGATGCCGTCCATTTAATACACGCGCGGACGGACGGCTCGGATGGCGTCGGACCAGGAGATGGTACGTGAACCGCGGGACCCGGAGCGCTGAGTCAGATGGTGGCGTCGAATGGGAGCGTGACGCGTGTGCGTTCGGAGCTGCCGAGGTTGACGCGGCGACGCGTGGATAAATAGAAAATTAGGATATTTTTTTATTTATTTAATTCCCTAAACTTCAAAAATTCATAACTTTTTGTAGGAAAATCATAAAAATAAAATAAAAATACTCTCTTGCTCAGTGAACAGAGGAGAATAATGTGGAAAAGAAATCATTTAATTTCATCAAGTATTTTATTTTTAATAATTTATTTACCCTCTGCACATTTTTAATTCCCCATGCATGTATACAATTCACCATGGCATGAGACCATAGGGCTTTTGAAGCCTCTGAATTTGGGAACATTCCCTGAATTTTCCAAAGTCGAGGCCATCCTATGAAAAGTTATTGATTTTTCAAATTCATGTTACTTGTTTTGAGTATTTTAATTCCAATAATTAGCATGTTGTGTAATAAATTCTAGAGAAATTTGGTGATGTCTCTTATGACCAGAGGACCCTAGGAAAAATAGGTTTTGAGTTAAATCATTTAAAATAACCTTAATCAGCTTAAACACCCAAAATAGATCCCTAATTAATTAGAGCTAACCATACATCAAATTGACTTGAAATCAATTCCCCACTAACCTTTAGGATCAGAGGAACCCACCATAAAAATTTGAAGTCGATTGGACTTGGTTAGCCTACTTAAATGGGTTGATTAAGCCATTTAATCAATTTAAATTTCAAAAATTCATAACTTTCAAAATACCTTTCAAAAATTCACCAAATTGGTTTTAGAGCCTCTCTTATATTAGGGGAATTTAAGAAAATTAAAATTTCAATTTTCTAAAAAAGTTGATTTTTAATATTATTTTAATATTTTTAATAATTAAAAAATAATAGAAATCACAAAAATAATAAAATTCACCAAAATGTCACATTTTGAATTTTAATCACTTAGGAATAAACCCCATATTTTTCTTAGGTCTATTTAATGAGATATTAAATTTTAAAAGCTCTAGGGTAATTTTAAAATTAAAAAAATATATTTTCTAGCATTTTCACTAGAATAATTATAATAAATCATAGAAAAATCAAAAAATTGTAAAAATTGATTCTCATGTTTCCTTGATAACAGAGAGATCTTTAAAAAATATAAAATTCATTTTTCAACATTTATTTTATTTTTAAATTAATTAACACTCCAAAACATAGAATAATTATAATAAAAATAATATAATTCAAAAAATCACCAAAATTGGTCCAAGTGGTCCTCTGGTCATTAGGAATGTCCCCTAATTTTCTTAAGGACAGAAACTTTCCATTGGTCATGTTATTAGATTTTCCTTGGAAATCTCTATTTTCTACCAAAAATAATTATATAAATAAATTAAATACAGAAAAATTACATTTTTTCCTCTCATGTCTTTATTGACAAATGAGTGAAGTCACATAAAAATTTCAAGTTCATTTGAGCTCAATTTAGTGAGTTATGAAATTATTAAGCTTAAAGGGCAAAGTGGTAATTAAAATTTTAACCCTTAATTAAAACTTTAGGTTTAATAAAAAATTAACAAGTAAAATATTTGATCCTAATCTGATTTGGATGATTGAAATTTAAATAATTAAAGGGTAGAAACCCATTAAACAATTTAAAATAATTAAACCTTAATTAAAAAATTGATTAAATTTGGGAAGAATAATAAAATTGGAATTATTAAAATAGGGATATTGTTGGGAAGAGATTTATTCTTTAATTTAAAAATCCCTAAATTAATCATCTCATTAATATTTAATTCTTAATTAAAATGATAACTCAAATTTAAAATATTAAAAGACTTAATCATTAAACTAAAGTTAAATTATTAAACTCTTTTAAAATTTCAATTAAAGTTAAAAATAAAAATTAAATTAAAAATTAAATTAAATTAAGTAAAATAAATTGAATTAAATTAAATTAAATGAAATGAAATTAAATTAAATTAAATTAAATTAAATTAAAATTAAAAGTTGAATTAAATTAAAGATTAAATTAAATTAAATTAAAGATTAAATTAAATTAAATTAAATAAACAAATTAAATAAAATTAAATGAATAAATTAAATTAAATTAAATTAAATAAATAAAATCAAATTTAAATTAAATTAAGTTAAAACAAATTAAATTAAATTAAATTAAATTAAATTAAATTAAATTAAATTAAAGGAAATTAAATCAAATCAAATTAAATTAATTTAACATCAAATCAAACTAAATTAAATTAAATTAAATTAAATTTAATTGAATTAAATATAACATCACCAAAGACATAAAGAATTCAAAATAAATCTAAAATAACTTGAACACTATTCCAAACTTAAACCCATTAATTGAAATTAAGTTAAATCACAAACCATTTGAACACCAATTTACCCTCGAAAACTTTGATTATCATAACTCCTAAACGGAACATTAAATGAAATGTTACTTCACTTATAGGACATTCAAATATCCTCGTTCACTGAGTAAGATAAATAACAAAACTTAACTAAACCTCGGACTATTAATTCATTTGTGTAATTGAATTCATTTGGACTTAAAACAATCCTAGAAATATTGAAAAGATGTTTAAGATTTGCCTTAAGCACTTCCTCGATATGATAGGATGTTCATAAGAACAATTGAACTTAATTGTTCTTTGATGAAGAAAATCGTCCTCAAACCAAAATACGAGGAACCTAGACGTCATAGGAAATGACTAGCTATAGGATTAGGAATTTGGTAGAAAACCATAACCCTTACCTCAGCTTTACCTAGGAATTTGCTTAAATATTCTAATTGTGTTTTAAGTGCAGCTTGGGATGACGGGAAGACCCTCCAGGTACGCTTTTATTTTATTGCAATTTACTTTCTTGCAATTTACATTGTTGCAATTTCTTTAATCGCATCACACTTACTTTTTCTTGCATGATAAACAACTGTTGCATGAAAACCCACACCTTTAGGATAGTCCCTAAAACTGAAACCAAAACTAAATTAAAAGTCATTGCAAGATAAAATTCACCGCCACAACATTTTAAAATATAAAACAACTCAAAATTTAATCACAAACAGAACACAAAACTACAATTACAACTAAATTAAAACGTCCTGTTGGATGATCGGGAATACCTCGGATGATGTAACCTACGTGTTGCTAACAAGATTTCCCACGGTCTAAATGAAAGTGTGGAACTCATTCAGTTGAGTTTAGCAAATTCATCCGGACTAAGTGAATCCGATAAAAATAATGATGCTCGAAGGATGGAACCGTGGGATCTTAACCGGTGTCGTTATAATCAACTTTAAGATTTGTTTTAATTAAAACACGAAAAACACTTGGAAATTAAGATTTTCTCTAAACCAAAACACTTTTCTCTTCCCCTGATTTATGACTTCTAAAACTAAACCTCTGCAACAACAAGGAGCTCGGAGCATGTTGGGCAACACGGCCATCGTCATCAGCAAAACTCGGGTCTACTTCGGCAAAGTTTTCTTAGAATTAAATAACCAAGCCATAGGACTTCGAGGTAGTCTTCCTAGTGCAACATAAATCCTCAACTCTTCGTTAGGCATTTGCATTGCAAATTAAGCCCTAACCGGTCTTAGGATTCCGAGGTAGTCTTTTGATACGACATAAACCCTCACATCTTCGAGGCTGTTTGTATGATTCTATCATATAAATATAAGCCCTAATTAATTAAAATTTACCAAAATCAAAACATTAAATAGACGTTAGGACTTTCCTAAATTTAGGCCAAACAATAGGATAGTCGGGAAATTACCGAAGTTCGCTTCGAATCCGTAATTTCCCATACCTTTCTTCCTTTGAATTCTCAAAACAAAATGTTCCAAACTTGATCCATTCCCCATTGAAATTCAAAAATTCAATCCTTTGAAAAGTTAAACTTTGAAATTCTTGAGAGCAGAATTATTGATTATTATCGAGAGTTTTCTTAGGTGATTCCTATCACTTAAGATGTAATTAACTATAGGGGCTTGCCCTTATAGGGAATTTTAAAGAACCCAGGTAATATAAACCCTGTTTAAAACTTTCATATTAAGCAGGGGAATTTGTCGGCTTATAAAATTGGTTCGCAGACTAAACGGATGTCACAAATCTTTTAGTTTGTTTAATCGAGCCCCACCGTCAAGGAGTGTGTCTATCCTTAGGGATAGATACACGGTTTGTGGTGTGGTGCTCGTTTATATAAACTATTTGGGATGTGAGATCGGTTTGATTTCATATCTTAAAATCTTCAAATTTAAAATTATTTTCAAAATCAAATACTACTTTTCAAATTATTTATTAAATTAAAAATTCGCCGACAATTTCTGTTAGGCGATCACCTTTTCAAAATAAAACACAACCTAAAAATAGTGCCGACAACCCACAACTTAAGTTCAGCATAACTTTTGCCCCGATTAACCCAAACTTAAGTTCAACCCATATCAAACTTATGTTAAAACTACAACTTAGGTTTAACCTAACTTGAACCTAAGTTAACCCAAACTTAAGTTCAACCCATATTAAACTTAAGTCAAACCTACAACGTAGCTTCAACCTAAGTTGAACCCAAGTTAACCCAAACATAAATTCAACTCTTACTGAACTTACATCAAACTTTCAACCATAGGTTTAACCTAACTTAAATCTAAGTTAAACTAAACTCCTAGGTTCAATCTACATCAAGCCTAACTCAACAAAACCACTAGGTTCAACCTACATTGAACCTAACTCAACCAAATTTTTGGTTCAACCCAATTTTAAAATAACAAAACTTTAGGTCTAAACTACATTGATCCTAACCTAATCAATTTTTAGGATCAATTTAAACTAAAGTCAATCTAAACCTAAAAACATTATGTCTAATCTATATTAGACTTAATATTTCGATTTAAATGACATTCAATCTAAAAATCCTAAATTCTAACTTATGTTAGATTTTATTCAATTTAAGTCTAAACTACATTAGACATAATCTTTGGATTCAAATGACATTAAATCTAAAAATCCTAAAGTCTAACTTATATTAGCTTTTACTCAAGTTAAGTGTAAATTACATTAGGCCTAACACCTTTGTATTCAAATGACATCGAATCTAAAAGAAATCTTAAATTCTAACCTATGTAAGATCTTGCGCAATTTAAGTTTTATCTACAGTAGATTTAAAACCATTAGATTCAAAAGATATTGATCTAAATTCCTAAATCTAATTCATACTGAATTTATCTCAAAATAATTAGATTCAAATGACACTGAATCTAAATGCTCAAGTTTAATTAGATCTTAGAGAAATTAGATCTAAACATACTTAACACTTTCTTTAGGCGTAATTTTATGAAACTTAAATAAACAAATCAAAACTAACATATAAAAATCTGTCAAAATGACAGATGGAAAATTTTTATTTGTTAATAAATTGTAAAAAACTTAAAATTTTCTAACTTAAAATCTGAGAAGACATTAAAAACTTAAATGAAATGTTAATCAACAAAGATTTCTGAATGCAACTTGAATCCCAGTGTTCTTAATCTATGAAGATTTCTTGGATGATGCAATGCTGGTTGTTAAATGGAGTCATCCAGTCCTAGTTTAAACATCTTCCGGACTAAGGAGATTAATCCCTCGGAGGACCCTGAGTCGGTGGAGCCATGCACATCTTGATTGGTTTGTCTTAAAATTAAAACTTAACCAACAAATCAACAATTTAATAAATAAATCTACATTATTTCTTTTGTAAGAATAACCCTGACACTGTTTTTATTGTAGGATAAAGACATGTTTTGATTTGGATTTTCTTTGTATGTTATTAGGTTGTACTAACTCTGTTTTGCTAGGCGGCGTTTTGAAGATGAGAAAAAAATAACAAAAATAATACTAAAATGACATGAAATAAAATAACGACAAAATGATATTATCAAAACAACACAAAAACTAAACTTTTAGGATAGCTGCAAAACCTAAACTTTTAGGATAGCCACCAAAAAAAAAAAAATAAAACCAGAACGAGAAAAAAACGAACAATAAGAAAATAACAAAACTAAAATAGAAATAAAACTGACATAACAATAATGACACTGAAAATATCTGAACTTTAGGGGAGCACGTGACACTGAAAAGCATGTTTCCCTTAGGATTGAACATTAAAGATTCTTTCCTTGATCATAGAATTTATTTGTAATAAGGAGTTTTCTTAGGTAAATTTAATTATCTAAGATGTAAATAACTATAGGAGCTTACTTCTATAGGAGAATTAAAGAAATCAGAATTGAACCTTTGGTTATAAAATTTTCTACATGATTCTTCCTTTGTGAGAACTTCATTAATGACATAGTTTGAAGATTTCCTCTATAATTTTATCATTTGATACTCTATTTTCTTTGTTTTATATCACTCTTAGCCCTTCCCTTTCATTTTGTGAGTTTATTGAAGTTTTAGGGATTCTTGACATAATCTGAATAGTACAAGTTACTCAGGAATTAGGGTGATAAGATAGATAAATAGAGTGGCGACTCTCAAATTGACAATACACCCTTTTCATAGCTAAAAGAACCACCAACTCTCATAGCGACGATGACAACATGTCCAAATGCCATGATGAGAGATTTGGCCACTCCGCTAGGGTTTTCTTTCTCCTCATCTTTCATCAAAATATTCATCTATCTTTTGACAGATAAATTTATCTCCTCAACTCTTTTAAGTATTATCCATAATAAATTTTCATATGTGACAAAACATAAATGACATAATAAATCCCAGTTTACAAAAAAAGTTTAAAAATGAATTTAGACATATTTTCTCCTAAATTCTCAGGATGGATTCTTCAAATCTAGTATTTTCATTCCGTCATGAGATTGGTTCACCGATGAATGAAGATGTTTAATTCCCACAAAATGAATTTGGATTATTTGATGCAAATCCATATATGATGAATAGTCCATCTCAGATAGATGCAGAGCTTTTTGTAAAAATTATCTTATATCATTTTGAAGACTTTCTTCTCTAAGAAAATTTTTATCAAGAACCTCTCGTAGAACAATTTAATTTCGAGGGAGTAGTGGAAGATGTTGAATGAATGGGTAAGAAAATTTGCATGGAAGAAGATAGTATTCCATTGTCTGTATAATAAATTGGATCCTGTTCCGAATTTGTTTCCTTCTCGTACTCAACGAAAGAACATAAACCAATTCCTTAAAATAAAAAAAGAAATGAAATGGAAACAAATTTGAAACCTATGAATCAAATGAAAGTGTTTTATCCTAGATGTGGAAGAAACTTTATACAGTACCTGCTGAATAAGATGAAGATGTATTCCAAAAGTCTCCACCAATTCGATGAATATATTATGTATTTAAAAGACTTGCATTGTCGGCATATTTTTAGGTTGTGTGTTTTATTTTGAAAAGGGGTCGCCTAACAGAAGTTGTCGGCGAAATTTTAGTTTAGTTTAAATAAATAATTTGAAAAGTAGTATTTGATTTTGAAAATAATTTTAAGTTTGAAAAAAATTTAAAATATGAAATCAAACTGATCTCACATTCCAAATGGTTTATATAAACGAACACCACACCACAAACCGTGTATCTATCCCTAAGGATATACACACTGCTTGATGGTGGGGCTCGATTAAATAAACTAGAAGATTTGTGACATCCATTTGGTCTGCGAACCAATTTTATAAGCCGACAAATTCCCCTGCTTAATATGAAAACAATAAACGGGGTTTATATTACTCAGGTTCTTTAAAATTCCCTATAAGGGCAAGCCCCTATAGTTAATTACATCTTAAGTGACGGGAATCACCTAAGAAAACTCTCGATAATAATCAATAATTCTGCTCTCAAGAATTTCAAAGTTTAAGTTTTCAAAGGATTGAATTTTGGAATTTCAATAGAGAATGGATCAAGTTTGGAACATTTTGTTTTGGGAACTCAAAGGAAGAAAAGTAGGAGAAATTACGGATTCGAAGTGAACTTCGGTAACTTCCCGACTATCCTATTGTTTGGCTTGAATTTAGGAAAGTCCTAATGTCTATTTAATGTTTTGTTTTTGTCAATTTTAATTAATTAGGGCTTAAATTTATATGATAGAATCATACAAATAGCCTCGAAGATGTGAGGGTTTATGTCGTATCAGACGACTAACTCGGAATCCTAAGACCGGTTAGGGCTTAATTTGCAATGCAAATGCCTAACGAAGAGTTGAGGATTTATGTTGCACTAGGCAAACTACCTCGAAGTCCTATGGCTTTGTTATTTAATTTTAGGAAAGTTTTGCTGAAGTAGACTCAGATTTTGCTGATGACGATAGCCGTGCTGCCCACCATGCTCCAAGCTTCTTGTTGTTACAGAGGTTTAGTTTTAGAAATCATAAATCAGGGGATGAGAAAAGTGTTTTGGTTTAGAGAAAATCTTAATTTCCAAGTGTTTTCAATATTTTAATTAAAACAAATCTTAAAGTTGATTATAACAACACCGGTTAAGATCCCACGGTTCCATCCTTCCGGCATCGTTATTTTTATCGGATTCACTTAGTCCAGATGAATTTGCTAAACTCAACTGAATGAGTTCCACACTTTCATTTAGACCGTGGGAAATCCTGTTAGCAACACGTAGGTCACATCATCCGAGGTATTCCCGATCATCCAAAATGACATTTTAATTTAGTTGTAATTGTAGTTTTGTGTTCTGTTTGTGATTAAATTTTGAGTTGCTTTATATTTTGGAATGTTGTGGCGGTGAATTTTATCTTACAATGACTTTTAACTTAGTTTTGGTTTCAGTTTTAGGGACTATCCTAAAGGTGTGGGTTTTCATGCAACAATTGTTTATCATGCAAGAAAAGTAAGTGCAATGCGGTTAAATAAATTGCAATAATGTAAATTGCAATAAAGTAAATTGCAATAAAATAAAAGCGTACCTGGAGGGTCTTCCCGTCATCCCAAGCTGCACTTAAAACATAATTAGAATATTTAAGCAAGTTCCTAGGTAAAGCTAAGGTAAGGGTTATGGTTTTCTACCAAGTTCCTAATCCTATAGCTAGTCATTTCCTATGACGTTTAGGTTCCTTGTGTTTTTGTTTGAAGACGATTTTCTTCATCAAAGAACAATTAAGTTCAATTGTTCTTATGAACATCCTATCATATCGAGTAAGTGCTTAAGGCAAATCTTAAACATCTTTTCAATATTTCTAAGATTGTTTTAAGTCCAAATGAATTCAATTACATAAATGAATTAATCGTCCGAGGTTTAATTAAGTTTTGTTATTATCTTACTCAGTGATCTAGGATGTTTGAATGTCCTATAAGTGAAGTAACATTTCATTTAATATTCTGTTTAGGAGTTATGACAACTAAAGCTTTCAAGGGTAAATTTGTGATTTAGTTTGAATTCAATTAATGGGTTTAAACTTAATTTTAAATTTAATTTAATTTAATTTGGTTTAGTTTTAATTTAATTTGATTCAATTTAGTCTGATTTGATGTTAAATTAATTTAGTTTAATTTGATTTAATTTTAATTTAATTTAATTTAATTTAATTTAATTTTAATTTAATTTAATTTAATTTAATTTAATTTAATTTAAATTTGATTTTATTTATTTAATTTAATTTAATTTAATTTATTCATTTAATTTAATTTAATTTGTTTATTTAATTTAATTTAATTTAATCTTTAAGTTAATTTTACTTTTAAATTTAATTTAATTTAATTTAATTTAATTTAATTTAATTTAATTAATCTTTAATTTGATTTAATTTAATTTAATTCACTTTAATTTACTTAATTTAATTTAATTTTTAATTTGATTTTATTTTTAACTTTAATTGAAATTTTAAAAGAGTTTAATAATTTAACTTTAGTTTAATGATTAAGTCTTTTAATATTTTAAATTTGAGTTATCATTTTAACTAAGAATTGAATATTAATGAGATGATTAATTTAGGGATTTTTAAATTAAAGGATAAATCTCTTCCCAACAATATCCCTATTTTAATAATTCCAATTTTATTATTCTTCCCAAATTTAATCAATTATTTAATTAAGGTTTAATTATTTTAAATTGTTTAATGGGTTTCTAACCTTTAATTATTTAAGTTTCAATCATCCAAATCAGATTAAGATCAAATATTTTACTTGTTAATTTTATTAAACCTAAAGTTTTAATTAAGGGTTAAAATTTTAATTACCACTTTGCCTTTAAGCTTAATAATTTCATAACTCACTAAATTGAGCTCAAATAAACTTGAAATTTTTATGTGACTTCACTCATATGTCAATAAAGACATGAGAGGAGAAAATGTGATTTTTCTGTATTTAATTTATTTATATAATTATTTTTGGTAGAAAATAGAGATTCCAAGGAAAATTTAATAACATGACCAAGGGAAAATTTTTGTCCTTAAGAAAATTAGGAGACATTCCCAATGACCAGCGGACCAATTGGACTAATTTTGGTGATTTTTTGAATTATATTATTTTTATTATAATTATTTTAAGTTTTGGAGTGTTAATTAAATTAAAAATAAAATAAATGTTGAAAAATGAATTTTATATTTTTCAAAAATCTCTCTGATATCAAGGAAATCAGAGAATCAATTTTTGTAATTTTCTGATTTTTCTATGACTTGTTATAATTATTTTGGTGAAAATGCTAGAAAATACATTTTTTTTAATTTTAAAATTACCCTAGAGCTTTAAAATTTAATATCTCATTAAATAGACCTAAGAAAAATATGGGGTTTGTTCCTAAGTGATTAAAATTCAAAATGTGACATTTTGGTGAATTTTATTATTTTTGTGATTTTTATTATTTTTTAATTATTAAAAATATTAAAATAATATTAAAAATCAACCTTTTTATAAAATTGAAATTTTAATTTTCTTAAATTCCCCTAATATCAGAGAGGCTCTAAAACCAATTTGGTGAATTTTTGAAAGATATTTTGAAAGTTATGAATTTTTAAAGTTCAAATTGACTAAATGGCTTAATCAACCCATTTAGTAGGGCTAACCAATTCCAATTGACCTCAAATTTTTATGGTGGGTTCCTCTAATCCTAAAGGTCAATGGAGAATTGATTTCAAGTCAATTTGATGTATGGTTAGCTCTAATTAATTAGGGATCTATTTTGGGTGTTTAAGCCAATTAGGGTTATTTTAAATGAACTAACTCAAAACCTATTTTTCCTAGGGTCCTGCGGTCATAAGGAACATCACTAAATTTTCCTAGAATTTATTTCACAACATGCTAATTATTGGAATTAAAATACTCAAAACAGTAACATGAATTTGAAAAATCAATAACTTCTCATAGGGATGGCCTCAGACTTTAGAAAATTCAGGGAATGTTCCCAAATTCAGAGGCTTCAAAAGCCCTATGGTCTCATGGCATGGTGAATTTCCTATATGCATCGAGAATTAAAAGAATGAAAACAGTAAATAAATTATTAAAAATAAAATACTTGATGAAATTAAATGATTTTTTTCCACATTATTCTCCTCTCGTTCACTTGAGCAAGAGGGTATTTTTATTTTATTTTTATGATTTTCCTACACAAAGTTATGAATTTTCCAAGTTTAGGGAATTAAATAAATAGAAAAATACCCTAATTTTCTATTTATCCACGCGGCGCCGCGTCAACCTCGGCAGCTCTAAAACGCTGCGTGTCTCGCCCCCATTCAACACCGCCATCTGACTCAGCGCTCCGGGTCCCGCGGTTCACGTACCATCTCCTGGTCCGACGCCATCCGAGCCGTCCGTCCGCGCGTGTATTGAATGAACGACATCCGTTCATCGTCCCCGAGCGTCCTCACCCGAGAGCCGTCCACACTAAATCCCTAATATCTCACTCGATACTCGATGGATTTTCGTGTTCTTATGCTCTATGGATTCGTCTTGAGAAGACGAACACATCCTTACGGTTTATGTGGGATGAAATTTACTCAATAAAAATGGAGAATGTTCAGAAGCTTGGGAAGAAGAGTGAGGCCATACCTTTGCTCAGAGAAGTGTGGCTTCGATCTGAGGGATGTTTCACCTTCGATTGGATCCCAGCAAGCTCCAGATGAAGTCTCTTGTTCTGGTGAATTGCCTAGGTAGGATTTCGACCATAGCCGATCACAAAGCTTGGAGGCTGGAGGAACTGGGTGGCCTGGAGATGGGGCTTTTGCTGGTGGACACCTTCTCTTGGTCTGGTGAAGGCGTAGGACCAATCAATTTGGGGATTGGCTCACTGTGGAGAAGTGTCCTGGTTTTGGGCTTGGATTTCAACTCTGAAATTGAGCTCACAGAGAGGAAATGGCAGGGGGATTTTAGTGGGGATCAGATGGTCTATGTATGGGGAGTAGTCTGGAACAATTTTGGCAGAGTTTCCTTAAGGTTTGTTTCAGCACCTCTCATGGCCGAGAGGGGTGGTGTTTAAATATGAGAGGGTGGAGGGCCTCCCAGGGAGAGTTAGGGCTTGGGATCAGCTGCTTAGGTCAAGGGCGAGGCAGCCATGGTGGCCATTGGGCATGGGGCGGCTCAGCGAAGGTAGAATCCCAAAGTTGGCTCACATGTGAGCTCTCGGCCATGGTGTTTTCCGGCGACCTGGTGGCTGGCCGGCCAGGCATTGGTCACCATCTTGTTCAGGTGGGTCGGGGCTGGGGTTTGGTGCATTCAATTGAGGTTTGACATGTGTAAAGTGGTTGAATCAAAGTAGAAAGGGAAGGGGCCATTTTAGCTTTTTTTGGTCAACCCATGCAAATGGGTTGGGTGCACCTCCCAAGACCTGGTTTTGGGCCGAGGAGGTCAGGTGGGTCAATCTCCCATGTGTGGTTGAGTCTCCATCAAGGATTAGGTGGCAAAGCATGGTTTAGAGTGTGACATGCTTAAGGTAAAAAAGGTTTAAGAAGGATTAGGAAAGGGGGTCCTCCTTTTTCCATTAATGGCTTGATCACATGTCAAACTCTCCATGGCTTCATGTGGCTTGTCCATGGCTTGCATGGCTTGTCTTTGGCTTGGGGAAAGCTTGGTCAATTTCATGAAAATGGATTTTAGGAATTTTTGGTAATTTGATGGAAATTTGTATGAAGCTTGATTTGGAATGATTTGATGATGAATTTAGGACTTAGGTATTGAGTTTAATTGAAAGTATGATGAGGGGAAATGTTATATGGGCTTTGAGACTAATTTTGGGCCCTTGGATGTGGTAAAAGATGGGCTTTTAAAATGGTTTAAGGAATGGGCCTTTAAGTTTAAAAATAAATTTATGGATGGGAATTTTGTAAAGAGGTTGGGCCAAATAATTGTTGGGTTTAGCTCATGGATGTGTCGTGAGTGACTTGAAGCAAATTGGAGGTGATTTGGGTTTGAATTGGGTTGAATTTGGGCTCTTTTGGTGAATGGGCCAATATAGGTCAAAGTGGGCCAAGTTGGGCCAATGTTGGGTTAGGGTTGAAATTGATGTAAAATTAATGTTGAGAAATGTTTATGGGAGTGTTTCAAAGAGGTTTTCACTTTGGTTGGGCTTTGATTTTGGGGTTTGGGCTCATTTGGGTTAGGTTTGGGTTTAGGTCAAAATTGGGCCTTTTAGCTTTGGGTTGAATTTGAGTGGGGTTTGGGTCTAAATTTTGGGAAAATCATGTTAGTGTTTTGCTTGTGGGGATGCTAAGGAAGATTTAGAAAAGATTTGGGGTTAATTGGAGTTGAATTGGGTGAGTTTGGGTTAGGTTTGGGTCATGGGTCCAAATTGGGCTTTAAGGCCAAAAGTGAAATTGGATCCAAATGCCAATCAAATTGGACTTGGATTTGGTCTAGATTGGTGTTGGGAATGTTGAATTGAAGTTTAGAATTGAATTGGACCAGAATTTGGGTCAATTGGGTAGGTTTGGTTTGACATTGGGTTCACTTAGGGTTAAAATGGGTTAAATTGGGGGTTTTGACAAAAGTAGGGTAAATTAACAAACTTGGCCCATGGTGTAGTTGAACAAAATGAAATTGGGAATATTTGGGATTTTCTAGGAATTTTATGAATTTTTGGAATTTTGGGTCAAGAGGGGTATTTTGGGTATTTGGAGGGTATTGGGAGGTATTTTTGGAATTTTTGGTATTTTTGGGTATGGATGATCAATTTGAGTGATGTGGAAATGTTTGGGACTGATTTTGGGGAATTTTGGGTGATTTGGAAATTTTGAAAAATTTGGGTAATTTCAAGGGCTTTGGGTAGGTTGGGCGGGTGTAGGGTCCCGGGGGTCAAAAATTGAAAATTTGGAAAATTGAAAATTTGGAAAATTGAAAATTTGGAAAATTGAAAATTTGGAAAATTGAAGATTGGGTAAATTTGAATGGAATGAAATCATTTTGGTTGAGCCATGAAGCCACATCAAGCCCACATGATCCATGAAGGGACTCATTTGAGGCATTCACTATGTTGTTCCTAACCCTCTTAGCCAAGGGCTTAACGGTTAAGGACCATCCATGTGAATCACCTACATGAGTCGGGAGGTCAAGTTAGGTATGGGTGTGGTTTTAGGAGGTGTGTGAAAGTGTAGTGTATAAATGTAGTGTGTGTGTAAGTCGGCCCCTTCACTGGACCAGAGCCACCAGTGAGCAGTCCTAAGGCCAAAGAGTCCTATAGGAACTCATCCTTTAAACTTCCACATTTGATTTCAACCCTCTAGGTGATTAGGGGTATACAGTCAAGTTTGTGGAGTTTGCAGGGAGTTAAGAAGTGGTTTGAAATTCTAGATGGTGGATCCCAATTCTAGTCCTCTAAGATAGTCAAAGGAAAAGCCTAAGGCTAGATCCTAAGTACTAAAAAGAAGAAGAGAAGACCTCATCAAAAATGAGGTCAACATGCATGAAAAAGAAAGATGACCAATCTCCAGACTCTTGGATAAAATGAGATGTGCAATCTCTACAACTATGAAGAGGAGACTTCTTGCACTTGAAGATTTTAATTATCAACAAAAGGACTGACAATTAGAATGTCATTATATTCGGATACCAGCTAACTTTGCTTCGGAGCAAAAATAGAAGATGCAACTCTTTTAAAAAATAGCACAAGACATAATAAACTGATCATAGAAGCGGAAGAAACATCAGCTAGAATAAATTATTTGGTAGAAATGCTACGAGCACGTGACTACTCCTATACACAACAAGATGATGTACTTCCTAAAATTCTCATCCTATACTAATGAATAATGTGTGGAAACGTGATGTGTCAGACGGAATTAATATAATTATGAAAATAATCATGTCAAGTCATTTGAGGAGAGGCTGAAAAATTTAAAAGCTGATATTAAACGATTAGCTACACGAAGGAAAATCAATTCTTCTGAAATAGAAGAATTTGTGGACATAAACATGGTGGAGACACGAGATACATCTACAACACGAGAATCATAAGAATTACCTCCTACAAGTGAAGAAAATGTAACCAAAGAGTTACGAACTGTTATTAGAGAGCGAGAGGAATAAATCAATTGTCTCGTGCAAAAGAATGAAGAATTGATGACAATTTCACAAGGTTCTTCATGAACTGCTCCACAACCTATTGTTGAAATTGTTGGGCTGGAAGCAATACATATCCTTAAAGATAAAAGAGAACCTATGGAAATTGAAAAAAGTTCACAGAAGAAAAATAATCCCACTCAGCGTGAAATTCTGGAAAAAGAAATCACACAACTTGTGGAACAAAAATGAAAGAAAAAATGACTCAGGTAAGTGCCAGATCTTTGATTTTAAACGGTTGACCTTATTTAGAAGAATATTACTTAGTCTAATATCCAAAGGGTTTTGTTCCTCCTCTTAATAAAATGTTTAACGAAACTGGAAATCCTCGTCAGCATCTGGCACATTTCAAGGCAAGTTATTGTAATGCCGGTGGGAGTGACGCTCTCCTATTTTCTAAAATTGTCAACAGCTTATCGAGAGTATCTTTGATTGGTACGTTGAGCTTCCTAATGGATCTGTTAAAACTTTCTTTGAACTTGAAGATATTTTTATTCAAAGATTTGCCAGAGCGCAACATCACATAAAGGTCGTAGACTTAGTTGTATAAAAACAAAAGGCAGGGAAAACCATTGTAGATTACATTTTATGCTGGATAAATCTCCGCATAAAATGTGAACCACAACTCCAAGAGAAACATGAAGTCAAAATCCTACTTAAAAGTATCCATGGTCCTATAGCATTTATGATTAAAGGATTCACGATAAAAAAATTTGAAAAGTTGCTCAGCAATGCTGCTAATCTTCAAGAGGATGCTAAGAAGATGAGAGCAATAGTAAAGAAGTCCACAATAGTAGAGAAGGGTAAGCAGGTGATGCAGGTGCAACTAGAACAAAAGTAGTAACGAACAAACTTTTGTGAACAACAACCATAGTTATCTTCATAACTGTCGTCCCAACAACCAATCTCAACACCAACTGAATGTAAATCAATGTCCGAAATAATAAATAAAGAATATCCATTCAAAACTGAAGCTGTTATAAAAAATTCTCAATTTACTGGCGATACCGGAATTTAAACTGCTTAAAGCTAAAAGACCCGGAGGAGTCGATATGAAAGATCATCCTAATTATTGTCTTTATCACAGGATGCTTGGACACAAAATTGAGGAATGCTTTGTCTTCAAAGATTGGTTATAGCTTAATTTCAAAGAAGGGAATATAGTCATCCAGAAAGAAAATTTGATAGAACCTGAAAAAGGTTCAGTATACAATGTTTCAGTTAATGAATGTATTCCTGATAATAACAAAGACAATAAAAATACTGCTCAAGGATAATTTCTTTAGGGGACTTTCACAGACTTTCAAGACACTCAATCTTCTAAGAGGAAAAGAAGAAGAAAAATAAAGAGTGGAAAAGGGTTGGAGGTCTTTTAATATATGGGCTACTACTTCTTACGTACCTTTTATCTGTAGTTTTACTAAGATAGTCATCTTGGATGAAGGGAGAAATTCCCTCGAGCCGTTGACATTGTATCACATTCTTTATGACCCTACTGTGAATAATAATAATTTCCATTCTGCTTACATCTTAACTTTTTCCTATATTATTTCTAAAAATGAATAAATTGGTTTCAATCTTATAGATAATAATCAAATCGTACACAAATCCGATGATATCAATGAAAATCAAGACAATGACATTGAGAATGAAGATGGAAACATAACATTTGAATTACAACAAGTACCAATCTCCATGGAATTGGAACCTTTTGATTCAAAAAACAAAATTGAACGACATTTCAGAAGAAATAACAGAAATCAACCTGTGAAACAGAAATGTTTTACCTCAAAAAATTACTCTTAATCAAAAAGAGAAACAAATAGTAGAACCACAAGAAATCATTCCTCTGATACAAGAGCATCTTTTTGTGAGAAATATATATAAATTTTATAAAGTGGAATATAATGTAATAACCCATTTAAGAAAACTATCAGCAAAGTTAAGCATTTATGATGTCCTTATTCTTTCCAAAGAGATGAGGGAATCATTAATAAAAGCTCTCCAAAAGCATGAAATTTGTTTAGCTCGACTCGCTAGTGTTCCTCTAAATGAAGCTTTTTCATTAAAAGAACAAACCATGATATTTTTCTCTGACAATGACTTGTTGCTCGAAACCACTAAACATAATCGACTACTATATATATGAACATCAATTATACAATACTTTCAAGAATTCTTATTGATCCTGGTGCCTCGATTAACATCTTGAAATTGAGAACACTCACATATTTGGACATTGGTGCAAAGAAATTAACAAGGGACAAGATGATGTTACAAGGATTAAATCAACAAGAGGAACGAACTGTAGGATCAATAATGTTGCTCCTAAAAATAGATGATTTGGTTTTGACAGTAAAATTACATGCCATTGATTCTGAAACCCCTTTTAATTCCTTACACAGTCAACATGGCTTCATGAACATAAAATGGTGCTATCTTCACTACTTGAATGCATAAAATACTAATAAAAAGGAAAGTAATGTTGTATTATGTGAGACTTTCAACTATTCTTAGTCCATGAAATTGGTGTACATGAAGAAGCTGCATACTACACCCAAATAGAGAAATTGATATTCTCAAGAGACAAAAACAATACGAATGAAGAAGATCATGATAAAGAAAAATAAGTTGATGATTGTTCTTCTTCAATACATAAAAATTCATTTCAAACCTGCATCCATGGCCGAGGTCAAGGATGAAGACCAGAAAGCAAAATTCAATCATCGACTTAAGGAAATCACCAAAATTCAAGATCTATCTAGACTCTGAGAAAGAGAAAAGAAAGACAATGACAAAAACTTCAATAGAACCATAGTTCAAAATATATCTTGAACAAAAAAATGGTGACAAAAAGTTTGAATCTACGTGCAAATTAATCACCATATCCAAGCTATAACTCTAACTCCAATCTATCCATCAAGGATTGAGAATTTAGTAGTAATTGTACCTAGAGAAAATAGAAAACCTATAAAATTTTAACATGGTTCTACTTATTCTAATTCTGAGACAGATGTAAAACTAGATGATGAAAATGAAAATTTTATGAAATCAATGAAAATACTTTTTGAGCTTTATTCTCCATGTGTCCAAAAGTTCTTTCGAAATAATTTGATGAGTAAAAAATTGTCATCAAACCAATCTCAGGTTTTTAAACAATTATTGAATTATAACAAACAAAATTATAAATCTAATCAAGGTTTAGGGGTTGGCACCTTAGAACCTTTGGATAATACAAAATTTTGCCTTGTTGTCACTGAAAACATCTAAGTCTAAGCAAACACCAGATCTTACAATAGAAGATGCACTGCCAGAATTTGAAGAAGTTAAACCAACAATGGACTAACTGAAATAAATAAATTTGGGAACCGAAGAAAACCCAAACCAACCTTTATTAGTTCTTTCCTTAATGACATAGAAATAAAGGAAATAATCTAATTGTTAAATGAATATAAAGTCTGTTTTGCTCGTAGCTATGACAAAATACCTAGACTTGCACTGGAGGTCACAGTCCATAAACTTAGGATAGATCATATTGTAATCCTAATTAAACAAGGGCCAAGAAGGATGCGTGTCGAAATAGAACAACGAGTCATTGTTGAAGTTAATAAATTAATTGAAGCTTACTTCATCCAAGAAGAGAAATATCTAACATGGCTAGCTAACATAGTGCCACTAAAGAAGAGAAATGGCCAATATCGAATCTGTGTCGATTCTAGAGATTTATAGAAAGCCTATCCATTGGAAGAATTTCACCAATTCTCTAATTAACGGTAAATATTACATTCATACATGCAATATAATTTTTATGGGCGAAATGTCAGGATATAACCAAATCAAAATGTCTCTAGAAGACTAACAAATAAGGCCTTCAGAACACCTATTGGCATATACTGCTACAAAGATTTTGATTAATTTAGTGTTAACATCATAAACCCTAATCAAGTCTAAGACACCAATTAGACCTAACTAAACCATGTTAAAACCTAATAAAATTAGTTTTACCATCATAAACCTTAATTAGGTCTAAGAAACCAATTAGGCTTAATTAAACCATGTTAAGCCTTCCTAAATTAGGCTTAACCTTATAAAACATAAATAGGTTTAAGACACCAACTAGACCTAATTAAACGATGTTAATCCTTAACAAATTTATGTTTAATATAATAAACCCTAACTAGGTCTTGTTGACCTCATTTTTTATGAGGACTTTTCTCTTCTCACTCTTTAGTACTAAGGATCTAGCCTTAGGCTTTACCTTTAACTATCTTAGAGGACAAGAAATGAAACCCACCATGTAGAAATTTAAACACCTCTTAACTCCCTATAAATCCCATAAGTTTGATTGTAAACCCCTAAGTCACTTGGAAGGTTAAGATCAAATGTGGAGGTTTAAAGGATGAGTTCCCTATAGGACTCTTTGGCCTTAGGACTACCCTGGGTGGCCTGGTTTAGTGAGGGTTGACCTCCACACATTACATTTTCACACACATTCCAATCCTAAAACCATTCATACCTAGCTTGACTTCCTGACTCATGTAGGCAATTCATATAGATGGACCTTAGCCCCTAGGCCTTTGGCTAAGAGGGTTAGGAACAACATAGTGAATGCCTCAAATGAGTACTCTCATGGATCTTATGGGCTTGATATGGCTTCATGGATCAATAAAAGTTATTCCATTCTACTCAAACTTGATCAATCTTCATTTTTTCAAAATTTCAATTTTTGGACCCCGGGGCCCTACACCCACCAAGCCTACCAAATGCCCCTGAAGATGCAAAAAATTTGCAAAATTACCTAAATTGCCCAAAATTCCTCAAAATCAATCCTAAACATTTCACCCCACTCAAATTGGTCATCCTTAGCCAACTATACCAAAAATTCCAAAAATACCCCCCCAATACCCTCCAAATATGCAAAATACACTTTTAACCCAAAAATTCCAAAAAATTCATAAAATTCCCAGAAAATTCCAAAAAATCCCAAATATTCCCAATTTAATTTTTTTTAACTACATCATTGGCCAATTTTATCAATTTAACCCACTTTTACTAAAACCCCAAATTTGACCCATTTTTAACCCAAATGGGCCCAATGTCCCACTAAACTAACCGAATTGACCTCAATGTTGATCTAATTCAATTCTAAACTTCAATTCAATATCGCCAATATAAATTTAGAACAAATCCAAGCCCAAGTTGATTAACATTTGGATCCAATTCCAATTTGAAGCTTAAAGCCCAATTTTGGCCCATGACCTAAACTTAGCCCAAACTAACCCAACTCAACTCCAATTAACCCCAAATCTTTTCCTAAACCTTCCTAATATCCCGACAAACAAAACACTAACAAGATTTGACCCAAATTTGAACCTAAACTCCACCCAAACCTAGCCCAAACCAAAAATCCCCTAAATTGGCCCAAACCCACCATAAACCCAAAAGGGCCCAAATCTCAAAATCAAAGCCCAACCAAAGTTGAAAACTCTTTGTGACACTCCCATAAACATTTCTCAACATTAATTTTACATCAAATCTAACCTTAGCCCAACCTTAGCCCAAGTTGGCCCAATTTGACCCACTTTGGCCCCTTTACCAAAAAAGCCCAAATTAAATCCAATTCCACTCTAAATGATATCAAATCTTTTCTAAAATGTTCATGACATATCCCTAAACTAAACCCAACATTTGTTTGGCCCAAACCTTCACAAAATTTCCATCCACCAATTTTTTTTCAAACCTAAAGGACTACTTTCTTAAAACATTCTAAAAGCCCATTCTCACAAAATCCTTAAAGCCCAAAATTGGCTCTAAAGCCCACATGGCAATTTCTTTTCATCATACCTTTACTTGATCTCACCCCTAAGTTTCAAAATCATCATTATACTATTCCAAATCAAGCTTCATCCAAATTTCCACCAAAATGCAAAATTCATAAAATTCCATTTCATGAAATTGACTAAATCTTTTCCATAGCCAAATGAAGCCATGGAGCCATGCATAAGCCATATGCAAGCCATGGCAGTCACTTTACACCTCACCATGTCATTTATGGAAAATGGAGGGGGCCTCTTTCTTAATCCTTCATTAAGCTTTTTAACCCCATTCATGTCACACTCTAAACCAAGCTTAGCCACCTCACCATGGAAAGAGACCTCACCACTCTCTCTTGGCTGACCCAAATGATTCCTCCCAGCCCAAAGTCAAGCCTTAGGGAGGTGCACCTAGCCTAAACCATGCCTTGGACCAAAATGAGCCCAAAATACACTCTCCCCCATTCCACTTAAATCAAAACTCTTTACACATGGCAACAACCAATTGAGCTCACAAACATCAAGCCCTGACCTCCCTGACCCTGAGGGTGACCCATGCCTGGCCGGCCAGCCACCACAGTCATCGAAAAACACCAGGCTGAGAGCACCCTATTTGATTCAAAAAATTCAAACTCACTAGCTGAGCTGTCCTAACTCAATTGGGCTTCATGGCTGTTCTTCCCTTGACCAAGGCAGCTGATCCCAAGACCTAACTCCCCCTTGGAGGCCCTCCAGCCATGTCTATTTAAACCCAACACCTTCTCGGCCAAACAAGGTGATGAACCAGACCTAAACAAAACTCTGTCAAAATTGCTCCAAGACCTTCTCCTAGCCTAGAGCAATTGATCCCCACTGTTCTCCTGCCCTAAACCCCATTGATTGAGCTCAATTTTGGAGCTCAATTCTCAGCCCAGAACAGGACATCCTTGGAACCTCCACCAAAACCAAATTAAACTCACCCACACCTGCACAGAACCAAGAGAAGAAGTTCCCCAGTGGAAGCCCCCTTACCAGGCCAGTCATTCTCTCTATCGACCAAGCTTTGAAATCGGGCTTGGTGTTTGGGTGCAATCGAAGGTGCCTCAACTCCCTAATTGAAGCTTCACTTCTCAAAGCCAAGGTATAGACCTCTCCTTCCTCCCAAGCTTCCAGTGATTCTCTATTTTGATTAGCTTAATTTCATAGCATGTAAACCGTATGGATGTGTTCGTCTCTTCAAGAAGAATCCATAGAGTATAAGAACACAAAAATCCATTGAGAAATGACAGAGTTCTTAGGGTTTTAGTGTGGACGGTCAGGGTGCACACCAGTCGTAGACAATGACCAGGCACCATTTGATCAAGTGTGTATCGAGTGGACGATCCAGATTGCGCCGGACCAGAGAATGTTACATGAACCGCGGCCCATGGAGCGCTGAGTCAGATGGGGATGTCGAATGGGAGCCTGCCACGTGGACTTTCGGAGCTGCCGAGGATGAGTCGGCGCCGCCTGGATTAGTAGGAAAATATGGATTTTTTTTATTTATTTAAATACCCAGAACTTAGAAAATCAATATCTTTGTGTAGAAAAATTATAAAAATAAACTAAAAATACCCTCTTACTTAGTGAATAGAGGAGAATAATGTGGAAAAAAAATCAAGTTATTTTGATAAGTATTTTATTTTTAATTAATTACTCATTTTATTATTTTAATTCTCCATTTGCATAGACAATTCACCATGGTATGAGACCACAGAGCTTTTGAAGCCTCTGATCTTGGGAACATTCCCTGAATTTTTCAAGGTTAGAGGCCATCTCTATGGAAAGTAATGTATTTTTCAAGGTTAGAGGCCATCTCTATGGAAAGTAATGTATTTTTCAAGTTTATGTCGCTGTTTTTGGTATTTTAATTCCATTAATTAGCATATTGGTTAGAAAATTCTAGGAAAATTTGAGGAAGTTTCTTAGGACCAGAGGACCTTAGGATAATTATATTTTGAGTTAATTCATTAAGAATAACCCTCATTGGCCTAATTACTCAAAACTAAATTTTAATTAACTACGGTTAACCACACATCAAAAGAACTTGAAAATAATTCTCCAGTGATGTTTAGGATCATAGGGACCTCACATAAAAATTTGGAATCAATTGGAAATGCTTAACCCCACTAAATGCATTAATTAATTCACATAACTAAAATTAAACTTTAAAAATTCATAACTCCAAAAATACACTTTAAAAATTCACCAAGTTAGTTTTGGGACTTCTCCAATATTAGGGGAGTCTACGAAAATTAAAATTGGAATTTTCTAAAAATTTTCATTTTTTCACCATATTTTAATATTTTAAAAAGTTAAAAAATAATAAAAATCACAAAAATATTAAAAATCACAAAAATGTCATATTTTACCTCCTAATCACTTAGGAACAAACCAAATATTTTTCCCAAGTCTCAAAGCAAAATATATTGAATTTTAAATGCTTAAGACAATTTGTAATATTAAAAAATGGATTTTTTAACCTTTTCACTAAATTAATTCTAATAAATCAAAGAGAAAACAAAAAATAAAAAAATTTGTTTCTATGGAGTCCTTGATGTGAGAGATTTAAAAAAAATATAAAACTTTTTTTTAACCTTTATTTTATTTTATAATTAATTAACACTCTAAAATTCAAAATAATTATAATAAATAAAATATAATTCAAAAAATCACTAAAGCTGCTCCAAATGGTTTTCTGGTCATTAGGAACATCCCACAATTTTCCTAAGGATAGAAACCTTACCTTGATCATATTGTTGAATTTTCATTGAAAACCCTTATTTTTCATAAAAATAATAATATAAATTAAATTAAATTCAGAAAAATCACATTTTCTCCTCTAATGTCTTAATTGACATATGAGTGAAGTGACATAAATATTTTATGTTCATTTGAGCTCAATTTAATGAGTTATTAAAAAAATAAGCCTAAAGGGGCATAAAGGAGATTAAAGGATTTTAACCCTAATTAACATTTAGGCTTAATCAAAATGGGGGGGGTGAAATATCTGATTTTAAAATTTTCATTACAAGATTGAAATCTAGATAATTAAGGGGTAGAAACCCGTTAATCATCTTAAAAATATTTAAAGTAAACCTTAATTAATTAAACAATTTGAATTTTGGATGAATAAAATAAAATTTGGATTATCAAAATGAGAATATAATTTAGAGAGACTAAAATAACTTAAACTAAAATCCCTAAATGAATCACTATAATATTTAAATTTTAATTAAATTTAAAGTGATAATTGAAAGTAATAATTAAATAATTAAAAGGAAAGTGAACCTTAATTAAATTAAAACTTAAAACATTAAATAACTTGATAATTAAATTGAAATAAATTTAAAACAAAATAAATTAATTTCAAAAATCACTTGAAAACAAACTTAAAACAAATTTGAAACATTAAAAATCAATTCCATAAGAATAAATTCTTAATTAAAAAAAAAATCAAAACAATTAAAAGTTAATATGACGGGATGTTTTAGAAGAGAAGTTGAATTTAATTGTTCTTTGATGAAGAAAATCATCCTTGAACAAAATACAAGAACCTAGACGTCATAGGAGATGACTAGCAACAGGATTAGGAATTTGGTAGACAACCAAAACCCTTCCCTTAGCTTTACCTAGGTACTTGTTATAAACATTTAAATGCCTTAACATGTATTTTAAGTGCAGCTTGGAATGAAGAGAAGACTTTCCAGGTACGTTTTTATTTTATTGCAATTTACTTTATTGCAATTTATTTACATGTACTGCGCTTTACTCTTCTTGCATGTTAAACTAAAACCTTTAGGATAGACACAAAATTGAAACCGGAACTAAATTAAAAGTCACAACAAGATAAAATTCACCGCCACAACATTCAAAATATAAAACAACTCAAAATTTAATCACAAACAGAACACAAAACTACAACTTTAACTAAATTAAAACATCTTGTTGGATGATCGGGAATACCTCGGATGATGTAACCTACGTGTTGCTAACGAGATTTCCCACGGTCTAAATGAAAATGTGGAACTCATTCAATTGAGTTTAGCAAAATCATTTGCACTAAGTGAATCCGATAAAAATAACGGTGTCGGAATGATGGAACCGTCAGATCTTAACCGGTGTTGTTATAATTAACTTTAAGATTCCCCTAATAAAATATTAAAAACACCTGTACTTTAAGACTTCTAAACCAAAACACTTCTCTCATCTCCTGATTTTCACCTTCTAAAACTAAACCTCTGCAACAATAAGGAGCTCGGAGCACAGTGGGCAGCACGGCCATTTTCATCAGCAAAACCTAAATCTACTTCAACAAAACTTTTCTTAGAATTAAATAACAAAGCCATAGGATTTCGAGGTAGTTTTCCTAGTGCAACATAAATCCTCAACCTTTTCATTAGGCATTTGCATAATCATATTATGCAAATTAAGCCCTAACTTGTCTTAGGATTTCGAGGTAGTTGTTCGATACAACATAAACCCTCACATCTTCGAGGATACTTGTGTGATTATATCATACAAATATAAATTTAATTAACTAAAATTGGCAAGATTGAAACATTAAATATAGTCTTAAATGGAAGCCAAACAATAGGATAGTTTGGGATGTTGCCAAGATTCTTCTTGGATCCTCATCTTCTCCTACTTCTCTTCCTTTGGACTCCTGGAATTAACTGTTCCAAATTTGAGCTAATCCCTTTTGAAATTCCAAAATACAAGTCCTTTGAAACCTTAAAATTTGAAATTCTTGAGAGCAAAACCACTGATCATTATCGAGAGTTTTCTTAAATGATTCCCGTCATTTAAGATGCAATTAACTATAGGGGATTGCCCTTATAGGGAACTTTAAGAACCCAGGTAATATAAACTGATCACTGAAAAATTTATTAAGAAATTCATACCTATTTTTGATGAAATTGCACTTTAAAGAAGGGTATTTTCTTTATTTTATTGTAGGAATGAAGAATTTAGGTGATAAAAGCAAAAATCATAAGAAGGAGCGAATTTGGAGCAAAATCATGCAATTTGTACTAAGTCGCCGACGGCGAGATCGAGCCCGCCGACGGCGAGATCGAGCCCGCCGACGGCGAGGTTACGAGAAAAAAATTCTGAAGAATTTATAACTGTCTCGCTGACTGCGAGCCCGAGCCCGCTGACAGTGAGCTAGAGCGGTATGAAGATCTTCTAGAGGCCTCGCCGACAGCGAGGTAGTTCGTCGCCGACGGTGAGCTAGTTCAAATGGTGCAGATACATTGAACCTGGACACTTTTTGAAGGGATGCTTACACACCTCTTGGTCCTTTGCTCACCTTTATATATAGAAGCCGAAATTAAGTCTTTAGTATCCAATATTTTGTGTTCTAAGTTTGTTAAGTCGAGTTTTGTGTCTTAGTGTGTGTCTTAGAGAGTTCTTGAGTGAGTTAGTGAGTTTTTAGTGAGTCGTACTGTACTGGAAGGAAGAGTCAAAGGAACTGCGAGGAGTCTGCAGGGATAAATTAAGATAAGTATTTGTATTTATTGTTTTTAACTTTAAATGAAATCCATGCTTAGTTTAGTTTCCATGCATTCCGAGTAGTTTATTTAGTCTTTCTCCTCGTTATGAAATTAGGTGATTCGATGAACTAAAAATAGAAGTACTTTTATATATTAATAAATTGTGATAATTTTTACTTAAAACTTAATTTACTTTTCAAATCGGCCATTTGATTTGTTAAAATATGTTGATTATCAACTATAGTAAAAATTACATCCGATATTCGGGGAATTCAAAAGCCTTGGAAGGAGGGTGCAAATAAATAGGGAAATAATATCATCGGGCGTAGAATTGAGCATTTTAGTGTGACGGACTAAAATATTCAATTCGGTCCTATTGTTTGAGAGCTGAAGTGTAGATGTTAGCCCTCGGGCGAGGGGATCGTGGGAGCTCGAAGTGGCGGTCGGTATCCTCCCAGCCTAGCCGCAGATTCAGTAATCAAACATAGGATTAGTCAATATTCTTTACACCTGGACCAAAGGGTAAAGAATAGGAATGCTCCTATTTGTCACAATACCTTAACATTTTTTATTTAAATTCATAAATCACTTAAATTTCTAAACAAGGGGAAAGATACTTTTTCTGAATAGTTAAGACTTATTTAGTAATTAGTTTTATTTCTTGCACTTGCAATTCATATTAATTTTCTTCTTAGTTAATTTATCTAATTAAAATACTTAGTTTACTTTATTGCGCTTAAATTCAGAATTCCAAATTTTTTGTATATTATTATTATTATTATTATTATTATTATTATTATTATTATTATTATTATTATTATTATTATTATTTTAAAATTAGCTGTTATTTAATTTTCTCTTTCCCTGTGGGATCGATAACCAAGACTCCACTAGAGCCCTGTATTACTTGATACGATACGTATACTTGCGTAGCATCCACAACATAAACAATTACAATTCTATACATATAATATAGCGTGGTCAAGTTTTTGGCTTCGTTGCAATCAAATTAAAAATATCATAATATGAAATTGTGGGTCATAAACCCTGTTTAATTACTTTATATTAAGCAGGAGAACTTGTTAGCTTATAAAATTGGTTCGCAGACCAAACAGATGTCACAAATCTTCTAGCTTATTTAATCGAGCCCCATCATCAAGCTGTATGTCTACTCTTCGGGATAGATATATGATTTGTGATGCGGTGCTCGTTTATATAAACTATTTGGGATGTGAGATCGGTTTGATTTCATATCTTAAAATTTTCAAACATAAAGTTATTTTCAAAATCAAATGTTTCTTTCTAAAACTAGATATATATATATATATATATTTAAATTTAAATTAAATTTAAAATTCGCCGACAACTTCTGTAGGAGACCCCTTTTTTAAAAAAATCAACACTCAACCTAAAAATATGCCGACGACTTCTGGTGACTGTGCTGGGGACTAGTTCTTCTCTCCATCCTAATGAGATGGTTTTATTTTCATAAATCGATAGTGAGTCTATATCCCTAGTGGACCATAACTACCATTCTTTCCGTTGGCATGCCACGTTCATTTCTATCTTGAACGAGTATAGCCATCTTCTCATAAATTTAGGAGCCACTGTTTAGACACCCCTAAATAAAGAGGTTCCAAAATCCTTTTACCTCTTTTCTGAGGTGGGGTGGACCCCCAATAGGTGTTAGCTTAGGAGCGGTCCCTCGGGTTGAGAAGCCTTACGAGAATTTCTCTCCCTTTTCAATTCCGAACCGGATCCCTTTCTTTTTCTATAAATCTCCGTTCTTTAAACATTTCGTTCCTAACAAACAAATCTTATAATAAACAACCCTTTAATAAACAAATTCTTTTAAATCATAAATACATTAAGATAAACAAAAATGTGTTCAAACTCTTTATTTTTTCATCCTAAATTTTGTGAAAAAAGGAAGCATAATTTGAGACTAATACTCAGAATCTACTCTGCATAAAATGTCTGCCCCAAAGTTAATCTTCTCCTTCACCAACGGAATAGACTTCACCGTTTACAAGGATGAGCTACCCGACAATGGGATCATCCGTTTTGGACAAGAATTTTACAATACAGAAATCAAGTTCGCTGACGTCACTCTCTTTGCACTAATGGACAAAGTGCCAGAAACTGAGAAACCCCTGATTGAGTTCAACCTGAAGTCGACTCAAGAGTTTCCTTCCCTGCAAAGGGTTCTAGCTGAAGGAAGTACTGCTATTTGTGGGAGGACTGTTGTCTCTTCCCCCACTGGTCTAGTCATCTCTGCACCTACCCCGGCTTCTGCCAAACTAAAGGGGAAAGAAATCCAAGTCTGTGATGAGCCTGTCACCGTGGAGGGTATAGATTTTGCTACAATACCATCTATTTTTGAGATTGGGTCCAGTTCAAGAGTTGCACCCCTAACTTGGACTCAAAAGGAGAAATAGAAGTAGGAAGATAGCCAGGATTGAGAAAGCCAAGGCTGCTGAAGTTACATTCTTGGAAGAGATCCCTGAACTGCCTGAGTATATACCTATGTTGGAAGGGAGTAGGTTTCACCCCTCTCTGCTGCATCAGATGAAGAAGACGTCTGAAAAATTGCCTCTACATTACCCCAACCAGCACACTATAGTAACTGCACAAGAAAAAGGGTTAAGACTACTCCATTTGCTCGGCTACAAGCTGTGATAGAAAAATTGGCAAAGAAAGAAAGATGCCCCGTGTCAAAAATCCTAAGAAGAATGGGACGAGTGCCAGCTAGATCCCGCCTCGGACCGCGAGTAGAGCCTGTCACTGTCGTAGAGAAACCAAGGAAGATAATGAGAGCTAGTTCACCTATTGTTGTATCGAGCCATCAGCTGATAGAACGTCCAGTCCTCGGCCTTCTGCTGCAAGAAGGATGGTGTGGCGACCTATTATTATCGAGCCGAGACCAACACAATGTCCTGAGAAGAAAATCCTCATCAAAGATCTCGAATCAGAAGGAAGTGCTACTGCAATAAAAGAAACTCCCGAAAAAGAAGTTCAATAACCATCACACGACAACCGCGAGACCATCTGGAAGAGACCCCTAGAGGATGTTATAGGAAAGCTAAGGATGGATATCTGACGGTTAGCAAAAGAAAGAGGAGAAAAGTTGGAAAACAAAGTTGATTCATCAGAGTTCATGGATGAGGTGTATGTCGAGATCAACATGGTTGAAACACGAGCATCGTCAGCTTCACAAGGTGCTCCGGTAGCTATGGAAACAGATGAACTAGAAGTGATGAGAGCACAGCTTCGGGAAAGAGATGACACAATTTCCCAGATGGTAAGGAGGATGGAAGAGATGGCTGCTGCTTTAGCCACTCTCCAAATTCAGGTGCAGCCTTAGAAAGAAGCAACCCTAGAAATCATCCATATTGTAGATGGAGGAAAAGAGATCACATCCGTCAACGGAGATGAGCCACCAAAGAAGGATTCTGCACATAGCATGATTCCCAAAAGGACATTAAAAACATGGTAGAACAGTAGGTGCGAGAAGCTTTAGCACAATCCAAGAGTGGAGCATCTATTCAGACGGGTAGACCTTACCCTGAAGAATTTGATGCTGTCCAATACCCAAAAGGCTTCATAACACCTCTATTTAAGACTTTTGATGGAACGGGAAACCCCCGGCTGCATGCCACACATTTTTGTGCTAGTTGCTGCAATGCCGGTGGGAGTGACGCTTTACTCTTTAGTCAGTTCGTTAGTAGTTTGTCAGGAATTGCCTTTGACTGGTACGCAGAATTGCCAAATGGTTCAGTTAAGACCTTTGTAGAGTTAGAAAACCTCTTCGTTAAGCGGTTTGTCGGGACTCGATACCACATCACTATTGGTGATCTAGTGGTGGAGCACCAGAAACCGAACGAAACTCTAGTGGATTACATACTTCGATGGAGAAACTTAAGTATGAAGTGTGAACCACAGCTACAGGAACAACATGCCATCGATATTTTGCTGAAAAGCATCCACAACACGATAGCGCTTCTCCTTAAAGGATTTACAATCAAGACTTTTGAGAAGCTGCTTAGCAAGGCCGGGAGCTTACAAGAAGAGGCAAAGAAGTTAAGTTTCGTGGACAAGATCGATAAACAGAAACTGGTGAAAACATTTGAAAAGAAGTCCGGAATCATCGCGACAGTAGATAAGGTTAAGCAGCCAGTGCAGATACAGCCAAAGCGGCGATAGCCTAGCTATCAACCACCGCAAATTATTTACCAACAGCCTCAGAAGGGTTATCAACAGCCTCGACTGAGCTATCAGTCGCCTCAGCATTATGAACCACCGCCTCGTCCATAGCATACCCTGAAAGATTTTCTGAATAAGGAATATCCATTCAAAACTGAAGAAGTAGCGAAAATGTTCCGCAGTTTAATGAAGACACCTGATTTTCAGCTAACAGAGCCCAAGAGGCCGGAAGAGGTCAATAAGAAAGATCATCCAAACTATTGCCCTTACCATCGGATGCTCGGGCATAAGATAGAGGATTGCATCACTTTCAAGATTTAGCTTGACGACAATCTCCGGAAAGGGAACATAACGATCCAGAAGGAATACATGAAGGAACCCCAAAAGGGAGGTTCCGTCAATGTTATTTCAATGGATCATATTGTTCTGATAGACCCTTACACGACCCATGATGGATGGAGTACCGTCTAGACAAAGTCTTCAAAGAAAATTTTGGATCATATCCAGAACGCTTCGATGCACGCTTCAACTCAAAGTTTGAAACCTGCCAAGCTGGCACTATCTCTTGCGATCGAATAACTGCCTCAGAAGGAAGAGAAGATCGTGGAAGAAAAGAAGATCGAGGCTCCAAAGAGTAGACTAGGGGCTGCTTATCCTAGGAAAGTTGTTTCTGATTCAGGGGAGAAATCCATCGAACCTCTGACTCTGTATGATATTTTCTCGCCCCAGCGGGATCTTATAATGATGAGTGATTTGGTGTTGGCTACGTTCTGACAGTTTCTAACGATTACGTAACTAACGAAAACCTAGCTAATTCGGATCTCGATTTTGATACAAAAAATGATTCTCAAATCATACTAAGCCTTAATGACCACGAAGAAGGAGAAGACGTTCACAAGGATGTCTACGAAAGCTCCATAAGCGACTGGTCTATTTGTTAATTTCAAGGAGCTCCGATTGCGATAGAACTAAAATCATCAGATTTCGAACAGAAGAGCCAGTCGTTCCAATTCAAGAGGATACACCGGCAGATTCAGTACCAGATGCAGAACAAATAACTGAAGTCAATTTAAGAAGTGAAAAAGTTCTACCCCCGAGAATGGGTCCAAAAGATAAAGGAAAGCAGGTGGTTGCTCAGGAAGAGCCAACCCTAGCAGAGGAATTGCCCATTCGGGAGGATACCAAGGAACATGGTAATAAAGTAGGCTACAATGTGATAGCCCATCTTAGGAAGCTACCAGCCCAACTAAGCATATACGACGCTCGATCCTGTCAAAGGAGATGAGAGAAACTCTGATGAAGGCTTTACTTGATCCATACATTTGTTTAGCTCAAATGGCCGGTAATTCCTTCGACGAGGTTTGCTCGTTAAAAGAACAGCTAGGTGTTACCTTCACGGATAATGAGAACAGCTTATCACAACCGACTGTTGTATATTTCAGTCACTGTTGGAAAGTTTATGCTTTCCAGAGTGTTGATCAAGGAGCATCAATCAACATAATGAGCCTTCAAACGTTAGCATATTTGTAAATTGATGCTTCCAAACTTGAAACAGATAAGATATTATTAAGAGGGTTCAATCAGAAAGGAGAAAGAGCTCTTGGATCAATAATACTTTTAATAAAGACCGGTGACTTAGCAAAGACAACCGCAATATTCCACATAATTGATTCTGAAACATCATTCAACACTCTACTGGGTCGGCCATGGATCCATGAGAACCGGATGGTACCGTCATCTCTGCACCAGTGCATAAAATATTATGAAGGAGGAGAACAGTATATCAAGGGTGACTTGAAACCATTCTTTCTGCATGAAATCAGAATTCATGATGCAGTCTATTACGCTCCTAAAAAAAATAATCTTTTCCAGAAACACCGTACCAAATGAAGCAAAAGAAGTGCAAGACGATAAAGAGCCGGAAATTCTAGTCCAACAGTTACTCACCACTCCCTTACGGCGAGATGGTGAAGGTTTGTCCAGAACTCGCACCCGAGGTCGAGGCTGGGAACGGGGTCGTGGAAAAGACATTTTAACAGTTGGACAGAAGAAATCAGTCATCGACTTTGATTGGGAGACCAGCTCCGAAGAAGAAGAAATCAAGAAAGAAGCAGCAACAGAAAATCAAAAGAAACCCCAGTACAAGATCTCTCTCGAAGATGAAATGAATGAAGAATATAAATCAATGTATGAGAAGATTTACCATTATATACATACTATGACCCTGACCCCGATCCATTCTAATAAAATCAAGGGTATGGCGGTCAAGGAAGTGCATGGTGGTGGTACTAAACCGATCAAATTCTACCGTGGTGCTTCTTCTTCCAATAATGTAAAAGATGTACAATTTGAAGATGTTACTTCTTCTGAATTAATGGAATTGCCTTTCGAGTGGTTTTCTCCTTGTGTTCAAAATTTAATTCAACGTGGTGTCTTATCTCGACGATGGACAAAATGTCAACCGGCCTCTCAATTCAAAACATGGTATAAGATTCAGCACGGTAGGATCAGTTGATGATACGTGATTTTTCTTGGTTGTCACTTGCAAGCCTAATGAAGACTGCTTGGAAGCCTTAGAAGATCTCGAAGATCTACCAATCGGAGATGCTCCGCCAGAACTCGAAGAAAAAATTTAATCTACAATATATGAGTTAATGGATGTTAACTTAGGTACTAGCGAAGAGCCTAGGCCGACCTTTGTTAGCTCCTTACTCAATAAAGAAGACTCTGAAGAGATAATCAAGCTATTAATGGAGTTCAAAGACTGTTTTGCTTGGAGTTATGATGAAATGCCAGGATTAGCTCCAGATGTCGCAGTTCACAAGTTGGGAGTAGATCCCACTACCGTTCCAGTCAGACAAGCTCCGAGAAGAATGCGTCTGGAGATTGAGCAACAAGTTATAGCTGAAGTTAGGAAGCTAATAGATGCTAAATTTCTCTTTGAGGAACAATATCTAACTTGGTTAGCCAATGTGGTACCAGTCAGAAAGAAGAATGGTCAGATCAGAATCTGCGTAGATTTCAGAGATTTAAACAAAGCATGTCCAAAGGATGAATTCCCAATACCAACTCAAGAATTGATGATCAGCATTGCTTCAACACATGAAGTCTTCTCATTCATGGATGGATCATCAGGATACAACCAGATAAAGATGTCACCAGAAGAACGCCGATCTGGGTATACTTCTACACAGTGATGTCATTTGGATTAAAGAACGCAGGAGCAACCTATCAAAGAGCAATGACAAGGATTTCTGATGATGTCATTCACAACCAAGTCGAGTGCTACGTGGATGATGTTGTTATCAAGAGTAAGCTAAAGGAAGATCACTTGTATGATTTGAGAATTGTTTTCGAGCGGTTAAGACAATATCACCTTAAGATGAATCCCTTGAAATGCACCTTCGGCGTTACCTCTGGGAAATTCTTAGGATTTGTTGTTAGAAATCGTGGAATTGAAATCGATTCGGAGAAGATTAAAGCTATCTTAAAAATGCCACCTCCCAAAATCTTAAAACAACTACGATCTTTTCAAGGAAAGTTGGCAGACGCTTTCTTTCAAATTTGTCAGGAATGTGTCAGCCTTTTTCTGCATTAGTCAAGAAGGATGCCAGGTTTACTTGGGACTCCAAATGTCAACATGCCTTCGATGACATTAAATAGTATTTAATGACACCTCCTGTTTTAGTAGCCCCAGCCTCGGGTAAACCGTTGATACTTTGTACCGCAGTTTTAGACGACTCTCTCGGAGCCGTGCTAGCCCAGGTCAATGACGAGGGAAAATAAAATGCTCTCTATTACCTAAGCCGTCATCTAATTCTGATGGAAGTAAAGTATCCTCCTATTATGAAGCACTATTTGGCCCTAATCTTCGCCGCACAGAAGCTAAGGCACTACATGTTTTCTCATAAGGTCAACCTTATTTCGAATTTTAATCCATTGCAATATTTGATGACCCGTCCGACACTTTCCAGCAGACTTGCTAGATGGTCAATGATACTATTACAATTCGATATAAATGTTGTCCTCTTCGTGCCATAAAGGGACAAGTCCTGGCTGACTTCCTTGCAGCACACCCTTTATTGGCAGAATCGCCTCTCAATGATGACTTGCCAGACGAGCAGATAATGAGCCTAGAAGACCCCGATGATCAACGTTGGGAATTGTACTTTGATGGAGCATCTTCTGCATAAAAAGATAAAGAATCGCAAACAATAATGCCAGGTAAGGCAGGAATCAGACTAATCTTTATAACACCGGAGCGGGGAATATTAAGGTATTCCTACCATCTAATAGAACCGTGTACAAACAATGAGACATAATACAAAGCCCTTATAACCGGACTGGAATTAACCATTAAGATGAGGATAACGAACATCAAAATCTATGGAGATTCTCAGTTGATCATTGAACAGGTCGCCGGACAGTACAGAATTCTAAAGCCAAGACTCGAGCAGTACTTTCAGTACACCATGAGATTGTTGGAGCAAATTCCAAATGTAACAATCTATAAGATTCCTATAAGAGAAAATGATCTCGCAGATGCGTTAGCCCGCCTTGCAAAGGAATTTTCCTGCTTGCAGGATGAGCCAGTTGAAATGTCAGTTCAAGGATGACTGGTCCTATCACAGCTCGACATAGATACAATACATAAATCATAAGGAAAAGAAAATGAATCAGTTGTTGTAGTAATAGAAGTTACAGAAGATTGGCGACAACCATTAATAGACTACTTGCAAATAGGAAACCTACTGGACGACAAGTTGATAGCCCATCAAATCAAGAAAAGAACTCTGTCTTACGCATTAATAAACAACACGTTATACAGAAGGTCTTTTGATCAGATGTGGCTAAGACACCTGAGCGGGTCCGAGGCTCGTGAAATTGTTAAAGAAGCACACTCAGGACTTTGTGGCGCTCATCAGTTGGGTCTGAAAATGAAAATGAAGATTGAAGGACGAGGGTACTATTGGCCCTCAATGATTACCAATTGCATGAAGATTGCCAAAAGTTGTCACCAGTGTCAAGTGCATGGAGTGGTTCTACATCAACCTTCAAATGTGCCACATCCGACAATCACGTCGTGGCCATTTGAGTGTTGGGGCACAGATATTGTGGGTCCGATAGAATCGCCTTCTTCAAGAGGACATCGCTTCATTCTTGCAACTATAGATTACTTTTCTTAGTGGGCAGAAGCGGTACCACTCAGAGAAGTGAAAGCACATCACGTGCTACAGTTCTTCAAGAATCAAGTCATCTATAATTTTGGGGTACCGCACAAAATTATCTCAGATAATGGGTCCGCATTCAGAAGCACGAAGATCAACAATTTTGTCAGAAGACACGGGATCGACTGGCACTATTCAACAATCTACTACCCAAGAGCGAACGGTGTGGCCGAGGCTTTTAATAAAATTCTCGTCCAAATCTTAAAGAAAACATTGGACGAAAATAAAAGAAATTGGCATGAAAAGTTGTTAGAAGCCTTATGGTCCTACAAGACAACATTCAGAACTCCCACCCAGTCTACGCCTTACGCCGTAGTGTACGGGTCCAAGGCTGTTCTACCCTTAGAGGTTCAGCTTCCATCTCTCAAAATTGTGGTTACAAACAAGATCACCATAGAAGAAAATGCCAGAATACGACTAGAAGAGTTGAAAAGCTTGGAAGGGAAAAGACTTTCAGCTTAGCAGAATTTGGAACTGTATCAAGCCAAGATGATCCAGGCCCATGATAAATTAGTCCGTCCAAGGACATTCAAAGCCGATGACTTGGTTTTGGTTCTCAAAAGACCTATTCTTGCACATCGCAAGATAGGTGGTAAATTTGAACCAACTTGGGATGAGCCATTCGTGGTCGAGACAGTTTAATCAGGAGGTTCCTACGAGCTTGTAAATTGCCGTGGAGAACGACCTATGCTTCCAATTAATGGATGATATCTAAAGAAGTATTACGTAACCTGATGTTTCGAAGGATGAATCCTCATTCCTAGAAGCACAGGCACAGTAATTACTTATGACTGGGTCCAAACCCAAAAATATAAAATATAAAAAAAAGTGGATGATAAAGAAAATCATTAAAAAAATGTTAAAGGAAAACATGTGAAATCATGATAATAATGTTTTTATCCTTCCTTTCAAATCGAGTCTCTCTCTTGATCTTTCTTCATCTTTTACTACTCCTTTTTAAATTTGAAATAAATGAATAAAAGCTCTTCATTAATAAACAATTTTTTTTCTACTATTCTTGTGTTTAGTACAGCCCCTGATCCTTTCCTTGTTTTTCGCAGGGAAATGTCGAACGGGCGGTTGGTTCTGAACTTTAAAAATGGTGTGAGTCTAGCACTCGATAAAAAGAGGATGAATGATGGAGCCGTAATTGAGATCGACTCTGACTTCACACTAGCTGGGCTACAGTACAAAGAAAATGATTGGACTCCGATTGATCGGGAAGAGCTCCGCAGCCATACAGTGATGAAATTGGGTGGCTCAAGTCAACCATCTACCAGCAAGAAGAGAAAAGTAAATACCACTCATGCAACAGGAGAAGATAAGAAAGTTAAGTCCGTTGCTGCTACAGTGAAGAGTAAGCTTGTCAGTGCCATGCCCGCAAAAATCTAAGGGGTAAGGAGAGCTACTCTCACTGCCACCCAGCGGAGGAACAAGAATCACCGCATCCTCAAGATGTTAACCAAGTTAGCAGCAGATCTACATGAAGAGACAGTTGCTACCGGCAATACAAATACTCTGAAGAAATTGGTTCTTCAGGAACCAGAAAAGAGGAGATCAACTCCAAGGAAAGCATAACAGATAAAAGAAATCCCAAAGAAAGCAGAAACAAAATCAGCGCCTCGACGCAAAATAAATGCACCAGTTTTAAAGAGTGTTGCGAAAGCAACCCTTGAGGATGTCCCGATAGAGATTATCCCCGAGGAGCCAAGACATACAGGAGAGCGTACCGGGGTTGAACCATACATTCCCCATTACATTACTAGACCTCGCCGATTGCAGATAATTCCAGAATATGAGTTGGAGAGAATGCAAAATGTTGAAAAGAAAACTTTCGAATACTTCGAGTGAATTGGAGGCAAGAGGATCAACATCTTAGAAGGCCTCGAGCTGCATACAGATGTTTTCTCAGATTACAAACAACAACAAATTATACAAAGCATTGTTGAACTTCAGAAAATGGGCCGAGCTGGTCGTCTGAGGGAGAAAACTTATTCGGAACCCCGAAGGTGGATGCCAGGAAAAGGAAGAGTTACGATCTAGTGCGGATGTTGCTACAACTTCACAGTAGACAGAAAAGAAAATCCACCAGGAATACTCCGTCGCAGTGAGGTGGATCCGATGTCGAATGTTATTAAAAGAATGGTAAAGAGGATGATAACATGGAGGGTATTACCTACAGATTACATACCCAATAGCTGCATCATTAACATTTACAAGGAGGGCGACTGCATACCTCCACACATAGACCATCATGATTTTGTTAGACCATTCTGCACAGTGTCTTTTGTCAACCAGTGCAATATCATGTTCGGATCTGACCTCCGGATAGTAGGCCCCGGAGAATTCCAAGGGCCTATGGGGATACCACTACCAGTTGGTTCTGTCATGGTGTTAAAAGGGAATGGAACTGACATCGCAAAGCATTGCATTCTAGGAGTGCCTGTTGAGCGGATCTCTGTTACTTTCAGGAGGATGGAGGACAAAAAAATACTTTTCCACTTCCAGCCAGATCTAGAGTTTGAGAGTCTCCGGCCCTAGGAGCTGTGAGTTACATAGGAGATAGCACACCTCCAATGCACATCCATACGGCATTCCTGCCAAGGCTGGCTTGGAAGGTGATGTTATTGTCCATGTTTCTCAGTATTCAGACATGGATTTTGACAGCTGCTTTTAGAAGAAACTAGAAGAGTCTTACACAATCCGTTTTGGATTTATATGGATTGTATGAGATATTAATTTCTCAAGGAAAATATCATCATATTTTGAATCAAGTTGTATGATGTATTTTCAATAAGAATGGAATGAAGACGACCATGACATGTTTTTCCTTTACCTCTTTTTGTGCAAATTGATTGGGAAACACCGTTAGATTAAAAGAACTTCGAACAAAGAACAAAGAAAAAATAAAAATAAATGAAAACTCTCTTTTATGAAAAATTTGAACGTCTAAACAAACTACAAATAAACACGAACTACAAATAAAAATGAAGTCTAAATTAAAAATCAAGTTAAAATCAAATTACAACAAGCGACTAAGACAAATTCCTGAATCTGAAATCCCCAGCCTTCGGCAATTCTAAAATCTCTTTTTGACTCTCCGTATTTCCTTCCCTCTTTTTAGAAGGTCGACTGAATCTACTAACAAAATAACATGAAAATTTTCAATTTGGTTCAGATGGCATGGATTCATATCCTTCGCCAAATAATCAGACTTTGATCGATCCTCGTGGGACGTGAAACACTTTCACGTCTCATTCCAAATCTTCCACTAAACTCAAATCTCCATAGCAAATTTCAAACCCTTTAAACCTTCGAGATTGGAACCAGTTTCCATTTCTCTTTAGACCTTCGAGATTGGAACCAGTTTTCATTTCTCTTTAGTCCTTCGAGATTGGAACCTGATTCCAATTCTCTTTAAACCTTCGAGATTGGAACTAGATTCCAATTCTCTTTAGACCTTCAAGATTGGAAACAGTTTCCATTTCTATGTAGACCTTCGAGATTGGAACAAGTTTCCATTTCTCTTTAAACCTTCGAGATTGGAACCAGATTCCAATTCTCTTTAAACTTCGAGATTGGAACGAGTTTCCATTTCCCTTTAGACCTTCGAGATTGGAACCAGTTTCCAATTCTCTTTAGACCTTCGAGATTGGAACAAGTTTCCATTTCTCTTTAGACCTTCGAGATTGGAACCAGACTCCAATTCTCTTTCAACCTTTGAGATTGGAACCAGTTTCCATTTCTCTTTAGACCTTTGAGATTGGAACCAGTTATCATTTCTCTTTAGATCTTCGAGATTGGAACCAGATTCCAAGTCTCTTTAAACATTTGAGATTGGAACCAGATTCCAATTCTCATTAAACCTTCGAGATTGGAACCAGATTCCAATTCTCTTTAAACCTTCGAGATTGGAACCAATATTCTTTTCTCCTTAGACCTTCGAGATTGGAACTAGTTTCCATTTCTCTTTAGACCTTCGAGATTGGAACCGGTTTCCTTTTCTCTTTAGACCTTCGATATTGGAACCAGTTTCCATTTCTCTTTAGACCTTCGAGATTGGAACCAGATTTCAATTCTTTTTAAACCTTCGAGATTGGAACCAAATTCCAATTCTATTTAAACCTTCGAGATTGGAACCAGTTTCAATTTCTCTTTAGACCTTCGAGATTGGAACCAATTTCTATTTCTCTTTAGACCTTTGAGGCTGGAACCAGTTTCGATTTCACTTTAGACCTTCGAGATTGGAACCAGTTTCCATTTCTCTTTAGACCTTCGAGATTGGAACCAGATTCCAATTCTCTTTAAACCTTCGAGATTGGAACCAGTTTCCATTTCACTTTAAACCTTCGAGAGTGGAACCAGTTTCCATTTCTCTTTAAACCTTCGAGATTGGAGACCTTCGAGATTGGAACCAGTTTCCATTTCTCTTTAGGCCTTCGAGATTGGAACCAGTTTCCATTTCTCTTTAAACCTTCGAGACTGGAACCAGATTCCAGTTCTTTCTAAACCTTCGAGACTGGAACCAGATTCCAGTTCTCTTTAATCCTTCAAGACTGGAACCAGATTCTAGTCCTCTTTAACCCTTCCAGATTGGAACCAGATTCTAGTTTTCTTTAAAGCTTCGAGACTGGTACCAAATTCCAGTTCTCTCTTTCGAGGCCGGTACCAAATTCCGACTCTCTTCCCGAGATTGATACCAAATTTGAACTCTCTCCTTCCGAGGCTGGTACCAAATTCCAGATCTTAGTTCGAGATCAGTACCTAAATTTTGATTCTCATCCTTTTCAATAGATACTTAAACTCTGATTCTCCCTCTGAGGCTGGTACATAAATTCCAATTCTCTTCGCAATCCTGAGGTTGGAACCCAGGTTCCAATTCTCATTTCAAATCTAGATTTCCTTGAATTGATTTTTAATTAAACCTTAACCGAAAGTGAAACTCAGAACAAATCAAAATCTAAACTCACACATTAAAAAAAACTTGGAATAGAAAATGAAATGAAATCTAAATCAAATTTCCCCAGATCTTATGATCTGGAATTCACCTCCTTTTCTTTTCCCCAGCGAGAGTTCAGGGATCTCCAGTCTTGGAGATATACTCGATACTCCCCAGCGAAAATTTGTTTCTACTCTATTCTAAGTGTGTCACTAAGAAGTCTGTGTTCGTTTTGTTGATCTCTTTGGTCAACGCCAATACGTGCGGTGTGCTTGGTTAGCACACAACACCTATTGGGGGTCCATTTGTTGACCTCATTTTTGATGAGGTATTTTTTCTTCTCTCTCTTTAGTACCTAGGATCTAGCCTTAGGATTTCCCTTTGACTATCTTAGAGGACAAGAAATGGAACCCACCACTTAGAAATTAAAACACCTCTTAACTCCCAACAAACCCCATAATTTTGATTGTAAACCCCTAAGTCACTTAGAAGGTTAAGATCAAATGTGGAGGTTTAAGGGATGAGTTCCCCATAGGACTCTTTGGCCTTAGGACTACCCTGGGTGGCCTGGTCTGGTGAGGGTTTACCTCCACACATTACATTTTCACACACATTCCAATCCTAAAACCATTCATACCTAGCTTGACTTCCTGACTCATGTAGGTAATTCATATGGATGGACCCCTATGCCTTTGGCTAAGAGGGTTAGGAACAACATAGTGAATGCCTCAAATGAGTCCTCTCATGGCTCTTATGGGCTTGATATGGCTTCATGGCTCAACCAAAGTAATTCCATTCTTCTCAAACTTGATCAATCTTCATTTTTTCAAAATTTCAATTTTTGGACCCCCGGGGCCCTACACCCACCAAGCCTACCAAATGCCCTTGAAGATGCCCAAAATTTGCAAAATTACCTAACTTTCCCGAAATTCCTCAAAATAAATCCTAAACATTTCCCCCAACTCAAATTGATCATCCTAAGCCAACTATACTAAAAATTCCAAAAATACCCCCCAATACCCTCCAAATACCCAAAATACCCTTTTAACCCAAAAATTCCAAAAAAATCAGAAAATTCCCAAAAAATCCCAAATATTCCCAATTTCATTTTGTTCAACTACACCATATGCAAATTTTGTCAATTTAACCCACTTTTATCAAAACCCCCAATTTGACCCATTTTTAACCCAAATGGACACAATGTCCCACTAAACCAACCCAATTGACTAAATGTTAATCTAATTCAATTCTAAACATCAATTCAATATCCCCATTATCAATTTAGAACAAATACAAGCCCAATTTGATTAACATTTGGATCCAATTCCAATTTGAAGCTTAAAGCCCAATTTTGGCCCATGACCTAAACTTAGCCCAAACTAACCCAACTCAACTCCAATTAACCCCAAATCTTTTCCTAAACCTTCCTAATATCCCCATAAACAAAACACTAACAAGATTTATCCCAAATTTGAACCTAAACTCCACCCAAACCTATCCCAAACCATAAATCCCCTAAATTGGCCTAAACCCACCATAAACCCAAAAGGGCCCAAATCTCAAAATCAAAGCCCAACCAAAGTTGAAAACTCTTTTTGACACTCCCATAAACATTTCTCAACATTAATTTTACTTCAAATCTAACCTTAGCCCGACCTTAGCCCATGTTAGCCCAATTTCACCCACTTTGGCCCCTTTACCAAAAAAGCCCAAATTAAATCCAATTCCACTCTAAATGATACCAAATCTTTTCTAAATTGTTCATGACACATCCCTATAGTAAACCCAACATTTTCTTGGCCAAATCCTTCACAAAATCTCCATCCACCAGTTTGTTTTCAAACCTAAAGGCCCACTTTCTTAAACGATTCTAAAAGCTCATTGTCACAAAATCCTTAAAGCCCAGCATTGGCTCTAAAGCCCACATGGCAATTTCTTTTCATCATAACTTTAATTGATATCACCCCTAAGTTTCAAAATCATCATTAAACCATTCCAAATCAAGCTTCATCCAAATTTCCACCAAAATGCCAAAATTCATAAAATCCCCTTTCATGAAATTGACCAAATGTTTTCCCAAGCCAAATGAGGCCATGGAGCCATGCATAAGCCATATTCAAGCGATGGGAGTCACTTTACACCTCACCATGTCATTTATGGCAAATAGAGGGGACCTCTTTCTTAATCCTTCATTAAGCTTTTTAACCCCATTCATGTCACACTCTAAACCAAGCTTAGCGGCCTCACCATTGAAAGAGACCTCACCACTCTCTCTTGGGTGACCCAAATGATTCCTCCCAGCCCAAAGTCAAGCCTTGGGGAGGTGCACCTAGCCTAAACCATGCCTTGGACCAAAATGTGCCCAAAATACACTCTCCCCCATTCCACTTAAATCAAACCTTTTTACACATGGCAACAGCGAATTGAGCTCACAAACATCAAGCCCTAACCCCCTTGACCTTGAGGTTGACCCATGCCTGGCTGGCCAGCTACCACAGTCGCCAGAAAACACCAGGCCGAGAGCACCCATTTGATTCAAAAAATTCAAACTCACTAGCTGAGTTGGTCCCAACTCAATTAGACAACATTGCTGTTCTTCCCTTGACCAAGGCAGCTGATCCCAAGCCCTAACTCCCCCTGGGAGGCCCTCCAGCCATGTCTATTTAAACCCACCACCTTCTCGGCCAAACAAGGTGATGAACCAGACCTAAACAAAACTCTGCCAAAATTGCTCCAGGACCTTCTCCTAGCCTAGAGCAATTGATCCCCACTGTTCTCCTGCCCTAAACCCCATTGATTGAGCTCAATTTTAGAGCTCAATTCTCAGCCCAGAATAGGACATCCCTGGAACCTCCACCAAAACCAAATTAAACTCACCCACACCTGCACAGGACTAAGAGAAGAAGTTCTCTAGTGGAAGCCCCCTCACCAGGCCAGCCATTCTCTCTATCGACCAAGCTTTGAAATCGGGCATGGTGGAAGTTGTACCTAGGAAATTCCCATAGTCAGAGACATCATCTGGAGCTTCCTTGGGTGCAATCGAAGGTGCCACAACTCTCTTATTGAAGCTTCACTTCTCAGAGCCAAGGTATAGACCTCACCTTCCTCCCGAGCTTCCAGTGATTCTCTGTTTTGATTAGCTTAGTTTCATAGCATGTAAACTTTATGGATGTGTTTGTCTCTTCAAGACGAATCCATAGAGTATAAGAACACAAAAATCTGTTGAGAAATGAGAGAGTTCTTAGGGTTTTAGTGTGGACGGTCACGGGCGCACACTAGTCGTAGACGATGACCAGGCGCCGTCCGATCAAGCGTGTATCGAGCGGACGATCCAGATTGCGCCAGACCAGAGAATGTTACATGAACCGCGGGCCCCTGGAGCGCTGAGTCAGATGGCGGCATCGAATGGGAGTGCATCGCGTGGACTTTCAAAGCTGCCGAGTATGAGTCGGCGCCGTGTGGATAAGTAGGAAAATATGGATTTTTTTTATTGATTTAAATACCTAGAACTTAGAAAATTCATATCTTTGTGTAGAAAAAATCATAAAAATAAAATAAAAATACTCTCTTGTTCAGTGAATAGAGGAGAATAATGTGGAAAAGAAATCAAGTTATTTTGATGAGTATTTTATTTTTAATTATTTATTTACTTAGTTTAGTATTTTAATTCTCCATTTACATAGACAATTCACCATGGCATGAGACCATAGGGTTTTTGAAGCATCTGATCTTAGAAACATTCCCTGAATTTTTCAAGGTCAGAGGCCATCTTTATGGAAAGTTATGCATTTTTCAAGTTTATGTCACTGTTTTTGGTATTTTAATTCCATTAATTAGCATATTTCTTAGAAAATTCTAGGAAAATTTGGGGAAATTTCTTAGGACTAGAGGACCCTAGGATAATTATATTTTGAGTTAATTCATTAAGAATAACCCTAATTAGCCTAATTACTCAAAACTAAATTTTAATTAATTAGGGTTAACCACACATCAAAAGAACTTGAAAACCATTCTCCACTGATCTTTAGGATCAAAGGGACCTCACATAAAAATTTGGCATCAATTCGAAATGCTTAACCCCACTAAATAAATAAATTAAGTCAAATAAATAAAATTAAACTTTAAAAATTCATAACTTCAAAAATACACTTTAAAAATTCACCAAGTTGGTTTTGGGGCTTTTCTGATGTTAGGGGATTCTATGAAAATTTAAATTGAAATTTTCTAAAAATTTTCATTTTTCACCATATTTTAATATTTTAAATAATTAAAAAATAATAAAAATTACAAAATCATTAAAAATCACAAAAATGTCATATTTCACCTCCTAATCACTTAGGAACAAACCAAATATTTTTTCCAAGTCTCAAAGTAAAGATATTGAATTTTAAATGCTTAAGACAATTTTTAATATTAAAAAATGGATTTTTCAACCTTTTCACTAAATTAATTCTAATAAATCAAAGAAAAATTAGAAAATTATAAAATTTGTTTCTCTAGACTCCTTGAGGTCAGAGATATTTAAGAAAAATAAAAAAACATATTTTTTAACCTTTATTTTATTTTATAATTAATTAACACTCTAAAATTCAAAACAATTATAAAAAATAAAATATAATTCAAAAAATCAATAAATTTGGTCCAAATGGTCCTCTGGTCATTAGAAACATTCCATAATTTTCCTAAGGATAGAAACCTTTACCTTGATCACGTTGTTGAATTTTCATTGAAAACCCTTATTTTTCATAAACATAATTATATAAATTAAATTAAATTCAGAAAAATCACATTTTCTCCTCTAATATCTTAATTGACATATGAGTGAAGTGACATAAAAATTTCAACTTTATTTGAATTCAATTTAATGATTTATGAAATAAATAAGCCTGGAGGGGCATAAAGGTGATTAAAGGATTTTAATCCTAATTAACATTTAGGCTTAATCAAAAGGGGGGGGGGGTGAAATATCTAATTTTAAAAGTTTCATTAGAAGATTGAAACCTAGAGAATTAGGGGGTAGAAACCCATTAATGATCTTACAAAATATTTAAAGTAAACCTTAATTAATTAAACAATTTGAATTTTGGAAGAATAAATTAAAATTTGGATTATTAAAATGAGAATATAATTTAGAGAGACTATAATAACTTAAACTAAAATCCCTAAATGAATCACTATAATATTTAACTTTTAATTAAATTTAAAGTGATAATTGAAATTAATAATTAAATAATTAAAAGGAAAGTGAACCTTAATTAAATTATAACTTAAAACATTAAATAATTTGATAATTAAATTGAAATAAATTTAAAACAAAAAAAATTATATTCAAAAATCACTTAAAAACAAACTTAAAACAAATTTGAAACATTAAAAATGAATTTCATAAGAATAAATTCTTAATTAAAAAAAATAATCAAACCAATTAAAAGTTAATCTAGAATATTGCAATTAAATTAAAATTAAATCATTAAAGTATAAATTAATTAATTTAAATCCCTCTTTTAATTCAAATAGTTTAAAACACTTAAGAATAAAACAACTTGAACACTATTCCAAACTTAAATTTATTAAAATTTTATAACTAAATTAAATCATTTATTCCAATTTTAAATCATTAAATTCTTTAACCAATAAATTTTCCCCTAAAGGTTTTCATTATTATAACTCTTAAGTAAAGCATCAAGTGAAACGTCACTTCACTCATAGGATAATTAAACATCCAAATTCACTGAGCAAGAAAAAAAACTTAACTAAATTCTTAAATGATGAACTAACCTAAACAAAGAAATTCATTTGGACTCGAAATAATCCCAGAAGTATTGAAAAGATGTTTAGGATTCATCCTAAGCACTTCCTCAATATGATGGGATGCTTTAGAAGAGCAATTGAATTTAATTGTTCTTTGATGAACAAAATCATCCTTAAATTAAATACAAGAACCTAGACGTCATAGGAGATGACTAGTAATAGGATTAAGAATTTGGTAGATAACCAAAACCCTTCCCTTAGCTTTACATAGGTACTTGTTATAAACATTTAAATGCCTTAACATGTAGTTTAAGTTCATCTTGGAATGACGAGAAGACTCTCCAAGAATACTTTTATTTTATTGCAATTTACTTTATTGCTATTTATTTACATGTACTGCGCTTTACTCTTCTTGCATGTTAAACTAAAACCTTTAGGATCGACACAAAACTGAAACCAAAACTAAATTAAAAGTCACAACAAGATAAAATTCACCGCCACAACATTCAAAAGATGAAACAACTCAAAATTTAATCACAAACAGAACACAAAACTACAACTATAACTAAATTAAAACATCTTGTTGGATGATTAGGAATACCTCGGATGATGTAACCTACGTGTTGCTAAAAGGATTTCCCACGGTCTAAATGAAAGTGTGGAACTCATTCAGTTGAGTTTAGCAAATTCATCTGGACTAAGTGAATCCGATAAAAATATTGGTGCCAGAATGATGGAACCGTGGCATCTTAACCGGTGTTGTTATAATCAACTTTAAGATTCCCCTAATAAAATATTAAAAACACCTCGACTTTAAGACTTCTAAACCAAAACACTTCTCACATCTCCTGATTTTAACCTTCTAAAACTAAACCTCTACAACAACAAGGAGCTCGGGGCACGGTGGGCAGCACGACCATCGTCATCAGCAAACCTGAATCTACTTCAACAAAACTTTTCTTAGAATTAAATAACAAAGCCATAGGATTTCGAGGTAGTTTGTCTAGTGCAACATAAATCCTAAACCTGTTTGTTAGGCATTTGCATAATCATATTATGCAAATTAAGCCCTAACTCATCTTAGGATTCCGAGGTTGTTGTTCGATACGACATAAACCCTCAAATCTTCGAGGCTACTTGTGTGATTATATCATACAAATATAAGTCTAATTAACTAAAATTGACCGAATTGAAAGATTAAATATACTCTTAAATTGAAGCCAAACAATAGGATAGTTTGGGAAGTTGCCAAGATTCTTCTTGGATCCTCAGCTTCTCCAAATTATCTTCCTTTGGACTCCTAAAATTAATTGTTCCAAATTTGTGATAATCCCTTTTGAAATTCCAAAATACAAGTCCTTTGAAACCTTAAATTTTTAAATTCTTGAGAACAAAACCACTGATCATTATCGAGAGTTTTCTTAAATGATTCCCGTCATTTAAGATGTAATTAACTATAGGGGCTTGCCCTTATAGGGAACTTTAAGAACCCAGGTAATATAAACCCTGTTTTATTCCTTTTATTAAGCAGGGGAACTTATCGGCTTATAAAATTGGTTCGCAGACCAAATGGATGTCACAAATCTTCTAGTTTATTTAATCGAGCCCCATCATCAAGCCGTATGTCTATTCTTCGGGATAGATACACGGTTTGTGATGCGGTGCTTATTTATATAAACTATTTGGGATGTGAGATCGGTTTGATTTCATATCTTAAAATTTTCAAACTTAAAGTTATTTTCAAAATCAAATACTTCTTTCTAAAACTATATATATATATATATATATATATATAAACTTAAATTAAATTTAAAATTCACCGACAACATCTGTAGGCGACCCCTTTTTTAAAAAATCAACACTCAACCTAAAAATATGCCGACAGGTCTAAGACACCAATTAGACTAAACTAAATGATGTTAAGCCTTAATCAAAATAGGTTTAACAACATTAACACTAATTTGGTTTAAGACACCAATTAGACATAACTAAACCATGTAAAGCCTTAATCAAATTAGGTTTAACATCATAGACCCTAATTAGGTTCTAAGACATCAATTAGACCAAATTAAACCATGTTAAGGCTTAACCAAGTTAGGTTTAACATCATAAACCATAATTAAGTCTAACCTTACTTAATTAATCCTTAAGGCTTATATAAATTAGTCTTAATCAACTTTAAACCCTAATAAAGTATAATGATACACCTAAAACATATAATATTTTTTATGCACATTTTTATACCTATTTTTTATGATATTGCACTTTAATGGAAGGTATTTTGTGTTTTTCTTGCAAGTATGGTGAAAATGAGTAATTATGAAGAAAGTAGCAAAATTGGATCAAATTTGGAGCAAAAAAAAGGAACAAGGAAAATTTGGGCGCTGGCGGCTAAGCACCACACCTAAAATATATAGTATTTTTTAAGCACATTTTTATATCTATTTTTGATGATATTGCACTTTAATGGAATGTATTTTGTTTTTTTCATACAGTTATGATGAAAATGAGTAATTAGGATGAAAGGAGCAAAATTGGATCAAATTTGGAGCAAAAAAAATTGAAAAATGAAAATTTGGGCACTGGCGGCTAAGCGTCGCTGGGCCGGCGCTTAGCCACCACAGTTAAAAATGGAGTTTAATTTGAATTTAGCTCCATTTTCAAAGGGGATGGGATGCAAATCTTGGTGATAACTTCCATAACTTCCTTTGGGTGGAAAATTTGAATGAAGGGGTGCATTCTTGGGGGGATACATCGAATCTGGACACATTTTGAAGAGACACCAAGGCACATTTTGGTTTAATATTTAAAGAGAGTATTAGAAAAAAAAGGGAGCTCTTCCTTTACATTTTGAAGAGTAATTTCATTGCATTATTATACAGTTTTTATTTTAGTTTTAACTATGAGTAGGAGTAGAGAGTAGAAAAGAAAAAAGGTTAAGATTTGACCCTTCTTCTTTCCACTACTTTTCCTTCCTTTACTTTAGTTTAGTTTTTATTGAAGTCTGTGAAGTCTTTATTCTGAGTCATCGGAGTTTGGAGACTTGCTCTGAGGAGTAGTTTAGTGAAGAGTCGAAGTTTCAGAGGAACTTCTCGAGTCTTGTGAAGAGGATTTTCAGATAAGTGTTTACTTTTATTCTTACATTTAGTTTTTAATTAATACTTATTTTTGTTTTTTATTTTTCTTATGGTTTTAAATTTTAAATAAATGTGTTTTCGTATTTTCTCAATGCATTCTGAGTAGTTTACTTTAACTTTTTCTTTCTTAAAAGAAGAAATAAGTAACTCATGAAAAATTATTGTGGAATGTATATGTGTTTAAAGTGGGAAGAAGTTGTGGAAATTGATTCTATCAACTTTATTTACTTCATAATTTGGCCTGTTAAGACGTAAAATATGTAGTGAGATTATGTAAGATCCAATGTGGTATTGTCTTATAAAAGTTAGTAAGAATCACATGTAATTATATGGGTGAAAATTGTAGTTCATATAATTGAATGCAATATATGAGAAGATGTTTTAAAAGGGAGTAAAATTAGAAGATTTTTAGTGTGACAGGCTAAAAGCCTCTAATTTTATTTGAAGTTTTGAATTTTGTTATGAGAAGTTAGCCCCCAGGTGGGAGGAATCGAGGGAACTCTAGAGTGTGAGCTGGTATTTTCCCTGCCTAACCATGTTAAAAATGATAAAATTTCAAAGTAACCAATGTTCTTTGAAGAACCAAGTAAGGGTAAAGAATACATTTGCTTCTATTTTTCACAACAAATTTAAATACTTGCATAACAATACTTTAATAATTATTACTACTTTAAAAAAGAAAGAAAAAGATAATCTAGTTAATAGTGTTTTCATACAAATTCTAGTTAATAGTGTTTTTCAAACCGTGTTTATAGTTATTATCATTTTAATTTCTTGATTGACTTTTATAAGAAAATTTACTAAGTGAAATCAACTATCAAACTTTTCAAAATCAATAAATACTTTAAAAAGCCAATTAAAAAAGTAAAGAGATAATTTTCTTATTTCTTTAAGGATATATCACTTTCCCTCTGGGTTCGATTCTCAGGGCTTAATCAGAAAGTCTTATATTACTTGATAAACGATACATATACTTGTATAGTATCCCATATTATGAAATCATAATTTTCATATCTAAATCATCAGGACATATATTTATCCGGCGGAGTCAAGTTTTTGGGGCACATATATTTATCGGTGCGGATTCAAGTTTCTGGCGTCATTGCCGGGGAAAGAAATTAATTAAAATTATATTTTAAAGAAAATTAAGAAATTTTTAATTTTTACTTTTCTTTATTTTTGTTAGTGTGTTGTATTTTGTTTTGTTTTATTATTGTATGTGTAGTTCAGGCTCTGAGGGACTTGTGCCTTACGATTCGGAATTAGAAAGAACTATAAGAATAATTTAAAAAATTAAAAATATAAAAAAGATTAAAATATTTAAGAAATGACAAATCATCAAGATCAAAATGTTGGCATCCATCAAGAATTTAGACCTTTAAGAGATTATGTTAAGCCTACAGTGGATGAACTTCGTTGTAGTATTCAAAACCCTGATGGAGCTGCTAATTCTTTTGAGCTTAAACTTGCTATTATCCAAATGGTGTCTAATAATCAATTTGGGGGAGCAACAACTAAAGATCCTAATTTGCATCTTGCTAATTTTTTAGAGTTGTGTGCTACTTTTAAATATGATGGTGTCTCAGATGATGCTATTAGACATAGACTTCTTCCTTTCTCACTAAGGGATAAAGCTAAAATATGGTTACATTCATTAGCACCTTGATCAATTAGAACTTGGGGTGAACTGTCACAAAAATTCCTTGTTAAATATTTTCCACCACTAAGACTGCTATGTTGAGAAATGATATTACATCTTTTTGCCATTTTTAAGGGGAATCAATATATGAAGCATGGGAAAGATTTAAAGATATCCTCAGGAAATGTCCACATCATTCGATACCAGATTGGTTAATAATTCAAACTTTTTATAATGGATTAGTTGGATCTCTTAGATCGATCATCGATGCTGCTCCTGGTGGATCATTAATGTATAAACCACTTTCTGATGCTTATGCTTTAATTGAAGAAATGGCTACTAATAATTTTAAATGTCCTTCTGAAAGGTTAAATCCTAAACACGTAGTCAGTGTTTTTGAAAATGATGCTTTTACAATGTTAGCAAATCAAGTTGCTGTTGTTGCAAGGAAGATATACCAATTTGGGATGAATTTTTCTCATCCACATTCCACGATTGAAGAAATTTCATTAGGCTAAATGGTTGATTCTTATTCTTCACCAGAAACTGTGAATGCTATAATTAAGCCTAACAACCCATATTCCAATTATTACAAACTAGGTTGGAAGAATCATCCAAATTTTAACTGGAATACCAATTATCAGGGTGGTGTTAATCAACAATGGGGGAACCACCAAGTAAGCTAATTGTGGAATTGGAACAACCAAGGAAATAAAAATAATAATAGATTAACTTATCTTTCAGGTTATAATAATATTTTACATTTAAAGGAGAAGAAGTTGTCTATTGAAGAAGTGGTGTCAAATATGGGAAATCAAATACAAATTCAAGGAGCAACCATCAGAAATATTGAAAATCAATTGGGATAAATTGCAAATGCCTTAAGTAATAGATCCTAAGGAATGCTTCCAAGTAATACTGAAGTAAATCCAAGAGAAAAGAATAATGAACAAGTTAAAGAAATTTAACTAATAAGTGGAAGAGAATTGGAAGATAGAGTTCAAAAAGAAACTGAGCTAGAGAAAGAAGAGATTTAAGAACCAAAAGAGGACGCTCCGAAAGGTTTGGAAAGACCTGTTTCTCCAACTAAGGTTGATTTAGAAAAACCACCACCTCCATTTCCTCAAAGACATCATCAACTGAAGTTGGATAAGCAATTTTTTAAATTCTTGGAGATATTTAAGAAGCTTAATATTAATATTCTATTTGATGAAGCCTTAGAACAAATGCCAAGCTATGCAAAATTTATGAAGGATATTCTTAAGAAGAAAAGGAAGTTTGAAGATAATGAGACTGTTGCACTTTGTGAGGAGTGTAGTACAATAATTCAGAAAAAGCTTCCTAAAAAGCTTAAAGATCCTGGTAGTTTCACAATTCCATGTGCAATCAGAAACAAATTCTATTGAAAAGCTTTATGTGATTTGGGTACAACCATTAACCTTATGCCTCTTTCAATATTCAAAACACTGAGACTAAGAGAAATAACCCCAACTACTGTAACTCTGCAATTAGCAGATCTTTTGATCACATATCCTAAAGGAGTTATAGAAGATGTTTTGGTTAAAGTGGATCAATTTATTTTTCCTGTTGATTTCATTGTGTTAGATATAGAGGAAGATAAAGAGATACATGTTATTTTGGGAAGACCTTTCCTAGATACAGGCCGAGCCATGATAGATGTGAATAAAGGGGAATTAACAATGAGGGTTAATTATCAGATTGTTACATTTAATATTTCAAAATCAATGAAATATCCTGCTAGAGGCAAAGAAGATGAATGTCATAGGATGGATGTTATCAAATAGAAAGAGAACTTATGAAGTGAAATCATAAAGAGAAGAATTGGAACATAAGCAAAAAGAGGAGTGACTTGATTCTGAAGATTTTCAAGAGGAAGATTTAAAGTATGTTCATGAAAGTTTTGAATTGTTGGATTTGACTGAAAAAGATGAATCTTGTGGTCCATCAATTAAAAAACCTCTTGAACTTGAGTTAAAAATGCTTCCTCATAATTTGAAGTATGTTTTTTCTAGGTGAATCCTCAACTTTGCTAGTTATAATTTCCTCTCAATTAACTGAAAAAGAAGAAGTGAGTTTGCTTGAAATTTTGAAGAAGCACAAGAAAGCCTTAGGATGTACAATTGTTGATATTAAAGAAATCAATCCTTCAATTTGTATGCACAAAATTCTTATTGAAGATAATTGCAAACCGCTGGCTGATGCCCAAAGGAGATTAAATCCTATCATGAAAGACGTTGTTAAGAAAGAAATTTTAAAATGGTTGGATGTTGGAACTATTTACCCTATTTCAGATAGTGCATGGGTTAGTCCTATTCACCGTGTTCCTAAAAGGAGGAGTGGCTGTGACTGTTAATGAAAGGAATGAAACAATACCAACAAGGTAAGTTACAGGGTGGTGAATATGCATTGATTATAGAAAATTAAATCTTCCCACAAAGAAAGATCACTTTCCACTTCCATTTCTGGATCAAATGATGGATAGATTGGTTGGGCATAAATACTTTTGTTTTCTGGATGGATATACTGGTTACCACCAAATTCAAATTGCTCCTGAGGATCAAGAGAAAACTATGTTTACCAGTCCTTATGGTACGTTTGCTTTTAGAAGAATGCCCTTTGGTTTATGTAATGCCCCTGCTACATTTCAAAGATGTATGATGGTTATTTTTTGTGATTTAATTGAAAAAGGGATTGAAGTTTTTATGGATAACTTTTTGGTATTTAGAATTTCATTTGAATCATGTTTAGAACATTTATCTAAGGTTCTAAAATGCTGTGAAGAAACTAACTTGGTCCTTAACTGGGAAAAATGCCAATTTATGGTAGCAGGAGGAATTATTTTGGGACATCAGATTTCAGAAAAAGATTTGGAGGTAGATCCTACAAAAATTCAAGTTATAACTAATTTACCTTGCCCAACCAATGCAAGGGGAATTAGAAGCTTCTACAGGCGTTACATCAAAGACTTTCAAAGATTACAAAACCTTTATGGCATTTATTGGAAAAGGATGCAATTTTTAATTTTGATGATAATTGCCTCAAAGCCTTTAAAACATTAAAAGAAAAAATTAATCACTGCACCTGTCATAATTTCACCAAATTGGGAAAACTATTTGAGTTAATGTGTGATGGTAGTGATTATGCTATAGGTGCTGTTTTGGGACAGAATTATGATAAAACAAAATTATGATAAAATTTTCAAAGTTATTTATTATGCTAGAAAACTCTTAATAAAGCTCATATTACTTATACCACTACTGAGAAAGAGTTATTAGCTATGTATTTACCTTTGATAAATTTCTATCATATTTAATTGGAACTAAATGCGTTGTGCAAATAATCATTCTGCTATCAAATACTTAATGAAGAAAAAAGATGCAAAACCGAGACTGATAAGATGTATTCTTCTTTTGCATGAATTTGACTTTGAAATAGTAGATTGAAAGGGTTCTGAAAATCAAATTGCTGATCATTTGTCCAGGCTTGAAATTGAAAAATCTCTCTGTGATGTTGAAGAAATTAATGAACATTTTCCTGATGAAAAATTGTTCACTGTTAATGAGTGGTGTATTCCGTGGTATGCAGACATAGTAATTTTTTTTGTCAGTGATATTATACCCTATGGTTTGACATTTCAGGAACAGAAGAAATTTTTGTCTGATGCTAAGACTTATTTTTAGGATGACCCATTTTTATATAAACAAGGAAAGGATCTTATAATTCGAAGATGTGTACCTTTGCAAGAGACCTATGAAATTATTCAAAAATTTCATGATTCTGATTATGGGGGACATTTTGGAAGTGATAAAAATGCATATAAAATCTTACAATCCGAATTTTATTGGCCTACAATTTTTAAGGATGTGAAAGCTTATATTAAAAATTGTGATAAATGTTAGCGTGTAAGCAATATTTCTAAGAGAAATGAGATGCCGCTCAATTATATATTGGAAGTCGAAATATTTAGTATTTGGGGATTAGATTTTATGAGACCATTTACACCATCGTTCAGAAATGTTTATATTTTGATGGCAGAAGACTATGTTTCCAAATGGATTGAAGCTATTGCTTTACCTTGATTTGATGCTCAAAGTGTTGCAAAGTTTTTGATGAAGAATATATTTTGTAGATTTGGAATACCAAGAGTAATCATAATTGATGGGGGAAGTTATTTTGGAAATGCGATATTTGGAAAGTTAGCAAAGAAATACCATATTAATCATCGCATTGCTACTTCTTATCATCCACAGACAAGTGGTTTGGTTGAATTATCCAATTGTGAAATTAATAGAATATTGAAAAATAATGTTAATCCAAATAGAAAGGATTGGTCAATCAAACTAGATTATGTTTTGTGGGCCTATAGGACTACCTATATAACCCCTTTAGGAATGTCCCCATATAGGCTGATTTTTGGAAAAGCTTGTCATTTACAAATTGAACTTGAGCATAAAGCATTTTAGGCTATTAAAGAGTTCAATTATAATTTAAAAGATGCTACTGAGAAGAGATTATTGCAATTAAATGAGCTTGAAGTGATAAGGAATGAATCTTATGAAAGGGCTAAGATTTATAAGAAAAAGATGAAGTTGTGGCATGATCGGAAGATTGTTACAAAAAATCTTGTGCCGGGACAGAGTGTTTTGCTGTATAATACCAGATTGAGAATTTTTTTCTGGAAAACTTAAGTCCAGGTGGATGGGTCCTTTTGTTGTGATGAAAATTTATTCATATGGAGCTGTGGATATTCAAGATCCTAAGACTGGAAAAATATTTAAAGTTAATGGAAATAGACTTAAACCATATTGTTCAGTCAAGCAATCTAAATATGATGAGAATCTGATGTTGGGTCACTCATAATGAGTTTTGGGTTTTTCAGGCCGAAGAAATTAAACCAAGCGCTTTGTTAGAGGCAACCCATATTTATCGGTGTGCTTTACTTTGTGTTTGTTTTATGTGCTTTATTTGCTTTGTTTGGTTTGTTTTTATGCTTTTAGTGGTAGCAATTTGGAGTTTTTAAACTAAATAGAGTTTGTTTGATCTTATTTGAGGACTTAGAGGAGTCAAAATGAAACTTTGGACATTTGGCAGACCTGTGCTAAATTGAGCACTTGCAGCTAAGTGCTGTCTAGTTGGCGCTGAAGAGCCAGAGTTACAAAAAACGTGAAAAATGAGATTCTAGAAGCTAAATCATGTAAAGAAGTTTTGGATGTTATTTTGGAGTTTTAAAACGTCTTAGGGTAGTTTTAACACTTCCCAAGTCTATAAAAAGAACCTGATTTAAGTGAAACACTCGCCCCAAGTCCTATTTTCATTCCTGAGTCTTAAGAAGAGTATTTTGACTGCATCATGTCTTCCTGGGAGAATGAGATTATGAAGATGCAAGATTCTGACAAGAGTAAGTTCATTAGTGACAGTGCTAAAGAGTTATTCAATGGATTTCTCGCTGTTAGTATTCAAGGGATTGCAGAAATGATTGCAAATATTGAAGCCCAAGTGACTTCAATGGAAGAAAAGATCAATGAAACTAACATACAGTTCGAGCACATGGGATGGCAACTCAAGATGCAATTCAGTCATTCAAGATACGTGGAAGAAGCGGATAAGGTGATGTTTTTGAAGAACAAATGGATTGAAGAAGAAGATGCAAGAATGAACAATTATTGTCTGTTCTATCAGATTTATATTCCAGAAGAGTCAAATGAGAATAATAGTGGTCCTGGATATAATCCAACTAATGGAGAGTGGAATTAAGTATGCTTTTTTTTCTATGTTTTGTGTTCTTATGTGTTTTGTTTAAAATGTTTTGTGTTCTTACGTGTTTTGTTTGATGTGTTGAGAGTTTATGTTTAAGTTTTTAATTATGCATTATGATGTGATAGTTACATCCTAGATATGTAAACTTATCAATTTGAGATTAAGTCTCTTGTATTTAGATAATTTTATCTTATGTATGTGGATAGAAATTCTAGGATTGTATTAAAGTGTAATGTTTGTTTTAATGAATATAAGTTTGTGTTTGTGTGAAATGTTTTTGGAATCGATGAATATTTAACATTTGAATTGGAATATTGGAAGATTTATGTGGAAGAGATAATTATTTTGAAGTGATTAACGGTGATTAACGAAGTGGTTTAAAACATATACCTTAATTGTGAAAATTTGGGTATTGGCGGCTAAGCGCCAGAGTGTCGGCACTTAAGTGCCAGATTTCGCGGCGAAACGCCGAAGGATTCACGCATAGGCGCTAGTTCGCAAAAATTGGTTCCCACCCGTTAAATAACTGTGAATCGCCATTTTTAACTCCCTGTTCATCTTTAACCCATCATTTTCGCGCGGGAGAGTCTAGGGCATCCTTGATTTGGACCATTTACAAGCTGATCTCAACAAAAATGTATAGATTTGGATTCCTTGAGGTAAGAGCACTACTCCTAAGTAAAATTTTTTTTCTTTTCATCATGTATTTTAAGTACATTTTGGAAACTCTTAAAATCACTATTCATGGTGAAAATTTGAGGAAAAGCTTAAGAAATTGCTTGGATTTAGTGGAAACATCTTTTGAAAGATAATTTAGCAAGTTTAGTTTGATTTTGGAATTTATGGTAAATTTTTCATGAATTTTTAGAGATGGCTCCAAAGTCAAAGCACGCGAGAGGAAAGACGAAGTTTGATTCCGACAAATTTGTTAGTACGAAGGCTGAGGAATGATACGTCGATGCATTGTAGTCACGTAAATTAATTCCTGAGAGATTGTTCAATAAGAGAATTTTATGTGGATTTGCATAAAAAGAGAATTTGGTCATGGTTAGGGGGCAAGATGTGAACTTTTCTTCTGCGGTAATTAACCCTTTCTATCAACTGCCTCCTGTTATGTTTTGTTTTTATTCTAATTTTCGTCCTACGGAGGGAGAGTTAGATGAGATAATGGGATTTTTTACTGATGGAAGAGGATTATGGAAAATAACAAAAGATAAAAGAGTGAATTTTCCTGCTTCGAAATTAGATGTCACTTCTAAGGCATGGCATTATTTTATCTCTTCTAAATTGTTGCCTTCAAGTCATACAAGTGAAGTGACGAGGGAAAGAGCTGTTTTGATCCATTGCATTCAAAAGGGGAAGCATATAGATATTGGAGTGATCATTTATGATTATATTGTGAATTGTGTCAGATCTACCACTACTGCAGGTATGGGATTTCTTTCCTTGATTCATTCAGTATGTGAACGGTCTGAAGTGAAGTTTGAAACGTGGGAAGAGATACTTCAGCCTCTGAAACCTATCTCCAGTGTAAACATAGGAGCTTACATTGTACGATCAGAATTTGGTTGGAGAGGAGGATTTGGTAGGGCTTCTACTGCTTCTGTTTCTGCTGCATCTACTTCTCAAGCTCCTACTTCACGTGTTTCATCATCTACTGATTCACATACTGGTTTATTAAGAAAAATTTTGAAGAAAGTGTATCATACTCGAGAGCATCTAAAAGATATCGATGGTAAGATGGATAATTTGGAGAGATATATTGTTAAACATGATGATTATGAGGAGAATTATCAGCATTATTTGGATAAACTGATTAGAGGTGACTAGAGTGCTGAGATGCCCCCTCATCCATTCTACATACCTTATGTGCCATCTAAGGATTGGAACGAGCAGGATGATGATGATGAGGATGAAGAGTAAATGTATGTTGTTTGTTTTAGTTGTTGTGTTGTTGTGCTGTGTTATTCTGTACTTTGTCTAGTATTTTGTTTGATGATTGTGTTGTGATGTGAACTCTGACAGTATGCAGATTATAGTTGTACTATTTATCTGTTATGCATATTCAGATGTATTGTTGTTGGATTGATGTTTTATATATTGCTTTGAGTATAGTGTGTGTGGTAGTAAATGTTTTAATGTGTATGTTGTACTAAAGTTCTTTTTTTAGGGTGTACTTTAATTCTAAAACTGTTAGGAGATTAGAGAACACTATAGAAACTACTATTTAGAAAACTGCATACTTAAAACTTTAAAAAAATCTAGCATTACCATTTGCTATCTAGTATCAGTGTGATTTCAATTGGTGTGTATTTGCTTTGGAAACCTTCACTAATGTTGAAGTCTTTTGAATTTTTTATTTTTCTTGTTATAAAAAGAAAATGTTTCAAAAAACTGAATTTGATTTCATTTTACTCATGTTGTTTAAATTGTTTTACTTGCATATTTAGGATATTTAAATTCCTACAAGCATGTTATGATAGTCTTTAATTCTCACCCATGTATCATTTCTTATGCTTAAATGTTTTATCCTAACTAAAAATTAAAGTTTGGGGGTGGGGGGAATTTAAAAACAATTTTTTTAAAAAAAAAACTTAAAATTTTATTTGTTCTCAAGAATAATTAAATTAAATCTTTTTTCTTGATTGAGAACAATTATGTATATGAAGTTAAATTAGGGGAAAAAAAATTTTGAAAATAGAATTGAATAGAAGAATTTAGTTGAAAATGTATAGTAATCATGAAAAATTTAAAGTTAAAATTTTCTTAGTGAAGAGATGTTAAATATAGCTATTTATCTTTAGTAAGAAATATTATATTTTTGGATAAATAGAAGATTTGTCTTTTATTCTTCAAAGCTTAAATTTCTTTTATTGAGGAATAATTCTCAAATACTATTATTATGATTTTTAAGTGAAAGATATGTATCTGACCTCTATTTTAAATGGAAGGGTGGAATTCAAAATCATTAAAGGCCTATCCAGATACAGTAATCCTTGCCTTAGGAAAAGAAAAAAAAAAGAGAAAAAGAAAAAAAGAAAATGAAAAGAAAAATAAAAAGAAAAAGTGAAAATTAATATGTAAAAATAGACGAGAAGCTTGAGGATTTAATGGCCTAATCAAAAATTGGTTCCATACCTAAAGTTTAACATATAAGCTCAGAGAAAATCTAAAGCTTAAGTTTATAATATAGTAAATAAAATTATTTTCAAATAAACATTTTTAAGTGAGAAAAATAAGATGTTTTAATCCTATATTTTGAAGAATCTAAAAATATTTAAGAATTAGATAGAGACTTCTATTTGTCATTATTCTTTCCTTAAGAACTTTCTAAACTTTAAGTTGGTCTTAATTACTGAATTTTTTCTTCTAAATTTGACTATTCCATTTCTAGAACAAAATTTTTTTATTTTCCTAATACACTCATTACATAATTTTCATGTAAAAATTTTTCTATGAGATTAAGTGTCACTTGAGGACAAGTAAAATTTTAAGTTTGGGGGATTCTAATACACTTAAAATATATAGTATTTTTTACACACAGTTTTATACCTATTTTTGATGATATTGCACTTTAATGGAAGGTAGTTTGTGTTTTCCTTGCAGGTATGATGAAACTGAGTAATTATGATGAAAGGAGCAAAATTGGATCAAATTTGGAGCAAAAAAATGAAAAATGAAAATTTGGGCACTGGCGGCTAAGCGCCGCTAGGCCGGGGCTTAGCCACCACAGTTAAAAATTGAGTTTAATTTGAATTTGGCGACATTTTCAAAGGGGATGGGATGCAACTCTTGGTGATAACTTCCACAACTTACTTTGGGCAGCAAGTTTGAATGAAGGGGTGCATTCTTTTGTAGATACATTGAATCTGGACACATTTTGAAGAGACACCAAGACAACTTATGGTTTAATATTTAAAGAGAGTCTTAGAAAAAAAAGGGAGTTCTTCCTTTGAATTTTGAAGGGTTCTTCCTTTGCTTCTTTATAGAGTTTTTATTTTAGTTTAAATTAGGAGTAGGATTTAAGAGTAGAAAAGAGAAAAGGGTAGGATTGAAGCCTTCTTCTTTCCACTACTTTTCTTTCCTTTAGTTTAGTTTAGTTTTTATTGAAGTTTGAAGTCTGTATTATGAGTCATCGGAGTTTGGAGACTTGCTCTGAGGAGTAGTTTAGTGAAGAGTCAAAGTTTCAGAGGAACTTCCTGAGTCTTGTGAAAAGGATTTTCAGATAAGTGTTTAATTTTATTCTTACATTTAGTTTTTAATTAATATTTTTTTTTATTTGTTGTTTTCTTATGGTTTTTAATTACAAATCAATGTGATTCTGTATTTTCTCAATGCCTTCTGAGTACTTTACTTTATCTTTTTATTTCTTAAATGAAGAAGTAAGTAATTCAAGAAAAATTGTTGTGGAATGTATGTGTTTAAAGTTGGAAGAAGTTGTGGAAATTGATTCTATAAACTTTTTTTACTTCTTAATTTGGCCTGTTAAGATGTAAAATATGTAGTGAGATTATGTAAGATCCAATGCGGTATTGTCTCATAAAAGTTAGTAAGAATCACATGTAATTATATGGGTGAAAATTTTAGTTCATATAATTGAATGCAATATATGAGAGGATGTTTTAAAAGGGAGTAAAATTAGAGGATTTTTAGTGTGACAGGCTAAATGCCTCTAATTTTGTTTAAAGTTTTGAATTTTGTTATGAGAAGTTAGCCCCAAGGTGGAGGGAATCGAGGGAACTCTAGAGTGAGAGCTGGTATCTTCCCTGCCTAACTATGTTTAAAATGATAAAATTTCAAATTAACCAATGTTCTTTATAGAACCAAGTAAGGGTAAAGAATACATTTGCTTCTATTTTTCACAACAAATTTAAATACTTTCACAACAATACTTTCATAATTATTATTACTTTATAAGAGAAGGAAAAAGATATTCTAGTTAAAAGTGTTTTTAATACCAATTGTAGTTAATAGTGCCTTTCATACCGTGTTTACAGTTATTATCATTTTAATTTTTTGTTTGACTTTTATAAGAAACTTTAAAGAGCGAAATCAACTATCAAACTTTTCAAAATCAAAAAATACTTTCAAAAGCCATTTAAAAAAGTTAAAAGATAATTTTCTTATTTCTTTAAAGATATATCACTTTCCCTGTAGGTTCGATATCTCGTTTAATCAGAACGTCTTATATTACTTGATAAACGATACGTATACTTGCATAGTATCCCATATTATAAAATCATAATTTTCATATTTAAATCATCAGCACATATATTTATCCGGCAGAGTCAAGTTTTTGGCGCACATATATTTATCGGGGATCATCTAACCCTACTTAGATTTAATTTCTCCTTAAGCCTTAATTAAATAATACTTAATCAACCTTAAAACCAATTAAGTCTAACCTTATATAGACTTAATTAATCCATAAGCCTGACCAAAATTAGGCATAATTAACCTTAAAACCCTAATCATGTCTTACCTTAATTAGACTTAATTAATCCTTAAGCTTTACTTAAGTTAGAGTTAATCAAACTTATACCCTAGATATGTTTAACCCTTTTTAGAATTAATTATTCCATAAGACTTTCCTAAACTAGGCTTATTTAATCTTAAAACATAATTAAGTCTAACCTTATTTAAACTTAATTAATCCAAAAGCCTTACTTAAATTAGGCTTAATCAACCTTAAACCCTAATTAATTCTAAACCTAATTAGACTTAATTAATCGTGGGGCCTTATTTAATTAGATCAAAACACGAGTTTAATCCTAACGTCCAAATCAAACCTAGGTTTAACCTAACTTGAACCCAAGTTAATATGATCTTATGTTCAACCCATATCAAACTTAAGTCAAACCTAAAACTTAGGTTCAACCTATGTTAAATCCAAGTTAACCAAAACATAAGTTCAAGCCATATCAAATTAAGCAAAGCCTACAACTTAGGTTTAACCAAACTTGAACCCATGTTAACCCAAATTTAAGTTCAACCCTGATCAAACTTTAGTCAAACCTACAACTTAGGTTCAACTTAACTTGAACCCATGTTAACCCAAGCTTAAATTCAACTCATATTGAACTTTAGTCAAACTTAGAACCTTATGTTCAACATAACTTGAACCCAAGTTAAACTAAACCCCTAGGTTCGATCTACATCAAACCTAACTTTACCAAACCTCTAGGTTCAACCAACATTTAACCTAACTCAACCGAATTTTTGGTTCAACCCATTTGAACCTAACAAACGTTTAGGTTCATTCTATAATGAACCTAACTAAATAAAACTTTAGGATCAACATAAACTAAAGTCAGTATAAACACTAAAAATCTATGTCTAATCTATATTATACATAATCTTTATATTTAAATGACATTGAATTTAAAAATCCTAAAGTCGAACTTATGTTAGATTTTGTTCAATTTAGGTCTAAAGTACATTAGACTTAATCAATAGATTCAAATAACATTAAGTCTAAAAATCCCAAAGTCTAACTTATGTTAGATTTTACTCAATTTAAGTCTAGACTACATTAGGCTTAACACCTTTGAATTCAAATGCCATTGAATCTAAAAAAAATCCTAAAGTCTAACCTATGTTAGATCTTGCACAATTTATTTCTAATCAACATTAGACTTAAAAACTTTAGATTCAAAAGACATTGAATTAAAATTTATAAATCTAATACATATTAAAATTCATTCGAAATCATTAAACAAAACTAAATCTAAAATGCTCAAGTTTAGTTAGATCTTAACGATATTAGATCTAAATAAACTTAACACTATTTTTTAGGTCTAAATTACCTTAAACTTAAATAAACAAATCAAAAGCAACATATGAAAATCAGTCAAAATGACACATGAAAATTTTTAAATGGTTAATAAATTTTATATAACTTAATATTTTTCATCCTAAAATCTGAAAAGAAATTAAAAACGTAAATGAAATGTTAATAAACAAGGATCACCAAATGCAACTTAAACTCCTAGTGTTCTTAATCTACGAAGATTTTTTGGACGATGCAATTTGAGTTGCTAATAAGAGTCTTCTGGTCCTGGTTTAAACACCTTTTAAACTAAGTACATTAAGGCCTCTGACAACCCTGAAACAACGGAGCCATGCAAATCTTGACCTGGTTGTCTAAAAGCTAAAGCTTAACAAACTTGATCAATAATTTAAGAACTAAAATTGACAATATTTATTTTGTAAGAATAACTCTAACAATGTTTTCTAACAGGATAAAGACAAGTTCCATTTAATATTTACTTTGCATGTTTTTAGGGAGTGCTAACTCTATTTTGCATGGTGACATTTTGAAGCGGGACAAACAACAACAAAAAGAAAACTAACATGACATTAAAATAAAATGACGACAAAATGATAAAACCAAGACAACATAAAACCTAAAATTTTAGGATAGCCGCAAAACCTAAACTTAGGATGTTCACCAAACAAAAATAAAACAAAACCAGAACAACAATAAAACAATCAAAAAGAAAATAAAAAAATAAAAAAAAAACAAAACTCACATAGCAATAATGACACTAAAAAATCAAATTTTTTGGGTAGCACATGACACTTAAAAGTAGGTTACCCCAAGGATTAAACATTGAAGTTTCTTTCCATGATCTTAGAATTTCTTAGGAAAAGGAATGTTTGATGGTAATCAGGAGTTTTCTTAGGTAAATCTAATTATCTATGATGTCATTAACTATAGAAGCTTAGTCCTATAAGAGAATTAAAGAACTCAGAATAGAACCTCTGGTTAGAAAACTTTCTACACGATTCTCCCTATATGAAAACTTTAGTAATGACATACTTTGAGGATTTCCACTACAAGTTTATCTTTTGATGCTCTCTTTTCTCTATTTTTTATCATTCTTAGCTTTCCTTTTCATTTTCTAATTTATTTAAGTTTCTAAGGATTCTTAACATAATCTAAATAGAAAAATTTACTCAAGAATTAAGGCGATAAGATAAATAAATAGAGTGGCAGCTCCTAAATTTGACAGTACACCCTTTTCATAAATAAAAGTGCCAGTAGCCCTGGTAGCGATGACAATAACATGTTCGAATGCCACCAACACTACCATATGGTTAATTTGATCATCCTAGTTAACCTTGGTCAACCTTGGTCAGACCAAGGTCATACCATAAAATGTAATGATCCCATGACTGCATTAACAACGATATTGGTCAAGTGAGTATGTCTGCCCATTTTCATGGGGTGCTGTTTTTATTTTAGGAGCCGCCTAATAGAAGCTGTCGGTTGCCAGAATCGAGATCCTGTTACCCTCTTTGGAGGGACAACATTTAATTTAATTTAAATGTAGATTTAATTTATGGAAAGAATACAGCTAAACTGATATCATATTCCGAATAGTTCAAATAGCCGAGCACTGTACCTTCAACCAAGCATTTATCCCGAAGAATAAGCATGTTGCTTAATGGCATGACTCAATTAAATGAACTAAAAAATTTATGGCATTTGTTTGATCTGTGAAAACTTTGTTTTGACCTACAGATTTCCCCAACTAATATAAATGAATTAGATATGGTTTATTTTAATGCTTGGTTCGTTTACGTTTTCTATAAGGGCAAGCCCCTATAGTTAATTACATCTTAGATGACTGAAGTCACCTAAGAAAACTCTTAATTTAGACCAGAAAATATATTTTTACGAATTGACTTCAAAATGCTAAAGAATTTCAATGAAAGTGAGGTAATCAAAATTCAATAAATGAGTGGTTTCAAGTTCTTGAACAGTTGTTGTTGGAACCCAAAAGAGGAATAATTAGGAGAGGTCATTGATCCAAGAAGGAGTATTGGTGACTTCCCAATCTATCCTATTGTTGGCTCAATTTAGGTAGAGAAGATATTTCTATATTTTATCCTGTCAATTTTAATTAATTAGGGCTTACATTCACTTAATATCGATAAGGTGAATAGCCTTGAAGATAGGAGGATTGATGTCATATCGGATGACAACCTCAGAAACCTAAGCCGAGTTAGGGCTTAAATTGCACTAAGTGCTAAGGCCAAAAAGATAATATGATGGTTTATGCCACACTAGACAGGCTACCTTGAAGTCCTATGGCTTCTTATTAAATTCTAAGGAATCGTTTAGCTAGAGTAGACATGTTCTACTATAGTAGATGATCGTGCTGCCCATAGTGTATGCTCTGGGCTCCTTGTTGTTGCAGAATGTTTAGTTTAAGATGTGACAATTAGGGGCATGAGAGAAGTGAAATGTACTGGAAGGTTTAAAATTGAGGTGCTTTAGTATTTTAATTAAAACAAATGTTTAGGTTGATTATGGCAACACCGATTAGGATCCCATGTTTCCCTCATTCCGGCACCACCAGTTTTGTCTAATTCACTTAGTCCAAATGAATTTGTTAAACTCAACTGAATTAGTTCAACATTTTCCTTTAGACCTTGGGAAACCCCTTAAGTAACATGTAGACTATCTCCTATAAGTGATTCCCGGTCATCCAAGAAACATTTTAATTTAGTTGAAGTTACAAGTTTATTTTGGTTGGTGACTAAATTTTTAGTTATTTTATATTTTGAATGTTATGAGGTAATTTTAATTTTCACGAACAAGTATCATGATTTGTAATAATGTAAATGTACAGTAAAGCACAAAAGGTAAAGTGCAGTAGAGAAGAAACAGTAGTAGCGGTGTATGTAGTAAAGTAAAACAGCAGTGGCAGGTAAATAGTGCAATTATGTGTTGAGGTGTGTGTGAAAATGTAAAATTGTGTAGGAAAAGTCGAAACAAATGATTCATAAAAAGTTTGGTGGAAAGACATTGGAAAGAAGGTACGTATAAAACTCAGGAAAAACTCATAGAAAACTCGTAGAAAACCATGAAGAACAGACTACAAGTCCGGAAAGGCCGTAAGCAAAATGGCACGGAGGACTTAGAGCTATGCTATATATTCTGACCTTAGGTGATATCTACTAGACCAACTCCCTACAGAAGGAAGTCTTAACTCAACCTGAATAGTCAACCGTGGCCCTTTTGTAAATTTTCACTCATTTCAATTTGGATTGCAAGCAAGTGAAAATTTGAGAGTGAGAGGCTATTTTTGTTGTAGAGGAAGTTTTATTTTAAAGTAGATATGTATATATTTATTTTTTTGTATAGTAATCAGATCCACAGGTTGACTATCCTAATCGAACTAGGACTAGGTTTCATTCATAGAAATCCCTAAGGATGGGCGAGTAGTATTATAAATTTATTCGTCTACCCTCTCCAAGGTCTCTGTGTCAGGAAATACAACTCAAGAAATTTTTTGTATCCCTCTCTAATGCAATGTCATCGTCATCCTCCAATGACCTACTTACAGTCTTCCTTGATGGCCCCACATATAGCAAAAGGCTATATGTGTACACTTATGTCTCTTACATAAGCGGAAGACTCGAGTCAAGAAGCAAGAAGAAACAAAGGACAAGGGACAAGGAAAAGAAAGAGGAGATGACGATCCACCTAAAACAATGTCGTAAAAAAGATGGGCCGACTCTCAAAACAGAATGGAAGAAACGACTCGATGTGCCTCTGACTCTAGTCATTGAGAGCAGAACGGGTGGGTCGGAGTAAGAGTAGAAGCAAGCTCCACATGTGGTGCAAAAGAGGTAGCCATGAAACAAGAAAACACGTAAAGACTAACTCCTACGAATCAGGTTGAAGGGGTGAATGACTGTAAGGCATCTAAAACAGGTGAACCGGACCTCTCCCAATATGGTGTAGAGAGGTTGCCACAAGATATCCAAAGTACTAAAAACAAGCCCCTCCAACAAGGTGCAAGAGGTAGTTGTAAAGGCACAAAACTGAGACGTGTCAAGTAAATACAAAAAGCCACAAAAGAGGGCCAAATAGCCCATGTATGTGGAAAAGTGAGCCCAACAAAGAAGGGTGGGCAAAAAAAAGAAATGGGCAACACAAGGTCGCTAAAAAAACTTTTTCACATCTGCAGTTTTGATAACCAAAGAAGTGAAACATTTATACATGTAATAATTTCTAGTTTTCTCGTCAATTCGAAGCTTTCCCACATTCACAATGATGTAATAATGAAGCAACATAAGAATAAAGTGTCATAACAAGCACGTTAAACAAATAGAAAGTGCACTGAGGTAGTGTCGGGGGAATCTGTTTGAAAGTGAAAGGACATCCAACATTATCATGTAAAATTAAAGCAATTTGGAGATGAAACATCTTTAAAAATTTCTCTATTTGAAATGGCAAGCATATCACCTCCTCCCCTTCCTTCTTCACTCTTGAAAAGCAACACTAATGAAGCTCACCAAAGTAAATTTTAAATGAGGGCAGCAAAGAGAAGCTTTAAATCAACTAGCGAAAAGGCTACCAATGTAAATTTTGCATGTAGGGGCAGCAAAGAGTTGATCTAAACCAATCCCAAGATAACATACAAGTGCAGATGTTGACCTCATTTTTGGTGAGGTCTTTTCTCTCCTTAGTGCTTCTTAGGATCTAGCCATAAGGTTTTCTCCTTGACTATCCTAGAGGACTAGAATTGGGACCCACCCTTTAGCAATTCAGCTACTTCTTGACTCCTCTTGGGATCCCACTTGAATGGTTGCAAACCTTTAAATCACCTTAGAAGGTTAAGACCACCATATGGAGAACCAATAGTGAGCTCCTATAGGTTTTTCAAGCCTTAGGACTACCTTGGGTGGCCTGGTCCTGGTGAGGCCTGGCTTACACACACTGCATTCTCACACACACCATCCTTACCCAATTCTTCCCCTTGGTTCATTGGAGCACTCATGTGGCTAAGTCCAAACCCTAGCTCTTTGGCTAAGAGGGTTGGGAACAACCCATGAGATGTTCAGGGTGGACATTTCTTGGTCCATGGCTCACTTTAAGCTTCATCATGATCAAAATTCCACTTTTGCCAAAATGCCTAGTTTTGACATTGAGTCCTTCAAACCTACCTAAAATTACCTGATTTCCCCAAATTTTCCAAAACTTCCAAAAATTACCCAAAATTCTCAAAAATCCTAAAGATCATTTTGAAACAACCCCCACCTTTTAAATTCACCAAAATACCCCAATACCCTCCAAATAACCTCTTGATACCCTAAAATACCCTTTTGGCACAAAATTCCAAAAATTCCTAGAAAATTCCAGAAAATCCCAAAGATTCCCAATTTAATTTTGTTCAACTACACCATAACCCAATTTTTTCAAAATAACCCACTTTTATCAAAATCCCCAAATTGACCCGTTTTTAACCTAAATGGACCCAATGTCACACCAAACCAACCCATTTGACCTCAATTTTGCCCAATTTCAATTCTAAACTTTAATTCAACATCATTGCTATCAATCTAAACTAAATCCAAGCTCAATATGATTCATATTTGAGTTCAATTCCACTTGAAACCCAAAATCCCCAATTTTGCAAAATTAATCCAAAACCCCCATTTAACCTAATACCAACTTTTTTCCCCCAAATTTCAATCCTAAACATTTCATAACATTCCCATGAAACCTATGCAACCTTCAAATTGCCCCAATTTGAGCCTAAGCTTAACCTAAATCTATTTGAAAACCAAAAATACCCCCATTTTAGCCTAAAGTGAATCCATGCCCTAAACCCACCAAATTGATTAGCCAAACCCTGAAATTTCTTCCCAATTGATGTTGGGAACTCTTCAATACATTCCCCTAGACCATTTGAAACTTTCAATTGGACCCAAGTTGATTCAACCTTGCGTAAATTAACCAAAATACCAAAATCCTCCAAATTGACCTTACAATTGAACTCAAAACCATTCCATGTCTTCCTGAAAGTTTTTCATGGCAATCATTTCTACAGTGTTGCTCAAGAAACTTGGACCTAAATTAATCCTAAACCCAAGTTAGCCCAACCCAAACCCAAGTGAACCAATTTGAACCCATGACCAAACCAAACCAAATTGAACCAAATGTGGCTAAACCAACCTATCCACAACCACTAAGTTAACCCTAGGAACCACCCTAGATCCACCTAGCCCAAGCTAAGTGAGCCATGGACCAAGGGGTCCCCAATTTAAGGTGATCTCTTCCCTTAAGTGGATAAATTCTCTTTTGCCTTACCCCAAAACATCCCCACAACTGCTAATCACCATTAAACCCTACTCCTTGGTTGACCTGACCCATGGCCAGCTCCCTTGTCCTTGTCGGCCGGCCTAGCCGCCGGAGGGGGTCAAAACCGAGAGCCACCACCAAGTGAAACTCACCCAAACTCACCCAATTGGCCACCTCAGCCAAATGAAACTTTAGAGCTCTACTTCCCTCCACCTAAGCAATGGAATCCACCCACCAATTGAGCCCTAGCTCAACCAAATGGCCCTGGCCATTTAAACTCATCTTCTCAGCCATTACAAGTTTGTTGACAGGTGCTAAAATTTTTCTCAACAAAACCTCATCAAATCACTCCCAGAGCTTCTCTCAGCCTAAAGAAGAAGAACCCCACTGTTCTCCTACCCTGAATCTCCCCAGTTGAGCCCAATTTCTCAGCTGAAAATCAGGCCAGGAACAGGACAGTCTCTGAAACTTCACCAAATCCAAATTAACTCTTCCTAAACATTCACCAGAGGTAGAGAAGAAGTTCCCCGGTGAAAGCCCCCTCTCCAGGCCACCCAGTTGTTCCAGACTCCAAGCTTTGTGATAGGGCCTGGTGGAAGTCAAGGCTAGGCATTTCACCACAGCTCCAAGCTTCATCCCTAGCCTCCTTGGACTACAACGAACATGAGGCTTCACCTCTCAGAACCAAGCTATGGATTACCTCTTTCCCGAGAGCTTCCAATAATTCTTCATTTCATTTGAGTCAATTTCATAGCGTGTTATCCATATGGATGTGTTTGTCTTCTCAAGATGAATCCATAGAGCATAAGAACTCAAAAATCCATTGAGAAACGAGTAAGATATTAGGGTTAGAAGGTCAACGGCTCACGAGACGCACCAGTCGTAGACGATGACCAAGAATCGTCTGATCGATTATGTATTGGTTGAACGACGGAGATCAAGTCGGACCAGAAGATGGAGTGGGACCGCGGGACGTGTGGCTGCTGACTCAGGTGGCGGCGTCGAACGGGAGCGCGACACGTAGGGCTTCGAAGCTGCCGAGGTTAACGCGGAACTGACTAGTTTAAGTAGGAAATTAGGTTATTTTCTATTTAATTAAATACCAGAAACTTCAAAAATTCATATATTTGCATAGAAAAATCACAAAAATAAAAGAAAAATACCCTCTTGTTTAGTGAACAGTGGAGAATAATGAGAAAAAAGAATTGAGTTAATTTGATGAATATTTTATTTTTAATTAATTATTTACTGATTTTAATGTTTTAATTCTCCATGCATGTAAACATTTCACCATGGCATGAGGCCATAAAGCTTTTGAAGCCTCTATCTTGGGGAACACTCCTTCAATTTTTCAAAGTCAGAGGCCATCCCTATGCCAAGTTATGTTTTTTTTCAAGTTTATGTCACTGTTTTCGACATTTTAATTCCAAAAATGAGCACGTTGCTCAGAAAATTCCAGGAAAATTTGGTGAAGTTTCTTAGGACCAGAGGACCTTAGGAAAATTATGGTTTGAATTAATTCCTTAAAAATAATCCTAATTGGCCTAATCACTCTAAATTGAACTTTACTTAATTAGAGTTAATCACACATTAAAATGACTTGAAAATAATTCTCCACTGATCTTTAGGATCAGGGGAACCTCTCATAAAAATTTGAAGTCAATTGGAAATGTTTAACCTCACTAAATGGATTAATTAAGTCACATAACCAAAATTAAACATCAAAAAATTCATAACTTCAAAAATACATTTCAAAAATTCACCAAATTGATTTTGGGGCTTTCCTGATATCAGAGGAGTCTAAGAAAAATAAAATAGGAAATTTCTAAAAAACTTTCATTTCTAAGCATATTTTAATATTTTTAATAATTAAAAAATAATAAAAATCTCAAAAATAATAAAAATCATAAAAAATGTCATATTTGGTCCCCTAATCACTTAGGAACCAATCAAATATTTTCCTAAGTCTCTAGGTTAAGATATTTAATTTCAAAGCCTTAAAAGATTTTTTTGAATTAAAAAATGTATTTTCTAGCCTTCCCACTAAATTAATTCTAATAAATCAAAGAAAACTCATAAAAAAATATAAAATTTGTTTCTCTGACCTTTTTGAGGTCAGAGAGATTTTTGAAAATATAAAATTCATATTTTAACTTTTATTTTATTTTATAATTAATTAACACTCCAAAACTTAAAATAATTATAATAAATAAAATATAATTCAAAAAATCACCAAAATTGGTCTAAGTGGTCCTCTGGTCATTAGAAACATCCCATAATTTTCTTAAGGAGTGAAACTTTACTTTGGTCATATTAGTAAATTTACTTTAAAATCCCTTATTATTCATTAAAAATAATTATATAAATAAATTAAATTCAGAAAAAAATCACATTTTCTCCTCTAATATCTTAATTGACATGTGAGTGAAGTGGCATAAAAATCATAAGTTCATTTAAGCTTAATTTAATGAATTATAAAATAAATAAGCTTAAAAGGGTATAATGGTAATTAAAAGATTTTAACCCCTAATTATAACATTAGGTTTAATCAAAATGGGGGTAAAATATCTGATTTTAATTTTCTCTCAGATGATTGAAACTTTGGGAAATTAAAGTGTAGGAATCCATTAATCACTTTAATAAACCAAAATGAAACTTTAATTAATTAAAAAATTTAAATTTTGGAAGATTAATTGAAATTGGATTATTGCAATGGAGATATAACTTAAGAAGATATTGATTCTTTAATTTAAAAATCCCTAAATAAATCACTTAATAATATTTAACTCTTAAGCTAAGAGGATAAGTGGAATTAATAATTAAATGATTAAAAGTAAATAATTCTTAACCATTAAATAATTTAATAATTTATTAAAACCTAAAATGTTAAATAATTAAAAAGTAAATTAAAATACTTGAAACTAATTTAAAATCATTTCAAAATAAACTTAAATCAAAATTACAATTTTTAAATAATTTTAAGACAACTTACCTTAAAACAAAATTAAATTAATTAATATAATTAATCCAAATTAAATCATCAAGATTTAATAAATAATTTGAACACCTCTTTTGACCTAAGTTAAACCTAAAATTGAATTAACATGAAATATTGATATCATTTATAAAAAGTCTAACTTAAATGAATCAAACATCATTCCAAACTTAAAATCATTGATTAAAATTTCATAATTAAATCACATTGAAGTAAATCATTAACTTTAGCTTCAAATCATTAAAATCTTTAACAAATTAATTTGCCCTTGAAAGCTTTAAATTATTATAACTATTAAATGAAGCGTTAAGTGAAATGCCACTTCACTCATAGGATAATCAAACATCCTAGTTCACTGAGCAAGGGAATAAAACTTGACAAAATCTTTGGATGATTAATTCACCTGTATAATTAAATTCACTTGGACTCAAAACTGTCCCAGAGGTATTGAAAAGATGTTTAGGATTTATTCTAAGCACTTCCTCAATACGATGGGTAGTTTTTAAAGAACAATTGAACTTAATTGTTCTTTGATGAAGAAAATCATCCTTAACCAAAATCAAGAACCTAGACGTCATAGGAAATGACTAGCTATAGGATTAGGATTCTGGTAGACAACCAAAACCCTTCCTTTAGTTTTTACCTAAGTATTTGTTGAAATATTTAGATCCTTTAATATGTGTTCTAAAGTGTAGCTTGGAATGACGGGAGGACCCTCCAGGTACGCTTTTATGTTATTGCAATTTACTCTATTGCATTTTCTACACTGCGCTTTACTCTTCTTGCATGTTAAACAAAACTGTTGCATGAAAACCAAAACCTTTAGGATAGTCCCTGAACTGAAACCCAAAACTAAATTAAAAGTCACTACAAGATAAAAACCACCGCCACAACATTTAAAATATAAAACAACTTAAAATTTAATAACAAACAAAACAACAAAACTATAACTATAACTAAATTAAAACGTCTTGTTGGATGATCGGGAATACATCGAATGATGTAACCTACGTTTTGCTAACGGGATTTCCCACGGTCTAAATGAAAGTGTGGAACTCATTCAGTTGAGTTAAGCAAATTCATCTGGATTAAGTGAATCCGATAAAAATAATGGTGTCGGAATTATGGAACCATGGGATCTTAACCGGTGTTGTTATAATGAACTTTAAGATTCCCCTAATAAAACATTAAAGACATTTGGAAATTAAGATTTCTCTAAACCAAAACACTTCTCTCATCTCTTGATTTTCATTTTCTAAAACTAAACCTCTACAACAACAAGGAGCTTGGAGCATAAAGGGCAGCACGACCATGTTCGTCAGCAAAACTGGAATCTACATGAACCAAACCATTCTTAGAACTAAATAACCAAGCCATAGGATTTCGAGGTAGTTTGCCTAGTGTAACATAAATCCTCAACCTTTTTGTTAGGCACTTGCATAATCATTTTATGCAAATTAAGTCTTAACTGGTCTTAGGAATTCGAGGTAGTTGTTTAGTACAACATAAGCACTCACATCTCTAAAGCTATTTGTATGATTGTGTCATACGAATATAAGTCCTAATTAACTAAAATTGGCAGGATTACAACATTAAACATACTCTTAAATTGAAGCCAAATGATAGGATAGTTTGGGAAGTTCCCAAGATTCTTCATGGATCCTCAACTTCTCCTACTTCTCTTCCTTCGGACTCCTGAAAATAACTGTTCTAAATTTGATCCATTCCCAATTGAAATTTCTAAAATCCAATTGTTTGAAAACCTTAAAGTTTGAAATTCTTGAGAGCAGAACCACCGATCATTATCAAGAGTTTTCTTAAATGATTCCTGTCATTTAAGATGTAATTAACTATAGGGGCTTGCCCTTATAGGGAACTTTAAGAACCCAGGTAATATAAACTCTGCTTAATTCCTTTATAATAAGCAGGGGAACTTGTCAGCTTATAAAATTGGTTTGCAGACCAAACAGGTGTTACAAATCTTCTAGTTTATTTAATCGAGCCCGATCGTCAAGCAGTGTGTTTATCCTTTGGGATGGATACACACCTTGTGATGCGGTGCTCGTTTATATAAACTATTTGGGATGTGAGATCGGTTTGATTTTTCATATCTTAAAATTTTCAAACTTAAAATTATTTTCATAAATCAAATACTACTTTTCAAATTATATATTTAAATTAAACCTAAAAATATGCCGACAACTTTCTAGCGACTCCACTGGGGACTAGTTCCTCTATTTATTTTGATCAGATGGTTTTGCTTTCATAAATCGGTAGTAAGTCCATGCCTCTAGTGGATCAAACTACCATTTTTCCGTTGACATATCTTATTCATTTCTGTTTTGAGTGAGTATAGTCAACTCCTTTTTTTGGTTTTTGGAGCCACTATTTAGACACTCCTAAATAGAGAAGTTCTGAAATCCTCCTTTTGTTACCTCTCTGAAGAGGCGAGGTAGATACTCAGTAGGTCTTAGTTTAGGAGCGGTCCTTCGGATTGAGAAATCTTGCGAGATTTTCCCTTCTTTTCTTAGCTCTGGATTAGATCCTTTACCCTCTCTAATCTCCTCTCATTTTTAACGAATAAACTAACAGCTTAACAAGCAAACTCTTATCTAAATCGTAAATGCATAAATAAAATTTAAATAAATTGTTTTCAGACTCTTTTCAATTCCTTTCTTTTCGTCCTGATGAAGGAAGCATAATTCAGGACTGATAATCAAAACTTGCTTTGCAGAAGATGTCTACACCGAAATTGATCTTCTCTTTCACCAACAGGTTAGACTTAGTTGTCTACCAGGACAAACTGCCTAGCGATGCAATCATCTGCTTTGGACAAGGGTTTGACAATACGGATGTTAAGTTTTCCGATGTTACTCTTTTCGCACTGATGAACAAAATGCCTGAGACTGAAGAGCCTATGATTGAGTTTAACCTGAAGTCAACTCAAGAATTCCCTCCCCTGCAGAGGGCCCCAATTGAAAGGAACACTGTTGTTCACAAGAAGTTGACTGCTACCCCCAGGAATATCGTCTCTACCCTCACCGGTCTGGTCATTACTGCACCTGCCCCAGTTCCTGCCAAACTGAAAGGAAAGGAAGTACAAGTTAGTTATGAGCTTGTCACTGTGAAGGGTTCAGACTTCACTGCGATACCGTCTGTTTTTGAGATAGGGTCCTGTTCGAAGTATAGGCCCTTAACCTGGACACAGAGGAGGAAAAAAAACTGAAGGTTTGCTAAGATCAAAAAGATCAGAGAAGCTGAAGCCGCGTGTCTTGAAGAAATCTCTGAAGAGAAAGAGGAAGAACTGTCAGAATACTTACCACTTTTGGAAGGAAATAGATTCCACCCTCTCTCTGCTGCATCTGATGAAATAGATGCCAGAAAGATCGCCGCTACATTACCCCAGCCCACGTATTACAGTGACATCAAGAAGAAGAAGAGCAAGGCTACACCGCTTGCCCAGTTGGGTGCGGTAATAAAAAAATTAGCCAGAAAAGAAGGATGTTCTGTATCAGAGATTTTGAGAAGAATGGGACAAGTGCCAGTTAAGTCTCGCCTTGGTCCGTTAGTAGAGCCTACTAGTTTCCCTGAAAGACCAAAGAAGAAGGTGCGAACTAGAGACCTACTTACTCACCATCGACAGACCAGCCGGTCCTAGGCCTTCTGCTACAAGAAGGATGTTGTGGCGACCTATTATTCCCAAATCAATACCAACAGAACATTATGGAAAGAGAAGTCTTGATGGACATACCAGATATGAAGAGAGTGCCGCAACAAAAGAAACTCCTGAAAGAGAGGTTCAACAGTCGTCTCCTGACAACCATGAGATATCTCAGAAAAGGCCACTTAAGGATCCATAGGGCAACTGAGAATGGACATCCGACGTTTAGGAAGAGAAAGAGGAGAAGAATTAAGGGATCAAGTGGATCGTCAGAATTCATGGATGAAGAGTATGTTAAGGTCAACGTGGTTGAGACACGAGCATCGTCAGCTTCGCAGGGAGTTCCGCCAGCTTTAGAAAGAGATGAGCCAGAGTTAATGAGAGCACAGCTTCGGGAAAGAGATGATACGATTTCCCGGATGGCGAAAAGGATGGAAGAGATGGCTGCTGCCTTAGCCACTCTCCAGAGTCAGGCCCAACCTCAGAAAGAAACACCCCCTGAGATCATCCATATTGCAGATGGAGGAGAAGAGATTACATCTGTTAACGGAGATGATCAGCTGAAAAAAGATTCTGCACAAAACATGGTTCCCGAAAAGGATATTAAGAGCATGGTAGAACAACAGGTGCGAGAAGCCTTAGCTCAGTCCAAGAGTGGAACATCTATTCAGACGGGTAGACCTTACCCTAAAGAATTTGATGCAGTCCAATACCCGAAAGGCTTTGTACCACCTCTGTTTAAGACTTTTGATGGAACGGGAGACCCGCAGCAACATGTCACACATTTTCATGCCAGTTGCTGTAATGCCGGTGGGAGCGACACTTTGGTTTTCTGACAGTTCGTCAGCAATTTGTCAGGGATCGTCTTCGACTGGTATGCAGAATTGCCGAATGGATCAGTCAAGACTTTTGCAGAATTAGAAAATCTCTTCGTTAAGAAGTTTGTCGGAGCTCAGCACCACATCACTATTGGTGATCTAGTGGTGGAACGACAGAAACTGAATGAAACTTTTGTGGATTACATACTTCGATGGAGGAATTTAAGCATGAAGTGTGAACCACAACTTCAGGAACAACATGCGGTCGGTATCTTGCTTAAGAGTATCCATGGCCCGATAGCACTTCTTCTTAAGGGATTCACCATTAAGACTTTCGAGAAGTTGCTTAGCAAGGCCGGGAGCTTGCAAGAGGAAGCGAAACAGCTAAGTTTCGTCGATAAGACTGATAAGCAGAAGCCCGCAAAAGCATTTGAGAAGAAATATGGAACCGTCGCAGCAGTGGATAAAGGTAAACAACCGGTGAAAATACAGCCAGAGAAACCGCAACAGATGTATCAACACCCTCAACAGACGTATCAACACCCTTAGCAGAATCATCAGCCTCAGCAAAGTTTTCAGCCTCGACCGAGTTATCAGTCACCACGGTACGATCAGCTGCCGCATCATCCGCTCCATCCCCTGAAGGAACTTTTGAACAAAGAATACCCCTTCAAGACTGAGGCAGTGGCTAAGATGTTTCATAGCTAAAAATTGAAGATGCCCGACTTTCAGTTGCCAGAGCCCAAGAAGCCCGAGGAAGTTGACAAGAAGGATCATCCAAACTACTGTCCTTACCACAGGATGCTAGGACATAAAATCAAAGACAGCTTCACTTTCAAGAACTAGCTTGAGAACAAACTTCAATAAGGGAACATAACGATCCTGAAGGAATACATGAAGGAACCCCAAAAAGGAGGTTCCGTCAATGTTATCTCGACAAAGCTTATTATTCTGATCGACCCATACACGACCATGTACGGCTTATTATTAGGTTATGTGTTTTATTTTGAAAAGGGAGTCGCCTACAAAAGTCGTCGACGAATTTTAAATTTTAAATTTAATTTAAATATATATATAATTTAGAAAGTAGCATTTGATTTTGAAAATAATTTTAAGTTTGAAAGTTTTAAGATACAAAATCAAACTGATCTCACATCCCGAATAGTTTATATAAACGAGCACCGCACTACAAACCGTGTATTTATTTTGAGGAATAGACGCACTGCTTGATGATGGGGCTCGATTAAATAAACTAGAAGATTTTTGACATCAGTTTGGTCTGTGAACCAATTTATAAGCCGATAAGTTCCCCTACTTAATATAAAAGAATTAAGCAGGGTTTATATTACCTGGGTTCTTAAAGTTTCCTATAAGGGCAAGCCCCTATAGTTAATTACATCTTAAATGACGGGAATCATTTAAGAAAACTCTCGATAATGATGAGTGATTTTGCTCTCAAGAATTTCAAAGTTTAAGGTTTCAAAGGATTGAGTTTTGGAATTTTCAAAAGGGATTAGCTCGAATTTGGAACAATTTATTTTAGGAGTCCAAAGGAAGAGTAGGAGAAGTTGAGGATCCAAGAAAAATTTTGGCAACATCCCACACTATCCTATTGTTTGGCTTCGATTTTAAGAAAATTATTTAATGTCGCAATCCAGGCAATTTTAATTAATTAGGACTTATGTTTGTATGACATAATCACACAAATAGCCTCGAAGATGTGAGGGTTTATGTCGTATCAAACGACTACCTAGGAGTCCTAAGACCGGTTAGGGCTTAATTTGCATAACATAATTATACAAATGCCTAAAGAAAAGTTGAGGACTTATGTTGCACTAAAAAAACTAACTCGAAATCCTATGGCTTTGTTGTTTAAAACTAGGAAAGGTTTTGCTGAAGTAGATTCAAGTTTTGATGAAGAAGATGGTTGTGCTGCCCACCATGCTCCAATCTCCTTGTTGTTGCAGAGGTTTAGTTTTAGAAGGTGAAAATTAGGGGATGAGAAAAGTGTCTTGGTTTAGAGAAAATCTTAAAATCCAAGTGTTTTTAAAGTTTTAATTAAAATAAATCTTAAAGTTGATTATAACAACACCGGTTATGATCTCACGGTTCCATCATTCCGGCATCGTTATTTTTATCAGATTCACTTAGTCCAGATGAATTTGCTAAACTCAACTGAATGAGTTCCACAATTTCATTTACACCGTGGGAAATCTCATTAGCAACATGTAGGTTACATCATCCGATGTATTCCCGACCATCCAACAAGACATTTTAATTTAGTTAAAGTTGTAGTTTTGTTGCTTTTTTTGTGATTAAATTTTAAGTTGTTTTATATTTTGAATATTGTGGTGGTGAATTTTATCTTGCAATGACTTTTAATTTAGTTTTGGTTTCAGTTCAGGGACTATCCTAAAGGTTTTGGTTTTCATGCAACAGTCTCGTTTAACATGTAAAATAAGTAAAGCACAATGCATGTAAATAATTGCAATAAAGTAAATTGCAATAAAATAAAAGCATACCTGGAGGGTCTTCCCGTTATCCCAAGCTACACTTAAAACACATGTTAGAGCATTTAAACATTTTTTTACAAGAAATACCAAGGTAAATCTAAGGGAAAGGGTTTTGGTTGTCTACCAGAATCCTAATCCTAGTGCTAGTCATTTCCTATGACGTCTAGGTTGTTGGTTTGGTTTAAGGATGATTTTCTTCATCAAAGAAAAATTAAATTCAATAGTTCTTCTAAAACATCCCGTCATATTGAGGAAGTGCTTAGGACGAGTCCTAAACATCTTTTCAAAACTTCTGGGATTATTTTGAGTCCATGTAAATTTAGTTGCACAGGTTAATTAATCATCCAGGAGTTTAGTTAAGCTTTGTCTCTTGCTCAGTGAACCTGGGTATTTAATTAGCTAATGAATGAAGTGACATCTCACTTAATACTCTATTTAAGAGTTATAATAATTAAAGCCTTTAAGGGCAAGTTGGGTTGTTGAGAATTTTAATCATTCCTAATTTAAAGTTTGAGTTAATGATTTAAAGTGATTTAATTTAATTATGAGGTTTTAATTAATAATTTTAAGTTTGGAATAGTGTTCAAATTATTTTAGATTTAATTTAAATCTTTACACTTTCAATTATCTTAGTATTTCAGATTGATGTTTATGTTTTAAATTTATTTAGATAGAAAGAGGTGTTGAAACTATTGATATGTTTTGATTTAACTCTTAATGATTTGATTTAGGTTTGTTGTTAAGTGATTTTAATTTAATTTAATTTGTTTTAATTTAATTAAATTTAATTTAATTTAATTTAATTTTAATTTAATTTTAATTCAATTTAATTTAATTTAATTTAATTTAATTTTTTTTTAGTTTCAATATTTTAAATTTAATTTAATTTAATTGTTAAGGTGTTAATTTATTTTAATTTAAACTTTGGATTCACTTAATTTAATTTAATTTAATTTAACTCCAAGATTTTAAATTTGATTTTAATTATTGCACCATTTAACATTTTAAGCTTTAATTCATTTAAGTGTTATCTTCTTTTAATTTTTAATTTATTTAGTTTAGATTTTTATTATTTTAATTTTTAATTAAGGACTAAATATTAGTGAAGTGACTTATTTAGGGATTTTTAAATTAAAGAATAAATATCCTCTTAATAATATCCCTTTTTTAATAATCCCAATTTTAAATATATTCTTTCCAAAATTTAAATTGTTTAATTAATTAGAGTTTTATTTTGATATTTTCAAAGTGTTTAATGGGTTTCTACCCCTTAATTTCCCTAACTTTCAATCATCCAAGAGAAAATTAAAATCATATATTTTACCCTCCATTTTGATTAAACCTAAAGTTTTAATTAAGGGTTAAAATTCTTTAATTACCTTTATGCCCTTTTGGGCTTATTTATTTCTTAACTCACTAAATTGAGCTCAAATGAATTTGAAATTTTTATGTCACCTCACTCACATGTCAATGAAGACATTAGAGATAAAATGTGATTTTTGTGACTTTAATTTATTTATATAATTATTTTTAGTAGAAAATAGGGGTTATCAAAGAAAATTCAACAACATAACCAAGGTAAAGTTTTTGTCCTTAAAAAATTATGGGAAGTTTCTAATGACCAGAAAAACACTCGGACCAATTTTTGTGATTTTTTGAATTACATTTTATTTATTATAATTATTTTGAGTTTTAGAGTACTAATTAATTTTAAAGTAAAATAAAAATTGAAAAATATATTTTATATTTTTCTTAAATTTCTCTGACCTTAAGAAGTCTAGAAAAACAAATTTTATAATTTTCTGATTTTTCTTTGATTTATTAGAATTATTATCGTGAAAAAGGTAGAAAATTCATTTTTTAATATTAAAAATTACATTAAGCCTTTAAAATTCAATATCTTATCCTAGGGACTTAGAAAAAATATTTAGTTTGTTCCTAATGATTAGGAGTCAATATGTGACATTTTTATGATTTTTAATATTTTTTTTTATTTTTATTATTTTTTAATTATTAAAATATTAAAATATTGTAAAAAATCAACATTTTTAGAAAATTCCAATTTTAATTTTCCTGAACTCCCCTGATATCAAAGAAGCTCCAAAAACCATTTTTGTGAATTTTTGAAAAGTATTTTTGGAGTTATTAATTTTTAAAGTTCCATTTTTCTTATGAGGCTTAAACAATCCATTTTGTTGGTTTAATCAAGTCCAACTGATTTCAAAATTTTATGTAAGGTTCCTCTGACCCTAAAGAGCAATGGAGAATTGTTTTCAAGTCAATTTGGTGTGCGGTTAACCCTAATTAATTCAAATTTAATTTTGGGAGTTTGGGTCAATTAAGGTTATTATGAATGAATTAACTCAAAATATATTTTTCATAGGGTCCCCTGGTCCTAAGAAACACCACCAAATTTTCCTAGAATTTATTCTATAGCATGCTAATTATTGAAATTAAAATACCTAAAGCAGTGACATGAACTTGAAAAATCAATAACTTTTCACAGAGATGGCCTCTGACCTTAAAAAAGTTCAGGGAATGTTCCCAAGATCAGAGGTTTCAAAAGCCTTTTGGTCTCATGCCATGGTGAATTTTCTATGCAAATGGAGAATGAAAACATTGGAAACAGTAAATAAATTATTAAAAATAAAATACTCATCCAATTAACTTGACTTCTTTTCCACATTATTCTCCTCTGTTCACTGAGCAAGAGGGTATTTTTATTTTATTTTTGTGATTTTTCTATGCAAAGATATGAATTTTTGAAGTTCTCGTATTTAAATAAATCCAAAAAATACTAATTTTCTACTTATCCGTCTCGGCGCCGCGTCATCCTTGTCCGGATCGAAAGCCCATGCGTCGCTCCGTGATTCAGCGCTGCCATCTGAGTCAGCGCTACGGGGGCCCGCCATTCACGTACCATTGCGCTGTCAGGCTTGATCTAGACCTTTTGCTCGATACACGCGCCATCCAACAGCTCCTGGTCATCGTCTCCGATTGGTGTGCACCCGTGACCGTCCACACTAAAACCTTAAGATCTCACTCTATTCTCCATGGATTTTTGCTTTCTTATACTCTATCGATTCGTCTTGAAGAGACGAACACATATATATGGTTAAGGTGCATTGAAATCAACTCAGACTAAATAAAGAATCTCCAGGAGCTCGGGAAGAAGAGTGAGTTCATACCTTTGCTCAGAGAAGTGAAGCTTCGATGCGAGAGTTGTGTCACCTTTGATTGAGTCCAAGCAAGCTCCAGATGAAGTCTCTTGCTGCGGGAAATGCCTAGGTACAAAAGTGACCAAGGCCGATCACAAAGCTTGGAGGCTGGAAGCAATGGCTGGCCTGGTGAAGGGGCTTTTGCTGGGGAGCTTCTCCTCTTGGTCTGGTGAAGGTGTAGAGTCAATAAATTTGAAGATTGGCTCACTGTGGTGAAGTGTCCTGGTTTTGGGCATGAGTTTTAACTCCAAAATTGGACTCAAAGAGAGGGTTTTAGGGCTGGATTTTAGTGAGGATCAAGTTCTCTATGTCTGGAGAGGGATCTGGAGTGATTTTGGCAGAGTTTTGGTAAGGTTTGGTTCAACACCCTCTTTGGCCGAGAGGGGGTGGTGTTTAAATAGGAATGGCTAGAGGGCTTCCCCGGGGGGTTTGAAGGCTGGTATCAGCTGCTCATGGGAGGAGAAGAAGAGCTCCAGTGGCCATTAGGGTTGGGATAGCTCAGCAGGTGATTTTTGATTTTTTTGGCTCACATGGAGCTCTCAGGCATGGCGTTTTCCGGTGACCCAGGCGGCTGGCAGGCAGGGTCAGGTCACCCTCTTAGTGGGAAGGTCAAGGCTTGAGGTTTTTGATCTCAATTGACTGTTGCCATGTGTAAAGGGTTTTGATTTAAATGGAATGGGGGAAGAGGCTCTTTTGAACTTGGTTTGGTCAACCCATAGAAATTGGCTTGGTGCACCCACCAAGGCCAAATTTGGGCTGAAGGGACTCGTATGGCTCAGCTGAATTGGAGTGGAGAAGTCTCCATCAAGATCATGTAGATTAATTTTGGGCTAGGGGGAATCATGGAAAGGTTAAAAAAAGGCTTAATAATTGGCTAAGAAAGGGTTCCCCTCTCTCACCATTAATGGATTGGTGAGGAGTCCAAGGCATTCATGGCTCCCATGTGGCTTGTGCTTCTTGGCTCACATTTGGCTTGGGAAATGGCTTGGTCAATTTCATGGGAATGGATTTTAGGAATTTTGGCATTTTGACGGGAATTTGGATAAAGCCTAACTTGGAATGATTTAATCACAGGTTTCAAACTTTAGTGAATGATTTAGCAATTGGATGATGAGAAGGAATTGTCATTTGGGCTTTGGATGAATTTTTGGGCTTTTGGGTTTGGTGGAAGTGGCCTTTTTAAAAGGCTTAAATGGGTGGGCCTTTATATTTTAAAATGGACTTTTGGATAAGGAATTTTGTGAAAGACCATGCAAAATAAATTTTGGGTTTAGTTTAGGGATGTGTCATGAATGGTTTGGAATCAATTTGGTGTAATTTGGAGTAGAATTGGGTTGAATTTGGGCTTTTTTGGTAAAGGGGCCAAGGTGGGCCAAATTGGGCTAACTTGGGCTAAGGTTGGGCTAAGGTTGAATTTGGTGTAAAATTAATGTTGAAAAATGTTTTATGGGAGTGTTACAAAGAGTTCTCAACTTTGGTTGGGCTCTAATTTTGGGATTTGGGCTCATTTGGGTTAGGTTTGGGCTTAGGTAAATTTAAGGGATTTTGGTTTTGGGTTAGGTTTGGGTGGAGTTTAGGTTCAAATTTTGGGCAAATAAAGTTAGTTTTTTTATTTATGGGGATGTTAGGAAAGCTTTAGAAAAGATTTGGGGCCAATTAGAGTTGAATTGGGCTAGGTTTGAATCATGGGTCAAAATTGGGCTTTAAGCCCCGAATGGGAATTGGGCCCAAATGTCAATCAAATTAGACTTTGATTTGGTCTAAATTGATATTGGGGATATTGAATTGAAGTTTAGAATTGAATTGGACCAAAATTGAGGTCAATTGGGGTGGTTTGGTTTGACATTGGGTTCAATTGGGTTAAAAAAATGGGTGAAATTGGGCGTTTTGGTAAAAGTGGGGTAAATTAGCAAAATTGGCCCATGGTGTAGTTGGTCAAAATAAAATTGAGAATATTTGGGATTTTATGGAATTTGTTGGGATTTTTTTGAATTTTTGGATTTTTGGGGTAAAAGGGTATTTTGGTAATTTTGGGAGGGTTTAGGGGTATTTTTGGAAATTTTGGTATTTTTTGCCAAAGATGGTCAATTTGAGTGGTGGTAATTGTTTAGGATTAATTTTGAGGAATCTTAGGTAATTTAGGTAATTTTGTAAATTTTGGGTCATTTCAACTGAAATTTTGAAAAAAAGAAGATTGATCAAATGTGAGTGAAATGGAATCATATTAGTTGAGCCATGAAGCCATATTAAGCCCATATGAGCCATGAGAGGACTCATTTGAGGCATTCACTATGTTGTTCCTAACCCTCTTAGCCAAGGGCTTAGGGGTTAAGGACCATCCAAATGAATTATCTACATGAGTTAGGAAGTCAAGTTGGGTGAGAGTGTGGTTTTAGGACTTGGAATGTGTGTGAGAGTGTAGTGTATGTGCAAGTCAAACCTCACCAGACCAGGCCATCCAGGGTATTCCTAAGGCCAAGAAGTCCTATAGGGAACTCATCCTTTAAACCTCTACATTTGATTTCAACCCTATAGGTGATTAGGGGTCTACAATCAAGTTTGTGGGGTTTGCAGGGAGCTAAGAAGTAGTTTGAATTTCTAAATGGTGGGTTCCATTTCTAGTCCTCTAAGATTAGTCAAAGAAAAAGCCTAAGGCTAGATCCTAAGTACTAAAGAGAGAAGCAAAAGACCTCACCAAAATTAAGGTCAACAGACCAACGATGGATGGAGTACTGTCTGGACAAAGTCATCAAAGAAAATTTTGGATCACATCCAGACCGCTTCGGTGCACGCCTCAACTCAAAGTTTGAAACCTGCCAAGCTGGTGCTATCGTTAGTAATTGAAGAACTGCCCCAGAAGGAGGAGGAGATCGTGGAAGAAGAGAAGACTGAGGTTCTGAGAGGTAAACTTGGGGCTGCTTTTCCTAGGATGGTTGTTTCTGATTCGAGGGAGAAATTCCTCGAACCTCTGAATCTGTATGATTATTTGCTCGCCCCGGCGGAATCTTATATTGATAAGAGTTTTGGTGTTGGCAACGTTTTGACTGTTTCTAACAATTACGTAACTAACGACAACCAACCTAATCTGAATCTCGATATCAATACGAATAACGATTCTTAAATCATACAAAACCTAGATAATCACGACGAAGAGAAGGACATTCACAAGGATGGCTACGAAAGTTCAGTAAGTGACGAGTCTATTTGTGAATTCCTAGGAGCTCCGATCATAATAGAGTTAGAATTGTCAGACGCCGAGGTGACTTCAGATAAGCCAGTCGTTCCGATTCAAGAAGAGACACTGGTAGATTCAGAGGAGATTACCGAAGTCAATTTGAGAAGCAGAAAGGTCCTACCTCTGAGATTGGGTCCAAAGGATGAGGGAAAGCAGGTGGTTGCTTAGGAAGAGCCAACCCCAGCGGAAGAATTGCCCGTTCGGAAAGAAATTGAACAGCCTGGTAACAAAGTGGAGTATAATGTGCTAGCCCATCATAGGAAGCTACCGGCCAGACTGAGCATCAATGAAACTCTGATCCTGTCAAAGGAGATGAGTGAATCTCTGGTCAAGGCCTTGCTTGATCCAGAAATTTTCTTAGCTCAAATGGCTAGTAATTCCTTTGATGAGGTTTGCTCATTGAAAGGACAGCACGATGTTACCATCACGGACCATTGTACATTTCAGTCAGTATTGGAAAGTTCACACTCTCCAGGGTGCTAGTTGATCCAGGAGCGTCAATTAATATAATGAACCTTCGAATGCTAGCCTATTTAGAGATTGATGCCCGTGATCTCGAGGCAGACAAGATGATGCTAAGAGGCTTCAACCAAAAAGGAGAAATAGCTCTTGGATCGATAACACTGTTAATGAAGATCAGTGAATTAGCCAAGACAACCGCTAAGTTCCACATAATTGATTCTGAGACATCATTCAACGCTCTACTGAGCTGAGAATGGATCCATGAGAACAGGATGGTACCGTCGTCTCTACACCAGTGTATAAAATACTATGAAGGAGGACAAGAACAGTGTATCAAATCTGATTTGCAACCATTCTCCGTGAATGAAATCAGAATCCACGAAGATGCAGCTTACCACGCACCCCCGAAGAAAACAATTTTCTCTAGAAATACTATACCAAATCAAGAAAAAGAAGCACGACACGACAAAGAACCTGAAATCCTAGTTCAACAGTTACTCACCACTCCCTTACGACGAGATGGTGAAGGTTTCTCCAGAACTCGCACCCGAGGTCGAGGCCGGGGACAAGGTCGAGGAAGAAACGGTGGAACAGTTGAACAGAAGAAACCGGTCATCGATGTTGATTGGGAGAATAACTCTGAAGAAGAAGAAGAAATCAAGAAAGAAGCAGCAACAGTAAGCCAAAGGAAACCCCAGTTTATGATCTCTCTCGAAGATGAAAAGAATGAAGAATACAGAGCAATGTACGAGAAGATTAACCACTATGTGCATACTATGACCCTGACCCAAATCCATTCTAATATGATCGAGGGTATGGTGGTCAAGGAAGTGCATGGTGGTGGTGATAAGCTAATCAAGATCTACCGTGGTGCTTCTTCTTCCAAAACTGAAAATGATGTACAATTTGAAGATGTTACTTCTTCTGAATTAATAGAATTGTTGTTTGAGTGGTATTCTCCCTGTGTTCAAAATTTAATTCAGCGCGATATTTTGCATAAGCAATGGTCAAAAGGCCAATCACAACGCTTTGAAAAGTTATGGAATAATGACAGTCGGCCTCCCAATTCAAAACATGGTCTTGGATTCATCACAGTAGGATCAGTTGATGATACAAGATTTTGTTTGGTTGTCGGTAGTGAGCCTAATGAAGACTGCTTGGAAACCTCAGATAATCTTGAAGATCTACCAATCGGAGATGTTCCGCCAGAATTTGAAGTAGAAATTAAATCTACAATAGAAGAGTTAATGGAAGTTAACTTAGGTACTAGCGAAGAGCCTAGGCCGACCTTTGTTAGCTCCTTACTCAATAAAGAAGACTCCAAAGAAATAATCAAACTATTAATGGAATTCAAGGACTGTTTTGCTTGGAGTTATGACGAAATGTCAGGATTAGCTCCAGAAGTCGCAGTTCATAAGTTAGGAGTGGATCACACTATCGTTCCAGTCAGACAAGCTCCCAGAAGAATGCGTCTAGAGACTGAACAACAAGTAATACCTGAAGCTAAGAAGCTAATAGATGCTAAATTTGTTCGTGAAGAGCAACACCCGACTTGGTTAGCCAACGTGATACCAGTCAGAAAGAAAAATTGTCAAATTAGAATCTGTGTAGATTTCAGAGATTTAAATAAAGCATGTCCGAAAGATGAATTTCCGCTACCGATTCCAGAATTAATGATCAACATCGCGTCAACACATGAAATCTTCTCTTTCATGGATGGATCTTCAGGATACAACCAGATAAAGATGGCACCAGAAGATGAGAAACTCACAGACTTTAGAACGCCAATCGAAACTTACTGCTACACAGTAATGCCTTTTGGATTGAAAAACGCAGGTGCAACTTACCAAAGAGCAATGACGAGGATTTTTGATGATTTCATTCACAACCAAGTTGAGTGCTACGTAGATGATGTGGTCATCAAGAGCAAGCTAAAGGAAGATCACCTGTATGATTTGAGAATTGTTTTCAAGCGATTAAGACAATTTAACCTTAAGATGAACCCCTTAAAATGAGCCTTCGGCGTCACCTCTGGGAAATTCTTAGGATTTGTTGTCCGACATCGCGGAATTGAAATCGATCCAGAAAAGATTAAAGCTATATTAGAAATACTGCCTCCCAAAACCTTGAAGCAATTACAATCCTTTCAATGAAAATTGGCATATCTTCGACGCTTTATCTCGAACTTGTCAGGGACGTGTCAGCCCTTCTCGGCATTAATTAAAAAGGACACCAAATTTGTTTGGGAAGTGAAAAGCCAACGGGCCTTCGAGGACATTAAGCAATATCTAATGACATCTCCTCTCTTAGCAGCCCTAGTCTCGGGTAGACCGTTGATACTTTATACTGTGGCTTTAGACGACTCCCTTGGAGCCCTGTTAGCCCAGGTCAATGACGAGGGAAAAGAAAATTCTCTCTACTACTTGAGTCATCGTCTAATTCTGATGCTGGTACTTAAATTTCGGTCCTCATCCCTTTCGATCAATAGTAAAATTCTGATCTTTTTTTTGAAGTTGGAGCCTAGATTCCAACTCTCTTCATTGAGACTAGAGCCTAAATTCTAGTTCTCTTTCAAATTCCGAGGTTAGAACCTAGGTTCCGATTCTCATTCCAAATTCTAAATCTCAACGAGGTCCACCTTGAAATCAATCTTAAATCGAACTTTAACTAAAATTGAAACTCAAATCAATTTGAAACTCAAATCAATTTGAAACTCAAACTCAAAATTGAATTTTGAAATAAAAATGAAATGAATCTAAAATCTAATCTCTCCAGGTCTTGTGATTTGGAATTCACCTTCTTTTTCCCCAGTGAGAGTTCGGAAATCTTCAGTCTTGGAGATTCACCCGACAATCCCCAACGAAAATTGTTCTACTCTGTTCTAAGTGTGTTACTTAGACGTCTGTGTTGGTTTTGTTCATCTCTTCGGTCAATGCCAATACGAGCAGTGTGCTTGGTTAGCAGACCAGACCTATTGGGGGTCCATTTGTTGACCTCATTTTTGGTGAGGTCTTTTCTTTCCTTGGTGCTTCTTAGGATATAGCCATAAGGTTTTCTCCTTGACTATCCTAGAGGACTAGAATTGGGACCCACCTTTTAGCAATTCAGCTACTTCTTGACTCCTCTTAGGATCCCACTTGAATGGTTGCAAACCTCTAAATCACCTTAGAAGGTTAAGACCACCATATGGAGAACCAATAGTGAGCTCCTATAGGTTTTTCAATCCTTAGGACTACCCTGGGTGGCCTGGTTCTGGTGAGGTCTGGCTTACACACATTGCACTCTCACACACACCATCCTTACCCAATTCTTCCCCCTGGTTCATTGGAGCACTCATGTGGCTAAGTCCAAACCCCTAGCTCTTTGGCTAAGAGGGTTAGGAACAACCCATGAGATGTTCAGGGTGGACATTTCTTGGTCCATGGCTCACTTTAAGCTTCATCATGATCAAAATTCCACTTTTGCCAAAATGCCTAGTTTTGACATTGGGTCCTTCAAACCTACCTAAAATTACTTAATTGCCCCAAATTTTCCAAAACATCCAAAAATTACCCAAAATTTCCAAAAATCTAAAAGACCATTTTGAAACAACCCCCACCTTTTAAATTCAGCAAAATACCCCAATACGCTCCAAATAACCTCTTGATACCCTAAAATACCCTTTTGGCACAAAATTCCAAAAATTCCAAAAATTCTCTGAAAATTTCAAAAAATCCCAAATATTCCAAATTTCATTTTGTTCAACTACACTATAGCCCAATTTTTCCAAAATAACCCACTTTTATCAAAATCCCCAAATTGACCCATTTTTAACCTAAATGGACCCAATGTCACACCAAACCAACCCATTTGACCACAATTTTGCCCAATTTCAATTCTAAACTTTAATTCAACATCATTAATATCAATCTAAACCAAATCCAAGCCCAATTTGATTCATATTTGAGTTCAATTCCATATGAAACCTAAAATCCCCAATTTTGCCTAATTAATCCAAAACCCCCAATTAACCTAATACCAACTTTTTTTCCCCTTATACAACCTTCAAATTGCCCCAATCTGAGCCTAAGGTTAACCTAAATCTATTTGAAAACCAAAAATACCACCATTTTAGCCTAAAGTGAATCCATGCCCTAAACCCACCAAATTGATTAGCCAAACCCTGAAATTTCTTCCCAATTGATGTTGGGAACTCTACAATACATTCCCCTAGACCATTTGAAACTTTCAATTGGCTCTAAACCCCACCTTAACCCAACTTGGACCCAAGTTGATTCAACCTTGCCTAAATTAACCAAAATACCAAAATCCACCTGTCGGCATATTTTTAGGTTGTGTTTTATTTTGAAGAGGGGTCGCCCAACAGAAATCTGTCGGCGAATTTTTAATTTAATTAAAATAAATAATTTGAAAAGTAGTATTTGATTTTGAAAATAATTTCAAATTTGAAGGTTTTAAGATATGAGACTAAACCGATCTCACATCCCAAATAGTTTATATAAACGAGCACCGCACCACAAACCGTGTATCTATCCCTAAGGATAGACACACTCGCTCGACGGTGGGGCTCGATTAAATAAACTAGAAGATTTGTGACATCCGTTTGGTCTGCGAACCAATTTTATAAGCCGACAAAATTCCCCTGCTTAATATGAAAACATTAAACAGGGTTTATTTTACCTAGGTTCTTCAAAATTCCCTATAAGGGCAAGCCCCTATAGTTAATTACATCTTAAGTGACGGGAATCACCTAAGAAAACTCTTGATAATAATCAATAATTCTGCTCTCAAGAATTTCAAAGTTTAAGTTTTCAAGGGATTGAAGTTTTGAATTTCAATAGGGAATGGAGCAAGTTTAGAACATTTTGTTTTGTGAATCCAAAGGAAGAAAAGTAGGAGAAATCACAGATTCGAAGTGAACTTCGGTAATTTCCCGACTATCCTATTGTTTGGCTTAGATTTAGGAAAATCCTAATGTTTATTTAAATGTTTTGATTTTATCGATTTTAATTAATTAGGACTTATATTTGTATGATAGAATCATACAAATAGCCTTGAAGATGTGAGGGTTTATGTCGTATCAGACGACTACCTCGGAATCCTAAGTCCGGTTAGGGCTTAATTTGCAAGGCAAATGCCTAACAAAAGGTTGAGGATTTATGTTGCACTAGGCAAACTACCTCGAAATCCTATGGCTTGGTTATTTAATTCTAGGAAAGTTTTGCTGAAGTAGGTTCAAGTTTTGCTGATGACGATGGCCGTGCTGCCCACCATGCTCCGAGCTCCTTGTTGTTGCAGAGGTTTTAATTTTAGAAATCATAAATCAGGAGATGAGAAAAGTGTTTTGGTTTAGAGAAAATCTTAATTTCCAGGTGTTTTTTATGTTTTGATTAAAACAAATCTTAAAGTTGATTATAACGACACCGGTTAAGATCCCACGGTTCCATCCTTCCGGCATCATTATTTTTATCGGATTCACTTAGTCCAGATGAATTTGCTAAACTCAACTGAATGAGTTCCACACTTTCATTTAGACCGTGGGAAATCCCGTTAGCAACAAGTAGGTTACATCATCCGAGGTATTCCCGATCATCCAACAGAACGTTTTAATTTAGTTGCAATTGTAGTTTTGTGTTCTGTTTGTGATTAAATTTTGAGTTGTTTTATATTTTGAAATGTTGTGGCGGTGAATTTTATCTTGCAATGACTTTTAATTTAGTTTTGGTTTCAGTTTTAGGGTATATCCTAAAGGTGTGGGTTTTCATGCAACAGTTGTCTTATCATGCAAGAAAAGTAAAGTGCATTTGCAATAAAGTAAATTGCAATAATGTAAATTGCAAGAAAGTAAATTGCAATAAAATAAAAGCGTACCTGGAGGGTCTTCCCGTCATCCCAAGCTACACTTAAAACACAATTAGAATATTTAAGCAAGTTCCTAGGTAAAGCTAAGGGAAAGGTTATGGTTTTCTACCAAATTCCTAATCCTATAGCTAGTCATCTCCTATGACGTCTAGGTTCTTTGTGTTTTTTGGTTTAAGGACGATTTTCTTCATCAAAGAACAATTAAATTCAATTGTTCTTATAAACATCCTATCATATTGAGAAAGTGTTTAAGAAGAATCTTAAACATCTTTTCAATATTTCTAGGATTGTTTTAAGTCCAAATGGGTTTAATTATACAAATGAATTAATCGTCCGGGAATTCAAGTTTTGTTAATTTGCTCAGTGAACTAGGACATTTGAATATCCTATGAGTGAAGTAACATTTCATTTAATGTTCTGTTTAGGAGTTATGATAACTAAAGCTTTCAAGGGTAAATTAGTATTCAAATGATTTGGTTTAAGTTAAAGAGTTTAAATGTGGAATAGTGTTCAAGTTGCTTTATATTTAATTTCCTTCTGTTTTAGGTGATGTTATATTTAATTCAACTTAATTTAATTTAATTTAATTTAATCTTCAATTTAATTCAACTTAGTTTGATTTGATGTTAAATTAAATTAATTTGATTTGATTTAATTTTAATTTGATTTAATTTAATTTTAATTCATTTAATTTAATTTTAATTCATTTTTAATTTGGTTTAACTTAATTTAATTTGATTTTATTTATTTAATTTAATTTAATTTAATTTAATTTAATTTGTTTTTTTAATTTAATTTAATTTAATTTAATTTAATTCAACTTTTAATTTTAATTTAATTTAATTTAATTTAATCCAATTTAATTTACTTAATTTAACTTAATTTTTAATTTAATTTTATTTTTTAATTTTAATTGAAATTTTTAAAAGAGTTTAATAATTTAATTTTAGTTTAATGATTAAGTCTTTTAATGTTTTGAATTTGAGTTATCATTTTAATTAAGAATTGAGTATTAATGAGATAATTAATTTAGGGATTTTTAAATTAAAGAACAAATCTCTTCCTAATAATATCCCTATTTTAATAATTCCAATTTTATTATTCTTCCAAATTTAATCAATTATTTAATTAAAGTTTAATCATTTTAAAATTGTTTAATGGGTTTCTACCATTTAATTATTTAAATTTCAATCATCCAAATCAAATTAGGATCAAATATTTTACTTGTTAATTTTTTATTAAACCTAAAGTTTTAATTAAGGGTTAAAAAATTTAATTACCACTTTACCCTTTAAGCTTAATAATTTCATAACTCACTAAATTGAACTCCAATGAACTTGAAATTTTTATGTGACTTCACTCATATGTCAATAAAGACATGAGAGGAGAAAATGTGATTTTTCTGTATTTAATTTATTTATATAATTATTTTTGGTAGAAAATAGAGATTTTCAAGGAAAATTTAATAACATGACCAAGGGAAAGTTTCTGTCCTTAAGAAAATTAGGGGATATTCCTAATGACCAGAGAATCACTTGGACCAATTTTGGTGATTTTTTGAATTATATTATTTTTATTATAATTATTTTAAGTTCTATAGTATTAATTAATTTAAAAATAAAATAAATGTTGAAAAATGGATTTTTTATTTTTCAAAAATCTCTCTAATATCAAAGAAATCAGAGAAGCAAATTTTGCAATTTTCTGATTTTTCTATGATTTATTATAATTATTTTAGTGAAAATGCTAGAAAATATATTTTTTTAATTTTAAAATTACCATAGGGCTTTAAAATTTAATATCTCACTAAATAGACCTAAGAAAAATTTGGAATTTATTCCTATGTGATTAAAATTCAAAATGTGACATTTTGGTGAATTTTATTATTTTTGTGATTTTTATTATTTTTTAATTATTAAAAATATTAAAATATTATTAAAAATCAACTTTTTTAGAAAATTGAAATTTTAATTTTCTTAGGTTCCCCTGATATCAGAGAGGCTCCAAAACCAATTTGGTGAATTTTTGAAAGGTGTTTTAAAAGTTATGAATTTTTAAAGTTTAAAATGGCTAAGTGACTTAATCAACCCAATTAGTGGGACTAACCAAGTCCAATTGACCTCAAACTTTTATGGTGGATTCCTCTGACCCTAAAGGTCAGTGCAGAATTGATTTCAAGTCAATTTGATGCATGGTTAACTCTAATTAATTAAAGACGTATTTTGGGTGTTTAAGCCAATTAGGGTTGTTTTAAATGAATTAAGTCAAAACTTATTTTTCATAGGGTTCTCTAGTCATAAGGAACATCACCAAATTTTCCTAGAATTTATTTCACAACATGCTATTTATTGGAATTAAAATACTCAAAATAGTAACATGAACTTGAAAAATCAATAACTCTTCATAGGGATGGCCTCTGACTTTGGAAAATTCAGGGAATGCTCCCAAATTCAGAGGCTTCGAAAGCCCTATGGTCTCATGCCATGGTGAATTGTATGCATGCATGGAGAATTAAAATAGTGCAGAGAGTAAATAAATTATAAAAAATAAAATACTTGATGAAATTAAATGATTTCTTTTTCACTTTATTCTCCTCTGTTCACTGAGCAAGAGGGTATTTTTATTTTATTTTTCCGATTTTTCTACACAGAGATATGAATTTTTGAAGTTTAGGGAATTAAATAAATAGAAAAATACCCTAATTTTCTATTTATCCACGCGGCGCCGCGTCAACCTCGGCAGCTCCGAACGCACACGCGTCGCGCTCCCATTCGACGCCGCCATCTGAGTCAGCAGCCCGGGCCCCGCGGTTCTCGTACCGTCTCCTGGTCCGACACCATCTAAGCCGTTCGTCCGCGCGTGTATTGAATGGATGGCATCCGTTCATCATCCCCGAGCGTCCTCACCCGAGATCCGTACACACTAAATCCCTTAGATCTCACTCGATACTCAATGGATTTTTATGTTCTTATGCTCTATGGATTCGTCTTGAAGAGACGAACACATCTATATGGTTAACATGCATTGAAATTAAGGCATTTGAAATGGAGAATCTCCAGAAGCTCGGGATAAAGAATTAGCTCATACCTTTGCTCAGAGAAGTGTTGCTTCAATCTGAGAGTTGTTGCACCTTCGACTGGATCCTAGCAAGCTCCAAATGAAGTTTCCTGGTCTGGTGAATTGTCTAGGTTGGATTTTGACCAAGTCTGATCACAAATCTTGGAGGCTGGAGCAACTGGGTGGCTTGGAGATGGGGCTTTTACTGGTGGACACCTTCCCTTGGTCTGGTGAACGTGCAGAACCAATCAATTTGAGGATTGGTCCACTGTGGAGAAGTGTCCTGGTTTTGGGTGGAATTTCAACTCAGAAATTGAGCTCACAGAGAAGAAATGGTAGGGGGATCTCACTGGGGATCAAGTGCTCTAAGGGTGGAGAAGGGTCTGAAACAATTTTGGCAGAGTTTTGGCAAGGTTTGTGCTCAGCTCTCCTCATGGCCGAGAGGGGTGGAGTTTAAATAGGAGAGGGTGGAGGGCCTCCCAGGGGGAGTTGAGGCATGGGATCAGCTGCTCTGGTGAGGAGAAGAACAGCCATGGTGGCCATTAGGCATGGGGCAACTCGGCAGGTGAGAATTCCAAGCTTGGGCTCACATGATGCTCTCGGGTGTGGTGTTTTCCGGCGATCCGGGCGGGCTGGCCGGCAGGCATGGGTCACCATCTTGACCAGGGGGGTCAGGGCTTGGCAATGGTGAAGTCAATTGGGCTTGGACATGTGTAAAGTGTTTGAATTAAAATGGAATGGGGGAGAGGCCATTTTGGCTTGAAATTGGTCAACCCATTGGTTTGGGTTGGGTTCACCTCCCCATGGCTGGTCTTGGGTCGAGAAGATCGGTTAGGCTAGTCGGTCGAGAGGCGGTGATGTCCTTATCCAAGAATATTTGGATTAAATCTTGGTTAAGGGGAGACATGCTTAAGGCTAATGACTTTTAGGAGATGGTTAAAGGACCTCCTCCTTTTGCCATTAATGGCATGGTCACATGCCAAACTTTCATGGCTTCATATGGCTTGTGAATGGCTCATCCTTGGCTCCATTTGGCTTGGGAAAAGCTTGGGTCAATTTCATGAAAATGGGTTTTAAGAATTTTTGGTATTTTGATGGAAATTTGTATGAAACTTGATTTGGAATAATTTTATGGTGAATTTAGGACTTAGGTAATGGATTTAATTAAGTGGATGATAAATGGAGATGTCAAGTGGGCTTTAGGGTAGATTTGGGCTTTTGAATGTGGTGAAGTGGGCTTTTAGAAAAGTTTAAGGGAAATGGGCTTTTGATTTTAGGATGGGCATTTGGATAAAAATTTTGTGAAGAATTTTGTCAAATAAATGTCATAATTGGTTTAGGGATGTTCTATGAAGGGCTTGGAATCAATTTGATGTGATTTGGAGTTGAATTGGTTTGAATTTGGGTTTATTTGGTAAGTGGGCCTATATAGGTCCAAGTGGGCCAAGTTGGGCTAATGTTGGGCTAGAGTTGAAATTGATATAAAATCAATGTTGAGAAATGTTTATGGGATTGTTTCAAAGAGGTTTTGGCTTTGGTTGGGCTTTGATTTTGGGGTTTGGGCTCATTTGGGTTAGGTTTGGGTTTAGGTCAAAAATGGGCCTTTTAGCTTTGGGTTGAATTTGAGTGGGGTTTGGGTCTAAATTTTGGGCAAATCATGTTAGCGTTTTGTTTGTGGGAATGTTAAGGAAGATTTAGAAAAGGTTTGGGGTTAATTGGAGTTGAATTGGGTGAGTTTGGGTTAGGTTTGGGTCATGGGTCCAAATTGGGCCCTTAAGGCCAAAAGTGAGATTGGATCCAAATGTCAATCAAATTGGGCTTGGATTTGGTCTAGATTGGTATTTGGGATATTGATTTGAAGTTTAGAATTGAATTGGACCAAAATTGGGGTCAATTGGGTAGGTTTGGTTTGACATTGGGTTCACTTAAGGTTAAAATGGGTCAAATTGGGGGTTTTGACAAAAGTAGGGTAAATTGACAAAATTGGCCCATGGTGTAGTTGGACAAAATGAAATTGGTAATATTTGGGATTTTCTGGAATTTTCTGAGAATTTTCTGAATTTTTGGATTTTTAGGTCAAAAGGGGTATTTTGGGTATTTGGAGGGTATTGGGAGGTATTTTTGGAATTTTTGGTATTTTTGGGTATGGATGATCAATTTAAGTGATGTGGAAATGTTTGGGAATGATTTTGGAGAATTTTGGGTAATTTGGAAATTTTTGAGAAATTTGGGTAATTTCAAGGGTTTTGAGAAGGCTATGCGGGTGTAGGGTCCCGGAGGTCAAAAATTGAAAATTTGGGAAATTGAATATTGGGTGAATGTAAGTGGAAAGAAGTCATTTTGGTTGAGCCATGAAGCCATATCAAGCCCATATGAGCCATGAAGGGACTCATTTGAGGCATTCACTATGTTGTTCCTAACCTCTTGCCGAGGGCTTAGGGGTTAAGGACCATCCATGTGAATCACCTACATGAGTCAGGAGGTCAAGTTAGGTATAAGTGTGGTTTTAGGAGGTATGTGGAAGTGTAGTGTGTAAGTGTAGTGTATAAGTGTAGTGTGTGTGTAAGTCAGCCCCTTCACCAGACCAGGCCACCCAGGGCAGTCCTAAGGCCAAAGAGTCCTATAGGAACTCATCCTTTAAACTTCCACATTTGATTTCAACCCTCTAGGTGATTAGGGGTCTACAGTCAAGTTTGTGGAGTTTGCAGGGAGTTAAGAAGTGGTTTGAATTTCTAAAAGGTGGGTCCCAATTCTAGTCTTCTAAGATAGTCAAAGGAAAAGCCTAAGGCTAGATCCTAAGTACTAAAGAGAAGAAGAGAAGACCTCATCAAAAATGAGGTCAACACCACCAAATTGACCTTCCAATTGAACTCAAAACCATTCCATGTCTTCAAGAAAGTTTTTCATGTCAATCATTTCTACAATGTTGCTCAAAACACTTGGACCTAAATCAAACCCAAACCCAAGTTAGCCTAACCCAAACCTAAGAGAGCCAATTTAAACCCATGACCAAACCAAACTAAATTGAATCAAATGTGGCAAAACCAACCTATTCACAGCCACTAAGTGATCCCTAAGAACCACCCTAGATCCCCCTAGCCCAAGCTAAGTGAGCCATGGACTAAGGGGTCCCCATTTTAAGGGATCTCTTCCCATAAGAGGATAAATCCTATTTTACCTTACCCCAAAACATCCCCACAACTGCTAATCACCAATAAACCCTACTCCTTGGTTGACCTGACCCATGGCAAGCTCCCTTGTCCTTGCCGGCCGGCCTAACCGCCGGAGGGGGACAAAACTGAGAGCCACCACCAAGTGAAACTTACCCAAACTCACCCAATTGGCCACCTCACCTAAATCAAACTTTGAAGCTCCACTGCCCACCACGTAAGCAATGGAATCCATCCACCAATTGAGCCCTAGCTCAACCCAATGGCCCTAACCATTTAAAGCCATCTTCTCGGCCATGAGATGTTTGCTGACAGGTGTTGAAATTTTTCTCAACAAAACCTCACCAAATCACTCCCAGAGCTTCTCTCAGCCTAGAGAAGAAGAACCCTACTGTTCTCCTGGCCTGAATCTCCCCAGCTGAGCCCAATTTCTCAGCTAAAAATCAGGCCATAAACAAGACACTCTCTGAAACATCACCAAATCCAAATTAAATCTTCCCACACCTTCACTAGATGTAGAGAATAAGTTCCCCACTGAAAGCCCACTCTCCAGACCACCCAGTTGTTCCAGCCTCCAAGCTTTGTGATCGAGCCTGGTGGAAGTCAAGGCTAAGCATTTCACCACAGCTCCAGGCTTCATCCCAAGCCTCCTTGGACTCCAACGAATGTGCCCAGCATCCCTGATTGAGGCTTCACCTCTTAGAACCAAGGTATGGATCGCCTCCTTCCCGAGAGCTTCCAGCGATTCTTCATTTCATTTTAGTCAATTTCATAGCATGTTATTTGTATGGATGTGTTCGTCTTCTCAAGACGAATCCATAGAGCATAAGAACTCAAAAATCCATTGAGAAAAGAGAGAGATATTAGGGTTAGAAGGTCGACGGCTCACGGGACGCGCAGTCGTAGACGATGACCAAGAACCATCCGATCGATTGGGTATTGATTGAACGGCGAAGATCAAGTCGGACCAGAAGACAGAGCGAGACCGCGGGATGCGTGGCTACTGACTCAGGTGGCGGCGTCGAATGGGAGCGCGACACGTAGGGCTTCGGAGCTGCCTAGGTTGACGCGGCGCTGACTGGTTTAAGTAGGAAATTAGGTTATTTTCTATTTAATTAAATACTAGAACTTTAAAAATTCATATCTTTGCATAGAAAAATCACAAAAATAAAAGAAAAATACCATCTTGCTCAGTGAATAGAGGAGAATAATATGAGAAAAGAATTGAGTTAATTTGATGAATTTTTTATTTTTAATTAATTATTTACTAATTTTAATGTTTTAATTCTCTATGCATGTAAATATTTCACCATGGCATGAGACCATAGGGCTTTGAAGCCTCTGACTTGGGGAACATTCCCTAAATTTTTGAAAGCCTGAGGCCATCCCTATGACAAGTTATGTTTTTTTTCAAGTTTATGTCACTATTTTTGACATTTTGATTCCAATAATTATCATGTTGCTCATAAAATTCCATGAAAATTTGGTAAAGCTTCTTAGGACCAGAGGACCCTAGGAAAATTATGGTTTGAATTAATTCCTTAAAAATAATCCTAATTGGCCAAATCACTCTAAATTGAACTTTAAATAATTAGAGTTAATCTCACATTAAAATGACTTGAAAATAATTCTCCACTGATCTTTAGGATCTGGGGAACCTCATTAAAATTTGAAGTCAATTGCAAGTGTTTAACCCCACTAAAAGGATTAATTAAGTTACATAACCAAAATTAAACTTTACAAAATTCATAACTTCAAAAATACATTTCAAAAATTCACCAAATCGATTTGGGACTTCCCTGATATCAGAGGAGTATAAGAAAAATAAAATTGGAATTTTCTAAAAAACTTTCATTTTAAGCATATTTTAATATTTTTAATAATTAAAAAATAAAAAAATCACCAAAATAATAAAAATCATAAAAATGTCATATTTGGTCCCCTAATCACTTAGGAACCAATCAAATATTTTTCCTAAGTCTCGAGGTTAAGATATTTAATTTCAAAGCCTTAAAACATTTTTTTGAATTAAAAAATGTATTTTCTAGCCTTCCCACAAAATTAATTCTAATGAATCAAAGAAAACTCATAAATGAATATAAAATTTGTTTCTTTGACATTTTTGAGGTCAGAGGGATTTTTGAAAAATATAAAATTCATTTTTCAACTTTTATTTTATTTTATAATTAATTAACACTCCAAAACATAAAATATAATTCAAAAAATCACCAAAATTGGTCCAAGTGGTCCTCTGGTCATTAGGAACATCCCATAATTTTCTTAAAGACAGAAACTTTACCTTGGTCGTATTAGTAAGTTTTCTTTAAAAACCCTTATTTTCCATTAAAAATAATTATATAAATAAATTAAATTCAGAAAATATCACATTTTCTCCTCTAATGTCTTAATTGACATGTGAGTGAAGTGGCATAAAATCTTAAGTTCATTTAAGTTTAATTTAATGAATTATAAAATAAATAAGCTTAATGGGGCATAAAGGTAATTAAATGATTTTAACCCCTAACTAAAACTTTAGGTTTAATCAAAATCGGGGTAAAATATCTGATTTTAATTTTCTCTCAGATGATTGAAACTTTAGGAAATCAAAGTGTAGGAATCCATTAATCACTTTAATAAACCAAAATGAAACTTTAATTAATTAAAAATTTTAAATTTTGGAAGATTAATTGAAATTGGATTATTGGAATGGTGATATAACTTAAGAAGATATTGATTCTTTAATTTAAAAATCCCTCAATAAATCACTTAATAATATTTAACTCTTAACCTAAGAGGATAAGTGGAATTAATAATTAAAGGATTAAAAGTAAATAATTCTTAACCATTAAATAATTTAATAATTGATTAAAACCTAAAATGTTAAATAATTAAAAAAGTAAATTAAAATTTTTGAAACTAATTTAAAATCATTTCAAAACAAACTTAAATCAAAATTACATATTTTAAATAATTTTAAGACAACTTACCTTAAAAAAAATTAAATTAATTAATATAATTAATCCAAATTAAATCATCAAGCTTTAATAAATAATTTGAACACCTATTTTGACCTAAGTTAAACCTAAAATTGAATTAACATGAAATATTGATATCATTTATAAAGAGACTAACTTAAATGAATCAAACATCATTCCAAACATTAAATCATTGATTAAAATTTCATAATTAAATCACATTGAAGTAAATCATTAACTTTAGCTTCAAATCATTAAACTCTTTAACAAATTATTTTGCCCTTGAATGCTTTAAATTATTATAACTATTAAATGAAGCGTTAAGTGAAATGCCACTTCACTCGTAGGATAATCAAACATCCTAGTTCACTGAGCAAGGGAATAAAACTTGACTAAATCTTTGAATTATTAATTCACTTGGACTCAAAACTATCCCAGAGGTATTGAAAAGATGTTTAGGATTTATTCTAAGCACTTCCTCAAAACAATGGGTAGTTTTTAAAGAAAAAATGAACTTAATTGTTTTTTGATGAAGAAAATCATCCTTAACCAAAATCAAGAACCTAAACGTCATAGGAAATGACTAGCTCTAGGATTAGGATTCTGGTAGACAACCAAAACCCATCATTTAGTCTTTACCTAAGTATTTGTTGAAATATTTTAATGCTTTAATATGTGTTTTAAAGTGTTTATGTTATTGCAATTTACTCTATTACATTTTCTACACTGCGCTTTACTCTTCTTGCATGTTAAACAAAACTGTTGCATGAAAACCAAAACCTTTAGGGTAGTCCCTGAACTAAAACCCAAAACTAAATTAAAAGTCACTACAAGATAAAACCCACCGCCACAAAATTCAAAATATAAAACAACTCAAAATTTAATCACATACAGAAAAACAAAACTACAACTATAACTAAATTAAAACGTCCTGTTGGATGATCGGGAATACCTTGGATGATGTAACCTACGTGTTGCTAAAGACAGTTCCCACGGTCTAAATGAAAGTGTGGAACTCATGCAGTTCAGTTTAGCAAATTCATCTGCACTAAGTGAATCTAATAAAAAAAACGGTGCCAAAATGATGGAACCGTAGGATCTTAACCGGTGTTGTTATAATCAACTTTAAGATTCCCCTAATAAAACTTTAAAGACATTTGGACTTTAAGATTTCTCTAAACCAAAACACTTCTCTCATCTCTTGATTATCATTTTCTAAAACTAAACCTCTACAACAACAAGGAGCTTGGAGCATAAAGGGCAGCACGGCCATCTTCGTCAGCAAAACTGGAGTCTACATCAACAACACCATTCTTAGAATTAAATAACCAAGCTATAGGATTTTGAGGTAGTTTGCCTAGTGCAACATAAATCCTCAACCTTTTCGTTAGGTACTTGCATAATTATTTTATGCAAATTAAGTCTTAACCGGTCTTAGGATTCCGAGGTAGTTGTTTGGTACGACATAAGCCCTCGCGTCTCCAAGGCTATTTGTATGATTGTGTCATAAGAATATAAGTTGTAATTAACTAAAATTGGTAGGATTACAACATTAAACATACACTTAAATTGAAGCCAAACAATAGGATAGTTTGGGAAGTTTCCAAGATTCTTCTTGGATCCTCAACTTCTCCTACTTCTCTTCCTTCAGACTCCTGAAAATAACTGTTCCAAATTTGATCCATTCTTAATTGAAATTTCCAAAATCTAATTGTTTAAAAACCTTAAACTTTAAAATTCTTGAGAGCAAAACCACTGATCATTATCGAGAGTTTTCTTAAATGATTCCTGTCATTTAAGATGTAATTAACTATAGGGGCTTGCCCTTATAGGGAACTTTAAAAACCCAGGTAATATCAACCCTGCCTAATTTCTTTATATTAAGCAGGAGAACATGTCGGCTTATAAAATTGGTTCGCAGACCAAACAGATGTCACAAATCTTCTAGTTTATTTAATCGAGCCCCATCGTCAAGCAGTGTGTTTGTCCTTCGGGATGGATATACGGCTTGTGATGCGGTGCTCATTTATAGAAACTATTTGGGATGTGAGATCGGTTTGATTTTTCATATCTTAAAATTTTCAAACTTAAAATAATTTTCAAAAATCAAATACTACTTTTCAAATTATATATTTAAATTAAACCTAAAAATATGCCAACAGCAATTTTTTACATAAAGATAGCATGAGAATGATTTAAGACATCTCTACACAAATGTACAAGTGCAGATTTTTACATAAGGATAACATGGGAATGATTCAAAGAATCTCTACATAAATGTACAAGTGTAGATTTTTAGCTTGGGCAACCATAAAAATGATCCAAAGAGTCTTTACACAAGTGTATAAGTGTAGATTTTTATTGTAAGCAATAATAGGAATAATCCAAAACATCTCTACACAAGTGCATAGGTGTAGATTTTGAATTTAAGCAACAATACAAATGATCCAAAGCATCTCTACACAAGTGTATAAGTGTAGATTTTCAGTTTAGACAACATATATGTGATGACATTCCTTCAAATGTGTCATAAACATAATCAAAACAAGTACCACAAGTATGTATGTAGTAATTCCCCTCTTCAATAAACATTTGGTACAAATAGCCACCTCCATAAGTGTCAAATGCATGTGAAATGTAGAACTCTTGGATATAGCATGTAGGTGTTTTGAATTTAAAGTGAAGTGCTATGTAGAAAGAAGAATTTCATGTGGGTAATGAGGTGCAATGTGTGTAAAATCAAAGCCCTGGTGTCATATGTATGAAAACATGGTAAAAGAAGTGAAAAACAAGCATGTATGGTCTCATTTGTGGGTGTTCCAAAAGTAAGCATTTTGTAATCCGAATTTTGCACAGAATATCACCAAGCTATTTTCATGCTAAACATGCAATACTAGGAGAAAGACAAAACAAGCATCACATCCTCCTTTTCCAAACCTCATCCAAGCTGCAACTTGGAGAGCAAGCATGTAGCTTAAAGGGCTTCAAGATTTAGACTTAAGCCAAACCATCAACAAGATTCATAAAGCATGCAAACAATGTAAGAAAATGAGGAGCATTGACGCTTATACATGAAATCTCATCTTAAAGAAACAACCAAACCACAAAGTGGAGGGAAGAGTGGAGCAATGGGAGCTCCATAACACCCTCTAACCCATGCTAAAAATAGAAACTAGAACATGCCAAATTTCATAAGGTGTAGCGAGCATAAATAAGCAAGAATAGAGAAAGTATAACACGTAACTCCATCTATCTACCCAACCTTCTTCCCATATCTTTTCTTTTTGTTTCTCCCTTTTCTTTTCTCTCTTCTAATTTTCTTTTCTTTTCTCACATTGCCTCCCTTTTATTAAAAGCAAAGAAAACCCACATTAATTAAGAGAAAGGCTAAGCAACATGCCACATATCATTAAATACTCAATCATGCATTACAGAGAGTAAGAATGAAGAAAATGAGTGCCACCTATACATGCATACATCTCATGAAGGAGTAAATCTCAAAGCTTCAAGAAAAATACACTAAACATAGAGATGTTTTGTAACATAAAGTAGGGCATGTCAAGTTTTCCAAGCTAAGCCTATCCAACATAGAGAAACATAATCAAAGAGAGGCTATAACCTTCCACATTACATGAACAAGAAGCTATGAACGATGGCTACCAAAAAAAATTTTAAGTTTAATGAACTAATTAACATAAAGAAAAGAGGAGGCACACCCCCCAAACCACCATGAATAACCTCACCCATCTCCAAATTTTTGAAAATAAGAGACACCCTTTACTTTTTTCTTTTAAAGTAGGGTTCCCGAATTTTGAAAGAAGAGAACTCACACCTCTTACATTTTGTTAAAAAAAGAGCATTCAAACATTTCAGTTTTTGTAAAGAAAGAACTTAAATATTTCAAATTTTGTAAAAGGACCACAAGAAACTTTCAGATTTTTGCATAACATAAGGGTAGAGGCTTCCAATCCTTCTTACATAACAAACATTTTAAAATAGGCGGTATAACCTCTCACTCCCTTGAAAACACTAAAATTCTCTTCCTCTTTCTTTAAGATAGAAAATTACCAAACCACTAGATATAACATTGTAAATGACAAGCTTTCAAGTATCATATGTGTGAAATCAAAACAACACATTTTAACCCCAAGGCCTCAAGCGACACGTGAAGTGACAAAACCACAAACTTAAGGTGAAAGAGAGCTTACACCCCCCACATTTAAACAAGTAATCAACATAGTGTGATGCCAAAAGAAAGCAATGTTTCAGTGAGCAAGATATAAGCAAATAAAGCATTTACGGTAGCTCCAAGCCATCTAATTAGTAAGCATGCTCTTTCATCCTACTAAGTCCAATATTAAACATGTAATGAAGGACTTAAGGAAAAGTGTCAAGTACATGAGTATAGCAAAACTATAACAAGCATTCCTCCTCTTTCTCAAGCCCAAATGAAACTGGGTTAATTACTTGATGCACAAAGAGAAGCCCTAATGCATAAAGTTTCCAAAATTTTGAAAACCCCTCAAGCTCTCTTGCCACCATGCACACAAATGTAAAAATGAAACATAACAAAATCAACCTTTATAAACTTTCATGCTCATATTACCTTCACATGATATGATACCATTAGGAATAAAAGCATAACCATTATATTTCATAAATCAACAAAACGGGCAAAGGCACTACTAAGCTCACCCGTTCCTACACCAATGTCTTAAGAAAAATCCAAACTTTCCATTCATCATTTTCTTTTAAAAGAAACTTGTATCACATGATATGAGGAGAGAAAAAAAATATAGCCAAGCCAATAATTAAGCCATAGGATGAATCAATCCTAACATCAAATATCAAACAACCAAAGAAGTTAAGGAGCTAAGGAAGTTACCATTTGATATGAGACACCAAAGAAAGGAAAAAATAAGCTTAGAAGAAATTTGAGCAACACATCCCCCTTCTTCTATGAATTTTGGCCAACACAAAAAATTCCCAAATGGGGTCATTTTAAGGAAGAAGAAGAAGCCCCCAAACTTACCTAAGGGTAAAGACTAAAGGCAGAAGAGTTGCACCACCTTTAAATCTTGATTGAAGTGATGGCGAGGAGAAAGATGCAAGCCAAGAGGTGACAAGTCCATGGACAACATGATCATTTTCTGTCATGGATGGGATGGGAGCAAGGGAAGAAGAGCCATGGCTTGGAGAGGAAGAAATCTCATGCAATAGGAGGAAGCCATGAAGGTTCAGCCAAGACTGAAATTTGTGAAATAGAGAGGGAGAGCGGGCGGGCGGTAGCTAGGTTTGGTGTGGGATGACTTAGGTTTAGGAGTTTGGGTGGCAAAAATGCAATTTTTAATTATTTAATGGAAACATGCCAAATTTTCGAGACGTTTTTGTCGCGTGCGAAATCATAGAAAATTATATATCCTTCCCTAGTAATTTTGACATTTCAGACTCAATGATGCATTCCATTTCGCATTCTGGGGTCGTTTGGGCAACCTAATCGATGATCAGGTCAAAAACGTTTAATTTAAGGCTTTTGAGGAACTTGGGTTAAATCAACAAAATTGGGCTACGGTATAGTTGAAGCAAAAGAAATTGGGAAATTTTCCAAGGTTCCGAGAACTTTTGAGAATTTTTGGAATTTTTTGAATTTTTTGCTCATTAGTGGTATTTTGCTAATTTTGGGTATTTTCGGGGTAAGTGGTCAAAAGCTAAATTAAAGGCTCAGGGAAGTACAAAATGAAAATTGGAGTCAAACGGAAGTGTTTGGGGGAATTTCTGACCGATGTGGACTATTTTACGAACCCTAGAACATTTTTCGAGTGTCGACTTCTTTGGTTGCGAGGGGCCCACCGGTTGCTTTGAAGTATGGTATGTTTACAGTCAAATTTCTCAGTACGACGAGGAGAACACTCTGGAATAATTTTTGGAGAGCTTGGGTGATTTGGGATGTTTTGGGTTTTGGGGCCGTTTTCAGGGGCAATTTGGTAATTTGGGCAAACTTTGGAATTTTTTGTAAATTTGGGTAATTATAGTCAATTTTAGTGGTGGGAGGTATTTTGGATCTATTTTTTGGGAATTTGTTCCATTTAGGGAGATTTTGGGTATTTTGTGGAGTTTTGGGGTTTAAGGGTAGATGGGTCATTTAGTGGGGTTTAAGGGCTAAGGGTCGAAATTGGAGAAATTGGTAGGATTTTGGAATTAAATTTGGGATTTGAACTTGTTTAACTTACGGATCAGAAGTGACTTTCTTTGGTCCTCCATATGTTGGTTCCATCCACCTCAGCCATAGACTTAGGGTCTGGTGGGACCACACACATGAGTTTATAAAGAGTTAAGGGATCAAAATGGGATGTATTTAGTTTAAAAATATGAGTATAAAGTGTGATGTGTTAGTGTGTTAATGTAGGTGTGAATGTAGATGTGAATGTAGATGTGAATGTAAGTGTGTAATTATGAATGTGCTTCAAGCCTCGCAGGGTTTATATTAAGGCTAGACCACCTGTTGGAATCCCACCTGGACTTCTCTTTGCTTGGTCTCTTCCTCTCAAACACTGGAGGTTAGGCTCTAAGAAAATGAAAGTTCCAAGTGAGGGAAAGAAGCATGTGGAATTTCTATTTGGTTGGGTTCCATTGCTAGTCTTCTAAGTAATGTCACCTAGAGATTCTTATGGCTAGACCCTTGGCTATCTATAAAGAAACTAGACCTCAACCAAAATTGAGGTCAACAAATGGTGTGATGTGTGAGAAGAGCGCACCGCAAGTATTGGTGTTGACCGATGGGATAAACAAAACAAACACAATAGTATGAGTCAAAACTCAAGACAGGACGTAGAATTAAGTGAGAAAGTACCTACTGGGGATTGAACCTCGTGACGAAGAGAAAACTCTGACTGGGGAACAATGGGCGAAAACCATCAAAATGCAGTGAAGAATTCACTCTTCCACATTCTAAGGGGACCCGATTTGATTTGATTTGAGAACTTGAGTTTGGGTTTCAAATTTTGAAAAATTTTCTTGAATTAGGAATTTTAATCTAATTTTGAATTTGAGGTTTTAATTAAGCAAATTTTCAAAATTTGTGAAAGCTTATGAGTCAATGAATTGGTGAAATTTGAAAGGAAGTGAAAACTAGAATTTAGCTACTAGCCTTGAAATGAGAATCGGTAGTTGACGACCGAACTTGAAACATGGAAAGAATAAAATGAACCTGCATAAATCCCAAAAAGTGGATGTATCCTCACCACGTGGAGTAGTAAAGGTGATCAGAATTTAGGTGCTGATCTCAAAAGGTAGATGTCTCCCTACCATGTGATGTAGTAAATGTTATCAGAATCGGGGACTCTGAAGCCGAAAGGTAGATGTCTCCCTACCACGTGATGTTGTAAGAATAATCAGAATTTAAATACTGATCTGGAAAAAGTAGATGTCTCCCTACCACGTGGTGAAGTAAGGGTAATCAGAATTGCGGTACTAATCTATAAAAGTAGATGTCTCTCTAGCACGTAGTGTAGTAAGGGTAATCACAATTTAGGTACTGATCTGAAAAAATTGGATGTCTCCCTACCATGTGGTGTAATAAGGATGATCAGAATTTAGGTACTGATTCTGAAAAGTGGATGTCTCCCTACCACGTGGTGTAGTAAGGGTAATCAGAATTTAAGTACTGATTCTGAAAGGTAGATGTCTCCCTACCACGTGATGTAATAAGGGTGATCAGAATCGGGGATTCTGAAGTCATAACATAGATGTCTCCCTACCACGTCATGTAGTAAGGGTGATCAGAATCGGGGATTCTGAAGTCGTAAGGTAGATGTCTCCCTTCCACATGATGTAGTAAAGACGATCAGAATTGAGGATTCTGATGTCGAAAGGTAGATGTCTCCCTACCACCTGATGTAGTAAGGGTGATCAGAATCAAGGATTCTGATGTCAAAAGGTAGTTGTCTCCCTACTACGTGATGTAGTATGGCTGACTCTATTCTGATGTCAAAAGGTAGATGTCTCCCTACCATGTGATGTAGTCAAGGTAATCAGAATCTGGGATTCTGATGTCGTAAGATAAGAACATACCTCCTTACTATGCGGAGTAGAAACGGTCAACAAAGTCAGGGAGTCTGAGGTTGAAAAGAAAGAACATGCTGTAGCTCATGTGAGGCTTGTGCAGATTTGATATCTTCTTAGCATTCATGAATTTTGATGTATGAATTTGACTTTTTTGGGAAGTGACATTGGGTAAAATGCAAGAAATTGTGATGTGCTCTTTCTAGAACGAGGGATTTTCTAGATGAGTTAGAAGTTTTAGAATTTCAGGAAGAATTAGGCTTTTATATCATTTTAACTCAGATTTTGTTTTTTATAAGTTTTGTTTTAATTTATTTTGGAGTGTTGTGATTTTAATTTCCTTTTATTTGTTTTGTATCGTTCTTTGTTTGTTCTATCTTTCAGAATCTGAGCACGATCTTGCGGCTTATCAACCATTGCGCACAAAGGGAACATTATGGGAACAAGAACTTCTTTTGATTTTACAGAAGAACATCGAAACAAATGATCAAGTGCTGACGTGTATCTCAAAACTGATCAAGTACACATGTCTGAATCTAGTGGAACAGAAATATCCATCAAACGGATGCTGGAGTAGTAGTAACTACAGTAGGCTGATGCAGGAACTGGTAGAACTCCACTATTGTCTGGTAAGCTGCCCTACGGATAAGCCAACCTCCGAAAGGCTATACTCTAGAACAAAATTTCCCTCTCGATGACCCAGAGGTACTACCGTCACAGTGGTAATGAGTAGTAGCTTTCTAGCTCTGGGTATGGTTTGTAGTAAAATGGTGTCTTGTCTTCGTCAATCTGTCTGAATGTGATTGAAATTCTTCACCCTCTAACCCCTGGGATGCAGTTCTTGGCTATTCCTCTCTATTTCCTTAGAGCACAAAAACTAATCCAACTGGTACAGTGATCTTTTCTGTGCCTCTAAATTCTCCTGCTCCAACGATCTGAATCTCTCAGCCAAATAGAATGTCGCATTCACTGACTAATGAAACTGTGTAAAATGGTCTGATAAAGTCATGATGGTCTATGTAAGGTGGGATGCAGTCCTTGTCCTCATAGATGTTGATAATGCAGCTGTTGGGAATACAGTCTGAAGGGAGGATGTGCCATTCAATCATTCTTTTTATCATCCATTTAATTTTTGGTGGCCTCTCATCCACCTCACCATGTGGTAAAATTCTCAGGGGATTACTCTGTCTGTCTTTCGTGAAGTTGTAGTAGCAACCACACTAGATCATGACTTTGCCCTTTCCTCTTTTCCACTTTCTAGGCGCTGAATAAGTACTTTCCTTCAAGTGGCATACCCTGCCCAAATCTTACAGAGCCTGAAACCAAATTAGAATCTTTTGCTCATCTTCCATTAAGAAGACATTGGTACAGAGCTCAAGGTCTTCCAAAATGTTCAATGCCTTCCCTTTTTTGACCTCATTTTTGATGAGGTCACTTCTCTTATCTCTCCTTAGTACTTAGGATCTAGCCATAGGCTTTCCCTTTGACTAACTTAGAGGATTAGAAATGGAACCCACCACTTAGAAATTTAAACACCTCTTAAACTCCCTGCAAACCCCATAAGTTTGATGTAAATCCACAAGTCACTTGGAGGGTTAAAATCAAATGTGGAGGTTTAAAAGATGAGTTCCCTATAAGACTCTTTGGCCTTAAGACTACCCTGGGTGGCCTGGTCTGGTGAGGTTTGACTTGCCCACACATTAAACTTTCACACACATTCCAAATCCTAAAACCATTCATGCCTAGCTTGACTTCTTGACTCATGTAGGTAATTCATATGGATGGACCTTAACCCCTAGGCCCTTGGCTAAGAGGGTTAGGAACAACATAGTGAATGCCTCAAGTGAGTCATCTCATGGCTCTTATGGGCTTGATATGGCTTCATGGCTCAACCAAAGTGATTCCATTTTACTCAAACTTGATCAATCTTCATTTTTCCAAAATTTTAATTTTTGACCCCCGGGGCCATACACCCGCTAAACCTACCAAATACCCTCGAAATTGCCCAAATTACCCAAAATTCCTCAAAACCAATCCTAAACATTTCCCCCGCTCAAATTGATCATCCTTAGCCAACTATACCAAAAAAATCCAAAAATACCCCCCAATAACCTCCAAATACATAAAAATACCCTTTTTAACCCAAAAATCTAAAAATTCCTAAAATTCCCAGAAACTTCCAGAAACTCTCAAATATTCCTAATTTCTTTTTGTTCAACTACACCATAGGCCAATTTTGTCAATTTAACCCACTTTTACCAAAACCCCCAATTTGACCCATTCTTAACCCAAGTGGACCCAATGTCCCACTAAACCAACCCAATTGACCTCAATTTTAGTCCAATTCAATTCTAAACTGAAATTCAATATCCCCAATGTTATTTTAGACCAAATCCAAGCCCAATTTGATTGAAATTTGGATCCAATTTCAATTTGAAGCTTAAAGCCCAATTTTAACCCATGACCTAAACCTAGCATAAACCAACCCAATTCAACTCCAATTAACCCCAAATCTTTTCCTAAACCTTTGTAATCTCCCCACAAACAAAGCACTATCAAGATTTGCCCCAAATTTGAACCTAAACTCCACCCATGCCTAACCAAACTTCAAAATCCCCATTTTTGGCCTAAACCCAAACCTAACCCAAATGGGCTCAAATCCCAAAATTAAAGCCCAACCAATGTTGAAAACTCTTTGTGACACTCCTATGAATATTTCTCAACATTAATTTTACACTAAATCCAACCTTAGCCCAACCTTAAACCATGTTACCCTAATTAGACCCACTTTGGCCCCTCTACTAAAAAGATCCACATTAAACCCAATTCAATTCAAAATCACTTCAAATTTGTTCCAAATCACTCATGACACATCCCTAGACTAAACCCAACACTTATTTGGCACAATATTTTACAAAACATTCATCCACTAACTTGCTTTAAAACCTAAAAGCTCACCCTTTTTTTAGACACTTTAAAAGCCCATCCAAAACAATTTCAAAGGCCCAAAACCTATTTCAAAACCCATATGACATCTTCGTTGGTCATCCATTGATAAAATCACCCCCCTAAGTTTTTTTTCATCATTTAAACAAACCAAATCTGGCCCCATGAAAATTTTCCATCAAAATGTCTAAAAATTCAAAACCCTTTTTCATGTAATTGACCAAGCTTCGCCCCAAGCCACATGGAGCCATGGAGCCATGCATAAGCCATATGCAAGCATTGGAAGCCACATTCCACATCACCAAACCATTTATGGCTAGAGAAGGAACCCCTTTCCAAACTCCTTCTTAAGAATTTTTAACCCCTTTTATGTCACACTCTAACCCATGCTTAATCAAAATTCTTGGGATAGAGACTTCTCCACCTAAAGTCAGCTCAGCCAAATGATTCATTTCAGCCCAAATCAAACTCTTGGAGGGTGAACCCAACCCATTTCCAAGGCTTGACCAAATTAAGCTCAAAATGACCCTTCCCCTTACCACTTAACTCAAACTCCTTTACACATATCATGACTTTATTGAACTCACCAACTTCCACCCCTGACCCCACTGAGCCAAATGGTGACCTAACCCTACCGGCCAGCCGCCAGGGTCGCTGGAAAATGCCATGGCCGAGAGCTCCATGTTAGCCAAATTTTTCAATTCTTCCTTGCTGAGTTGTCCCAGTCCAATTGAACACCATGGTTGTTCTTCTCTTGCATAGAGCAGCTGATCCCAAGCATCAAACCCCCATGGGAGGCCCTCCAGTCATGTTTACTTAAACCCACCACCCTCTCAGCCAAAGAAGGTGATGAACCAGACCTAAACAAAACTCTGCCAAAATTGCTCCAGGACATCTCCTCACCTAGAGCAATTGATCCACACTGCTCTCCTGCCCTAAACCCCATTGATTGAGCTCAATTTTGGAGCTCAATTCTCAACCCAGAACTAGGACATCTCTAAAACCTCCACCAAATCCAAATTAAACTCACCCACACCTGCACAGGACCAAGAGAAGGAGTTCCCCAGTGAAAGCCCCCTCTCCAGGCCACCCATTTTCTCCAGCCTCCAAGCTTTAAAATCAGCTGTGGACACTTTCATACCTAGACAATTCCCAGAGCCAGAGACTTCATCTGGAGCTTCCTTGGGTGCAATCAAAGGTGACACAACTCTCTGATTGAAGCTACACTTCTCAGAGCAAAGGTATGGATCATTCCTTCCTCCCGAGCTTCCAGTGATTCTCCTTTTTGTTTTACTTAATTTCATAGCATGTATACCATATGGATGTGTTCGTTTCTTCAAGACGAATCCATAGAACATAAGAAAACAAAAATCCAGTGTATAAAGTACTTTGAAGCAGGACAAGAAAAGTGTATCAAAGGTGATTTGCAATCATTCTCCGTGAATGAAATCAGAATCCACGAAGATGCAGCTTAACACGCACCCCCGAAGAAGACAATTTTCTCTAGAAATGCTATACCAAATTAAGAAAAAGAAGCACGAGAGGACAAAGAACCTGAAATCCTAGTTCAACAGTTACTCACCACTCCCTTACGACGAGATGGTGAAGGTTTCTCCAGAACTCGCACCCGAGGTCGAGGCCGGGGATGAGGTCGAGGAAGAAACGGTGGAACAGTTGAACAGAAGAAACCGGTCATCGATGTTGATTGGGAGAATATCTCTGAAGAAGAAGAAGAAATCAAGAAAGAATCAGCAACAGTAAGCCAAAGGAAACCCCAGTTCATGATCTCGCTCGAAGATGAAAAGAATGAAGAATACAGAGCAATGTACGAGAAGATTAACCACTATGTGCATACTATGACCCTGACCCAAATCCATTCTAATAAGATCGAGGGTATGGTGGTCAAGGAAGTGCATGGTGGTGGTGCTAAGCTAATCAAGATCTACCGTGGTGCTTCTTCTTCCAAAACTTAAAATGATGTACAATTTGAAGATGTTACTTCTTCTAAAGTAATAGAATTGTCGTTTGACTGGTATTCTCCCTGTGTTCAAAATGTAATTCAGCGCGTTATTTTGCCTAAGCAATGGTAAAAAGTCCAATCACAACGCTTTGAAAAGTTATGAAATAATGACAGTCGGCCTCCCAATTCAAAACATGGTCTTGGATTCGGCACAGTAGGATCAGTTGATGATACAAGATTTTTCTTGGTTGTCGCTAGTGAGCCTAATGAAGACTGCTTGGAAACCTCAGATAATCTTTAAGATCTACCAATCGGAGATGCTCCGCCAGAATTTGAAGTAGAAATTAAATCTACAATAAACGAGTTAATGGAAGTTAACTTAGGTATTAGCGAAGAGCCTAGGCAGACCTTTGTTAGCTCCTTACTCAATAAAGAAGACTCCGAAGAAATAATCAAACTATTAATGGAATTCAAGGAATGTTTTGCTTGGAGTTATGAAGAAATACCAGGTTTAGCTCCAGAAGTCGCAGTTCACAAGTTAGGAGTGGATCACACTGTCGTTCCAGTCAGACAAGCTCCCAGAAGAATGCGTCTAGAGATTGAACAACAATTAATAGCTAAAGCTAAGAAGCTAATAGATGCTAAATTTGTCCGTGAAGAGCAATACCCGACTTGGTTAGCCAACGTGGTACCAGTCAGAAAGAAAAATGGTCAGATCAGAATCTGTGTAGATTTCAGAGATTTAAACAAAGCATGTCCGAAAGATGAATTTCCTTTACCGACTCCAGAATTAATGATCGACATCACGTCAACACATGAAATCTTCTCTTTCATGGATGGATCTTCAGGATACAACTAGATAAAGATGGCACCAGAAGATGAGAAACTCACAGCCTTCAAAATGCCAATCAGAATTTACTGCTACATAGTAATGCCTTTTGGATTGAAGAACGCAGAAGCAACTTACCAAAGAGCAATGAAGAGGATTTTTGATGATCTCATTCACAACCAAGTCGAGTGCTATGTAGATGATGTGGTCATCAAGAGCAAGCTGAAGAAAGATCACCTGTATGATTTGAGAATTATTTTCGAGTGATTAAGACAATTTAACTTTAAGATGAACCCCTTAAAATGCGCCTTCGGCGTCACCTCGTGGAAATTCTTAGAATTTGTTGTCGACATTGTGGAATTGAAATCAATCTAGAAAGATTAAAGCTATCTTAGAAATGCCACCTCCCAAAACCTTGAAGCAATTACGATCCTTTCAATGAAAATTAGCATATCTTCGACGCTTTATCTCGAACTTGTCAGGTAGGTGTCAGCCCTTCTCGGCATTAATTAAAAAGGACGCCAAATTTGTTTGGGAAGAGAAAAGCCAACGGGCCTTCGAGGACTTGAAGCAATATCTAATGACATCTCCTGTCTTAGCAGCCCTAGTCTCGGGTAGACCGTTGATACTTTATACCGCGGCTTTAGACGACTCCCTTGGAGCCCTGTTAGCCCAGGTCAATGACGAGTGAAAAGAAAATTCTCTCTACTACTTGAGTAATCGACTAATTCTGATGCTGGTACTTAAATTCCGGTCCTCATCCCTTTCGATCAATACCAAAATTCTGATCTTTTTTCCGAGGTTGGAGCCTAGATTCCAACTCTCTTCTTTGAGACTAGAGCCTAAATTCTAGTTCTCTTTCAAATTCTGAGGTTAGAACCTAGGTTTTGATTCTCATTCCAAATTATGAATCTCAACGAGGTCCACCTTGAAATCAATCTTAAATTGAACTTCAACTAAAATTGAAACTCAAACTCAAAATTGAAGTTTGAAATAAAAATGAAATGAATCTAAAATCTAATCTCTCCAAGTCTTGTGATTTGGAATTCACCTTCTTTTTCTCTAGTGAGTGTTCAGAAATCTTCAGTCTTGGAGATCCACCCGACACTCCCCAACGAAAATTGTTCTACTCTGTTCTAAGTATGTTACTTAGACGTCTCTGTTGGTTTCGTTGATCTCTTTGGTCAATGCCAATACACGCAGTGTGCTTGGTTAGCACACCACACCTATTGGGGGTCCATTTGTTGACATCATTTTTGGTGAGGTCTTTCTTTCCTTGGTGCTTCTTAGGTTCTAGCCATAAAGTTTTCTCCTTGACTATCCTAGAGGACTAGAATAGGGACCCAACCTTTAGCAATTGAGCTACTTCTTGACTCCTCTTAGGATCCCACTTGAATTGTTGCAAACCTCTAAATCACCTTAGAAGGTTATGACCACCATATGGAGAACCAGTAGTGAGCTCCTATAGGTTTTTCAAGCCTTAGGACTACCCTGGGTGGTCTGGTCCTGGTGAGGTCTGGCTTACACTCACTGCACTCTCACACACACCATCCTTACACAATTCTTTCCCCTGGTTCATTGGAGCACTCATGTGGCTAAGTCCAAACCCCTAGGTCTTTGGCTAAGAGGGTTGGGAACAACCCGTGAGATGTTCAGGGTGGACATTTCTTGGTCCATGGCTCACTTTAAGCTTCATCATGATCAAAATTCCACTTTTGCCAAAATGCCTAGTTTTGACATTGGGTCCTTCAAACCTACCTAAAATTACCTAATTGCCCCAAATTTTCCAAAACATCCAAAAATTACCCAAAATTCCCAAAAATCTTAAAGACCATCTTGAAATAACCCCCACGTTTTAAATTCAGTAAAATACCCCAATACGCTCCAAATAACCTCTTGATACCCTAAAATACTCTTTTTGGCACAAAATTCCAAAAATTCCAAAAATTCTCAGAAAATTCCAAAAAATCCCAAAAATTCCAAATTTCATTTAGTTCAACTACACTATAGCTCAATGTTGCCAAAATAACCCACTTTTATCAAAATCCTTAAATTGACCCATTTTTAACCTAAATGGACGCAATGTCCACCAAACCAACCCATTTGACCTCAATTTTGCCCAATTTAAATTCTAAAATTTAACTCATCATGATTACTATCAATCTAAACCAAATTCAAGCCCAATTTGATTCATGTTTGAGTTCAATTCCACATGAAACCCAAAATCCCCAATTTTGCCTAATTAATCCAAAACCCCCAATTAACCTAATACCAACTTTTTTCCCCCAAATTTCAGTCCTAAACTTTCATAACATTCCCATGAAACCTATGCAACCATCAAATTGCCCCAATCTGAGCCTAAGCTTAACCTAAATCTTTTTGAAAATAAAAAATACCCCCATTTTAGCCTAAAGTGAATCCATGCCCTAAACCCACCAAATTGATGAGTCAAACCCTGAAATATCTTCCCAATTGATGTTGGGAACTCTTCAATACATTCCCCTAGACCATTTGAAACTTTCAATTGGCTCTAAACCCCACCTTAACCCAACTTGGACCCAAGTTAATTCAACCTTGCCTAAATTAACCAAAATACCAAAATCCACCAAATTGACCTTCCAATTGAACTCAAAACCATTCCATGTCTTCATGAAAGTTTTTTATGGCAATCATTTCTACAATGTTGCTCAAGACACTTGGATCTAAATCAAACCCAAATCCAAGTTAGCCTAACCCAAACCCATGAGAGCCAATTTGAACCCATGACCAAACCAAACCAAATTGAACCAAATGTGGCTAAACTAACCTATCCACAACCACTAAGTGATCCCTAGGAACCACCCTAGATCCACCTAGCCCAAGATAAGTGAGCCATGGACTAAGGGGTCCCAATTTTAAGGGATCTCTTCCCATAAGTGGATAAATCCTCTTTTGCTTTACCCTAAAATATCCTTACAACTGCTAATCACCATTAAACCCTACTCCTTGGTTGACCTGACCTATGGCCAGCTCCCTTCTCCTTGCCAGCCGGCCTAGCCGCCGGAGGGGGACAAAACCGAGAGCCACCACCAAGTGAAACTCACCCAAACTCACCCAATTGGCTACCTCGGCCAAAGTAAACTTTGGAGCTCCACTGCCCTCCACCTAGGCAATCGAATCCACACACCAATTGAGCCCTAGCTCAACCCAATGGCCCTAGCCATTTAAACTCATCTTGTTGGACATGTGAAGTTTGTTGACAGGTGTTGAAATTTTTCTCAACAAATCCTCACCAAATCACTCCCAAAGCTTCTCTCAGCCTAGAGAAGAAGAACCTCACTGTTCTCCTGCCCTGAATCTCCCCAGCTGAGCCCAATTTCTTAGCTGAAAATCAGGCCAGTAACAGGACACTCTCTGAAACATCACCAAATCCAAATTAACTCTTCCTACACCTTCACCAGAGGTAGAGAAGAAGTGCCCTAGTGAAAGCCCCCTCTCCAAGCCACCCAGTTGTTCCAGCCTCCAAGCTTTGTGATCGGACCTGGTAGAAGTCAAGGCTAGGCATTTCACCACAGCTCCAGGCTTCATCCCTAGCCTCCTCGGACTCCAACGAACGTGCCAAACATCTCTGATTGAGGCTTCACCTCTCAGAACCAAGGTATGGATCGCCTCCTTCCCGAGAGCTTCCAGCGATTCTTCATTTCATTTTAGTCAATTTCATAGTGTGTTATTTGTATGGATGTGTTTGTCTTCTTAAGATGAATCCATAGAACATAAGAACTCGAAAATCCATTGAGAAAAGAGAGAGATATTTGGGTTAGAAGGTCGACGGCTCACGGGACGCACCAGTCGTAGACGATGACCAAGAACCATCCGATCGATTGTGTATCGGTTGAACGGCAGAGATCAAGTCGGACCGAAAAACAGAGCGGGACCGCGTGACACGTGGCTGCTGACTCAGGTGGCGGCGTCGAATGGGTGCGCGACATGTAGGGCTTCGGAGCTGCCGAGGTTGACGCGGCGCTGGATGGTTTAAGTAGGAAATTAGGTTATTTTCTATTTAATTAAATACCAGAAACTTTAAAAATTCATATCATTGCATAGAAAAATCACAAAAATAAAAGAAAAATACCCTCTTGCTCAGTGAACAGAGGAGAATAATATAAAAAAAGAGTTGAGTTAATTTGATTAATATTTTATTTTTAATTAATTATTTACTGATTTCAATGTTTTAATTCTCCATGCATGTAAATATTTCACCATGGCATGAGACTATAGGGCTTTTAAAGCCTCTGACTTTGGGAACATTCCATAAATTTTTGAAAGCCTGAGGCCATCCCTATGACAAGTTATGTTTTTTTTCAAGATTATGTCACTATTTTTGAAATTTTAATTCCAATAATTAGCATGTTGCTCATAAAATTCTAGGAAAATTTGGTGAAGTTTCTTAGGACCAGAGGACCCTACGAAAATTATGGTTTGAATTAATTCCTTAAAAATAATCCTAATTGGCCTAATCACTCTAAATTGAACTTTAAAAAATTAGAGTTAATCTCACATTAAAATGACTTGAAAATAATTCTCCACTGATCTTTAGGATCTGGGGAACCTCATAAAAATTTGAAGTCAATTGGAAATATTTAATCCCACTAAATGGATTAATTAAGTCACATAACCAAAATTAAACTTTAAAAAATTCATAACTTCAAAAATACATTTCAAAAATTCACCAAATTGATTTGGGACTTCCCTGATATCAGAGGAGTTAAGAAAAATAAAATTGGAATTTTCTAAAATACTTTCATTTTAAGCATTTTTTAATATTTTTAATAATTAAAAAATAATAAAAATCACCGAAATAATAAAAATCATAAAAATGTCATATTTGGTCCCCTAATCACTTAGGAACCAATCAATTATTTTTCCCAAGTCTCTAAGTTAAGATATTTAATTTCAAAGCCTTAAAACATTTTTTTGAATTAAAAAATGTATTTTCTAGCCTTCCCACAAAATTAATTCTAATAAATCAAAGAAAACTCATATATGAATATAAAATTTATTTCTCTGACCTTTTTGAGGTCAGAAGGATTTTTTAAAAATATAAAATTCATTTTTCAACTTTTATTTTATTTTATAATTAATTAACACTCCAAAACATAAAATAATTATAATAAATAAAATATAATTCAAAAAATCACCAAAATTGGTCCAAGTGGTGCTATGGTCATTAGGAACATCCCATAATTTTCTTAAGGACAGAAACTTTACCTTGGTCGTATTAGTAAATTTTCTTTAAAAACACTTATTTTCCATTAAAAATAATTATATAAATAAATTAAATTTAGAAAATATCACATTTTCTCCTCTAATGTCTTAATTGACATGTGAGTCAAGTGGCATAAAAATCTTAAGTTCATTTAAGTTTAATTTAATGAATTATAAAATAAATAAGCTTAAATGGGCATAAAGGTAATTAAATGATTTTAACCCCTAACTAAAACTTTAGGTTTAATCAAAATGGGGGTAAAATATCTGATTTTAATTTTCTCTCAGATGATTGAAACTTTGGGAATTCAAAGGGTAGGAATCCAATAATCACTTTAATAAACCAAAATGAAACTTTAATTAATTAAAAATTTAAATTTTGGAAGATTAATTGAAATTGGATTATTGGAATGGGAATAAAACTTAAGAAGATATTGATTCTTTAATTTAAAAATCCCTAAATAAATCACTTACTAATATTTAACTCTTAACCTAAGAGGATAAGTGGAATTAATAATTAAATGATTAAAAGTAAATAATTCTTAACCATTAAATAATTTAATAATTGATTAAAACCTAAAATGCTAAATAATTAAAAAAGTAAATTAAGATATTTGAAACTAATTTGAAATCATTTCAAAACAAACTTAAATAAAAATTACAAATTTTAAATAATTTTAAGACAACTTAACCTTAAAAAAAATTAAATTAATTAATATAATTATTCCAAATTAAATCATCATGATTTAATAAATAATTTGAACACCTATTTTGACCTAAGTTAAACCTAAAATTTAATTAACATTAAATATTGATATCATTTATAAAAAGTCTAACTTAAATGAATCAAACATCATTCCAAACTTTAAATCATTGATTAAAATTTCATAATTAAATCACATTGAAGTAAGTCATTAACTTTAGCTTCAAATCATTAAAATCTTTAACAAATTAATTTGCCTTTGAAAGCTTTAAATTATTATAACTATTAAATGAAGCATTAAGTGAAATGCCACTTCACTCATAGGATAATTAAACATCCTAGTTCACTGAGCAAGGCAATAAAACTTGACTAAATCTTTGGATGATTAATTCACCTGTATAATTAAATTCACTTGGACTCAAAACTGTCCCAGAGGTATTGAAAAGATGTTTAGGATTTATTCTAAGCACTTCCTCAATACGATGGGTAGTTTTTAAAGAGCAATTGAACTTAATTGTTCTTTGATGAATAAAATCATCCTTAACTAAAATTAAGAACCTAGACGTCATAGGAAATGACTAGCTCTAGGATTAGGATTCTGGTAGACAACCAAAACCCATCATTTAGTCTTTACCTAAGTATTTGTTGAAATATTTAAATTCTTTAATATGTGTTTTAAAGTGTTTATGTTTTTGCAATTTACTCTATTGCATTTTCTACACAGTGCTTTACTCTTCTTGCATGTTAAACAATACTGTTGCATGAAAACTAAAACCTTTAGGATAGTCCCTGAGCTAAAACCCAAAACTAAATTAAAAGTCACTACAAGATAAAACCCACCGCCACAACATTCAAAATATAAAACAACTTAAAACTTAATCACATACAGAACAACAAAACTACAACTATAACTAAATTAAAATGTCTTGTTGGATGATCGGGAATACCTCGGATGATGTATCCTACGTATTGCTAAAGAGAGTTCCCACGGTCTAAATGAAAGTGTGGAACTCATTCAGTTGAGTTTAGCAAATTCATCTGGACTAAGTGAACCGATAAAAATAACGGTGCCAGAATGATGGAACCGTAGGATCTTAACCGGTGTTGTTATAATCAACTTTAAGATTCCCCTAATAAAACTTTAAAGACATTTGGACTTTAAGATTTCTCTAACCCAAAACACTTCTCTCATCTCTTGATTATCATTTTCTAAAACTAAACCTCTGCAACAACAAGGAGCTTGGAGCATAAAGGGCAGCATGGCTATCTTCCTCAGCAAAACTGGAATCTACATCAACAAAACCATTCTTAGAATTAAATAACCAAGCCATAGGATTTTGAGATAGTTTGCCTAGTGCAACAAAAATCCTCAACCTTTTCGTTAGGGACTTGCATAATCATTTTATGCAAATTAACTCTTAACCGGTCTTAGGATTCTGAGGTACTTGTTTGGTATGACATAAGCCCTCGCATCTCCAAGGATATTTGTATGATTGTGTCATACGAATATAAGTCCTAATTAACTAAAATTGGCAGGATTACAACATTAAACATACTCTTAAATTGAAGCCAAACAATAGGATAGTTCGGGAAGTTGCCAAGATTCTTCTTGGATCCTCAACTTCTCCTACTTCTCTTCCTTCGGACTCCTGAAAATAACTGTTCCAAATTTGATCCATTCCCAATTGAAATTTCTAAAATCCAATTGTTTAAAAACCTTAAACTTTGAAATTTTTGAGGGCAAAACCACCGATCATTATCGAGAGTTTTCTTAAATGATTCCTGTCATTTAAGATGTAATTAACTATAGGGTCTTGCCCTTATAGGGAACTTTAAGATCCCAGGTAATATAAACCCTGCTTAATTTCTTTATATTAAGCACGAGAACTTGTCGGGTTATAAAATTGGTTCGCAGACCAAACTGATGTCACAAATCTTCTAGTTTATTTAATCGAGTCCCATCGTCAAGCAGTGTGTTTGTCCTTCGGGATGGATACACGACTTGTGATGCGGTGCTCGTTTATATAAACTATTTGGGATGTGAGATTGGTTTGATTTTTCATATCTTAAAATTTTCAAACTTTAAATTATTTTCAAAAATCAAATACTACTTTTCAAATTATATATTTAAATTAAACCTAAAAATATGCTAACAACAAATTTTTACATAAAGATAGCATGATAATGATTTAAGACATCTCTACACAAATGTACAAGTGCAAATTTTTACATAAGGATAACATGGGAATGATTCAAAGCATCTCTACATAAACGTACAAGCGCAGATTTTTAGCTTGGGCAACCATAAAAATGATCCAAAGAGTCTTTACACACGTGTATAAGTGTAGATTTTTATTGTAAGCAATAATAGGAATTATCCAAAACATCTCTACACAAGTGCATAGGTGCAGATTTTGAATTTAAGCAATCATACGAATGATCCAAAGCATCTCGACACAAGTGTATAAGTGCAGATTTTTAGTTTAGACAGCATATATGTGATGACATTCCTTCAAATGTGTAATAAACATAATCAAAACAAGTACCACAAGTATGTATGTAGTAATTCCCCTCTTCAATAAACATTTGGTGCAAATAGCCACCTCCATAAGTGTCAAATGCATGTGAAATGTAGAACTCTTGGATATAGCATGTAGGTATTTTGAATTTAAAGTGAAGTGCTATGTAGAAAGATGAATTTCATGTGTGTAATGAGGTGAAATGTGTGTAAAATCAAAGCCCAGGTGTCATATGTATGGAAACATGGTAAACGAAGTGAAAAACAAGCATGTATGGTCTCATTTGTGAGTGTTCCAAATGTAAGCATTTTGTAATCCGAATTTTGCACAAAATTTCACCAAGCTATTTTCATGCTAAACATGTAATACTAGGAGAAAGACAAAACAAGCATCACATCCTCCTTTTCAAAACCTCATCCAAGCTGCAACTTAGAGAGCAAGCATGTAGCTTAAAGGGCTTCAAGATTTAGACTTAATCCAAACCTTCAACAAGATTCATAAAGCATGCAAACAATGTAAGCAAATGAGGAGCATTGACGCTTATACATGAAATCTCATCTTAAAGAAGCACCAAACCACAAGGTGGAGGGAAGAGTGGAGCAATGGGAGCTCCATAACAACCTCTAACCCATGCTAAAAATAGAAACTAGAACATGCCAAATTTCATAAGGTGTAGCGAGCATAAATAAGCAAGAATAGAGAAAGTATAACACGTCACTCCATCTATCTACCCAACCTTCTTCCCATCTGTTTTCTTTTTGTTTCTCCCTTTTCTTTTCTCTCTTATAATTTTCTTTTCTTTTCTCACGTTGCCTCCCTTTTATCAAAAGCAAAGCAAACCCCACATTAATTAAGAGAAAGGCTAAGCAACATGCCACATATCATTAAATACTCAATCATGCATTAAAGAGAGTAAGAATGAAGAAAATGAATGCAACCTATACATGCATACATCTCATGAAGGAGTAAATCTCAAAGCTTCAAGCAAAATACACTATACATAGAGATGTTTTTTAACATAAAGTAGGGCATGTCATGTTTTCCAAGCTAAGCCTATCCAACATAGAGAAACATAATTAAGGAGAGGTTATAACCTTCCACATTACTTGAACAAGAAGCTTTGAGCGATGGCTACTAAAAAATTTTTTTAAGTTTAATGAACTAATTAACATAAAGAAAAGAGGAGGCACACCCCCCAAACCATCATGAATAACCTCACCCATCTCCAAATTTTTTAAAATAAGAGACACCCTTTACTTTTTGCTTTTAAAGTAGGGTTCCCGAATTTTGAATGAAGAGCACTCACACCTCTTACATTTTGTTAAAAAAAGAGTATTCAAACATTTCAGTTTTTGTAAAGAAAGAAATTAAATATTTCAAATTTTGTAAAAGGACCACAAGAAACTTTCAGATTTTTGCATAACATAAGGGTAGAGGCTTCCAATCCTTCTTACATAACAAACATTTTAAAATAGGCGGTATATCCTCTCACTCCTTTGAAAACACTAAACTGCTCTTCCTCTTTCTTTAAGATAGAAAATCACCAAACCACTAGATATAACTTTGTAAATGACAAGCTTTCAAGTATCATATGTGTGAAATCAAAACAACACATTTAAACCCCCCGACCTCAAGCGACATGTGAAGTGACAAAACCACAAACTTAAGGTGAAAGAGAGGTTACACCCCCACATTTAAATAAGTAATCAACATAGTGCGATGCCAAAAATCAAAGAAATGTTTCAGTGAGCAAGATATAAGCAAATAAATAATGTAGGGTAGCTCCAAGCCATCTAATTAGTAAGCATGCTCTTTCATCCTACTAAGGCCAATATTGAACATGTAATGAAGGACTTAAGGAAAAGTGTCAAGTACATGAGTATAGCAAAACCATAAAAAGCATTCCTCCTCTTTCTCAAGCCCAAATGAAATTGGGTTAATTACTTGATGCACAAAGAAAAGCCCTAATGAATAAAGTTTCCATAATTTTGAAAACCCCTCAAGCTCTCTTGACACCATGCACACAAATGTAAAAATGAAACATAACAAACTCAACCTTTATAAACTTTCATGCTCATATTACCTTCACATGATATGATACCATTAGGAATAAGAAGCATAACCATTAAATTTCATAAATCAACAAAACAGGCAAAGGCACTACTATGCTCACCCATTCCTCCACCAATGTCTTAAGAAAAATCCAAACTTTCCATTCATCATTTTCTTTTAAAAGAAACTTGTATCACATGATATGAGGAGAGAAAAAAAATATAGCCAAGCCAACAATTAAGCCATAGGATGAATCAATCCTAACATCAAATATCAAACAAGTAAAGAAGTTAAGGAGCTAAGGAAGATACCATTTGATATGAGACACCTAAGAAATGAAAAAATAAGCTTAGAAAAAATTTGAGCAACACCTTCCCCTTCTTCTATGAATTTTGGCCAACACAAAAAATTCCTAAATGGGGTCATTTTAAGGAAGAAGAAGAAGCCCTCAAACTTACCTAAGGGTAAAGACCAAAGACAGAAGAGTTGCACCACCTTTAAAGCCAAGAGGTGACAAGTCCATGGAGAACATGATCATTTTCTGCCATGGATGGGTTGGGAGCAAGGGAAGAAGAGCCATGGCTTGGAGAGGAAGAAATTTCATGCAAGAGGAGGAAGCCATGAAGGTCCAGCCAAGACTGAAATTTGTGAAATAGAGAGGGAGAGCGGGCATGCGGTAGCTAGGTTTGGTGTGGAATGATGACTTAGGTTTAGGAGTTTGGGTGGCAAAAATGCAATTTTTAATTATTTAACGGAAACATGCCAAATTTTAGAGACGTTTTTGTCGCGTGCGAAATCATAGAAAATTATATATCCTTCCATAGTATTTTTGACATTTCGGACGCAACGATGCATTCCATTTTGCATTCTGGGGTCGTTTGGGCAACCTAATCGACGATCGGGTCAAAAACGTTTATTTTAGGGCTTTTGAGGAACTAGGGTTAAATCAACAAAATTGGGCTACGGTATAGTTGAAGCAAAAGAAATTGGGAAATTTTCCAATGTTCCGAGAACTTTTGAGAATTTTTGGAATTTTTTGAATTTTTGGCCAATCAGTGGTATTTTGCTAATTTTAGGTATTTTCGGGGTAAGTGGTCAAAAGTTAAATTAAAGGCTCAGGGAAGTATAAAATGAAAATTGAAGTCAAATGAAAGTGTTGGGGGGAATTTCTGACCGATGTGGACTATTTTACGAACCCTAGAACATTTTTCAAGTATCGACTTCTTTTGTTGTGAGGGGCCCACCAGCTGCTTAAAAGTATGGTATGTTTATAGTCAAATTTCTCAGTACAATGAGAAGAACGCTCTGGAATGATTTTTGGAGAGCTTGGGTGATTCTGGGATGTTTTGGGTTTTGGGGTCGTTTTCAGAGGCAATTTGGTAATTTGGGAAAACTTTGAAATTTTTTGTAAATTTGGGTAATTTTAGTCAATTTTAGGGGTGGGACGTATTTTAGAATGATTTTTTGGGAATTTTTTCCATTTAGGGAGATTTTGTGTATTTTTTGGAGTTTTGGGGTTAAGGGTATATAGGTCATTTGGTGGGGTTTATGGGCTAAGGGTCGAAATTAGAGAAATTGGTAGGATTTTGGAATTCAATTTGGGATGTGAACTTGTTTAAGTTACGGATCAGAAGTGACTTTCTTTGGTCCTCCATATGTTGGTTCCAACCACCTCAGCCATAGACTTAGGGTCTAGTGGGACCACACACATGAGTTTATAAAGAGTTAAGGGATCAAAATGGGATGTATTTAGATTAAAAATATGAGTAGAAAGTGTGATGTGTCAGTGTGTGAATGTAGGTGTGAATGTAGATGTGAATGTAGATGTGAATGTAAGTGTGTAAGTATGAATGTGCTTCAAGCCTCGCAGGGTTTATCTTAAGGCCAGACCACCAGTTGGAATCCCACCTGGACTTCTCTATGCTTGGTCTCTTCCTCTCAAACACTGGAGGTTAGGCTCTAAGAAAATGAAAGTTCCAAGTGAGGGAAAGAAGCATGTGGAATTTCTATTTGGTTGGGTTCCATTGCTAGTCTTCTAAGTAATGTCACCTAGAGATTCTTATGGCTAGACCCCTGGCTATCTATAAAGAAACTAGACCTCAACCAAAATTGAGGTCAACAAATGGTGTGGTGTGTGAGAAGAGCGCACCACACGTATTGGTGTTGACCGATGGGATCAACAAAATGAACACAATAGTATGAGTCAAATCCCAAGATAGGACGTAGAATTAAGTGAGAAAGTACCTACTGGGGATTGAACCTCGTGACGAAGAGAAAACTCCGACTGGGGAACAGTGGGCGAAAACCATCAAAATGCAGCAAAGAATTCACTCTTCCACATTCTAAAGGGGACCCGCTTTGATTTGATTTGAGAACTTGAGTTTGGGTTTCAAATTTTAAAAATTATTCTTGAATTAAGAATTTTAATTTAATTTTGAATTTGAGGTTTTAATTAAGCAAATTTTCAAAATTTGTGAAAGCTTATGAGTAAATGAATTGGTGAAATTTGAAGAGAAGTGGAAACTAGAATTTAGCTACTTGCCTTGAAATGAGAATCGGTAGTTGATGACCTACCTTGAAACATGGAAAAAATAAAATGAACCTGCATCAATCCAAAAAAGTGGATGTATCCTCACCATGTGGAGTAGTAAAGGTGATCAGAATTTAGGTGCTGATCTCAAACGGTAGATGTCTCCCTACCATGTGATGTAGTAAATGTGATCAGAATCGGGGACTCTGAAGCCGAAAGGTAGATGTCTCCCGACCACATGATGTTGTAAGAGTAATCAGAATTTAAATACTGATCTGGAAAAAGTAGATGTCTCCCTACCACGTGGTGTAGTAAGAGTAATTAGAATTGAGGTACTAATCTAGAAAAGTAGATGTCTCTCTACCAAGTGTAGTAAGGGTAATCACAATTTAGGTACTGATCTGGAAAAGTGGATGTCTCCATACCATGTGGTGTAATAAGGATGATCAGAATTTACGTACTGATTTTGAAAAGTGGATGTCTCCCTACCACATGGTGTAGTAAGGGTAATCAGAATTTAGGTACTGATTCCAAAAGGTAGATGTCTCCCTACCACGTGATGAAATAAGGGTGATCAGAATCGGGGATTCTGAAGTCATAACATAGATGTCTCCCTTCCATGTGATGTAGTAAGGATGATCAGAATCGAGGATTCTGATGTCGAAAGGTAGATGTCTCCCTACAACCTGATGTAGTAAGGGTGATCAGAATCAGGGATTCTGATGTCAAAAGGTAGTTGTCTCCCTACTACGTGATGTAGTATGGCTGACTCGATTTTCATGTCAAAAGGTAGATGTCTCCCTACCATGTAATGTAGTCAAGGTAATCAGAATCGGGGATTCTAATGTCGAAAGGTAAGAACATACCTCCTTACTACTCGGAGTAGAAAGGGTCAACAAAGTCAGGGAGTCTGAGGCTGAAAAGAAAGAACATGCTGTAGCTCATGCGAGGCTTGTGCAGATTTGATATCTTCTTAGCATTCGTGAATTTTGATGTATAAATTTGAAATTTTTGGGAAGTGACATTGGGTAAAATGCAAGAAATTGTTATGTGCTCTTTCTAGAACGAGGGGTTTTCGAGATGAGTTAGAGTTTTAGAATTTCGGGAAGAATTAGGATTTTTTATCATTTTAACTTAGATTTTGTTTTTTATAAGTTTTGTTTTAATTTATTTTGGAGTGTTCTGATTTTAATTTCCTTTTATTTGTTTTGTATCGTTCTTTTTTTGTTCTATCTTTCAGGATCTGAGCACGATCATGCAGCTTATCAACCATTGCGCACAAAGGGAACATTACGGAAATAAGAATCTTCTTTGATTTTATAGGAAAACATCGGTACAAATGATCAAGTGCTTACGAGTATCTGAAAACTGATCAAGTACACATGTCTGAATGTAGTGGAACTGAAATATCCATCAAACGGATGCTAGAGTAGTAGTAACTACAGTAGGCTGATGCAGGAACTGGTAGAACTCTACTATTGTCTGGTAAGCTGCCCTACGGATAAGCCAACCTCCGAAAGGCTATACTCCGGAACAAAATTTCCCTCTCGATGACCCAGAGGTACTACCGTCACAGTGGTATTGAGCAGCAGCTTTCTAGCTCTAGATATGGTTTGTAGTAAAATGGTGTCTTGTCTTCGTCCATCTGTCTAAATGTGATTGAAATTCTTCACCCTCGAACCCCTGGGATGCAATTCTTGGCTATTCCTCTCAATTTCCTTAGAGCACCAAAACTGATCCAACTGGTAGAGCGATCTTTTATGTGCCTCTGAATTCTCCTGCTCCAACGATCTGAATCTCTCAGCCAAATAGAATGTCGCATTCACTGACGAATGAAACTATGCAGAATGGTCTGATAAAGTCATGATGGTCTATGGAAGGTGGGATGCAGTCCTTGTCCTCATAGATGTTGATAATGCAGCTCTTCGGAATACAGTCTGAAGGGAGGATGTGTCATTCAATCATTCTTTTTATCATCCATTTAATTTTTGGTGGCCTCTCATCCGCCTCACCATGTGGTAAAATTCCCGGGGGATTACTCTATCTGTCTTTCGTGAAGTTGTAGTAGCAACCACACTAGATCATGACTCTGCCCTTGCCTCTTTTCCACTTTCTAGGCGCTGAATAAGTACTTTCCTTCAAGTGGCCTGCCTTGCCCAAGTCTTACAGAGCCTGAAACCAAATTAGAATCTTTTGCTCATCTTCCATTAAGAAGACATTGGTACAAAGCTCAAGGTCTTCCAAAATGTTCAATGCCTTCCCTTTGTTGACCTCATTTTTGATGAGGTCTCTTCTCTTATCTCTCCTTAGTACTTAGGATCTAGCCAAAGGCTTTCCCTTTGACTAACTTAGAGGACTAGAAATGGAACCCACCACTTATAAATTTAAACACCTCTTAGACTCCTTGCAGACCCCATAACTTTGATGTAAATCCACAAGTCACTTGGAGGGTTAAAATCAAATGTGGAGGTTTAAAAGATGAGTTCCCTATAGGACTCTTTGGCCTTAAGACTACCCTGCGTGGCCTGGTCTGGTGAGGGTTGACTTGCACACACATTAAACTTTCACACACATTCCAAATCCTAAAACCATTCATGCCTAGCTTGACTTCCTGACTCATGTAGGCAATTCATATGGATGGACCTTAACCCCTAGGCCCTTGGCTAAGAGGGTTAGGAACAACATAATGAATGCCTCAAGTGAGTCATCTCATGGCTCTTATGGGCTTGATATGGCTTCATGGCTCAACCAAATTGATTCCATTTTACAAAAACATGATCAATCTTCATTTTTCCAAAATTTTAATTTTTGACCCTCATGGCCCTACACCCGCTTAACTTACCAAATACCCTCGAAATTGCCCAAATTTTGCAAAATTGCCCAAATTACTCAAAATTCCTCAAAACCAATACTAAAAAGTTCCCCCCACTCAAATTGATCATCCTTAGCCAACTATACCCAAAAATTCCAAAAATACCCCCCAATAACCTCCAAATACCGAAAATACCCTTTTTAACTCAAAAATCTAAAAATTCCAAAAATTCCCAGAAAATTCCAGAAACTCCCAAATATTCCTAATTTCATTTTGTTCAACTACACCATTGGCCAATTTTGTCAATTTAACCCACTTTTACCAAAACCCCCAATTTGACCTAATCGTAACCCAAGTGGACCCAATGTCCCACTAAACCAACCCAATTGACCTCAATTTTGGTCTAATTCAATTCTAAACTGAAATTCAATATCCCCAATGTTAATTTAGACCAAATCCAAGCCCAATTTGATTGAAATTTGGATTCAATTTCAATTTGAAGCTTAAAGCCCAATTTTGGCACATGACCTAAACCTAGCCTAAACCAACCCAATTCAACTCCAATTAACCCCAAATCTTTTCCTAAACCTTACTAATATCCCCACAAGAAAACCACTCTCAAGATTTGCCCCAAATTTGAACCTAAACTCCACCCAAGCCTAACCCAAAGTCGAAATCCCCATTTTTGGCCTAAACCCAAACCTAAACTAAATGGGCTCAAATCCCAAAATTAAATCCCAACAAAAGTTGAAAACTCTTTGTGGCACTCCCATGAACATTTCTCAACATTAATTTTACACTAAATCCAACCTTAGCCCAACCTTAAACCACGTTAGGCCAATTTGACCCACTTTGGCCCCTTTACTAAAAAGACCCACATTAAACCCAATTCAATTCAAAATCACTTCAAATTTCTTCCAAATCACTCATGACACATCCCTAAACTAAACCCAACACTTATTTGGAACAATATTTTAAAAAACATTCATCCACTAACTTGTTTTAAAACCTAAAAGCTCACCCTTTTTTTAGACACTTTAATAGCCCATCCAAAATAATTTTAAAAGCCCAAAACCTATTTCAAAACCCATATGACATCTTCATTGGTCATCCATTGATAAAATCACCCCCTAAGTTTTATTTCATCATTTAAACTAACCAAATGTGGCCCAATGAAAATTTTCCATCAAAATGTCTAAAAATTCAAAACCCTTTTTCATGTAATTGACCAAGCTTTGCCCCAAGCCACATGGAGCCATGGAGCCATGCATAAGCCATATGCAAGCCTTGGAAGCCACTTTCCACATCACCAAACCATATATGGCTAGAGAAGGAACCCCTTTCCAAACACCTTCTTAAGCCTTTTTAATCCCTTTTATGTCACACTCTAACCCATGCTTAATCAAAATTCTTGGGATAGAGACTTCTCCACCTAAAGTCAACTCGAGCCAAATGATTCATTTCAGCCCAAATCAAACTCTTGGAGGGTGAACCCAACCCTTTTCCATGGCTTGACCAAATTAAGCTCAAAATGACCCTTCCCCTTACCACTTAAATCAAACTCCTTTACACATGTCAAGCCTTAATTGAACTCACCAACTTCCACCCCTGACCCCACTGAGCCAGATGGTGACCTAACCCTGCCGGCCAGCCGCCTGGGTCGCCGGAAAACGCCATGGCCGAGAGCTCCATGTGAGCCAAAATTTTCAATTCTTCCTTGCTGAGTTGTCCCAGTCAAATTGAACACCATGGTTGTCCTTCTCTTGAATAGAGCAGCTGATCCCAAGCATCAAACTCCCCTGAGAGGCCCTCCACCCATGTCTATTTAAACCCACCTCCCTCTCATCCAAAGAAGGTGATGAACCAGACCTAAACAAAACTCTGCCAAAATTGCTCCAGGACTTTCTCCTCACCTAGAGCAATTGGTCCACGCTGTTCTCCTGCCCTAAACCCCATTGATCAAGCTCAATTTTGGAGCTTAATTCTCAGCCCAAAACCAGAACATCTCTAAAACCTCCACCAAATCAAAATTAAACTCACCCACACCTGCACAGGACCAAGAGAAGGAGTTCCCCAATGAAAGCCCCCTCTCTAGGCCACTCATTTGCTCCAGCCTCCAAGCTTTGAAATCGACTGTGGACACTTTCATACCTAGACAATTCCCCAGAGCCAAAGACTTCATCTGGAGCTTCCTTGGGTGCAATCGAAGGTGACACAACTCTCTGATTGAAGTTACACTTCTCTGAGCAAAGGTATGGATCATTCCTTCCTCCCTAGATTCCAGTGATTCTCCTTTTTGTTTTACTTAATTTCATAGCATGTAAATCGTATGGATGTGTTCGTCTCTTCAAGACGAATCCATAGACACAAGAACACGAAAATCCGTTGAGAAATGTGAGAGTTCTTATGGTTTTAGTGTGGATCGTCATGGGTGCACACCAGTCGTAAACGATGACTAGGCGCCATCCCATCGAACGTGTATCGAGTGAACGGTCCAGATTGCGCCAGACCAGAGAACGTTACATGAACTGCGGGCCCCTGGAGAGCTGAGTCAGATGGCAGCGTCAAATGGGAGCACGATGCGTGGGCTTTCGGAGCTGCCGAGGATGAGTCGGCGCCCCGTGGATATGTAGAAAAATCTGGAATTTTTGATTTATTTAAATACCGAGAACTTAAAAAATCCATATCTTTGAGTAGAAAAATCATAAAAATAAACTAAAAATACTCTGTTGCTCAGTGAACAGAGGAGAATAATGTGGAAAAGAAATCAAGTAATTTTGATGAGTATTTTATTTTTAATTAATTATTTACTTATTTCAGTATTTTGATTCTTCATTTGCATAGTAAATTCACCATGGAATGAAACCAGAAGTCTTTTGAAGCCTCTGATCTTGGGAACATTCCCTGAATTTTTCAAGGTTAGAGTCCATCTCTATGGAAAGTTATGTATTTTTCAAGCTTAGGTCACTGTTTTTAGTATTTTAATTCCAATAATTAGCATGTTGTTCAGTAAATTCCAGAAAAATTTTAGGAAGTTTCTTAGGAAAGAGGACCCTAGGATAATTATATCTTGGGTTAATTCATTAAGAATAATCATAATTGGCCTAATTACTCAAAATTGAACTTTAAATAATTAGGGTTAACCACTCATTAAAATAACTTGAAAATAATTTTCCACTGATCTTTAGGATAAGAGGGACCTCACATAAAAATTTGAAGTCAATTGGAAATATTTAACCCCACTAAATGGATTAATTAAGCCACATGATCAAAATTAAACTTTAAAAATTCATAACTGCAAAAATACATTTAAAAAATTCACCAAGTTGGTTTTGTAGGCTCTCTGATATCAGAGGAGTCTATAAAAATTAAAATTGGAATTTTCTAAAATATTTTATTTTTAATCATATTTTAATATTTAAATAATTAAAAAATAATAAAAATCACAAAAATATTAAGAATCATAAAAATGTTATATTTTGACTCCTAATCACTTGAGAATAAACCAAATTTTTTTCCCAAGTCTCTAAGTTAAGATATTAAATTTTAAATGCTTAAAACAATTTTTAATATTAAAAAAAAGTATTTCTCTAATCTTTTCACTAAATTAATTCTAATAAATCAAAGAAAAATTAGAAAATTTTAAAATTTGTTTCTTTGAACTCCTTGAGATCAGAGAAATTTAAGAAAACCCATTTTTCAACATTAATTTTATTTTATAATTAATTAATACTCGAAAAATCAAAATAATTATAATAAATAAAATATAATTTAAAAAATCACTAAAATTTGTCTAAGTGGCCCTCTGGTCTTTAGGAACATCCCATAATTTTCTTAAGGATAGAAACCTTTCCTTGGCCATGTTGTTGAATTTCCATTTAAAATCCCTATTTTTTACTAAACATAATTATATAAATAAATTAAATTTAGAAAAATCATATTTTCTCCTCTAATGTCTTAATTGACATATGAGTGAAGCGACATAAAAATTTCAAGTTCATTTGAACTCAATTTAGTGAGTTATGAAATAAATATGCTTAAAAGGGCATAAAGGTAACTAAGGAATTTAAACTCCTTTATTAAAATTTTAGGTTTAATTAAAATGGAGGGTAAAATATTTGATTTTATCTTTCTTGGATGATTGAAACTTTGGGAAATTAAAAGGGTAGAAACTCATTAATCACTTTTAATAAACCAAAAATGAAACTTTAATTATTTAAACAAATTTAAATTTTGGAAGATTAATGAAAATTTGAATTATTAAAAATAGGGATATAACTTGAGAGGATATTAATTCTAAGTAAATCAAAATTAAAAAAAATTAAAAAAAATAATAACCCTTAAATTAAAGGAAAGCTCAAAATATTAAGTGGTTTAACAATTAAATTAAATTAAATTAAATTAAATTAAGTAAAAATAAAATTAAATTAAAATTAAATTAACATTTTAGCATTTAAATTAAATTAAATTTAAAATATTGAAATTAAATTAAATTAAATTAAATTAAATTAAGTTAAATTCAATTAAATCAAATTTAAATTATATTAAATTAACATCATTCAATAATAAAAGTAAAATAAATTTAAAACATTAAGATCACTAAAAGTATAAATATTTAAACCAACATTTATTTGAACACTAATCCAAACTTAAAATTATTAATTAAAACCTCATAATTAAACTAAATCACTTTAGACCATTAACTCAAACTTCAAATTAAGAATTATTAAAATTCTCAACAAACCAACTTGCCCCTGAAGGCTTTAATTATTATAACTCTTAAATAGAGTATTAAGTGAGATGTCACTTCATTCACCAGGTAATGAAATGTCCAAGTTCACTGAGCAAGACACAAAGCTTAACTAAGCTCTTGTATAATTAATTCGTCTGTGCAATTAAACATACTTAGATTCAAAATAATCTCGGAAATGTTGAAAAGATGTTTAGGACTCGCCCTAAGCACTTTCTCAATATAATGAGATGTTTTAGAAGAACAATTGAATTTAATTGTTCTTTGATGATGAAAATCATCCATAAACAAAACACAAGAACCTAGACGTTATAGGAGATGACTAGTTAAAGGATTAAGACTTTAATAGATAACCAAAACCTTCCCTTAGCTTTACCTAGGTACTTGTTATAAATATTTAAATGCCTTAATATATGTTTTAAGTGTAGCTTGGGATGACGGGAAGACCCTCCAGGTATGCTTTTATTTTATTGCAATTTACTTTATTGCAAATTACTTACAGGCACTGTACTTTAATTTTTCTTGCATGTTAAACAAGATTGTTGCATGAAAGCCAAAACCTTTAGGATAGTTTCTGAACTGAAACGAAAACTAAATTAAAAGTCATCACAAGATAAAAATCACCGCCACAACATTCCAAAATGTAAAACAACTCAAAATTTAATCATAAACATAACAACAAAACCACAATTGCAACTAAATTAAAATGTCTCGTTGAATGATCGGGAATACCTCGGATGATGTAACCCACGTCTTGCTAGCAGGATTTCCCACGGTCTAAATGAAAGTGTGGAACTCATTCAGTTGAGTTTAGCAAATTCATCTGGACTAAGTGAATTCGATGAAAATAACGGTTCCGGGATGACGGAACGGTGGGATTTTAATCGGTTCTGTTTAAACAACTTTAAGATTTGTTTTAATTAAAACATTAAAAATATTTGGAATTTAAGATTTCTAAACCAAAACGCTTCTCTCATATCTCGATTTTCACCTTCTAAAACTAAACCTCTGCAACAACAAGGAACTTGGAGCATAGTGGGCAGGACAATCATCGTCATCAGCAAAACTTGTGGCTACTTCAGCAAAACCTTTCTTAGAATTAAATAACAAAACCATAGGATTTCGAGGTAGTTTACCTAGTGCAACATAAATCCTCAAATCTTCTTTAGGCATTTACACAATCATGTTATGTAAATTAAGCCCTAACCGGTCTTAGGAGTCCGAGGTAGTCGTTTGGTACGACATAAACTCTCACATCTTCGAGGCTATTTGTGTGATTATGTCATACAAATATAAGACCTAAATTAAATAAAATTGGCAAGATTGCAACATTAAAAAAACTCCCAAATTGAAGCCAAACAATAGGATAGTTTGGGAAGTTGCCAAGATTCGTCTTGGATCTCCAGCTTCTCCTACCTCTCTTCTTTTGGACTCCTGAAAATAAACTGTTCCAAATTTGATCCATTCCCTATTGAAATTCCAAAAGTCAATCCTTTGAAATTCTTAAGAGCAAAACCATTGATCATTATCAAGACTTTTCTTAAGTGATTCCTGTCATTTAAGATGTAATTAACTATAGGGGCTTGCCCTTATAGGGAACTTTAAGAACCCAGGTAATATAAACCCTGCTTAATTCCTTTATATTAAGCAGGGGAACTTGTCGGCTTATAAAATTAGTTCGCAGACCAAACAGATCTCAGAATTATTCTAGTTTATTTAATCGAGCCCCATCATCAAGCAGTGTGTCTATTCTTCGAGATAGATACACAGTTTATGATGCGGTGTTTGTTTATATAAACTATTTGAGATGTGAGATCGATTTGATTTCATATCTTAAAATTTTCAAATTTAAAATTATTTTAAAAATCAAATACTACTTTCTAAATTATATATATATTTAAATTAAATTTAAAATTTAAAATTCACCGACAATTTCTATAGGTGACCCCTTTTCAAAAATACAACACTCAAAGCACTCAACTTAAAAATAAGCCGTACAACTTCTGGCGACTCCGCTGGGGACTAGTTCCTCTCTCCATTTTAATCAGATGGTTTTGCTTTCATAAATCAGTGGTATATCCATGTCCCTAGTGGAGCAAACTACCATTCTTTCCGTTGGCGTACGACGTTCATGTTTATCTTGAACGGGTATAACCAACTTCCCTCCGATTAAGGAGCCAATGTTTAGACACCCCTAAACAGAGAGGTTCTAAAATCCTTTTACCTCTTTTTTTGAGGTGGGGTGGACCCCCAATAGTTGTTAGCATAGGAGTGATCCTTTGGGTTGAGATGTTTTGCGAGACTTTCTCTTCCTTTCCAATTCTTAATCAGGTCCTTTTCCTTTTCTATACCTTTAATCATTTCGTTCTTAACGAACAAATCTTCTAATAAATAACCCTTTAAACAAACTCTTTTAAATCATCAATACATTAAGATAAACGAAAATGTGTTCGGACTCTTTCCTTTTCGTCATAAGTTTTACGACAAAAGGAAGCATAATTCGGGACTAATACTCAGAATCTACCCTGCAGAAAATGACTGCACCAAAGTTAATTTTCTCCTTCACCAATGGAATGGACTTCGCCGTCTATAAGGATGAACTGCCCGACAATGGAATCATCCATTTTGGACAAGGATTCGATAATACAGATATCAAGTTCGCTGACGTCACTCTCTTCGCACTAATGGACAAAGTGCCAGAAACTGAAGAGCCTCTAATTGAGTTCAACTTGAAGTCAGTTCAAGAATTCTCTCCCATGCAAAGGGTTCCAGCTGAAAGAAGTACTGTTATTCGTATGAGGACTGTTATCTCTACCCCCACCGGTCTAGTCATCTCTGCGCCTACTCCAGCTTCCACCAAACTGAAGGGGAAGGAAATCCAAGTCTGTGATAAGCCTGTCACCGTGGAGGGTACATATTTTGCTACAATACCATCTATTTTTGAGATTGGGTCAAGTTCAAGAGTTGCACACCTAACTCGGACTTAAAGGAGAAATAGAAGCAGAATGATCGCCAAGATTGAGAAAGCCAAAACTGCTGAAGTTGCTTTTCTAGAGGAAATTCCTGAGGAAAGAGAAGAACTGCCTGAGTATATACCTCTGTTGGAAGGGAGTAGGTTTCACCCCCTCTCTGCTACATCGGATGAAGAAGATGTCCGAAGGATTTCCTCTACATTACCCTGACCTGCATACTATAGTAACTGCAAAAGAAAAAGGGTTAAGACTACGTCATTTGCTCGGCTACAAACTGTGATAGAAAAATTGGCAAAGAAATAAAGATGCCCCGTATCAACAATCCTAAGAAGAATGGGACGAGTGCCAGTTAGATCCTGCCTCGGACCGCGAATAGAGCCTGTCACTGAAAATAAGAGCTAGTTCACCTGTTGTTATATCGGGCCATCATATCAGGGAGGACACCACCTACCAGCATATAGCTGACAGACCGTCCGGTCCTAGGCCTTCTGCTACAAGAAGGATGGTGTGGCGACCTATTATAATAGAACCGAGACCAACACAACGTCCTGAGATGAAAAGCCTCGTCAAAGAGCCTGAATCAGAAGAAAGTGCTACTGCAATAAAAGAAACTGCCAGAAAAGAAGTTCAACAACCATCACACAACAACTGCGAGAGCGTCTGAAAGAGACCCCTCGAGGATGCTATAGGAAAGCTAAGGAGAGATATCCGCCGGTTGGCAAAAGAAAGAAGAGAAAAGTTGGAAAAGGAAGTTGATTCATCAGAGTTCATGGATGAGGAGTATGCTGAGATCAACATGGTTGAAAAACGAACATCGTCAGCCTCGTAGGGTGCTCCAGCAGCTGCGGAAAGTGATGAACCGAAAGTGATGAGAGCTCAGCTTCGGGAAAGAGATGACACAATTTCCCAGATGGCAAGGAGGATGGAAGAAATGGCTGCTGCTTTAGCCACTCTCCAAAGTCAGGTGCAACCTCAGAAAGAAACACCCCCAGAAATCATCCATATTGCAGATGGAGGAAAAGAGATCACATCCGTCAACGGAGATGAGCCACCAAAGAAGGATTTTGCACAGAGCATGATTCCCAAAAAGGACATTAAAAACATGGTAGAACAGCAGGTGTGAGAAGCCCTAACACAATCTAAGAGTGGAGCATCTATTCAGATGGGTATACCTTACCCCGAAGAGTTTGATGCAGTCCAATACCCAAAAGGCTTCGTACCACCTCTGTTTAAGACTTTTGATGGAACGGGAAACCCCGGCAGCATGTCGCACATTTTTGTGCTAGTTGCTGCAATGCCAGTGGGAGTGACGCTTTACTCTTTCGTCAGTTCGTCAGCAGTTTGTTAGGGATTGCCTTCGACTGGTACGTAGAATTGCCAATTGGTTCAGTTAAGACCTTTGCAGAATTAGAAAACCTTTTCGTTAAGCGGTTTGTAAATTCAAATTTCTTATCCTTTTCGAGAAGTTGGCATAGAGGTTTAGTAATTTCATCTGTATAGTTTGCTAAAGGCTTTTCCACTCTTTTAAGTCTTCTTCTCAAATGTGTGTGGAGGCTTTCATAATTAAAATCAATGGGAGAAATGGGCTTGCTGATTTGCTATGTTACTTTCAGTTTACTATAAGGATTGCTTTGCAAAAAAAAAAAGCTAGTATAAGTTCTTCTAGAGTTTTGTGTGTTTGCTTCTAAAATGAAAACATAATTTTTGTAAGGATAGTAAATGTGTTTGATTTCAATATTTATTTGGATGCAAGTTGAAGAGGTCGTTCAGTTGCTAAGATGGTATTGCTGGCAGTAATTGATGCAACGGTTTTGGCAAATGAAGTTCGCTTTTGTTTCCCTACTTCTTTAATATATTTCAAAAAAAAATACACTTCATATATTTCATTTATTTGTTGAATCGTTGTATGCTAAGAAGCGGTTGAAGACCTTTTGCCGCCTTTACATCAGCATAACTAAATTCAAGCTTTATTTTCGATGAAAAATTCAGCTAAGCGGGCTGAATAAGAAATTGTTAGCCTTGCATTTTCTATTATCTCTTGTCGGTGATGTTATTTTAGCTCTTGTTGGAATTATGATGCCAATTTGTGAATTTGGGGCTGAGAAAACTTTGCTTTGGAACAAATTTGCACCTAAAAAAAATAATAATTATTCAAGCATAGTGGTTTCCTGTATAATCCTGTCAGCAATGCTTTCAAAACATGTGCATATATACAGATTTTAAGATACCGAATTCTCATGTATGCACTAACGTACAGATTAGTTGAGACTTAATAGTTACAAATCTATTGTTCATTCACATTCTATTTAGTGAGGATGTTTGCATATATGTCTTTCAACTCTTATATATTTACATATATAGCACCCAAACATTGATCTTTACATTCATGCCACCCACTTCTTCTATGTCTTCATATCTAACTCCCAATGCATATTTGTTTATACTTATAACACCAAAAAATTTCATGTTTACACACATACCACTTGCTCTTTTGCTTACGCTTCTTTGTGTGGGTGTGTTTGAGACGTGGGAGAGCTTCTCCTTCCCTGCGAACCGAAATTCTTTGGAGAGGAGAGGTGCTGCCAAAGTTTTTGGTGGTTCTTCTTCTTGGTTGGTTCTGCCCTGACTTGCTTAGGATTCAATTTTATTTGTTTCTATTGAAAAAAAAAAGAAAAAGGGGCAAGGTGACTCATTCTCTCTTCTAGCAAGCATTTGGAAATAAATTTGCAATACATCACAATTAGGTAAGCAAAGCTTTCTATATCTCTTTGGGATCATAGTGGATTGTCCTGGAGTTGCATTGTTTTTAGCCCTTTTAAAATTCTTGACTCAAGGGAAAGGTTTTGAATAGAAGGATTGTTGCAGTAGTGATTTGGTTTGCTTATGGTCTTGAATCAGTTAAGATTTTGAAATGAGTAATAGATGAGCAAGGTAGTTCTTCTTTTCTTCTCTAACTGCTTGATGTTCCTACCCCCAGCACTCTTACTTGTTTGTTGAAATTTCAACACTCAAACAAGTTTTTTTTGTAAAACCTGCATTAGCTAAAAGCTTGTGTGATTTCAGGTCTTAAGCACTAGTTGAAACTCAGATAAAGTTTGCCTGAATTCGACACTTAGCTATCTCTTGAAATTCTCTCAAAATCTGCATGTATTTGTTGAAATCTTATGGATTTAGGAACATACTGTGCTATTTTCTTATAAATTTACATATACACCGCTCATTTCTTATGCATTTACACATTTAACTAATAAATTTTGTCAGTTACATTTAGGCCACCAAAGTCTATAAGTTTTTACAAATCCAAAAAAAATATACAAACCTTTTCATGCACGTTTGAGGCAGCATGCTTCATGCAATATGAATAATTTGGATAGTAGAGATTTTGAGAAACAAGTTTAGGTGCTGAATATGTGAATACATAAAAAAAAAAAATCAAGGTGTTGTGTATGTAAATACATGGATATTCGAGTGCTTTATTTGCAAAAAAAAAAAATCTGAGAAAGATACAGTGGCTCTTTTTTTCAAAATGTGAAATGTTGGGAAGCCTTTGATGCTTGGTTTTCGAAATCTAAAAGTTTGAATGTTTTATTTGCAAAAATTTGGATGTTTGGCTTGCTTTTTTGCAAGAATCTACCTCGAGGCTTTGCATTTCGAAAATTTGAAAAGTTTTATTTGTCCTTTGCAATTATTCGACAACCTTGGTGTTCGGCTTTTTTAAAAAAACAACCTGGTTGGTATGACTGTTTCTTTTTGTAAAAATTAGAGTAGTTTGGATGGCTTATATGTGAAAACTTGAAAAGCTTTGCATGACTCTTTTGTGAAAATTTAGAAGACCAGGGTGGTTTATTTGAAAAATCTAACACTTGACATAGCTCTCTTTTGAAAATGTGAAGTTTCGGGATGTGATCTTTGAAATGAGGAGAGGCCGCCTCCTTTTTGCATTTGGATTTGGGGCTCGGTTTGGCTCTTTTAGTTGTAGTGAGCTGCTCTTATTTGCACTGGAATGGAGGGCTCGGTTTTTATGCTTCTAACATGCTTTATACATACTTGGGATGGAAACAGTGGTTGTTACATATACATATGCTTGCGACATCTCTTTTTATGCAAATTGCAGGTGTGGAAAATTCTTTTTTATGTCGTTATGCTGCCCGATTTTTCTTGGTTGGTTTTATTCTTTTTCTACTTCATTTTTTCTTCACTCTGTTTTATTTTTCTTCCCCGCAACTTTATTTTTCTCTTCTCTTTGCCATAACTTGATTGTCATGGGGATGGGTTTGGCATCATCTTAGAGGCCTAGGTCACTTCAAGAGCGTGGCAACACTTTTAGGTCTTTCTTTCAGGACGAGTGAGGATTGTCGAGAGTCCGGGGTGATTGACTTGAGTTGATTAATTTTGAGAACCAATTCACCTCGTTTTACGATTTTGTGTTAGGTGAATTATTTTCTCCTCTCTTCTTGTTTTGTTCTCTCGTCCCTTAATTTTCTCCTTGCTTCTTGGTTCAATGTCCGCACCTATAGGGGACGTGTAGGTGTGCACATATAGCCCATTTAGGCTATATGTGGGGCCATCAAGCAAGACTGTAAGTGTGGTAGGGACACTGATAAAATTGCATAGAGAGGGTTACGAGAAAATTATAGAATTGTGCCACCTGACTCAGAGACCCTGGAGAGGGTAGGCTGGAACTCAAGACACTATTTACCAGTCCTTGGGGTTTCTACTGCCTGCCGTCTAAAGATGTTAGCAGTCATAGTCCGATTAGGGTAGCCAACCTGTGGACTAAAATATATATATAAAAAAGGTATAATAAAAATACATGCATTTAAAAAAAAGATTATTAAAATTACCTCCACCACAGCACAGTCTACTTACCTACAACTTTTTACTTGCATGCAAACCCAAAATGAAATGTATGAAAATTTACAAAGGTTCACGATCGACTACTCGAGTCGGGTTAGGGCTGCCTTCTGTAGAAAGTTGGTCTAGTAGTCAGTACCTAATGTGGGACATACAACACAGCTCTGAGTCCTTAACACCACCATGCTTACGGTCCTTTTAAGATGCCCCATGGCTTTCTTACGGTCCGCCGTGAGTTTAGTAAGACATCTGTGAGTTTCTTCTTTCGGTGTTTTTGTGGTTTTCGCTACGACTTTGTTTTGTTTTCGTTCGCGATTTCTACGAGGTTTCCTACGATATTTCTTTTTCTCTTTTCTCGATTTTCTTTGCTTTATTTCGCTTTTCTTTTGGGTTTTTCTTTTTCTTTCTTTCGCCTTTTTCTTCTTGGATTTACTGTCGGGTTTTGCACCTTACTTTCCTTACACGTACGGTAGCACACTTAGTCAGGTTTTCCTTACTACGTTCACTCCTTTTTTGCTTTGGTGTTGTTACCTTTTCTGCAGGAAATAATAAAGTGATAGTAATAAAAACGTAACAATACGTCATGGGTAATCAGAGCCTATGATACATTTGTAGCACTGTTACTCCTTTTATTTACTGCTTTACCTGTTTTACTTTTTAGCATATATACCTGCTAGCGTAGCATGTTTTACTTTCCCCAGTACTTGCTTCAGTTAGCATAGCATGTTTTACCTGTTACAGCGCATATTCCTGTTAGTGTAGCATGCTTTACTTTCCTTTGTACTTACTCCTGCTTAGTGTAGCATGCTTACTGTTTACTGTAGCATATACCTGTTTTCTTGTTCTCCTTTACTATTGCTCCTGTCACTGTAGCACACACTCACGCTTACAACAAAAAAATGATAATAATAATAAGACAAGAAAAAACGATGTGCATGTTCACTTTAACTTAAGATTTAAATCTAAACTGCGATTTTGCTACGACGTGGAGCTTGGAGCGCGGTGGGCAGCACGACCATCGTCATCAGCAAAACCTGTGTGGAAATCAGCAAAACCAATCCTTCTACTAAATAACAAGCCATAGGATTCGAGGTAGTCCTCCTAGTGCGACATAAAACCTCACCTGTTCTTTTAGGCCTTTGTACAGCCTTGCTGTGCAATATAAGCCCTAACTCGCTTAGGATTCTGACCCACAATTTTATATTATGATATTTTTAATTTAATTGCAACGGCGCCAAAACTTGAACCCGCTATATTATATGTATAGAATTGTAATTGTTTATGTTGTGGATGCTACACAAGTATACGTATCGTATCAAGTAATACAAGGCTTTAGTGGAGTCCTGGTTATCGATCCCACAGGGAAAGAGAAAATTAAATAACAGCTAATTTTAAAATAATAATAATAATTTTAAAATAGTATACTAAAATTTGGAATTCTAAATTTAAGCGCAATAAAGTAAACTAAGTATTTTAATTAAGTAACTTAACTAAGTAGAAAATTAATATGTATGGAAAGTGCTGGAAATTAAACTAATTTCTAAATAAGTCTTAACTATTCAGAAAAAGTATCTTTCCCCTTGTTTAGAAATTTAAGTGATTAATGAATTTAAATAGATAATTTTAAGGTTATTGTGACAAATAGGAGCATTCCTATTCTTTACCCTTTGGTCCAGGTGTAAAGAATATTGACTAATCCTATGTTTGATTGCGAATGCTGCAGCTAGTCGGGAGGATACCGACCGCCACTTCGGAGCTCCCACGTTCCCTCGCCTGAGGGCTAACATCTACACTTCGGCTCTCGAACAATAGGACCGAATTGAATATTTTAGTCCGTCACACTAAAATGCTCAATTCTACGCCCGATGATATTATTTCCTATTTATTTGCACCTTCCTTCCAAGGCTTTTGAATTCCTCGAATATCAGATGTAATTTTTTACTATAGTTGATATTCAACACATTTTAACAAATCAAATGGCCAGTTTGAAAGTAAATTAAGTTTTAAGTAAAAATTATCACAATTTATTAATATATAAAAGTACTTCTATTTTTAGTTCATCAAGTCACTTAATTTCATAACGAGGAGAAAGACTAATAAACTACTCGGAATGCATGGGAACTAAACTAAGCATGGATTTCATTTAAAGTTAAAAACAATAAATACAAATAATTATCTCGATTTATCCCCAAGCAGACTCCTCGCAGTTCCTTTGACTCTTCCTTCCAGTACAATAAGACTCACTAAAAAACTCACTAACTCAATAAAGAGTCCCTAAAGACTCAAATTAACACACTTATAACACTTAACACCCAATAATACCAATTAACACACAAAACTGCACACTAAGACCCCAAAAACTGCTGAATTTCGGCCTCTATATATAGAGGTGAGCAAAGGACCAAGAGGTGTGTAAGCATCTCTTCAAAAAGTGTCTAGGTTTAATGTATCTGCGCCATTTGAACTATCTCACCGTCGGCGACGAACTACCTCGCTGTCGGCGAGGCTTCTAGAAGATCCTCAAACCGCGCTAGCTCGCTGTCAGCGGGCTCGGGCTCGCTGTCAACAAGACAGTTATAATTCCTTCAGAAATGTCTCCTCGTAGCCTCGCCGTCGGCGGGCTCAATCTCGCCGTCGGTGACTCAGCACAAATTTCATTATTTTCTTCCTTTTTGCTCCAGATTTGCTCCTTTTTATGATTTTTGCTTTTATCACCTAAATTCTTCATTCCTGCAGTAAAATAAAGAAAATACCTTTCTTTAAAGTGCAATTTCATCAAAAATAGGTATGAATTTCTTAATAAAATTTTTCAGTGATCAAAATCCCCCAAACTTACTTATTACTTGTTCTCAAGTAATTTTAGTACTACATAAAAATAATGAGTTTTATAATAAGATTTTTCAATTTAATTTAACTATGAATTAGATTAATTAATATCATAATAAAGTTAAATAAAAATAATTCATTTAATTTAATTAATCTTATAGAAATAAATTATTTAGTTATCAGGTCTAAGACTTCTAGCTTATTATTCTTTTCAGGAATGACTATATTTAAAAGAATAACTACTTAAGATATTCATATGATAAGAAATTCAAGAAAACACTATTAGGTAAAATTCTAATCCATAAACATAAGTTTGGAAATATCTAAGTTTTTTTCCTTTAGGTTAATTCAAATGAAGCCAATTTTTGATAAGGCATCTCCTCAAGCTTCTCCTCATTTTTCTTTTTCTTTTTCATTTTTTTTAATGAGAATTACTGTATCTGGAGAGCCTGTTAATAATTTTGAACTTCATTTTCATCTTCCTAAATTTGAAACTTAGAAATATTTCTTAGCTTATATATACTTCATAGTTTTTACTTCATTGATTTTCAATCTTTCCTTTTTCACTTGAATACTTAAGAATTTTAATTTTAGAATATAGTTTTCCTTACTAAAAATAGTTTACTATATTCTTATTCCCTTTAACCAAATTTTTTATTTTATTTAATCAATTAAAGCACTAGAAATATTTCATTTAACCTTTTATAATAATTAAATAAAATAATTCATATTAATTAAATTGAAAAAATTTGCTATAAAAATCATTTTATAATAATTTGAAAATAGAAATTGAGAACAAGTTAATAACTAAATTTGTATTTTACTCCCCCCCAAACATAAATTTTTATATCTACTCTAAATAATGAAAAAGGAGGAAAGTAAATAAATCATACATTTGAAGTTTAGGTATTTCTTTTTTTTTTTTTGAAATTTTTGCAGGCATTTCATTTTTCATTGAACCTGTACTGTTAGTATTCTCCATATATATATAACAATTTAAAGAAAATGCAGGGATAAAATCTAAGATAAGTATTAAACACAACAATTAAAATAACTCTACACTACACATATGAATTACTAACATATTAAAAATAATTGAACTAACAGATTAACAATTTTAAAACTTAAAACAATACAAAATAAAATAAAAACATACTAAAGAAAACTAACATCCTATTTAACATAAAAACCAAATGCAATTAACTAACACAAAAACAAAAACTAAACTACTATAACAATTCAAGCAAATAATCTAACAAACATCCAATGTCTCACAACATAAAGTACTAAATATTACAAACATATAAAAGTTTCCAAAATATCTTAACATCAAACAAACAAAACAAATAAATTCCTAATCTTCAGCATCAAAGTCCCAAACTATATTATCATCCCCTCCTTGATCTGTAGGCTGAGAAGACTGAGCAGGATGATACTGAGTATACCTGGGGCATTCTGGAAAGACAACATCTAAATCTCCACTCCTATAACGACGTTCAGCTTCATAGTATGCAATTTTGTATTCTGAATGTCGCTGGAGGTACTCACTATCATAATCATGTCTCCTCTCCAGATTATCAATCCTTTGATCAAAATGATCAAATCTTCTCCCTATTGTTTCTCCAAACTGCTCAAAACTCCTCCTATGTAGGGTTAATTCATTCATCAGATCTTTTAGGGTAGGTGTGGTAGGCTTAGATTGTTCATAGCTAGTAGAGGGTATATCTCTACTTGACTGAGTGAAATAACTTCTCACTCCTGATCTCCACTCTTCATGAGATTCATACTACTTAAAGTTGGCAGCTGTGAGTGGTTTCATAGGTTCCACCCATTCTTCGTCATCTCTAGCCTCAACTCCAGAGTGTTGGCAGAGTGCAAAAATTAATCTAGGGTGTCCCAATCCAGCTCCACTCTCATTTCGAGGAGTGGCTAGGATATTTTGATAAATAATTCTCCCGATGTTGATGCTTCTGTTTTTCTGAATACAGAAATTCAGAATTGCACTATCTCGTGTTACCTCACTGTGGTGATATGTGGGTAACAAAGTAGAACAAATAAAGTAATGCCAGGTTTTGGAGACTGCATTTAATTTAGAAAGAGGAAAATTCACTCTTTCCTGCTGCTTAATTTTCCAAACTCCGGTCCCATCAGTGAGAAAGCTAATGACATCCTCCAGTGGTCATTCCATCGTTCCAAAAGTTCTTTAACCACTTCTAAAGCTGCTCTCTATTGAATGTAACAGAAATTCTCCCAACCTCATTCCTTAATAATCCGCTCTACTTCTCCTCCCAGATTTTTGAAAACCCGATCCGCAATGCACTTTCGTCCTTGTATGTTTTCAAAATATTTAGCCTGTGCTCGTGCATTGATGAATCGGTTTTCGTCGAATTCTACTCAACGTTTTTGTCGTGGAGCCATACAATCAATCTGTGAAAATCGTGAAAATTTTCACTAAACTTAAAAATAATACTGAGAAGGCTTCGTACAACATTTATAAGCAATTTAAATCAAATTCCATGGATTTCCACCGAATATTTCTTCCACATTTTGATTTTTCCCAAATTTTGCAATGTGGTGAAAATATATGGTGAAAATCTAAAATTTTTGCATACGAGTGAAGCTCTTACCAAGGGAAGATGAAATCCGGTGTCAAAAAGTGTTGAAATCGCTTCAAATCCAAGATCTCTCAAGCCCTAGGTCGATTTTTGCGAAAATGAGAGGTTGGGGATGATGAATAGTGTTTTTGACCGGTCAAAATATATGTTTTTCCCGACCTCGCTGTCAGCGAGATTTTTCTCGCCGTCGGCGAGCTAATATTTTTCAGAACCAAAAACTCTCGGGAAAAATCCGCTGTCGGTGAGAAATTCTTCGCTGTCAGCGAGATCGATCTCGCTGTCGGCGGGATTTTTCTCGCCGTCGGCGAGATTCCAAAAAGTTTTAAATTTCTGAAATTCGTCACTCATTTTCGTCCTTGATTTGCCTTATATTATATTTCCGATCATATCATTTATTACTTTAATATGAAGATTAGCTACTTATACACAAACAAATTCACACAACACAACAAATTAACTTTAATATTGAAATCCATGAGATGTACAAACTAACATAATTTTAAATTCTATAATCAAACTTCAAACTTCAATTCTTACTACTAATCAGCATCGCAAACCAATCCACGACACACTAATTGCTGATACAAAACTATGACGCATATCTCCATTAAGTTTGAGATATTCAAATCATCACTCCACACAAAATAAAATCTAAATCAAATCAAATAACATAAATTCAAACATACTATGGAAATCTTTACTACTATTCTTCAATGTCAGAATCTTCATCTTCTCTGATAATTTCGATATGACGATGATGCACAAATAAGTTATAGAAAGTCCTGAAGGGAAACTCCGAAGCAGATTCTTCAGCGATCCAACCCTTCTGTCTCAGTAAATGAAGAAAGCTAGCTTCAAGGTGTCCAGAATGATCAAATTGTTCCTTCATCCTCCAGTCAATGTGATCAAACAAATCAGATATATTGTCGATTAAATCTCTCACATTCTGCAGTTCTTTCTCCATTCCACTAATTTTCTTCATAAGTAACTCCGTTTTATCTGAAATAGGCCTTTTTATAGGATTATTCTGTGAAGCTCTATCAGAGATGAATGTAATGTCTTCATTATTATCCAAAGTAGGGAACATATCTGTAGGATCAAGCGGCTTCCAAGGTAACAGAACTTTTCCCAAGCTTCATAATAAACCTGGTACTGACTGCATAATGCAAAAATAGTAGATGGGTGTCCTAGTCCATGAATTGACCCATGCACAATTAAACCCAATGCAGATTTAACAATTATTGATCCAACTTCAATAGGCAATCCAATTTCAATACAATAATTCAATATAGCGCATTCTTTTGAAACCTTGTTTACCCTCATAGTAGGTAACAATTTAGATGAGATGAAAAAGTGCCAGTGCTTTGAGACAGGATTCAAAAGTGATGCGGAGAAACTAACATACCCATCTTCACGCATTTCCCAATCTTCCGGTTCATCGATCGGATATCGAAATATCTCATTCATATTATATCGAGAAGGCACAAAATTTGAATAGTGACATACCGGGGTGTTTTCTATAGAGAATAATTTATTTACTCTTGATGGAGTAAACGTCACCCATCTTCCTCGGACGTAGATATTCCCATTGTTGATCGCATGTAAGTTAGAGTAGAACTCTTTCACAACTTGAATAACAACAGCAGACGTAGTGTAACAAAATACCTCCCAGTGCCGCTGCGTGATCATTTCTTCTATCTTCGTAGTGGAATTCTCTAATCCTCGATTAAGAAATCCCCGTTCCTTGATAACTCTTTTCTTTACCAAAACCTTGTTGAAGATCCGCTGCGCTTCCGCACTCACAAATTTCCTCCGGTTGAACACTCCAAATTTAGAGGAATCTAAGAATTTAGAGGCCATTATGGTGAATGGAATGAATTCTAGTGGAGATGGCAGATCTAAAATGATTTAAGAATGGGTTTTCACTAAGGAATTGGTGTTCAAACCGTCCAAATCGGCATTCAAAGTATAAATAACTCATCTTTATAACTTCCTCGCTGTCGGCGAGAAGTTTCTCGCCGTCGGCGACTCAGTTATAAAAACTGTCTCCCATGTTCTCACTGTCGGCGAGAAGTTTCTCGCTGTCAGCGAGCTCGATAAATAAACTGAATTTAATTTAGGCGCGAACCTCGCTGTCGGCGAGTATCGACCTCGCCGTCGGCGAGATTTCGAAATAATGTCCAATTTCGCTCTAAATCAAATAATTTCTTTTCTCATCATAATGGTTCGAATATGTGATGATTCTTAATAGTAATTGATTAGTAAAGTTTCAATAATATAGACTAACTATTAAGATATAATAAAAATAGATAACTAATATGGGTTGTCTCCCATAAAGCGCTTGGTTTAACGTCGTCAGTCCGACCTAATTTCAATTATTAATCAGGTCGACTAAGCATTAAAACCTCTTTATAATTTGGTCTTATACCTTCGAAATATGATTTTAATCTATGTCCATAAACTTTAAATTTATGTCCAGTTTTTGGATCTTCGATTTCTATAGTTCCGTATGAAAATATTTGAGTTATGGTGAAAGGTCCTAACCATCGAGACTTCAATTTTCCAGGAAATAATTTCAATCTAGTATTATATAGAAAAATTTCCTGTCCTGGTTCAAAATTTCTCTGATTAATCTTCCGATCATGCCATAATTTCATCTTTTCTTTATAAATATGATCGTTATCATATGATTCATTTCTTAATTTTTCCAATTCATTTAATTTCAGTAATCTTTTCTCACCAGCTTCCTTCATATTATAATTAAATTCTTTAATCGCCCAATATGCTTTATGTTCTAATTCAACTGGTAAGTGTCATGTTTTTCCATATATAAGCCTGTAAGGAGTCATTCCAATCGGAGTTTTATAAGCGATCCTATAAGCCCATAATGCAGATTGTCTAATCTAACGGACCAATCTAACCTATTTGGGTTTACTGATTTTTCTAAAATACGTTTAATCTCACGATTAGATACTTAAGCTAATCCGCTAGTCTCGTGGATGATAAGCGATGGAAATCTTATGAGTAATATTGTATTTTTCTACTAGTTTGTGAATGTATTTATTTCTAAAATGAGTTCCTCCGTCGGTGATAATCACTCTTGACATTCCAAATCTAGTAAAAATACTTTTCATCGAAATTTTGAAACACTCTTAAGCATCACACCTAGGTAAAGCTTGTGCTTCAATCCATTTGAAAACATAATCAACAGACTACTAATATATATGAGTTTCCAAATGAAGGAATAAAAGGTCCCATAAAATCTAATCCCCAAACATCAAAAATTTCAACTTCTAATATAAAATTCAGAGGCATTTCATTTTTTCTAGATATATTTCCTACTCTTTGACATTTATCGCAAGTTTTAATATATCCGTATACATCTCTAAATAGAGTAGGCCGAGTAAAATCCAGTATTGTAGAATCTTATAAGCGATTTTATCGATCCCAAAATGTTCTCCAAAATCAGAATCATGACATTTCGAATAATTAGTTCAGTTTCTTCATAAGGTACACATCTTCTAATAATTAAATCCTTACATTGCTTATATAAATATGGTTCATCCCAAAAATAGGTTTTTGTATCATGGATGAATTTTTTCTGTTGTTGAAAAGTTAGCATAGGTGGTAAAATATTACTAACTATATAGTTTACTATATCAACATACCATGGTATTTTCCACTCATTGATATTATATAGTTCTTCATCAGGAAAACTGTCTATTATTTCATTTTCATTATCAGATAATTTATGATTTTCTAATCTTAATAAATGATCTGCAATTTCATTATCAGTTCCTTTCTTATTAACGATCTCAAAATTGAATTCTTGCATTAATAACATCCATCTAATTAATCTTGGTTTGAAATCTTTCTTTTGCATTAAATATTTGATAGCAGAATGATCAGTAAGCACGATACATTTTGTTCCAATCAGATAAGGTCTAAATTTATTAAAACCATATACTACCGCTAATAATTCTCTTTCGTAGACTCGTATAATTTATTTCAGCATCATTTAGAGTTTTACTAAGCATAGTATATAACTTTAAAAATCTTTTCATATCTTTGCTCAAGAACTGCTCCTACAGCATAATCACTAGCATCACACATAAGCTCAAATGGTTTCTCCTAGTTAGGTGAAACTATTATAGGTGCTGTAATTAATTTTTCTTTTAAGAGTTCAAAAGCATTCAGACATTCGATTGTAAATTCAAATTTCTTATCCTTTTCGAGAAGTTGGCAAAAAGGTTTAGTAATTTTTGAAAAATCTTTTAGTTGACATTTGGATCCAATTTCAATTTGAAGCTTAAACCCCAATTTTAGCCCATGACCTAAACCTAGCCTAAACCAACCCAATTCAACTCTAATTAACCCCAAATCTTTTCCTAAACCTTAATAATATTCCCACAAACAGAAAACTAACAATATTTGCCCCAAATTTGAACCTAAACTCCACCCAAGCCTAACCCAAAGTCAAAATCCCCATTTTTGGTCTAAACTCAAACCTAACCCAAATGGGCTCAAATCCCAAAATTAAAGCCCAACCGAAGCTAAAAACTCTTTGTGATACTCCCATGAACATTTCTCAAGATTAATTTTACATCAAATTCAACCTTAGCCCAACCTTAAGCCAAGTTAGCCCAATTTGACCCACTTTGGCCCCTTTACTAAAAAGACCCACATTAAACCTAATTCAATTCAAAATCACTTCAAATTTCTTCCAAATCACTCATGACACACCCCTAAACTAAACCCAACACTTATTTGGCACAATCTTTTACAAAAATTTCATCCACTAACTTGTTTTAAGACCTAAAAGCCCACCTTTTTTAGACACTTTAAAAACCCATCCAAAACAATTTCAAAGGTCCAAAACCTATTTCAAAACCCATATGACATCTTCATTGGTCATCCATTTGATAAAATCACCCCCTAAGTTTTATTTGATCATTTAAACAAACCAAATGTGGCCCCATGAAAATTTTCAGTCAAAATTTCTAAAATTTCAAAACCCTTTTTCATGTAATTGACCAAGCTTTGCCCCAAGCCACATGGAGCCATGGAGCCATGTATAAGCCATATGTAAGCCTTGGAAGCCACTTTCCACATCACCAAACCATTTATGTCTAGAGAGGGAACCCCTTTCCAAACTCCTTTTTAAGTCTTTTTAACCCCTTTTAAATCATACTCTAACCCATGCTTAATCAAAATTCTTGGGATAGAGACTTCTCCACCTAAAGTCAACTGAGCCAAATGATTCATTTCAGCCCAAATCAAACTATTGGAGGGAGAACCCAACCATTTTCCATGGCTTGACCAAATTAAGCTCAAAATGAACCTTCCCCCTTACCACTTAAATCAAACTCCTTTACACATGTTAAGCCTCAATTGAACTCACCAACTTCCACCCCTGACCCCACTGAGCTAGATGGTGACCTAACCCTACCGTCCAGCAGCCTGGGTCGCCGAAAAACGACATGGCTGAGAGCTCCATGTGAGCCAAAATTTTCAATTCTTCCTTGCTGAGTTGTCCCAGTCCAATTGAACACAATGGTTGTTCTTCTCTTGCATAGAGCAGCTGATCCCAAGCATCAAAGCCCCCTGGGAGGCCCTCCAGCCATCTCTATTTAAACCCACCACCCTCTCGGCCAAAGAAGGTGATGAACCAAACCTAAACAAAACTCTGCCAAAATTGCTCCAGGACCTTCTCCTCACCTAGAGCAATTTATCGCCGCTGCTCTCCTGCCCTAAACCCCATTGATTGAGCTTAATTTTGGAGCTCAATTCTCAGCCCAGAACGAGGACATCTCTAAAAACTCCACCAAATCCATATTAAACTCACCCACACCTGCACAGGACCAAGAAAAGGAGTTCCCCAGTGAAAGCCCCCTCTCCAGGCCACCCATTTGCTCCAGCCTCCAAGCTTTGAAATTAGCTGTGGACACTTTCATACATAGACAATTCCCCAGAGCCAGAGACTTCATCTGGAGCTTCCTTAGGTGCAATCAAAGGTGACACAACTCTCTGATTGAAGCTACACTTCTCAGAGCAAAGGTATGGATCATTCCTTCCTCCCGAGCTTCCAGTGATTCTCCATTTTGTTTTACTTAATTTCATAGCATGTAAACCATATGAATGTGTTCGTCTCTTCAAGACGAATCCATAGAGCATAAGAACACAAAAATCCGTTGAGAAATGGGAGAGTTCTTAGGGTTTTAGTGTGGACGGTCACGGGTGCACACCAATCGTAGACAATGACTAAGCGCCGTCCGATCGAGCGTGTATCGAGTGAACGGTCCAGATTACGTGGGACCAGAGAACGTTACATGAACTGCAGGCCTCTGGAGCGCTGAGTCAGATGGCGATGTCGAATGGGAGTGCGACGCGTAGGCTTTCGGAGCTGCGGAGGATGAGTCGGCGCACCGTGGATAAGTAGAAAAATATGAAACTTTTGATTTATTTAAATACCCAGAACTTAGAAAATCCATATCTTTATGTAGAAAAATAATAAAAATAAACTAAAAATACCCTCTTACTCAGTAAACAGAGGAGAATAATGTGGAGAAGAAATCAAGTTATTTTGATGAGTATTTTATTTTCCATTAATTATTTACTTATTTCAGTATTTTGATTCTTTATTTGCATAGACAATTCACCATGGCATGAGACCATAGGACTTTTGAATCCTCTGATCTTGGGAACATTCCTTGAATTTTTCAAGGGCAAAGGCTGTCTCTATGTTTTGGTATTTTAATTCCAATAATTAGCATGTTGTTCAATAAATTCCAGAAAAATTTGAGAATGTTTCTTAGGACCAGAAAACCCTAGGATAATTATATCTTGGGTTAATTCATTAAGAATAATCCTAATTGGCCTAATTACTCAAAACTGAACATTAATTATTTAGGGTTAACCACACATTAAAATAACTTGAAAATAATTCTCCACTGATCTTTATGATTAGAGGGACCTCACATAAAAATTTGAAGTCAGTTGGAAATATTTAACCCCACTAAATGGATTAATTAAGCCACATGATCAAAATTAAACTTTAAAAATTTATAACTCCAAAAATACTTTTCAAAAATTTACCAAATTGGTTTTTTAGGCTCTCTGATATCAAAGGAGTCTATAAAAATTAAAATTGGAATTTTCTAAAATTTTTCATTTTAATCATATTTTAATATTTAAATAATTAAAAAATATTAAAATCACAAAAATATTAAAAATCATAAAAATGTCACATTTTGACTCCTAATCACTTAGGAACAAACCAAATTTTTTTCCCAAGTCTCTAAGTTAAGATATTGAATTTTAAATGCTTAAAACAATTTTTAATATTAAAAAATGTATTTTGCAAGCTTTTCACTAAATAAATTCCAATAAATCAAAGAAAAATTAGAAAATTGTAAAATTTGTTTCTTTGAACTCCTTGAGGTCAGAGAAAATTAAGAAAAATATAAAACCCATTTTTCAACTTTAATTTTATTTTATAATTATTTAATACTCGAAAGATCAAAATAATTATAATAAATAAAACATAATTTAAAAAATCACCAAAATTGGTCAAAGTGGTGCTCTGGTCATTAGGAACATCACATTTTTTTCTTAAGGATAGGAACCTTTCCTTGGTCATGTTGTTGAATTTCCATTGAAAATCCCTATTTTTCACTAAACATAATTATATAAATAAATTAAATTCAGAAAAATCAAATTTTCTCCTCTAATGTCTTAATTGACATATGAGTGAAGTGACATAAAAATTTCAAGTTCATTTGAACTCAATTTACTGAGTTATGAAATAAATAAACCTAAAAGGGCATAAAGGTAACTAAAGAATTTAAACTCCTTTATTAAAATTTTAGGTTTAATTAAAATGGAGGGTAAAATATTTGATTTTATCTTTCTTGGATGATTGAAACTTTGGGAAATTAAAAGGGTAGGAACCCATTAATCACTTTTAATAAACAAAAAATGAAACTTTAATTATTTAAACAAATTTAAATTTTGGAACATTAATGAAAATTTGAATTATTAAAAATAGGGATATAACTTGAGAGGATATTAATTCTTTAATAAAAAAAATCCCTAAATAAATCACCTCAATAATATTTAACTCTTAATTAAGATTTAAATGATAATCCAAACTAAGTAAATCAAAATTAAAAAAAATAATAACCGTAAAATTAAAGGAAAGCTCAAAATATTAAGTGGTTTAACAATTAAAATAAAATAAATTAAATTAAATTATGTAAAAATTAAATTAAAATTAAAATTAAATTAAATTAATATTTTAACAATTAAATTAAAGTAAATTTAAAATATTGAAATTAAAATAAATTAAATTAAGTTAAATTTAATTAAATCAAATTTAAATTATATTAAATTAACATCATTCAATAATAAAAGTAAAATAAATTTAAAATATTAAGATCACTTAAAGTATAAAAATTGAAACCAAAAATAATTTGAACACTATTACAAACTTAAAATTATTAATTAAAACCTCATAATTAAACTAAATCACTTTGAACCATTAACTTAAGCTTCAAATTAAGAATGATTAAAATTCTCAACAAACCAACTTGCCCCTAAAGGCTTTAATTATTATAAACCTTAAATAGAATATTAAGTGAGATGTCACTTCATTCACCAGGTAATCAAATGCCCAAGTTCACTGAGCATGAGACAAAGCTTAGCTAAACTCTTGGATAATTAATTCGCTTGTGCAATTAAATTTACTTGGATTCAAAATAATCTCAGAAATGTTGAAAAGATGTTTAGGACTCGTCTTAGCACTTTCTCAATACGATGACATGTTTTAGAAGAACAATTGAATTTAATTGTTCTTTGTGAATAAAATCATCCATAAACAAAATGCAAGAACCTAGACGTCATAGGAGATGACTAGTTATAGGATTAGGACTTTGGTAGACAACCAAAACCTTTCCTTAGCTTTACCTAGGTACTTGTTATAAATATTTAAATGCCTTAATATATGTTTTATGTGCAGCTTGGGATGACGGGAAGACCCTTCCGGTACGCTTTTATTTTATTGTAATTTACTTTATTGCAAATTACTTACAGGCACTGTACATTACTTTTTCTTGCATGTTAAATAAGAATGTTGCATGAAAGCCAAAACCTTTAGGATAGTCTCTGGACTGAAACCAAAAATAAATTAAAAGTCATCACAAGATAAAATTCACCGCCATAACATTCCAAAATATAAAACAACTCAAAATTTAATCACAAACATAACAACAAAACTACAATTGCAACTAAATTAAAACGTCTCATTGAATGATCGGGAATACCTCGGACGATGTAACCCACGTGTTGCTAACGAGATTTCCCACATCCTAAATGAAAGTGTGGAACTCATTCAGTTGAGTTTAGCAAATTCATCTGGACTAAGTGAATTCGATGAAACTAACGGTGTCGGGATGTCGTAACCGTGGGATCTTAATCGGTTCTGTTTAAACAACTTTAAGATTTTTTTTAACTAAAATATTAAAAATATTTGGACTTTAAGATTTCTAAACCAAAACACTTCTCTCATCTCCTGATTTTCACCTTCTAAAACTAAACCTCTGCAACAACAAGGAGCTCGGAGTACGGTGGGCAGCACGGCCATCGTCATCAGCAAAACTCGGGTCTACTTCAACAAAACCTTTCTTAGAATTAAATAACCAAGCTATAGGACTTCAAGGTAGTTTGCCTAGTGCAACATAAATCCTCAACTCTTCATTAGGCCTTTTCATAATCATGTTATGCAAATTAAGCCCTAACCGGTCTTAGAACTCTGAGGTAGTCGTTCGGTACGACATAAACCCTCACATCTTCGAGGCTATTTGTATGATTATGTCATACAAACAGAAATCCTAATTAATTAAAATTGGAAAGATTGAATCATTAAATAAATTTCCAAATTAAAGCCAAAATATAGGATAGTTTGAGAAGTTGCCAAGATTCTTCTTGGATCCTCAGCTTTTCCTACATCTCTTCCATTTGATTCCTAAAATAACTGTTCCAAATTTGATCCACTCCCAATTGAAATTTTAAAAATCCAATCCTTTGAAAACCTTAAACTTTGAAAATCATGAAAGCAAAACCACTGATCATTATCGAGAGTTTTCTTAAATGATTCCCTTCATTTAAGATGTAATTAACTATAGAGGCTTGCCCTTATAGGGAACTTTAAGAACCCAGATAATATAAACCCTGCTTAATTTCTTTGTATTAAGCAGGGGAACTTGTCGGCTTATAAAATTGGTTCGCAGACCAAACAAATGTCAGAAATCTTCTAGTTTATTTAATCGAGCCCCATCATCAAACAGTGTGTCTATTCTTCGGGATAGTTACACGGTTTGTGATGTGGTGTTCGTTTATATAAACTATTTGGGATGTGAGATCGGTTCGATTTCATATCTTAAAATTTTCAAATTTAAAATTATTTTCAAAATCAAATACTACTTTCTAAATCATATATATATTTAAATTAAATTTAAAATTTAAAATTCACCGATAATTTCTGTAGGCTACCCCTTTTCAAAAATACAACACTCAAAACACTCAACCCGTACACCCTTGAATATTGTCATAATGCTTGAACCTGTTCATCCATACTTTTTTTATTTTCATCATGATGTAATCTAGTATTGTTGATGGCATCGGTAGTAGGACGAACTGCGGCACGTACGGCTCGACTTCAAGTCGCTCCCCAAGCTGCCTCCTCAGTGTGGCGGCGGCATATGACTCATAAGTCCCGTATTCTTCTAATTGTATCACGTTGCAGTCTATGCACATTGAGAATGCTCCTGAAGCTGTCAGCTGTCTAGGGAAGTCCGAGTTGCATGTAAAGCATCCCGTGAAAATGTCTTCAATTAAATCTTGTACTGGTTCTGGCTCTTCGGTGAGTTCTGGTTCTGTATCGGTCCTTGGTGAACTGTCATCTCAGGCTCATAGAAAGCTTCTTCTAGTAGTGGCGCAAGTTCAACGGCCAACTGTCGCGCTTGCCTCCTCTCTATCCTATCTAGAAGATGGCGCTTACGGTGATTTGCATTCCTTCTTCCAGTGCGCCTCAACGGCATATCTGGTTGTCTCTCTATAGTAGCTGCAACTAGATCACTTTTTGGAGTGGTGATCATCGACTGAAGTTGACTGTGTCTGCTGGCAAGCAAGTGTGAATAGACGAAACCTCCAGTACCACTGTAGCTTAGGTTTGCCCTTCATCCCGAAGTGCATGGTTTAAGCCACTTTTAGAAGCAAATACCGACTTACGTCCTGACATTTCCTACACGAGAAAAACAGGGGTACATGTCAGTGGTTGTTATTTTGCATGAACAAGAACAATGTCAAATTAACGATTTTTATGTTATGCTAATTGCATTAACTTATTTAATGTAATTTTACGAGATTTAAAGTAAGAAGTTTCACATGAATATCTTGAGAGGAAATTTATTTTATTTTATTTTGGCGTTAATACAAAATTTTAGACCCAGTCACAGAAACTGGCCACATAGCTCCTTCGGAACAAATGCTCTCCTTATAACATTTTCACGTTGTGTAATATTTCTTTAAGTTTCGTTCATTTATTGTCAACATATGCCTTTCCTTTTGAGAATCCACCAACTGGTAAGCTTGTACAGAGTAAACTTTCTCTACCATGAATGGTCAATCCCATGTCGTTTCAAAGTTTCCACCTATGTTGCGGTGTGCAAGAATAGGCCTTCAAAGAACGAGTGCGAGGTAACCAACATTGAACGACCTCAAGTGAACCAATTTATCATGGGCCTGGATCATCTTAACTTGATAGAGTTTCAAATTCTATTGTGCGATTAATCTCTTTCCCTTCGAGGTTTTCCAATTCTGCTAGCTATAGTGTGGCATTTTCTTCTGTGGTGATAAGATTTGCAACGGCGACTCTAAGTCATGGCAGCTGTACTTCCAATAATAAGACTACCTCGGACCCATACACAAGAGTGTAGGGTGTAGACCGTGTCAGAATTCTAACTGTCACCCTGTAAGCCCATAAGGCTTCTAATAATTTCTCGTGCTTTCATCTTTAATTGTCATCTAGTATCTTCTTTAAAATCTGAACCAGTGTTTTGTTGAATGCTTCCGCCTAGCCATTTACCCTGGGGTAATAAATTGTAGAGTAACTCCAGTCTGTTTCGTGGTGTCTGACGAAATTGTTGATCTTTGTGTGTTTAAAAGCAGACCCATTATTGGAAATAATTCTGCGCAGTACATCTAGATGGTATACAATCTGCTCCCTGATGAATCGTAAAACCTGCTGAGCTGTGACTTCTCTTAACGGAACCACCTCTGCCCATTTGGAAAAGTTGTCTGTAGCGGCGAGTATGAATCTATGTCCTCTAAAGGAATGATGGTCTATCAAACTCTGTCTGTGCCCCAACACTCGAGTGGCCATGATGTGATCGGAGGGGGTAGAACATTTGGAGGCTAGTGTAGAACTACTCCATGTACTTGGCATTGATGACACTTCTTAGCAACGCCCATGCAATCTATCATCATTTCTGGCCAATAATATCCAAGTCTTTTGATTTTGATTTTAATTTTCGGTCCTGACTAGTGAGCTCCACGCATCTGGCATGCACTTATTTGATGATTTTCTGCGCTTCTGAACTACTTAGACGTTTGAGCCACATCTGATCGAAGGATCTTCTTACAGAACATTGGTAATTACTGTGTATGACATTGCTCTTCCTTGTTTTTGATGTGCTGCTGACTTATGTTCTGGTAGCTTTCTGGTTTGCAAATACTCTATTAAAGGTTGTCACAATCTTTAGTATCTTTTGCCACTGTAGCTGCTAGGCTTTCATTTCCCAATTCGTGTAGAGTGACAAGGTCTATCTATGACATAACCTGCCGTCCTTGAATTTTGATGTCTATAGAACCCTCCTGCAGACATGCAAACTCTTTAGCCAGCTTAGCTAAAGCGTCTGCTTAGGTGTTCTCCACACGGGGAATCCTTTAGAACGTCTTGTTAAGGATTTGTTCCAACAATTTCATCGTGTATCTGTGTTAATCTGCTAATCTTGGTTTTAGAATCTTATAGTGTCTGAGCACCATCTGAATGGCGAGTTCCAAGTTGCCATATTTGGTAAGGTTTATTATGTCCATTAAAATAGCCAATTCCAATCCTATAATTAGCACTTCATATTATGCTTCATTGTTTGTGCATGGCTTTATTAGGTGATAGGAGAATCTTACCATTGCTTGATTCGGTGTCACAAAGAACAGACTGATCCCTGCTTTGCTCGGTATCACTGTATACTGTCCTTTGTCTCTTCTAGTTGAAGAAGCTCCATCGAAGTACATCTCCCATCATCTGGCACTGGCCTTTTCTATTTGTAGTATCTATTTATTTGGTAGTTCATCATTGAGAGGGGACCCAGCTGGTAGAGGGTGTGCCGCAAGAAAGCCTGCTAAAATATGACCTTTGATAGCGCGAAGGGGCACAAAAGTTATATCAAATTGCAATAAAATCATTGACCATCTTGCAAGACATCCAGAAAGTGTGGCTCGAGTCATCAAAATTGCAATGGATTAACTTTCGAAATCATGTTAACTTTATGAGACAACATGTAATGTCTAAGCTTTTGAGCAGCAAAAATAAAGATAGACAATGTTTCTCAATAGGAGGATACTTTACCTCTGCTGGTATTAGACACCAACTCAAGTAGTAGAGTGCATTTTCTTGACCCTTATCATTAACTTGTGCTAGAAGTTCTCCAAGGGAGTTGTCTAATGTCGTGGTATAAATTTTCAACAGTCTATCCAAGATAGGGCCTGCTAAAAGCGGTTGTGTCATAAGATATTGCTTGATATCTTTGAAGGCTTGTTGTCATTGCTCTTCCCAAAAGAATTTGACATCCTTTTTAATTAATGCCTAGAAGGCTGGCACCTCCCCGACATATTAGATATATAGCATCTTGAGTATGTCATTTTTCCTTAAAAAGAGCATATTTGTTTCATGATTTTGGGGGAGGCATTTCTAAGATAACTTTAATCTTCTGTGGATCAATTTTGATTCCTGGATTGTGGACAACAAATCCTAGAAATTTTCTAGAAGTAATGTCGAAGGCGTACTTTAAGGGATTCATCTTGAGACTGTATTATCGTACTCGTTCGAACATGATTCTCAAATCACGTAAATGGTTTTTGTTTACATCAATTTTAATGACCAGGTCGTCCACATAATGTTCTACTTGGTTGTGGATGAGGTCATTGAAGATCCTTGTCATTATTCACTAGTAGGTTGCATCGATGTTCATCAACCCGAATGGCATTACGGTATAACAGTAGATTCCAATTGGAGTTCTGAAAGTTGTAAGTGTTGCATCTTCTGGAGCCATCTTAATTTGGTTGTAACCTGATGATCCATCAATGAAAGATAAGATCTCATGAGATGACGCAATGTCCACCATTAACTCCAGTATCAGTAGTGGGAACTCGCCCTTTGGACATGCCTTATTTAAGTCCCTGAAGTCGACACAAAGTCAGATTTGTCCATTTTTCTTCTTAACTGGCACAACATTGTCTAACAAGGTAGGGTATTGCTCTTCTCAGACAAAATTAACATCTATTAATTTCCTTATCTCTGATGTAACTTGATGTTCTATATCAAGACGCATTCTTCATGGATCTTGTTTTACTGGCATTGTATTTTGATCCACTCCAAGGCGGTGATATGCAACTTCTGGGGATAACCCTAATAGTTCTTTGTAGCTCTAAGAGAAGCAATCTTTGTATTCTGACAATAGCCTAACCAAGTATGTAACCTCTTCTTCGTTGAGTAATGAACTTTTGAAAGTTGGTTGAGACTGTTCCTCGATCTTGAGGTTGATTTATTTCAACTCGTCAATTGTTAACTTAATCTCCTCTTCAAATTCTGGTGGAGCATCAACGATTGTAGAATATTATAAGCCTTCTTGGATGTCTAGACAATTTGCCTCTGAATTGCTAGTAACAACCATGCAAAATCCCGAGTCATCGATCGGTCCTATCGTCCCAAATCTGAGACCCTCTTTCAAGTTGAGTTTCTGACCTTTAACATTCCATAATTTTTCAAACTATTGTAACTTTTCTTTTGGCATTTGTCTTGGTAAGTGTCCTTGTTGAATTAAATTTTACACACAAGCATAAAAATAACCAAAAGGCAACTCCATCAATTCATTATTGTTTCCTTCTATATTTACAGTGGGTACTGAAGTAGAGGAGAAGCTCAGTAAAACTTGATCAGTTTACCACCACCATTATAGACTTCCTTGACCTCCAAACTCTCAATCCTTTGAGAACTGATTGGAGTCCAGTTCATGGCTTGCACATAATGGTCAATTAGTTCATACATTGACTCATGTTCACTTTTCACCATCAAATCTTCCAAAGTGATCTCAAAATACGGTTTATTATGGTTGATTATCATGATTTCTTCTTCTTCCTCCTCGGAGCTTCCTTCCGTATCAATGTCGATCGTCGGCTTCATACGTTCAACCATCTGGTAAGTTCTCCGTCGCTCGTGTCCCCGGCCTCGACCTCGGATGCGTGGGCTAAAAGAACCTCCACCACCGCATTTTAAAGGAGTGGTGGGAGATCGTTGAAGCGACGCTGTACAGTCTCGACCTTGCAATTTTTATGAGTTTTCATCATTACTTGTCATGACGCTTTTGGAGAACACAGTTTTCTTCGGCAGTGCGTAGTAGGCGGTGTCTTCGTGGTTGCCCACTTTGTTATTGAGAACGGTTGCAAGTCTTCCTTATTGCAATGCTCTTTTCCATCCTTATAGTATTTTATGCATTGACGTAAGGATGACGAGACCATGTTGTACTCATGAAGCCACAATCAACCAAGTAGAGTATTAAACGAAGTCTCTGCATCGATGATATAGAATTTTGCGGTTGTTACTAGATCTCCAACTTTCATCTGCAAAATAATCGATCCCAGGGCACTTTCTCCTTTCTGATTAAAGCCGCTTAGCATCATCTTATATGTAGAAAGCTCTCACGCATCGATATCCAAATATGCTAACGTCTGTAGGATCAATATATTGAGCGATGCTCCTAGGTCGACCAAAACTTTGGATAGCACATATTTGCCAATATTGACTGAGATGTAGAGTGGGCGGTTGTGATCGGCAGTAACAAGTAGCAAATCATCATCGGAGAAAGTCACGCCAGGCTGTTCTCTCAAAGTACAAACTCCATCCGAGGATGAGCTAGCCAAGTGAGCTAAGCAAAGTTCTGGATCGAGCAAAGCCCTAACCAAATTCTCTCATCCCTTTGACACGATCAGAGCATCGTAAATACTTAGTTTAGCCGACAACATCTTATGATGTGCTAGTACATTGCAATCCACTTGACTTGGGTTTCTGATTTCTTCTCGAATTTATGTTTCTGCTGTCGCTGGCGACGATCCTGCTTAAGAATTATTTGCTTTCCCTTCTTTATCAGAGTTGTTCTTGGAGGTAATACTTTACCACTTCTGAGATTCACCTCTATTATCTCCTCCTCTTCTGGACCCAGAGGTTCTTCCAGTGTTGTAGTCATCTCTTCTTGTGTCGACTCTGCGTCTAAAGAGTCTAAATTGAGTGAAATTCCTTTGCATTCGAGGACTGGCTCCTCGCTTCTCAAACTTTCAGAGCCGATGTCATCGATGTCTTCTTCCTCATTGATGTTCTCATTGGTAGTTAGTGTCATTTGAGGATCAGATTGGGAGTCAAAATCAAAGTTAGATTGGTCGTGGCTAGGTATATCGTCAGTAGAGACAACCAATACATAATCGAAATTAAAATCATTAGATTAAAAGAGCCCAGAGGGGCATAGAAATAATGGTACAACATCAGAGGTTTGAGGGGTTTAATTCCCAAATCCGAGAAAACCAATCTAATAGGGGCAGCCTCTATCATACCCTTCATTCCATTCTCGTTAGTTCCTCTCATGATCTCTTTGTTCTTTATCCTTTACAGACGCGACGGTGCTCCTGTCGCAGTCTTCATCTTTGGCTGGGCTGGTGGTAGACTTTGGAAGGCAACTTGTTTTAACTCTGACTAAATTTGATCCAAAACTCTCTTAAAATCATTCTATGTTGTGCTCCATCCTTCTTCACCACTGCATGAATCTAACTGAGAGATCGGCTCGGCCAAAACCATATTTATAGAACCTCCCGTAGGTTATATTAAATATTCTTCTGGTATTGTGATGTTTCATCTTTTGTAATTCCTCTCGAGCCAATCCTTAAAGCTGAAACTCTCTTTTATCATATATTCCAACATCATGTGGTACGGGCAGTAGTCGGGCTGATCCTTGTTATCGACTTCATCCAGTTTCTTTGGCTACGACAATCTGAATTTTGGTTTCTTCAACAAATTCTTGAACATCTTTGGTACATCATCATCTTTGAATGTGTAGTTTCTGTTCAACCAATCTGTTACTGTCTGACTTCATTTGATGTCTGTTTGGTATGGCCTCTGCTGGGAGGACTGCTGACCAGGTTGACTGTACTGCTGCGGCGGACGAGGCTGACTGTACTGCTGCGGTGGACGAGGCTGACCATACTGCCCGGTGTACGGAGGCCGAGCATACTATGGGGGCTGACTATACTACTAACCGTACTGCAACAGAGTCGGACTGTACTATGGTGGAGGCTGACTGTATGGTGGTGAAGGCTGACTGTATTGTGGCGGAGGCTGACTGTATTGAGGTTGTTGCTCTGGCTACATACTCACTGGATGTTTCCATTTGTCCACCGCCACTACTACACCTGATCTCTTCTCAAATGCTTTTACTACTGGTCTTTATTTCTCTAATTTCTCTGAAGGCTCCATGTGCTTAAGTTCTTCATGCAAACTGCTTGCCTTACTGAGGAGCTTCTCGAATGATTCAATGGTCAAACCTTTAAGCATGAAATCTACTTAACCGTGGATACTGTTGAGTAGTATCTCGATCACATGTTGTTCTTATAGTTGAGGCTCACATTTCATGCTAAGGTTTCTCCATCTAAGTATGTAGTTGACCAAGGACTCGTGGGGCTTTTGTTGCTCCTCTACGAGATCTCCAATGGTAATGTGATGTTGCGCGCCGCTGATGTGGACTTTTTTTTGTATGCAAGAATTTATGAACTCAAATTTATATATGTCTATAATGATTCTATAAATTTCAAGCACTCAACGCAAGTATACTTATCGTATCAAGTAATACAGGGCTCTATTGGAGTCCTGGTTATCGATCCCACAGAGAAGTTACGAAGTAAAAGAAAGTGTTTCACAATAGATAATGTAGCACTGAAATTCGATACTCAAATTGCACTTAAAGTTTAATACTTACTTCTACTACCACTATGCAGAAAGCAATAAAAATTAATCAAACTACAATTACTTCTAATAACTTTGAAAACAGAATTAACTAGCAACAAAACTATGTATTTGAATGGTTTTTGATATATGAGAGAAGTATCCTTCCTCTTGCAATGAGAATATGATGTGTGGCCGATATGGAACAAATATCTATGTTATTGTGTCAAATAGGAGCATAAATGTTTCTTTACCCTTAAAAGAGTACCCCCTCTTCCAAGCATGAAAAGAACATTAACATATCCTATTTTTAGTTACTAAATCTAAAGTTAGGTTGGAAGGATACCGGCTCTCATTACGGAGCTCCCACTCACCCTTCACCTGAAGGCTAACCTTCGAGTTTAGTTACTAATCTTAGAGCCAATTTGCAGATCTCAGCCTATCACCTTGAAACCTCAAAATTGAAGTCCATCGAAACACATTTCCCTATTTATTTGCACTTAATTTCCATGAACTACGCAATTTATCCATGGAAACTGAATGGATAATTCATTACTGTTGTAGGACACTAAATCCTTTCAGAATTAATGCTCAACAACATTATTTAATAGTTCAATTGGCCAAATCGAAAAGTAAATTAAGTTTGAAATGAAAAACCATCACAATTTCTTCAATATGTTTAAAACACGTCAAATCCACATCAATCCATCATCACATCTCTATGCAAGAAGAAAGGAAAAGGAGACTGCTCAGAATTCATGAAGAAGATACAATAAAACATGGATTTTATATATTAAAGAAAAGTCATACAAACCACAAAAGAAAATATAACTTATCTCTTTCTCTTTCCCAATGCAATTCCCTTGAAGTTCCTTTAAATCCTTTTCTCTCTTCTTTGCAAAACTTGATTCTCTCTTTAGAATGGAAAGAAAGAAGAAATCTCTCACTTTACTCCTTCTCTTCTCTCCTTAGAGAAGAATTCCTCTCAAATTCTCACTTCTACACACTCTTCTCCTAAACCCTAACACTTAACACACACCAAGACCACTACAATGCACTAAACACACTAATTTTCGTTCAAAAATAGTTACTTATAAGTTAGGAAAGAAATCCCAAGAGTTTCCATAGGCATCCCTTCAAAAGGTCGCCAAAACTCCTCAAATATGAATTCCACCAACATTGGGCGCCAGCGGCACTCTATCATCCCAATAATTGTATAAGTCTCTGGAAATTGGCGCCAGAGGCGCCAAAACCCACTTTCCTCCTTTTTGCTCCTTTTTACTCCTTTTTGCTCCTTTTTACTCCTTTTTGCTCTAAATTCAATCCTTTTCGCTTCTTTTCGCTCCAATCACCTAAAATCATCACACCTACAACAAATCATTAAAAATACCTTTCTTTAAAGTGCAATATCACCAAAAATGGGTAAAACTATATAGCAAACACTGTATATATTTTTTGTGCATCAAAATCCCCCAAACTTTAAATAGTACTTGTCCTCAAGAAATCTTTTTACTACATAAAAATATAACTCTAGGAAATGCACTCTTCATCTATAAGATACTAAAATTTTTCAGTCAAAAGAATATATTGGTTAGATTTTTAGAAAGAACTTTAGTAACTCAGGTCAACACTACAGGTATAACAATATTCAGTAATCAAGTCTAAGAGTTCTAGTCTTCTGTTTATTTCAAAATAAACTATAATTTTTCACATTAAGAGTGCCTTGAAAGACTATGTTAAAAAGGAGTTCATGCAAACTCCATTAGAATGTAGGCCAATACTTTAAATATAAATTCAGAAATGAAATCAAGTTCTCCCTTTAGAGCAACTCAAGTGAAGAGAATTTTTTATTAGGCATCTCCTCAAGCTTCTCCTCATAAACATTTTTCTTTCTTTTCTTTTCTTTTTCTCTTTCTTTTCAGGATTGTTTTTCAATCCTTCTTTTCTTTTCATTCCTTTTTCTTTCTTTTTTTAAATGAGGATTACTATATATGGATATCCTTTAATGATTTTGAAATTTACTCTCCTCTTTCTAAATTTCAAACTTGAGACATTTCCATACTTTCTAATTAAGTACAAGCTTTATTATTCATCATAAAGTCACATTTTTTTGTTAACACACAAGACTTTATGTCTCTTAACATTTCAAAAATACAGTTTTCTTTACTTTAAATAGTTAACTATAATCAAAACCTTTTCATACCAAATATCTTACTTCTATAAAATTAACCTTTATTACTAAAAATTTTCATCCTATCCTACCATAATATTCAACTGAAATAAAAAGTTTTAGTTACTATAGTAAGGTTCAACTGCTAGAAATAATGCTAATAAATTTTTGAAAATATAATAATTGAGAACAAATAAAAGTTAATTTTTCTCTACCCTACCTCAAACTTAAATTTTTCAATAAATTTGAAACAATAGAGAGTAAAAGAAACTAACCTTTCTGTGCTAGGATTTTGAAATCTTCATCAGCTATCTGGTATTAGTCAAAATTTACAACTAGCAAACATGAAACAATTAGTAACAGTGATATAAATATTTTAAACATTTGCATGGGTAAAGAGAAATTAACTTTAGACATTTAAACATCCAGCAAAACACCATAACTACTAAATAAACTATCACAGTACTACACAGTCCATTTAACAATTTCAATGTTTCAATATAACATAATAGTACACCAACAGGGTTACACATTACATGAAAAGCAAATAACTACTACATCACAACAGTACAACATAACACAATCAAAGCAACAGAAAAAGAAACAAAAAATCTACCAATATACATCACCAGGATCATCACCAGGGTCATCAGCAAGGTCATCAGCAGGGTCAGGTCTATGTGGTGTATAACTGGGGCAAGTAGAAAATATCACATCAGACTCCCTCTCATAAATCTAACCTGAGCATCATAATAGGCAATATCAAACTCAACTCTCCTCTGCAGATAATCTTCATTCACATCACTCCTCGCCTCAAACACATCCATCCTACCATGGAGTCTATCCACACTAGCACTCTGTAATCTCAGTTGCTCCATAATATCAGATAAGGTAGGCGGCTCAGATGTAGATGGAACATCATAACTCATAGTAGGAATATCAGTACTCTTATGCTTAGCTCGGGCTCCTACATGAGACTCGTAAGCACAGATAATAGTCTTTGTAATTGGTCTCAGCAATATATCCACTTCTTCAGAACTACTGAACTCCACTCCAGACTGAACACATAGGGCAAGAACTAAGACAAGATGTCCTAGTCCTCCAGAGGTCTCGCCTCTAGCAATAGTTTGAATGTTCCTGTAAACAATATCTCCAATATCAATCTTTCTCATCTTTTGAATACAATAGTTCAGAATTGCTCTATCCATTATAACTTCGCTGTGGTGATAAGAAGGTAATAGTCGTGTAGAGATGAAATAATGCCAAATTGTTTATGTAACATTCAATGTAGAAGCGGGGAAATTGATCAACTGTTTTTGACTTACTTTCCATTCCCTTCTTCCATCCATCAGAAAAGCAATAACTTCTCTCATATTTTCCCCTCGAGTATCAAAGTTTTCATATTGACAAAAAAATGGTTCCCGAGTATGATAGAAAGCATTGATACGTTAAGGAGTAAACTCAGTCATTTTTCCTCTAACTAACACATACTCAGTCTCAGTGCAGGGCACATTAGCATAGAACTCTCTAACAACTCCCATAACAGAATTCAAAGTAAAATAACAAAATCAATCCCAGTTCCGCTTTGCAATTAACTGTTCAATAGATCCACCAGGACTATCAAAAGCTCGATCCTGGATGCACTTCTTATTGTAAGAGTTAATGCGAAACTGCGCTTTAAAATTAACGAATTTTTCATCATCAAAATCTAATTTTCTCTTCCCTTTACTCATCCTTGGAGCCAAGTGAATTTCTAAAAATTTGCAAGAAAATTCTAATAAATCCTAAATTCACAATGTAACAAACTCCAAGTACTATATTAAACAAGTAAGAGCAAATTTCATCATGGAAATCTCAAAATCTCTTTAAAAATTCAAAAATTCCAACCTAAGCAAAATGAGAGATTTCCATGGTGAAAATAAAAAATTTTTAACTTGAAGTTAAGCTCTTACAAAGAAAAATGTAGATCCAACCTCGAAAAGCTTTGAAATCACCTTAAATCTGAGATCTAGCAAGTCCTAGGTCTTCAAAATTGCGAAAATGGAGGAAGATGAAAGCAATAGAAAAATATGTGGGTCCCAGGGTAAAAATCACTATATGAAGGGTTTTCGGCCTTTTACTGTGTTTAGTCGCCGGTGGCGCTCGATAGGGCACTGGCGGTGCTCGATACGGCACCGGCGATGCTCTATTTAAAAGAAATTGCCAAGCTCTCTGGATTTGGGCGGCGCAGCACCAGTCCAAAATTTTTTCTGGGTTCGAAAATTTTTTTGTAATTTGGATCGTTTTGACTTCCACAATGATGTTAACACTTCAATAGGCATCTTCTTCATCTCACAGGCAATAATTAGCACAATTCATTACACAAACAATACCCAACAAACTTATATATAAAATCTAAGTTTCAATATAAACACCAAATATCTTCATTCAAACCAAACCAACAACTCTTAGATGTTTAGTGTTGCGAGTACGCTACGATTGGAAAACACTAAAATCTAAGCACACAATGAAAGTAAGCATATCCAAATCCAAATTCAAATAACAAAGCAAAGCAAAGTAAATACTACACACACCAAGCAAAATTAAATAAAGCAAACTAAACACACAATAAGCATAAGTACAATCCAATAATTACTCCACATCAGTTTCAGAACTATCATTTTCTTTAATATCTCCAATTTATTTCTGATGCATGAACAAATTATAAAATGGATGAAATGGAAATCATCAGATGAATCCTCAGCAAGCACCTCATTCTTCTTCATCAGATTAATCAAGCTCATCTCAATTTGATGAGTGTGATTGAATTGTTCCTTCATTCTCCAATATATATGATCAAATAAATCAGAAATATTGTTGATTGGATCCATAACGTTCTGTACCTCTTTCTCCATCTATTTGATCCTCTTCAATATCATTTTGGAACCTTCGAAAAAATAGGGTTGAATCGGTTGTGAAGTTTGTGTTGGTTGATCAGCAAACAAACTCATATCATCTTCATCTCCCACTATTTGGTGTTCATAAGGATTAGTTGGATCAATAGGCCTTCATGGAGGAAGAGCCTTTTACCAACTCTTATATAAAACTTGTGTTTGACTACATAACAGAAATATAGTGGACGTGTGTCCAAGCTCATATTTAGATCCATGAACAATGATCCCAAAACTGATTTCACAATTATATTAACAATGTCAATCAGCCTCCCATTTGAATACATAAATTCAAAATGGCACTTTCCTTGGTTACCTTGCTAATCTTCAATGTTGGAAATAAATTTACTGAAATAAAGTAGTGCCACTGCTTTGACACTGGATTTGGAGATGCAGATGGGAAACTAATGTATCCATTTTCTCTAATTTCCCAATCCTCATTCTCAACCGTCAAATAACGATACACATCATTCATATTATCTCGTGTGGCATTAAAATTAGAATAATGGCAAATAGGTACATTCTCAATCATGAGAAGATCATTAATTCTTGCAGGATTGAATTGCACAAACCTACCTCGCACAAATATGAACCCCTTGTTGATCCCGAGAAGGATTGCATAGAATTCTTTCACGACAGGAACAACTACGGCAGCGGTAGTGTAGTAAAGCACTTCCCAGCATCTCTCCTTAATTATCTCTTCAATTCTAGTAGTAGAATTATCCATACCTTGATTTATGAAGCCTCTTTCCATGATAATCCTCCTCTTCATCATCACATTGTTGAATAATCACTGCGCCTCGAAACTTATGAACTTTCTTCGGTTAAAAATGCAAGATCGATGGGTTTCTATAGAGTAGGAATCTATGGGATGTGAATTGGGAATTGTAGTTTTCATTTTTATGGAGTTAGGAAGTCTAAAATGGAGTTTAGGGAGTTATAAGGATGAAGATCCCACTCAAAACTGCCAGAACACACATTTTAAAACTTTAAAATCCGTTAACATGTTTTGGGTGTCGGCAGCAGTCAAACCTGTAAGTTTAGTATTACTCTGTGATAGGGCGCCGGCGGCACCAGTCGTCAAAAATTCTCATCGAACTTCGTTTGGCCCAAAATATTCCAAAATCTCAATTCGATCAAATCTTAGTTTATCTGATTGTTTGGCTTAGTTTAGGTGGAGAATATATTTTTTTATTTCATCCTATTGATTTTAATTAGTTATAGCTTACATTCACTTGATATCAATCAGGTGAATAACCTGGAAGATAGGAGATTTATGTCATATTGGATGACTACATTAGAAACCTTAGGCGAGTTGGGGCTTATATTGGACTGTGCAAAGGTCCAAAAGATAAGATGAGGGTTTATACCGCACTAGGCAGGCTACCTCGAAGTCCTATGGCTTGTTGTTTAATTCTAAGGAATAGTTTAGCTGAAGTAGACATGTTCTGCTATTGAAGATGGTCGTGCTGCATACGGTGTATGCTCCGAGCTCCTTATTATTGCAGAATGTTTAGTTTAAGAAGTGACAATCAGTGGGGTGAGAGCAGTTTCATGTTCTGGAAGGTTTAAAATCGAGGTGGCTTAGTGTTATAATTAAAACAAATGTTTAAGTTGACTATGGCAACACTGGTTAGTATCCCACAGTTCCCTCGTTCCGACAACACTATTTTTGTTGGTTTCACTTAGATCGAGTGAATTTGCTAAACTCAACTGAATGAGTTCCACAGTTTCATTTAGACCGTGGGAAACCCCGTTAGCAGCATGTAGGTTACCTCCTCCTAGGGATTCCCAGTCATCCATGAGACGTTTTAATTTAGTTAAAGTTGTAAGTTTATTTTGGTTGGTGATTAAATTTTGAGTTATTTTATATTTTGAATGCTGTGAGATAATTTTATTTTTCACAGGCAAGTATCATGATTTGCAACAAAGTAAATGTACAGTAAAGCACAAAAGGTAATGTGTAGTAGAGAAGAAACAGTAGTAGCGATGTATGTTGTAAAGTAAAATAGCTATAGCAAGTAAATAGTGCAAGTATGTGTTGAGGTGTGTGTGAAAATGTAAAAGCGTGTAGGAAATGTCAAAATAAACAATTCGTAAAAAATTTGACGGAAAGACATCGGAAACAAGGTCCGTAGAAAACTCAGGAAAAACTCGTAGAAAACTCGTAGGAAAACTTGGAGAAAACCACAAAGAACGGACTACAAGTCCGGAAAGGCCGTAAGCACGATGGCGCGGAGGACTCAGAGTTGTGCTATATAGCTCAACCTTAGGTGTTAGCTACCAGACCAACACCCTATAGAAGAAAGTCTTAACTTGACTTGAATAGTCAACCGTGGACCTTTGTAAATTTTTCATTAATTTCAATTTGGATTGCATGCAAGTGAAAATTTATGGGTGAGAGGCTATTTTTGTTGTAGAGGAAGTTTTATTTTAAAGTAGATATGTATATATGTATTTTTTCTTTGTAAAGTAATCTGATCCACAGGTTGATTATCCTAATTGAACTAGGACTACTAACCTAAGGGTGTCATTGGCAGAAATCTCTAACGATGGGCTAGTAGCATCGTAAATTCCTTCGTCTACCCTCTCTAGGGTCTCTAAGTCAGGAAATACTACTTAAGATATTTCTCGTATCCCTCTCTAATGCAATGTAATCATTATCCTCCCTAACCATCCTACTTGCAGCCTTGCTTGATGGCCCCACATATAGCAAAAGGCTATATGTGTAAACTTATGTCTCATACATAAGCGCATGACTCGGGTCAAGAAGCAAAAAGAAACAAAGGACTAGGGACAAGTAAAAGAAAGAGGAGATGACGATCCACCTAAAATAACATCGTAAAGAAGATGGGTCAACTCTCAAAATAGAATAGAGCAGATGGCTCGATGTTCCCCTGACTCAAATCATTGGGAGCAGAAGGGGTGGGCTGGTGTAAGAGTAGAAGCAAGCTTCACATTGGTGTAAAAGAGGCAGCCACGGAGCAAAAAACATGCAAAGACAAACCTCTATGAATGATCGTGAATGGGGACTGACTATAAGTCATCCAAAATAGGTGAATCGGACCTCTCCCAATATGGTGTAGAGAGGTGGCCACAAGATATGCAAAGTACAAAAAATAAGCCCCTCCAACATGGAGCAAGGGGTAGCTGTAAAGGCACAAAATCGAGACGTGTAAAGTCAAAACCAAAAGCCACAAAAGAGGGTCAAAAAACCAATGTAGGTGGAAAACTGAGCCCAACAAGGAAGGGCGGGCAAAAAAAAAACATGCAGCACAAGGACGCTAAAAAATTTTTTTCACACCTACATTTTTCACAACCAAAGAAGGGCAACATGTATACATGTAACAATGTCTAATTTTCTCATAAATTCCAAGCTTTCCCACATTCGCAATGATATAATAATGAAGCAACATAAGCATAAAGTGCAATAACACGCACGTTAAACAAATAGAAAGTGCATTGAGGTAGTGTAGGGGGAATCACTTTGAAAGTGAAAGGACACCCAATGTTAGCATGTAAAATTAAAGCAATTTGGAGATGAAACATCTTCAAAATTTCTTTATCTTAAGTGGCAAGCATATCACCTCCTCCCCTTCCTTCTTCTCTCTTGAAAAGCAACACAAATGATGCTCACTAAAGTAAATTTTAAATGAGGGCAGCAAAGAGAAGCTTTAAATAAATTTGCAAAAAGGCTACAAATGTAAATTTTCATGTTCGGACAGCAAAGCGTTGATCTAAACCAATCCTAAGACAGCATACAAGTGGAGATTTTTACATAAAGATAGCATGGGAATGATTTAAAATATCTCTACACAAATGTACAAGTGCAAATTTTTACATAAGGATAGCAAAAAAATGTACAAGTGCAGATTTTTAGTTTAGGTAACCATAGGAATGATTCAAAGCATCTCTACAAAAGTGTATAAGTGCAGATTCTTAGTTTAAGCAACAATAGGAATGATCCAAAGCATCTCTACACAAGTGTATAAGTGCAGATTTTGATTATAAGTAGTCATAGGAATGATCCAAAGCATCTCTACACAAGTGTATAAGTGTAGATTTTTATTTTAGGCAACATATATGTGATGGCATTCCTTCAAATGTGTAATAAACATAATCAAAACAAGTACCATAAGTATGTATGTAGCAATTCCACTCTTCTCCAACAAAATTTTGGTGCTAATAACTACCTCCACAACTGTCAAATGCATGTGAACTAGATAACTCTTGGATGTAGCATGTAGTTGTTTTGAAGGTAAAGTGAAGTGTTGTGTAAAAAGATGAATTTCATGTATGGAATGAGGAGAAATGTGTGTGACATTAAAGTGCAAGTGTCATATGTATGAAAACTTCATGAAATAAGTTAGAAACAAGCATGTATGGTATCATTTGTGGATGTTCCAAAAGAAAGCATTTTGTAATCTGAATTTTGCACAAATTTTCACCAAGTCATTTTCATGTTAAACATGTAATACTAGGAGAAAGACAAAACAAGCATCCTATCCTCCTTTTCCAAATCTTATCGAAGCTGCAAGTTAGAGAGCAAGCATGTAGCTATAAGGGCTTTAACATCTCGACTTAAGCCATACTATCAACAAGATTCATAGCATGTATTCAAAATTTCCAAGCATGCAAACAATGTAAGCAAAAGAGGAGCATTAACGCTTATAAATGAAATCTCATCTCAACAAAACAACCAAACCACAACGTGGAGGGGAAAGAGTGGAGCCAGGGAACTCCAAAACAACCTCTAACCCATGCTAACAATAGAAAGTAGAACAAGCTAAATTTCATAAGTAAGGTGTAGCGAGCAAAAAGAAGCAAGAATAAAGAAAGTATAGCACGTCACTTAACCTTTCTACCCTACCTTCATCCCTTCTCTTATCTTTTTTTTTCTCCCATTTCTTTTCTCTCTTCTCATTTTCTTTTCTTTTCTCACATTGCCACTCTTTTCTCAAAAGAAAAGAGAACCCCACATTTGTTAAAAGAAAGGTTACTCAACATGCTACATTTCATTAAATACTCAATCATACTTTAAAGAGAGTAAGAATGAAGAAAAGGAATGCCACCTATACATGCATACATCTCATGAAGGAGTAAAGCTTAAAGCATCAAGCAAAATACACTAAACATAAAGATTTTTGTAACATAAAGTAGAACACGTCAAGTTTCCAAGTTAAGCATATCCAACATAGAGAAGCATAATTAAAGAGAGGCTATAACCTTCCACATTGCATGAACAAGAAGCTTTGAAACATGACTACAAAATATATTTTCTAAGTGTAATGAACTAACTAACATAAAGAAATAAGGAGGCACACCCCCCCCCCCCCTCAAACCATCATGAATAACGACCCCCATCCCCCAATCTTTAAGATAGTAAAGCACCAAACCACGAGATACAATGTTGTAAATGACAAGCTTTCAAGTATCATATGTGTGAAATTAAAACAACACATTTAAACCGCAATGACCCAAGCAACAAGTGAAGTGACAAAACCACAAACTTAAGGTGAAAGGGAGCTTACACACCCCCCCCCCACATTTAAACATGTAATAAACAAAGTGTGATGCCAAAATCAAAGCAATGTTCAACTGTGCAAGATATAAGCGAATAAAGCATGTAGGGTAGCTTCAAGCCATCTAATTAGTAAGCATGCTCTTTCATCCTACTAAGGCCAATATTAAACTTGAAGGTAATGATGAACTTAAAGAAAAAGTGGCAAGTACACAAGTATAGTGAAACCATAACAAGCTTTCCTCCTCTTTCTCAAGCTCAAATGAAACCGGGCTAATTACTTGATGCACAAAGAGAAGCCCTGAAGTATAGAGTTTACAAAATTTTGAAAACCACTCAAACTCTCTTGTCACCATGCATACAAATATAAAAATGAAACATAACAAACTCCACCTTTATGAACTTTCATGCTCATATTACCTTCACAAGATATGATACCATTAGGAATAAAAACATAACCATTAAATTTCATGAATCGACGAAAGGGGCAAAGGCACTAGCAAGCTCACCCATTCCTCCACCAATGACTTAAGCAAAATCCAATATTTCCCTTCATCATTTTCTGTTAAAAGAAACTTGTAGCACATGATATGAGGAGAGAAAAAAAATATAGCCAAGCCAACAATTAAGCCATAGGATGAATCAATCCCAACATCAAATATCAAACAACCAAAGAAGTTAAGGAGCTAAGGAAGTTACCACTTGATATGAGGCACCAAAGAAAGGCAAAAACAAGCTTAGAAGAAATTTGGGCAGCACCTCTCGCTTCCTCTATGAATTTCAGCCAACACCAAAAAACCCCTAAATGGGGTCATTTTATAGCAAAATGAGGAAGAAGAAGAAGAAGCCCCCAAATTTACCTAAGGGTAAAAACCAAAAGTAGAAGAGTTGCACCACCTCTAAATCTTGATTAAAGTGATGGAAAGGAGAAAGATGGCAGCCAAGAGGTGACAAGTCCATGGAGACAATGATCATTTGCTACCATGAATGGGATGGGAGCAAGGGAAGAAGAGCCATGGCTTGGAGAGGAAGAAATCTCATGGAAGAGGAGAAAGCCATGGAGGAGGGGATTCAGCCTTGGAGGTTTGGGCAAGACTAAAATTTGTGAAATAGAGAAAGTGAGTGGGCAGACGACAGCTAGGTTAGGCGTGGGATGAGTTAGGTTTGGGAATTTAGGTGGCAAAAATGCAATTTTTAATTACTTTACGCAAACGCGCCGAATTTTCGAGCTTTTTTTGTTGCGCACAAAATCATAGCAAATTATATATCCTTCCCATGTAATTTTGATATCCCGGACTCAACGGCGCAATTCGTTTTGCCATCTGGGGTCGTTTGGGCAACCTCATAGACAATCGGGTCAAAAACGTCAAATTTTTGGTTTTTGAGGAAATCAAGTTAAATCGACAAAATTGGGCTACATTGTAGTTGAAGAAAATGAAATTGGGAATTTTTTAGAGGTTCTGGAAATTTTTGAGAATTTTTGGAATTTTATGAATTTTTGGCTAAGCTGAGGTATTTTGATAATTTTAGGAGTTTTCAAGGTAAGTGGTCAAAAAGCTAAATTAAAGACTCAGGGAAGTAGAAAATGAAATATGGAGTCAAACGGGAGAGTTTGGGGGCATTTCTGGCCAATGTGGATGATTATACGAACCTCAGAACATTTTTCAAGTATCAGCTTCTTTAGTTACGAGGGGCCCACCGGTTGCTCGGAAGTATGGCAAGTTTACAGTCAAACTTCTCAGTACGATGAGTGGAATGCTCTGGAATGATTTTTGGAGAGCTTGGGTAATTTTGCAAAATTTTGGGTTTTGGGACCCTCTTCTGGGGCAATTTTGTAATTTGGACCAATATGGGGCAATTTTGTAAATTTTGGTAAATTTGGATAATTTTGGTCAATTTGAGTGTTGGTATTTTGGAATGATTTTTGTGAATTGGCAATTTAGGGAGATTTTGGGAATTTTGTGGAGTTTTGGGGTTTAGGGGTATTTGAGTCATTTGGTAGGGTTTAAGGGCTAAGGGTTAAAACTAGAGAATTTGGTAGGATTTCAGATTTCAATTTGGGATGTCAACTTAATTTAGTTACGGATCAAAAGTGACTTTCTTTAGTCCTCCATATATTGGTTTCAACCACCCCAGCCATAGACTTAGGGTCTGGTGGGACCACACACATAAGTTTCTAAATAGTTAAGAGATCAAAATGGAATGTATTAGGTTTAAAATTGTGAGTATAATATGTGATGTGTAATTATGTGAATGTAGGTGTGAATGTTGATGTGAATGTAAGTGTTTAAGTAAGAATGTGCTTCAAACCTCCCAGAGTTTATCTTAAGGCCTGACCACCTATAAGAATCCCACCTAGACTTCCTTATGCTTGGTCTCTTCCTCCCAAATGCTGGAGGTTAGCCCTTAAGCATCTGAAAGTTCCAAGTGAGGGAAACATGCATGTGGAACTTCTATGTGGTGGGGTTCCATTGCTAGTCTTCTAAGAAAATTTACCAAGAAAGTCCTATGGCTAGACCCTAGGCTATCTAAGAATAAACTAGACCTCAACCAAAAGTGAGGTCAACAATGTAATAATGGGTCAAACCTGAACCTAAATTGGTCAACCCTGGTGAACCTTGGTCAAACCCAGCTCATACCACCAAATCTAATGAATCCAAGGTTGAATTAACAAGGATATTGGTCAAGAGACTCATGTGGGTCAACCCTAAACCAAAATTGGTAAACCATGGTCAACCTTGGCCAACCATAGTCAACTTGGTCAACCTTACCATTTTTTATCAAAATTTGGTCTTTACATCAAATTGTTTTATTCACTCAATTAATTAATTATTTATTTGATTAAAGATTGTGAAATTAAGGATTACTAGACCTAGGATTTAAGTTTAAAATCATCATTTATGCTCATGGCAAGATAAGCCCATGGCCTCTCTAAAATTATGTTTTATAAAACCTAATTTCACTACATGACAAATTGTTAATCGGTCACCTATGACCCATGAAACACATCATGATATGATTAACATTCATAAATGACTCATGAGTCGTGACCATTAGCTCAAAAAAAAAGTCATTATGAAGACATTATGAAAGGAAGAATGCAGTGGCATTCTTTCATGAAATTTGGAATGCAGATGTAGTAAGCTCATCATAAACATCCAGCTTCATCTAATGAAAGAATGTAAACTATCTAATCCCTTATCCAAGACATGATTAGGGTCATCACGATTAAAGCATAAAAAATGGAATGAAGATGGATATGTGTCATTTCCTCTCCAACCCATGGAATGACTCATGAGCTCATATAAGGGAGGCTAATTCAGTTTAAATTAAAGAGCCAATCAACCTCCCAAATTATCTAATGGAAGGTAACTCAGACTAGGGCTCAATACTTACCATTAAATGAGGACTCATTATATAAATCTTGGAAAAAATAAACCATGGATAATCTTTAGCCAAGGATCTTAACCACAACCAACATAAACCTATTGCCTTCTCCCTAAGAAAACATAAGTTTAGCCATGGCCATTCCAAGCCTATAGATATGGCTAACCCGAGAGGATCCAAGGAGAGAGACCAACTTACAGTCATCAATCCCTGAAACTCCCAAGATAACTTTTTCTCTCCAAACCCTAAAGAATTGATTCCTCATAGAATCAAGCCTTAATAATCACTGTATTCTCTCAATTTCTCACCTAAAAATATGACATATTTTTAGGGTGATACAAAACTCTTCAACACTCCAAATTAACTCTCCTCCATCATCCCTGAGGTCTATGAAGAAGCTTACAATTAAAATTGGATCTTCTCGTGAGCTCTAACCCACTTAAAGCTCATACTGTGAACCCATTGTAGCGAATTCTTACCTAGGCTCATTTTCACTTCACTTAATCAGGACTAGGTATAGCCATTTTAACTTAATTCTTGCTCGGGTCTGAGAAATTGTAAAGAAGATCAATTTAAAACACCCACATCATCTAGATGATCCTCTATAAATAAAAATCTTTGAGTTTTGTGCATGATCTGGGGAGATCATAATCTAAAATCATGAATGGTTCGTTGTTCATCTCCCTTTAAGATTATGAACTGATGCTTCCATTTTGCGCACAAAAAATAGACGACCCTGATGAAGCCAAACCACAGTTCTGTTCATATGAAACAAGCAAAATCGCGGGCCACGTGGTTATCCATGTGTAAAGTGCATCCAATCAAACCACACTGCACGTCGTTTTAATTTATTTGATGATCTAGTTAGGGCCGCGTTGAATTTTATTTAAGTAAGTTTTAAATTAATTGAGAAAATCATAATTAAATTCAAAAGTTCATATCATGATATAGAAAAATCACAAAAATAGGACAACAATTTTCCTGAACTCAGGACAACGAGGAGAATAATTTGAAAGTGAAATTTCAAATTAATAACTTATATTTGATTTTTAAATAATTAATTACTTTCTAGAATAATTTAATTATCAAAAAATACTTATATATCCTAAAGATCTAAAAATTTTTGGGATGAACTTTTAAGTCTAGGCAAATTCTCTGGGATCTAATTTCCTAATTTCTATCAAATTTTGTAATTATTTCCAAAAATAATTATACAAAAATCAAGGAATTGGAAATTGAACTTGGAAATGGTTAAAATATTTAGAGGAACAATTTCAAAATCTAAAATGATAGTTTTTGACCAATGGAAAGTTTAAAATGTCATTTTCAAAACTTATGGTTAAAATAATAAATTTCAAATTTACTTTTAAAACTCTATAATTCTTTAGGCTTCAACTTTAAACTTGAATGACATTTAGGATTTTCCAAATCCTAAACCTTTGGTCTACTTCATAATCAAGATCTTGGTTGAACCTAAAGCCTAGCTGACATGGTGTTTAGTCATCTCCCCAAGACAATTGGATCTAACCCTTGTAGACCGAAAGTCAAAATCCCTTAAGTCTAACTAACACAGACTTAATTTTTAATTTGAATCAAATCCCCAAGTGGATTCAAACCAAACATAAGAATTTAAGTCTAATCCAAGTAAACTCACACTTCAACCAAAACCCAAATTGGGTCTTAAACTACAATTAGACCTAATTAAACCCTGTTAAAACTTATTAATATTAGGTTTAACATTATAACTCCTAATTAGGTCGAATCCATTATTAGACTTAATTAATGACCTTAAACCTTAACAAAATTAAGTTCAAGACAATATAAACCCTAATTAGGTCTAACCCCTCATTAGACCTAATTAATCAGCTTAAACCATAATAACATTAGGCTTAAGTCAAAATAAACCCTAATTAGACATCGCCCTAATTAGGTCTAATTAATCTAATTAAACCATACCAAAAATAAGGTTTAATTAATCATAAACCCTAATTAGACCTGACCCTAATTAGGTAAAACTAATCCAATTAAACCATACCTTAACTAGGTTTAATTATTCTTAAACCCCAAAATAGGTCTAATTAATCGAATTAAACCTTACCAATATAAGGTTTAATTAATCTTAAACTGTAATTACACCTAAACCTAATTAGGTTAAATTAATCAATTAAGCCTTATCTAAATAAGGTTTAATTAAAATTAAACCCTAATTATAGCTAACCATAATTTGGTGTAATTAATCCAATAAATCCTTCCTTAAATAAGGTTTAAATAAAATTACAACCTAATTAGACATAACCCTAATTAGGTCATTTATCCAATTAAACCTCACCATAATTAGGTTTGATTAGCCATAAAACCTAATTAGAGCTAACTAAAATTAGGTTTAATTAATCTAATTAAAACTTACCAAAATAATGTTTAATTAACCATAAAACATAATTAAACCTAACCGTAATTAGGTCTAATTAATCCAATTAAACCTTACCTAAATTAGGTTTACTAACTAACCAAGTTTAATCTAAATTAAACTTGAAATACATAATCAATCTCATTAATTGAAGATATAAATCAAAACCCAAATTTAGGTTCAACCTTCTTTGAACCTAAATCAAAACTAAACTTAAGTTTAACCAAACTTGAACCCAAGTTAACCAAAACCTTTAGGTTCATCCAACATTTAACCTAATCAAACCAAAACTTAGTTTTAACTAAATTGAACCTAATTTAACCAAAAATTTAGGTTCAACCTACATTGAACCTAAATCAAACCTAAGCTTAGGTTTAACCCTACTCTAATGTAAGTTCACCCAAACCTTTAGGTTCAAACTACATTGGATCTCAATTAAACCTAAACTTAGGTTCAACCCAACTTGAACCCAAGTTAGCCGAACCTTTAGTTTCAACCTACATTGAAACTAAATCAAACATAAATTTAGGTTTAATGCAACTTGAACCTAGTTTAACCCAAACCTTTAAGTTGAACCTATATTAAACCTAGATCAAACCAAAATTTAGGTTCAACCTAACTTGAAACCAAGTTAACTGAACCATTAGGTTCAAACTACATTGAACCTAAATTAAAGTTAAACTTAGGTTCAACACAACTTGAACCCAAGTTAACAAAAAATTTAGGTTCAACCTACATTGAACCTGATACACCTAAAACATCTAGTGTTTTTATACACATTTTTATACCTATTTTTATGATATTACACTTTAATGGATGGTATTTTATGTGTTTTTGTTACGGGTATGATTAAATAGATTATTACGATGAAAGAAGTGAAAAAGGATAAAAATTGGAGCAAAAATGAAGAAAATTAAAAAATTGATCTGTGGCGGCTAAGCATCAGAACCAGCGCTTATGTGCTAAGGCCCCGCGGCAAAGCTCTTATATCTAGATCTTAAGTGTTAGCAGGCTTGCGACTAAGTGTCGGAACCTTGTGCTTACACGCGATAATTATAAAAAAGGAGTTATTTAAATTTAGGCACCGTTTTGAAGAGGTTTTTAAGGCAGCTCTTCGTAAGAACGTGGTTAACTCCCTGTTGGCTCAAAAATTAAATTAAATCTCTCTTAAATGGATACGTTGAATGTGGACACAATTTGAAGAGATATGAAGACACCTATTTGAAAAGTAAAAAAAGAGGACTTAAAGGTCAGAAATATGGTTGTTGTTGGAGGGTGTGGTTTATGTTTAGGAATGTGGATTTTCTTAGAGAGTTAATTTAGAACATACCTCTTCACTTCACCATCTTTACTTTTGTTTATGTATAGTTTGTGTTAGGATTAGAAGTGAGAATTAGGACTCTTAGAGTTGGGTTATAACCTCTAAGGAGTATTGTAAGATAAAGCGATGTTTCAAAGGAACTTCAATAGTTTAGTGAAGAGGATTTTTGGTTAAGTCTTTATCTTTGTTATTACATTTAGTTATTAATTAAGACTTCTTGTGTTTTCACTGTGATTTCTACTTTTAAACCAAGTTGTGAAGTAATAAAGTTTTGTAAGTGTGTTGTTGAAGTATAGGATTTCAATGTTGGAAGAAGTTATGATGTTTTACAACCTTACACTTCATTTACTTCTGGATTTGGCCAATTAATATGTTAAAATATGTTGTGAGAACATGTAAGAACTAGTATGGTATTTTCTCAATCAACAATAGGAAAGAATCACATGATATTATATGCTTGAGAATGTAATCCATATAGTTGAATGCAAATAAATATGGAGATATTATTTGATGGGTATAGAATTAGAGGAATTTAGAGTGAAAGGCTAAAACCCCTAATTTGATTTATTGTTTTATGTTTTGATACGAGATGTTATCCACTAGATATAGGGAATTGACGAAACTCTAGAGTGGGAGCTAGTATCTTTCTTGCCTAACCCTTCTGCAAGATTTTTAAAACAGTAGATTAACCTTTGTTCTTTATAGCATCTCTAGTAAGGGTAAAGAATATAATTACTCCAACTTGGCACAACACATATTAGATACTTCCACAAAAATAATTTTGATGACTTGTTACTGATTCATAAAAAGGAAAAAGATATTTCATTTGCATTTTTCATCTTTCAAATGTTTAGTTAAAGTAGTTACTTATTCTCATATCAAATTTTAAAAACTAACAAAAAGAATCAAATTTATTTCCTAGAATATTATCTTTAATTTGAGTAAGCTCGTTTCTAAAAAGTATAAGGTTGATTTTTAGCTTTCTGTGCTAGAATATATATTTTTTTATCACTTTCTCAGTGGGTTTGATATCTCAAGGCTTAATCAGAAAGTCCTATATTACTTGATAAAAAATATGTATACTTGTGTAGTATCCACATTACAATATCATTATAAAGAAGTGTCAATTCATATATATATATATATATATATATATAATATAAATATCGTAAGCATAAAGATGAGTGGATCAAGTTTTGAAGTCGTTCTTGGGGTTCGAAATAAAATAAAGAAATAATTTTAAGAAAAAATAATTTTTACTTTTTAAAGTCGTATTTAAACTTTTTAGACAGAAATATTCAAGAAATAGCAAATCAAAATAATTTTTACTTCTGAATTTGAAAGAACTATAAGAAAATTCAAATAAATTATATATACAGAAAAAGACAGAAATATTCAAGAAATAGCAAATCAAAATAATCAAATGCTGAAATCCATCAAGAATTTAGACCTTTATAAGATTATGTTAACCCTACGGTAGATGAAATTCATGGTATCATTCAAAATTCTATTGTAGTGACTAATTCATCTGAACTTAAGCCTGCTTTTATCCAAATAGTATCTAGTAATCCGTTGGGGGGAGTGCCAACTGAAGAACTAAATTTACATCTTGCCAATTTTCTAGAATTGTGCCCTACATTTAAATATTATAGTGTTCTCATTGATGCTATTAGACATAAACCTTTTCATTATTCATTAAGGGATAAAGCTAAAATATGGTTAGATTCTTTAGCACTTGGATCTATCAGAACTTGGGGTGATTTATCGCAAAAATTTATTGCTAAATATTTTCCACCATCAAAGACTGTTATGCTTAGAAATGATATTACATATTTTTATCAGTTTGAAAGAGAATCGATTTATGACGCATGTGAATGTTTTAAAGATCTTTTAAGAAAGTGCCCTCACCATTCAATACTAGATTGGTTAATAATTCAAACTATTTATATTGGATTAGTTGGATCTCTTAGATCTATTATCGATGCTGCTGGTGGTGGTTCATTGATGTCTAAATTGTATAATGATGTGTTGACCTCACTTTTGGTTAAGGTTTAGTCTCTCCTTAGATGGCCTAGGATCTAGCCATAGGACTTTCTTAGTGACTTTTCTTAGAGGACTAGCAACAAAAAACCCACCACAAAGAAATTCCACACTTGTTTTCCTTACTTGGGGCTTCCACATGTTAAGGCTCAACCTCTAATATATAGGAGGAAGGTGATGGCAATGAGAAATCTTTTTATCAACTTGCATCCCTATCAATTCTCGTATCATGTTAATGTCATGGAGTCGCCACACTCTTTCTATATCTATCGCCCTAATTCTTATCTTACCTAGACTTATTATTAGAAGTTTTTGGAGAATTTTGAGAAGGATTAATCATGATAGAGATTGAGAGAAAATAAGATCAAATGATAATCTCATAGAAAAAATCTTCAGATTGTGTAATTACTAATGTTTTTCATATGAGAAAATCATATGAAGATTTTGACTAACCAGAGAGGTTTTATAGGTAAAATACCCATCCTGAGTTCTTTAATCTCTTATAGGAGCAAGCTCCTATAGTTAATTACATCCTGAACAAATAATATTGCCAAGGAAAACTCCCAATTAAGGATAACATTTATCGTCAAAAAAGTGTAAGTGTTGTCGTGGCAGTGTGTTTCTGAAGAATCGATACTACCAAAAAGTTTTGTTTATGTTGGGTGTATGTCATTGCTTTGTGGTGTTTTGTTTTGTTGTTGTAATGTCATTTTATTATTTTGTATGTCATTTCATATGTCATGTCGGGATGTCGTAGTTTGTATGTCATGTTGTTTTATGTCATGTCGTAATGTCATTTTTATTATTGTAATACAATTTTGTCATATTGTGTTTTGTTATGTCATGATGTCGTGGTGTCGTTTTGTCAAGCTGTTATATTTTCATGGTGATATTGTCTTGGTTTTATGTTTGTTTTTTTGTTTTAATTTCGTCATTGTTTTGTGTTTGTTAAGGTCATTTTGTCGTCAATATGTTTTATTGTCATTCCGTTTGATTTATTATTTTTTATCTAGCTTTTGTTATTTTGATTTGTTGTTTGTTTTGGAAGTGTCGTTTTTATGTTAGATATCATGTAGATGTCAATGTCAATGATTTTGTCGTGTCATGTCAAGTGTCAGTTTTTTGTTTGTTTTGGTTTAGTATCATATCATGTCATGTGTTATGTCGGGATGACATAGTTTGTATGTTGTGTCATGTCATAATGTGATGTCCTAATGTCATGTCATTTTATGTCATATCTTAATGTGAATCATAATGTCATGTCATTTTATTTCATGTCTTAATGTGATGTCGTAATGTCATAAGATGTAGTGAATAATATCTCGATTTGTCATGAGATATTTTAGCTCCTATAGGAAGATGTTGTTATTATGTCATGAGATATCTTCTATGATGTCAAGAAGATATCATTATTTAATCATTTTTGTTACTTTGTTTATGATTTCCTTTTTGTTTTAAGTTTTGGTTTTGTGGTCATCTCAATTTTATTTTATCATGTCATTTTGTCATGTATTTATTTTGGTTTAGTGTCATGTCATCATTTTATTGTGGTATAGAAATGTCGTTGTATATTTTTGTTAATGTTGATGTTATGTCGATGTCAATATTAATGATTTTGTTATTTTTTTTCAGATTTCATGGCTAACCTAAAAGTCTAGTTATCTTTGTTGTCATGTCATTTTATTTTGTTGTTTATAGAAAGTTTAGGTTTTGTGGCTATCCTAAAAGTCCTAGTTTTGTCATCAATGTTTCGTAGTCGACGTCGTGCAAAAACAGAGTTAGAACACCCAATAACATGCAAATAAAATCTAAACGAAACTTCATGTCTTCATCTTGGAAGGAAAATAAAGTTAGAAATAATGTCATATCAAAATATTTAGATTACCTAGTCAAAGTGTCTATTGATCCAGAGTTGTCGGATGTCTAAATGTGGTTGAGAAGTCGATTTAAGTTAGATTTTGGATTTTTTTGTCCATTTAGATTTGATTTTTGGTTTCATGTCAGTTTATGTCGATTTGAGTTTGATTTTGGGTTTTATAACAATTTTTAATTTTATGTCGAGTTAAGTTCAATGTGGGATGAACTTTAAGAATTATATCATTTTATGTTGAGTTAAGTTTGATATGGGTTGAACTTAGGGATTATATCGGTTTATGTTGTGTTAAATTTGATTTAGGTTGAACTTAAGAATTATGTCGGTTATGTTGATTTTTTTTTTGAAATGTCGGATTTAGATTAAATTTTATCGATTTAGGTTCAATTTGGGTTAAACTTAAGGTTTATGTCATTTTAAGTTCAATTTAGGTTGAACCTCAGGTTTATGTCGATTTAGATTCAATTTGGGTTGAACCTAAAGTTTATGTCGATTTTAAATTTAATTTAGGTTGAACCTAAGGTTTATGTCAATTTAGGTTCAATTTGGATTGCACCTATAGTTTATGTTGAGTAGAGAGGTTCATTGTTAGTTGAACCTAAGGTTTAAGTTTGGACTTAAGTTCAATGTAGGTTGAACTTAAGTTAGGTTTTGGTTTAGGTTTAAGTTGGGTTGAACCTGTTTAGGTTTGGACTTAAGTTATGGGTTGAACTTAAGTTAGGTTTAGGTTAGACTTAGGTTCATGTCATGTTAAGCTTAAGCATGGTTTTAGTTAATTTAAATATGGGTTAGACTTATATTAGGTTTGTGTTAAACTTAGGTTCATATTAGGTTGAACCTAAATATGGTTAAGTCTAGTATGGGTTAGACTTAAGTTTGGTTTAAGTTAGACTTAGGTTTAGATCAGGTTGAACCCAAATATGGTTTGAATTAAGTCTAATATGGGTTAGACTTAAGTTAGGTTTAAGTTAGACTATGTTTACGTCAGGTTGAACCCAAATATGGTTTGACTTAAGTCTAATATGGGTTAGACTTAAGTTAGGTTTAAGTTAGACTTAGGTTTACGTCAGGTTGAACCTAAGTGTGATTTGACTTATGTCTAATATGGGTTAGACTTCAGTTAGGTCTATGTTAAATTAAGTCTAATTTAGTTAAGACTTAATGGTTAAATTAGGTCTAATGGGTTAGACCTAATTAGGGTTTAGGTTTGATTAAGTCTAATTTAGTTATGACTTAATTGTTTAATTAGGTCTAATGGGTTAGACCTAACTAGGGTTTAGGTTTGATTAAGTCTAATTTAGTTAAGACTTAATTGTTTAATTAGGTTTAATGATTGACTTAAGTTTAAGTTAGGATTGAACCTAAGTATAGTTTAAGGTTAGGTTCATGTGTGTTGAACCTAAGGTTTAAGTTTGACTTAGGTTTAACTTGGGTTAAACCTAAGTATAGGTTAAGGTTAGGTTCTTGTGTGTTGAACCTAAGGTTTAATGTTTGACTTAGGTTCATATATGTTTCATCTTAGGTTAGAAGTTAGATTTAGATTCATTGTGGGTTAAAGCTAAAGTTGAGTTAACTTGAGTTCATGTCTGTTTGAACTTAAGTTAGAAATTTAGTTTAGGTTCAATATGATTTGAACCTAAGGTTGAATTAACTTAGATTCATGTCTATTTGAACCTAAGTTATAAGTTGGTTTAGGTTCAGTATGAGCTAAACCTAAGGTTGGTTATCTTGGGTTCAAATTAGATTGAACTTAAGTTATGAGTTAATTTCGGTTCGATATGGGTTTTACCTAAGGTTGGGTTAACTTGGATTCAAGTTAGATTTAACCTAAGTTATATGTGTTAAGTCTTATTAGAGTTAGGCTTACTTGGGTTAATAAGCCACTTAAGTATAATGTAAGAATTACTTAAGAGATAATTAAGTCTAATAGGGTTAGACTTAATTTAAGGTTTAAGGATTACTTAAGCCTAATGTGAGTATGGCTTAAAGATTGATTAAGTCTAATTGGGTTAGAACTAGTTAAGATTTAAGGATTACTTAAGCCTAATGTAAGTAAGGCTTAAGGATTGATTAAGTCTAATTGGGTTAGACTTAATTATGATTTAAAGGTTACTTAAGCCTAATGTAAGTAAAGCTTAAGGATTAATTAAGTCTAGTTAGGTTAGACTTAATTAGGGTTTAAATGTTACTTAAGCCTAATGTGAGTAAAGCTTAAGGATTAATTAAGTCTAGTAAGGTTAGACTTAATTAGGGTTTAAAGGCTACTTAAGCCTAATGTAAGTAAATCTTAAGGATTAATTAAGTCTAGTTAGGTTAGACTTAATTAGGGTTTAAAGGTTACTTAAGCTTAATGTAAGTAAAGCTTAAAGATTAATTAAGTTTAGTTAGGTTAGACTTAATTAGGGTTTAATGGTTACTTAAGCCTAGTGTAAGTAAAGCTTAAGGATTAATTAAGTCTAGTTAGGTTAGACTTAATTAGGGTTTAAAGGTTACTAAAGCCTAATGTAAGTACGGCTTAAAGATTAATTAAGTTTAATTAGGTTAGACTTAATTATGGTTTAACAGTTATTTAAGCCTAATGTAAGTAAGGCTTAAAGATTAATTAAGTCTAAAAAGGTTAGACTTAATTATGGTTTAATTTAACTAAACCTAATATGATTAAGGTTTAATTGGTTTAATTAAGTCTAATTGGTATTTTAGACCTAATTAAGGTTTGTTTTGTATTAAAGCTAAATTAGTTAAGGTTTAATAGATTTAATTAAGCTTTGTGATGTTTTAAGCTTAATTAAAATTTGGTTTGTATTGAACCTAATGTTTTTAATGAAAATTAATTAAGCTTAATAATGTCTTTTAAGTTAAACTGAAATTTGATTTTATATTAAACCTAATGTCTTTAAGATTTAATAAGAATTAATTAAACATAATTATGTATTTTAAGTTTAAATTAAAAAATTGATTTTATATTAAACCTAATGTCTCTAAGGTTTAGTAAAAGTTAATTAAACTTAATAATGTCTTTTAAGTTTAATTAATAGTTGATTTTATATTAAACCTATTGTCTTTAAGGTTTAATAAGAATTAATTAAACTTAATTATGTCTTTTAAGTTTAATTAAACTTTGATTTTATATTAAACATAATGTCTTTAAGGTTTAATAAAAATTAAGTAAACTTAATTATGTCTTTTAAATTGATTTTATATTAAACCTAATGTCTTTAAGGTTTGATTATAATTAATTAAGTTTAAGGATGTTTTAAACATAATTAATATTTATTTATTATTAAACCTAATGTCTTTAAGGTTTGATTATGATTAATTAAATGTAAGGGTTAATTAAACCTAATTAAAATTTGTTTTTTTTTAAACCCAATATGATTAGGCTATAAAATTTTAACTATGTCTAGGGTGATTAGACTTAATTAATAAAATTTTAGAGTTTTTATTAACTTTTGATTAACAAATTTTAACCATAAATTAAAATGTCATTTTAAATATTAAAGAGGCTAAGATTTATCATCTTAAGGTTTATATATGTATCCCTAAGCCTCTTAACCAACTTCAAATTTTATTTCCTTAATTTAACATTTTATAATTATTGTTAAGGATAATTACAAAGTTCAATGGAAATTAAGAAATGTTGTCTTAGGAAGTTTTTCTAATCATGGAAAAATCAAGGAATGTATATAATGATATAATGATCATTTTTTGAAAATTTCATAATTTTCTAACTTATAAATAATTTTTAATAATTAAAATACTCTGAGGAGTATTTAATTAATTAAAAATTAAAATTTTTAATTCCACATTGTAGTGCTCACTGTCTTGAGCACAGAGATATTTTTATCATATTTTTAGAATTTTTGTGTGCAAAGTTATGGATTTTTGAAGTTTTTAAGGTTAAAATGAATTAAACTTGCCTGGAAATTTCCCAACCCAACACGTGTCCTCGTATAGGTCGAAGGAGTGGGACGATCTGCTGCGCGGATCCGAACAACGAACACTGCGGTGCGCGATCTAGGCCGCCCGTTTCAAAACACGGGATCAGACGACCCTGGATTTATCCAGATAATTCAAAAAATTCATGAACCGTCCAACTTCTAGGCTCAATATCTCACTCATTTCTCAATGAAATGGAGTAATTTTTGAGCCTATGGAATCATCTAAAGATGTAGAACACATATATACAGTAAATGTAGTGTTTTGGACAAGTTTAGTCTATGATTAACTAAATTTACGAATTATTTGGAAATAAAAAATTCATACATTAGCCACAATGAACTTGAGCTCGATTGGACTTGTTGGTCAGCCTCTTGTGGTCCTAGGGAAGTTCTTTCCCACTTCAATTTGAACTCGAATCAGGTCTATATAGGTGCAAGACCAAAGGTGGTTGATTTTTAATTTTGGCTCGGTTTGACTAAATTGGCTCGATAGGGTGGCTAATTGGGTCAAGTGTTGGCTGAGGCTTATTTTCTAGGCTCTAAGGAAGATATTTGGTCTTGGGAGTAAGAGAATTTGGGCAGCCTATAAACCTCTAGGAATTTTTTTCCCTTCTCTACATGGTTTCTGGTAGGGCTTATTTATAGCCATGGGAATGGCTAGGATTGCAGAAGGAATGGAATGGATCAAATCCATTTGGGGAAGGCAGCAAACAGTTCAAGGAAGATCTAGAGTGTCTAGAAGATAAGCATTAGGCTGGGGAATGATTACATTCAACCTCCCCAAGTTTGGTTAATGGATTTTGAACATGGGAGGGAAAATCATGTCTCATTCCTATTGTAGAAGGAATGGAATGGATAAGGCTATTTAAATCTTGCTGGATTCACCTCCCCCATATAACTTATAAGTCTATTTAATAATCTTTAGAGGGAATGAAACATAAGCTTGCCTTATCATCTTTTTTATGATTTAGTCATGATGGCTTTCAAATGTTCATGATGGGCTCATCCTTTGGTAAAATTGAGATGGTATTTATCTATTGGAAGGAGGAAAGGTTTGTGATGATGAAAGAGAGCAACCCAACCTTCATCCAACATATCATTTATGATTTAATAGGAGCATGACACATAAACCCCCTTTTCTCTAATTTTCCAAAATTTAGTAATAATGATCTCATATCATGATGTAGTGATGACATAAGCTCAATTCTTCCTATTGGATGGTTCATAAGGCATGGAAAATCATCCTCAAGATGGCTGGCCACATCATCTTTAAGGAGATGATGAGTCAAACTTTAAAATGGGGGGAGAATGACAAGTCATTTTTTTGTAATGATGACACTTAACCTAAGGTTAAACATGATGGTTAATCGATTTATCCCATGGTTAATTTATGTCATAATGGGTCTCAATGAGTCATGAGTGACTCATTAGTGTTTCTCCATAATTTAATTTTGATTTTTAAAAAAAATTATGGGGTTCTTATGCCACATATGATGTCATATGTCAAAATATTATTTTATGTCCTTTTTTATTTAATTTCAATTTTAATTAATTATATCATCAATTAAAATTGTTAGAAATTATTTCATTAATCAATTTATTAATTAAAATAAAATTTAATTAATTGTTTGATTAATTTTATGTCTTTATTAAGTTAAAGGTTTTAATTTGTTACATTTTTAAACCTTTTATATTTTAATTAATTTAAAATTAATTAAAATTTTAAAATTTTTAAATATTCATTTAATTAATTAATTAATTAATTAATCAAAAATGATTTGAGATTATTTATTTGATTAATATTTGTCATTTGTATGTTAAAGGTTAAAACTTTATCACATTTTAAACCTTTTAATCATATTTTTTAAATTAATTCAAAAATTAATTAAAATTTCAAATATTATTTTATTAATGAATTAATTAATAAAAATGATTTAAAATTAATTTTTTGATTAATTCTTATAATTTTTCTCATTTTTGTTCAAAATTAGGTATTTTGGCCAAATTTGATAAAGGTTGACTATGGTTGACCCTGGCTGACCCATGTTGACTTGGGTTGGTCAATTTGAGTCTAAAAATATCAAATGTGACCTCTTCAGCCTAGTCATGGTTGATTTGGTCGCAAAGTTGATGATTTTGTCAATTTGGGGTTTTATTTGGTTATGTTAACCAATTTTGGGGTTTAGGTTATCTCAATGGTCAATGTGGTGATGCTTGGATTAACATTTGATTACTTTGACTAACATTAAGTTGATTTTGTCAATGTGTGTCTTTAAAGTTTATTTTGAAGTTAAAGTTAGCAATTTTTGACTAAATTTGATCTTTTTAGGTGAAGGGTTGACTGAAGTTGTTTTTAATAGTGATTTAATGTCTTGAAATAGTCAAATAGGCAATATTTGATCATTTTAGTGACTTAATTGACTTGGTAGTCAATGGTTGATCATTGGGTCAATCATTGGGGTCACAGGCTGATCATTTTGATCAAATTTGACCTTATGAGTCAAAAGTTGACCTGTTGGGTCAGTAAGGTTGGTCACTGGGTCAAGATTGACCATTTTGACCAAAGTTGACTTTTAGGTCAAAAGGTTGATCTATTGGGTCAACAAGGATGGTCATTGGGTCAAGAATGACCATTTTGACCAAAGTTGACTTTTTAGGTCAAAGGTTGACCTATTAGGTCAACAGGGTTGGTCATTGGGTTAGGATTGACCATTTTGACCAAAGTTGACTTTTTGGGTAAAAAAGATGACCTATTGGGTCAACAGGGTTGTTCATTGGGTCATGATTGACCATTTTGACCAAAGTTTATTTTTTTGATCAAATGGTTGACCTATTAGGTCATTAGGTTAGGATTGACCATTTTAACCAAAGTTGACTTTTTGGATCAAAAGGTTGACTTATTGGGTCAACTGGGTTGGTCATTGGGTCAGGATTGACCATTTTTACTAAAATTGACTTTTTTGGGTCAAAAGGTTGACCTATTAGGTGAACAGGGTTGGTCATTGGGTCAGGATTGACCATTTTGACTAAAGTTGACTTTTTAGGTCAAAAGCTTGACCTATTGGGTCTACAGGGTTGGTCATTGGGTCAGGATTGACCATTTTGATTAAAGTTGACTTTTTAGGCTAAAAGGTTGACCTATTGTAAAAATGAGGTCAACTGAAGGAGCTAAACATAAGGAAGACCAAGTGAGATTCTCCATAGGTGACCAGAGCTTTAGATTGACCCTCAGAGGTCCAGAGCTCACACCCCGCACTCACACACATTTCACCCAGTCACAACTTTAAATCTACCACATATTTTTTTGAGTCTCCCGTATTTTGGACACTCAAGTGTGGTCTCACCAAACACCAAGCTTATGGCTGAGTTGGTAAGAACTGACACGCAGAGAACCAAAAGAAGGTTATCATTAGTCCCATTCTCCTCACTCTAAAATCACTCCAAATAGCCAAAACCCGAAATTGACCAAAATTACCTAAATTCTCCAAATGTCATTCCAAAATACTCCTCACCGCCCAAAATAGCCAAAACCACCAAAATTTACCAAAATTCCTAAAATAGACCCTAAATTCGTAAAATCCCCAAAATGTCATTCTTTAGCCCAAAATCCCATGTTTTTACAGAGTTGTCTGAATTCCCCAAAAATCATTCGAGGATGTTCCTCTCGTCAAACGATGAACTTTGACTGTAAACATTCCATACTTCCGAGCTACTTTTGAACCATTCGACATTTAAATAGCCAATACTTGAAAAGCGTTTTAGGATTCGTAAAACATTCCACAGTGATCAGAAATGCCCCGGACACTTCCGTTTGACTCCAAATTTCCTTTAGAACGGCCTCGAGCTTTCAGTTCAGCATTTTGACCACTTTACCAAAAAGCCCCTCCAAGCCAAAAAAATTCATAAACTCCAAAAATTCTCAAAAATTCCCAAAACCCTCCAAATATTCACAATTTCACATTACAGTCATCAATTTGACCCAATTTGATCAATTTTACCCAATTTTACCAGAAGCCCCAATTTTGACCTAAACTTCAATTTGACCCAAATTGAACCTAATGTCGACCAATTTCCACTTGATTTGAAATCCAAATAATTCATAACACTCATCTAAATTAAATGCAACATTTGATTGCCATCAATTTGAGCCCAAGTCTCGCCAAATCCGATTTAAGGCAAATCCCCTAATTTGACCTTTTTTTGACTAAATCGACGACGAGGTTGTCCGAACGACCTCGGATCGCCAAACAGACTGTGCTATTACTTCCAAAATGTTGAAATTATTTGGAAAAGATATATAACTTTCTATGGTTCGATGCACGAGAAAAAAACTCAAAATTTGGTGTGTTTGCGCCAAATAATTCGAATTTTTGATTTTACAACATAAATCCCTTAATTAAACCTAATATTTTCCTTCCCTGATCCTCCTTAGTAGCTGCGCCCCCCCCCCCACCCCCCCAACAAAAAAAAAAAAAAAAACCACCCCGCCCAACCCCCACCTCCCCATCCCACCCACATCTCCCTCCATTTGCAAATTTTAGCTTGGAGAAGCTTGGCCGAAATTTCCTCTCCCCCTCCCGATGTCTACCTGTTCTAGCCGCCCCTTTTGTCTTCATTTGGTGTGGGAGGCACGGAGAAGACCTTCTCCATGTCTCTATCTCTTCAATGGCTACAATGGGATCTTGGTTGGCAATTTATGGTGACCTCTTGGCTGTCATTTAAGTCCTCTCCATGCTTTCTCATGATAGCCTAAGAGCTAGGCACCATGGTTAAATTTTGTTTATGCTTTAGGTGTAATGATTTACATGGGCTGATTATTACCTTCTCCTTCACCCCGATTTTGCTAGAAATAGAGCCTTCTTCTTGCTACTCTAAGGTTGGCTGGAAATCACGGTTTGTGATGCGATGCTCATTTATATAAACTATTTGGGATGTGTGACCGATTTGATTTCATATCTTAAAATTTTCAAACTTAAAATTATTTTCAAAATCAAATGCTACTTTCCAAATTATATATATTTAAATTAAATTTAAAATTAAAAATATAAAATTGGCCGACGATTTCGGTAGGCGACCCCTTTTCAAAATACAACACAACCTAAAAATAAGCCGTACACACCTGTATGATTTAAGAATTGTTTTCGAACGATTAAGACAATTTAACCTTAAGATGAATCCCTTAAAATGCGCCTTCGGCGTCACCTCCAGGAAATTCTTAGGATTCGTTGTCCGACATCGTGGAATTGAAATCGACCCGGAAAAGATTAAAGCTATCTTAGAAATGCCACCTCCCAGAACCTTAAAACAACTACGATCTTTCCAAGGGAAGTTGGCAAATCTTCGACGCTTTATCTCAAACTTTTCAGATAGGTGTCAGCCTTTCTCGACATTAGTTAAAAAGGACACCAAATTTATTTGGGAAGAGAAATGCCAGAGGGCCTTCGAGGACATTAAATAATATTTAATGACACATCCTGTCTTAGCGACCCCGGTCTCGGAGTAGACCGTTGATACTTTATACCGCGGCTTTAGACGACTCACTCGGAGCCACTGTTAGCTTAGGTCGATGATGAGGGTAAAGAAAATTCTCTTTACTACCTAAGCCGTCGTTTACTTCCGACGGAAGTAAAGTATCCCACAATTGAAAAGCACTGTTTGACCCTGATCTTCGCCGCTCAAAAGCTCAGGCACTACATGCTTTCTCATAAGGTCAACCTGATCTCGAAATTTAATCCATTGTAATACTTGATGACCCGTCCAACGCTTTCTAGCAGACTTGCCAGGTGATCAATGATATTATTGCAATTCGATATAACTTTCGTGCCTCTTCATGCCGTAAAGGGACAAGTCCTAGCAGACTTCCTCGCAGCACACCCTTCGTTGCGGAATCTCCTCTCAATGACGACTTGCCGGATGAACAAATAATGAGCTTAGAAGACCCGATGATCGACGTTGGGAATTATATTTTGACGGAGCATCTTCGGCACACAAAGACGAAGAATCGCAAGTGATAGTGCCGGTAAGGCGGGAATCGGACTAATCTTTATAACACCGGAGCGGGGGATGTTAAGATACTCCTACCACTTAACGAGCCGTGTACAAACGAGCGAAGCAGAATACGAAGCTCTCGTAACAGGACTGGAATTAACTATTCAAATGGGGATAACGAACATCAACATTTACGGAGATTCGCAGTTAATCATTCAACAGATCGCCGGATAGTACAGAATTTTAAAGCCAAGACTCGAGCAATACTTCCAGTATGCCATACAGTTATTGGAACAGATTTCGAATGTGATGATCTACAAAATTCCGAGAAAAGAAAACAGTTTAGCAGATGCGTTAGCCCGCCTCACAAAAGAATTTGCAGCTTGCAAGATGAATCAGTGGAAGTGTCAGTTCACGGACGTCAGGTCCTATCACAGCTAGACATAGACACAATACACAAATCAGAAAAAGAAGAAGAATCAGTTGCAGCAGTGACAGAAAACACAAAAGATTGGCGACAGCCATTAATAGACTACTTGCAAACAGGAAAACTACCAGACGATAGGTCATTAGCCCATCAGATCAAGAAAATAACTCTGTCCTTCGCATTAATAAAAAACACGTTATACAGAAGGTCTTTCGATCAAATGTGGCTAAGGTGCCTAAGCAAGTCTGAGGCCCGTGAAATTGTTAAAGAGGTGCATTCAGGACTCTGTGGCGCTCACCAGTCGAGTCCGAAGATGAAAATGAAAATTAAAAGACTAGGGTACTACTGGCCCTCGATGATGACCGACTGCATGAAAATCGCCAAGAGTTGTCACCAATGCCAAGTGCACGGAGTGGTTCTACACCAACCTCCAAATGTGCTACATCCGACAATTGCGTCGTGGCCATTTGAATGTTGGGGCACAGATATAGTGGGTCCAATAGAACCACCATCTTTAAAAGGAAATCGCTTCATTCTTGCGGCTACGGATTACTTTTCCAAGTGGGCGAGGCGGTTCCACTCGGAGAAGTGAAAGCACACCACGTGCTACAGTTTTTCAAGAACCAAGTTGTCTACCGTTTCGGAGTGCCGCGCAGGATCATCTCAGATAATGGATCAGCATTCAGAAGCACAGAAATTAACAATTTTGTCAGGGGACACGGAATCGACTGACGGTATTCAACAATTTACTATCCAAGAGACGACCTGGCTGAGGCTTTTAATAAAACTCTCGTTCAAATTTTAAAGAAAACTTTGGACGATAATAAGAGAAATTGGCACGAGAAGTTATTAGAAGCCTTATGGGCCTACCGGACAACCTTCGAACTCCTACTCAAGCTACACCTTAAACTTTTGTGTATGGGTCCGAGGCGAGTGTTACCCTTAGAGGTCCGAGCTTCCTTCACTCGAATTGCGATTGCAAACAAAATCACGACGAGAAGAGAATGCCAAATTACGACTAGAGGAATTGGAAAGCACCGGAAGGGAAAAGACTTGCGGCGCGAGCGAGATTTAGAATTATACCAAGCTAAGATGGTTCAAGCCCATGACAGAGTGGTTCGCCCAAGAACCTTCAAAGTTGGTGACTTAGTTCTCGTTCTCAAGAGACCTATCCTTGCACACCGCAAGATAGGAGGAAAATTTGAACCCACTTGGGAAGGGTCGTTTGTGGTTGAGGCGATCTACTCGGGAGGCTCCTACCAGCTAGTGAATTGCCAAGGAGAACGACATATGCTTCCGATCAACGGACGATACTTGAAGAACTATTACGCTACCTGATGTTTCGAAGGAGTGAATTCTTCATCCCTAGAAGCACGGGTGAAGTAATTACTTATGACTGGGTCCGAACCCAAAAATAATAAAACAAAAAAAAAAATAAAATAAAACAAAATAAAATAAAACCAAATAAAAGGAAAAAATAATAAAAAAAATGTGCTAAAATAAATAAAATCATGATAATAAAGTTTTCCTTGTTCTCTCTTCCAAATCAAAATTTTTTCCCTGATCCTTTCCCACTTCATTCCTGTTGAATTTAAAAATACAAAAAAAAGAAAAAAAAAAGAAAAACTCTATCTCTAATAAACATTTTCTTAATGTTCTTGTTCTTAGTACAGCCCCTGATCCTTTCCCTTGTCTTTTCGCAGGGAAATGTCGAACGGGCGGTTGGTCCTGAACTTTAGAAATGGCGTAAGCCTTGCACTCGACGAAAAGAGGGTGAAAGATGGAGCGATAATAGAGATTGACTCAGACTTCGCACCAGCAGGCCTACAATACGAGGAAGGTGACTGGGTCTTAGTTGACCGAGAGGAACTGCTCAGTCAAACAGCAATGAAAGTGGGTGGCCCAAGCCACCAACCCAGCAGTAAGAAAAGGAAAACAAACACTGAGGAGGACAAGAGAATCAAGTTTGTAGTCGCTACGGCGCCCACGGAGATTCGGGAAGTACGAAGAGCTACTCTCACGGCAACTCACGAGGCGGTCGCTACTACCGAGTGCATATACTTCAAGGATACCGGTTCGCCGAGAACATGAAGAAAGGAGGCCGGCTTCGAGGATAACGAAGAGACAAGGGAAATCTCGAGAAGATCGAAGAAGGAAGGCTACCATGCCACCGAGATAAAGCCACCAGTAATGCATGACCGTGTTGCAGAAACAACCCCGGAGGATGTCCCGACGGAGACCATCCCCGAGGAGCCGAGGTATGCAGGAGAACGTGAAGGGATTGAGCCATATATCTCACAGTACGTCACCAGGCCTCGCCATTTGTAGATTATTCTAGAATACGAGCTAGGAAGAATGCAGAATGTTGAGAAGCTAACTTTTGAATACTTCAAGAGAATCAGAGGCGGGAGGATTAATATACTAGAAGGCCTCGAGCTACATACATACGTGTTCTCAGACATGGATTTTTGACAAATCGTGGACTGCATTCGGGATTTGAATAGAATGGGTCGAGCAGGCCGCCTAAGAGAAAAAACTTACTCGGAACCCCGGAGATGGATGCCAGGGAAAGGGAGAATTACAATACAATGTGGATGCTGCTACAACTTCGCAGAAGACAGGAAGGGAAACCCACCGGGGATACTCTGTCATGGCAAGGTAGATCCAATGCCATTAGTCATCAAAAGGATGGTAAAGAGAATGATAACGTGGAGGGTACTGCCAGCAGATTGCATACCCAACAGTTGCATCATTAACATTTACAAGAAGGGTGATTGCATACCCCCGCACATAGATCACCACGACTTTGTCAGACCTTTCTGCACAGTTTCTTTTCTGAACGAGTGTAATATCATGTTCGGATCCGATCTCCGGATAGCAGGCCCGGGTGAGTTCCGAGGGCCGAGTAAAGATACCATTACCGGTAGGTTCCGTCATGATACTAAAGGGCAACGGAGCGGATGTCGCTAAACATTGCATACCAGGAGTACCAATGAAGCGGATCTCGATTACTTGTCGAAGGATGGATGACGAGAAAGTACCTTACCACTTCCGGCCGGACCCGAGCTAGAGAGCCTCCGACCTTACGAGTCGTGAGTTACATGGAAAATATCACACCTCCAACATACATCCATACGACATCCTTGCCAAGGATGGCTTGGAAGGTGATGTTATTGACCATGTACCTCACTATTCAGACATGGATTTTTGACAGATGCCTTCTTGGATGGATTGACAAAGATCATACATAATCCGTTTTGAGTCAACGTAGATTGTATGAGATGTATTCCAGATCGAGTTGTATGATGTATCTTCAACATGATTGGAATGAAAGTGACCATGTCACATTTTGGACTTCACCTCTTTTGTACAAATTAACTGGGAAACGCCATTAAAGTTAAATGAACTTCGAACAAAGAACAGAAAAGAAAAAAAAAGAATAAAATAAAACTTTCCTTAAAATCCTAAAAAAAATGATGAACGCTAAATTCACATGAACATTAAATGAACGATAAAATAAATTTGAATCGTTAATGGACAAACAAAATAAACACAAATTTTAAATCAATTCTCAATCAAATTCAAATTCAACTTTCTAGATCTCAAATCCAATCTCGATCAAATTCAAATTCAACCTTCCAGATTTCAAATCAAATCTCAATCAAATGCAAATTCAACTTTCCAGATCTCAAATCAAATCTCGATCAAATTCAAATACAACCTTCTAGATTTCAAATCAAATGTCAATCAAATTCAAACTCAACATTCCAAATCTGAAATCCAATCCGTTCTACTCTCTCCCTTGTCTGGGATGGAAGCGGTCGATTCCATTGACACCGAGCCACGAGGTTTTCTATTCGGATCAGATGGCGAGGAATTGTATCCAATCCAAACCAGCAACTTTCAATCAACCCTTTTGAATGGGATATGTAGCATCTACATATTCCCTCCTAATTTGTTTCTTTCCAAAAAAATCTTTTACAACTTTCATGAAATTCTTGAAACACCAAAATTCCACACTTTTCAAATCAACACTACAAATTTTTGCAAAATTAATTACTATTCAAAATCAAACTTTGGGGTTGAGGATTTTACATCTGATACTGCATTGCTTTAGGTTCATTCCCTATCACAATGAAATAAATCAAAATCAAACTTTTGGGGTTGAGGGATTTACATCTGATACTGCATTGCTTTAGGTTCTTTCCCTATCGCAACGAAATACATCAAAATAAAATTCTTGGGGTTAAGGATTTTACTTCCGATACTGCATTGCTTTAGGTTATTTCCCTATCGCAATGAAATACATCAAAATCAAACTTTTGGAGTTGAGGATTTTACATCCGATACTGCATTACTTTAGGTTCTTTCCCTATCGCAATAAAATACATCAAAATCAAACTTTTGGGGTTGAGGATTTTACATCCGATACAGCATTGCTTTAGGTTCTTTCCCTATCGCAATGAAATACATCAAAATCAAACTTTTGGGGTTGAGGATTTTAAATCCAATACTGCATTGCTTTAGATTCTTTCTCTATCGCAATGAAATACATCAAATTCAAACTTTTAAAATTGAGGATTTTACATCCGATACTGCATTGCTTTAGGTTCATTCCCTATCACAATGAAATACATCAAAATCAAACTTTTGGCGTTGAGGATTTTACATCCGATATTGCATTGCTTTAGGTTCTTTCCCTATCACAATGAAATACATCAAAATCAAACTTTTGGGGTTGAGGATTTTACATCCGATACTGCATTGCTTTAGGTTCTTTCCCTATCACAATGAAATACATCAAAATCAAACTTTTGGGGTTGAGGATTTTACATCCGATACTGCATTGCTTTAGGTTCTTTCATTATTGCAATGAAATACATCAAAATCAAACTTTTGGGGTTGAGGATTTTACATCCGATACTGCATTGCTTTAGGTTCTTTCCCTATCGCAATGAAATACATCAAAATCAAACTTTTGGGGTTGAGGATTTTACATCCGATACTTCATTGCTTTAGGTTCTTTCCCTATCGTAACGAAATACATCAAAATCAAACTTTTGGGGTTGAGGATTTTACATCTGTTACTGCATTGCTTTAGGTTCTTTCCCTATCGCAATGAAATACATGAAAATCGAACTTTTGAGGTTGAGGATTTTACATCCGATACTGCATTGCTTTAGGTTGTTTCCCTATCGCAATGAAATACATCAAAATCAAACTTTTGGGGTTGAGGATTTTACATCCGATACTTGCATTGCTTTAGGTTCTTTCCTATCGCAATGAAATACATCAAAATCAAATTCTTGGGGTTGAGGATTTTACATCCGATACTGCATTACTTTAGGTTCTTTCCCTATCGCAATGAAATACATCAAAATCAAACTTTTGAGGTTAAGGATTTTACATCCAATACCACATTGCTTTAGGTTCTCTCCCTATTGCAATGAGGCACACCAAATCAAGCTGTTGAGGTTAAGGATTTTACATCCAATACCACATTGCTCTGAGTTCTTTCCTCATTGTAATGGTTCAATCCAATCAATTCAATTTTCTTTTTTTTTTAGGTTGAAGATGTTACATCTAAAACCACAAAATTCCGATTTTCATTTCAAGTTCAAATCCCTTCAAATTAATTTTAACAAAACATCAATCGAAATACAAACTCACACATCAAAACTTAAACTGAAACAAAATGAAATCTAAATCAAATTCCCCAGATCTTGTATTTGGAGCTCACCTCCTTTTCCTTTCCCCAGTGAGAGTTCAGGAATCTCCAGTCTCAGAGATAAACTTGACACTCCCCAGCGGAAACTCTTCTACTCTGTCCCAAGTTTGTTACTTGGACTTCTGTGTTGGTTTTGTTGATCACTTCGGTCAACACCAATACGCGCAGTGTGCTCCGTCAGCTCACCACACCTATTGGGGGTCCATTTGTTGACCTCATTTTTGATGAGGTCTTCTCTTTCTTTTTTTAGTACTTAGGATTTAGCGTTAGGCTTTTCCTTTGACTATCCTAGAGGATTAGAATTGGGACCCACCACTTAGAAATTCAAACCACTTCTTAACTCCCTGCAAACTCCGGAAACTTGATTGTAGACCCCTAATCACCTAGAGGGTTAAGATCAAATGTGAAAGTTTAAAGGATGAGTTCCTATAGGACTCTTTGGCCTTAGGACTGCCCTGGGTGGCCTGGTTTGGTGAGGGCTGACTTACACACACACTACACTTATACACTAAACTTTCACACACCTCCTAAAAACCACACCCATACCCAACTTGACCTCCCGACTCATGAAGGTGATTCACATGGATGGTCCTTAACTCCTAAGCCCTCGGCTAGAGGTTAGGAACAACATAGTGAATGCCTCAAATGAGTCCCTTCGTGGCTCATGTGGGCTTGATATGTCTTCATGGCTCAACCAAAATGATTTCATTCCAATTACATTTACCCAATCTTCAATTTTCAAAATTTTTAATTTTTGACCCCCGGGACCCCCGACCCGCCTAGCCTACCCAAAACCCTTGAAATTACCCAAATTTTCCAAAATTCTCCAAAATCATCCAAATTCCTCAAAATCAATCCTAAACATCCTCCCACCACTCAAATTGACCATTTTTACCCAAAATACCCAAAATTCCAGAAAATACCCCCAATACCCTCCAAATTACCAAAATGCCCCTCTTGACCCAAAATCCAAAAAAATTCCAAAAATTCCCAGAAAATTGTAGAAAATCCCAAATATTTCCAATTTCATTTTGTTCAACTACACCATGGGCCAATTTTGTCAATTTACCCCACTTTTACCAAAATCCCCAATTTGACCCATTTTAACCCAAAGTGAACCCAATGTCAAACCAAACCTACCCAATTGATCCAAATTCTGGTCCAATTCAATTATAAACTTCAATTCAATATCCCCAACACCAATCTAGACCAAATCCAAGCCCAATTTGATTGGCATTTGAATCCAATTTCACTTTTGACCTTAAAGCCCAATTTGGACCCATGACCCAAACATAGCCCAAACTAACCCAATTCAACCCCAATTAACCCCAAATCTTTTCTAAACCTTCCCTAACATCCCTAAAAACAAAAAACTAACATGATTTGCCCAAAATTTGAACCCAAACTCAACTCAAATTCAACCCAAAGCCAAAACTCCTTACATGGGCCTACACCTAAACCTAACCCAAATAGGCCCAAACCCCAAAATCCAAACCCAACCAAAGTTGAAACCTCTTTGAAACAGCCCTACAAACATTTCTCAACATTAATTTTACACCAATGTCAACATTAGCCCAACATTAGCCCAAGTTAACCCAATTTGGCCTACCATTGGCCACTTTACCAAAAAGCCCAAATTCAACCCAATTCAAACCCAAACCACCTCAAATTTGTTTCAAATTACTCATGAAACATTCTTAAACTAAACCCAACAATTATTTGGCCAGAACTTTTACAAATTTCCCATCCCCCAATTTATTTCCAAGCTTAAAAAGCCTACTTTCTTAAACCTTCCTAAAAACCCACCCAAAACAAATTTAAAAGCCCAAAACTTATTCCAAAAGCCCACATGAAATTTCTCTCATCATACCTATAATTTAAAACACTTCCTAAGTTCCAAAATCAATAACCAATTAGTTCCAAATCAAGCTTCATGAAATTTGTCCACTAAAATACGAAAATTCCTTAAACCCACTTTCATGAAACCAAGCCCACTTTTCCCAAGCCATATATAAGCCATGAAGCCACTCTTAAGCCACATGCAAGCCATGTGAGTTGTTCACAAGTGACCTTACCACATTGGGCAAAAGGAGGAGATCCTTTCTACATTCCCTTAAGGAAATTAACCATGTCCATGTCTCCCCTAAACCATGTTTAATCCTAATTGTACTTGGATTGTAACTTGACCCCACTAATCAAGCTGATCCAAATCACTTTCTCTTCAGCCTAAACCAAGCCTTGGGTGGTGCACCTAGCCTAAAAGGATGAGTTGACCCATTTAGAGCCAAAATAGCCATGCCCCCATGCCATTTTGATCCAACCCCTTTAAACATGTCCAAACCCAATTGACTTCACCATTGCCAAGCCTTGACCTCCCTGGTCAAGATGGTGACTCATGCCTACCGGCCAGCCGCCTGGGTCGCCGGAAAACGCCATGGCCGAGACATTGGAAGGAGCCAAACATTGAAATTCTCCCTTGCTGAGTTGCCCCATGCCCGAGTGGTCATTGCAGCTGTATTCTTCCCTTGCCAAGAGCGGCGATCACGATCCACTAACTCCCCACGAGAGGCCCTCCAGGCCTCTCCTGATTTAAACCTCACCCCTCTCGGCCATGAAGAGGTGCTGAACCAACCTTAAGGAAACTGCGCAAAATCACTCCGGACTCTCCCCCACACCTAGAGCATTTGATCCCCACTGTTCTCTTGCCCCAATCCCCACTAATTGAGCTTAATTTTGGAGCTCGATTCTCGAGCCGAACGAGGACACTCCCAAATCCTCCACCAAAGTCAAATTAAACTCACCCACACCTGCACAAGACCAAGAGAAAGAGTTCCCCAGTGAAAGCCCCCTCTTCAGGCCACCCATCTGTTCCAGACTCCAAAGGTTGAAATCGGGCTTGTTCAAAATCATACCTGGACAATTCACCAGGCCAAGGGACTTCATCTGGAGCTTGCTTGAACCTAATCAAAGGTGACACAACCCTTAGATCGAAGCCACACTTCTCTGAGCTAAGGTATGAGCTAACTCTTTATCCCGAGCCTCTGGAGATTGTCTATTTCAAATGCTTTAATTTCAATGCACGATCACCATATAGATGTGTTCATCTCTTCAAGACGAATCCATAGAGTACAATAACACCAAAATCCGTTAAGTATTGAGTGAGATATTAAGGATTTAGTGTGGACGGCTCTCGGGTGAGAACGGCTGGGGACGATGAATGGATGTCGTCCATTCAATACACGCGTGGACAGACGGCTTAGATCGGGTCGGATTAGCGGATGATACGCGGAAGGCGTCACCCGGGCTGCTGACTCATGTGGCGGCGTCGAATGGTAGCGCGACACACGGCGCTTCGGAGATGCCTAGGATGAGTCAGCGCCGCCATTTTAAATAGAAAATTAGGGTATTTCTTTGATTTATTTAATTCCCTAAACTTCAAAAATCCATAACTTTGTGTAGAAAAATCCTAAAAATAAAATAAAAATACTCTCTTGCTCAGTGAACAGAGGAGAATAATGTGAAAAAGAAATCATGTAATTTCATGAATTATTTTATTTTTAATGATTTATTTACTCTCTGCATTTTTTTAATTCTCCATGCATATAGGAAATTCACCATGGCATGACACCATAGGGCTTTTGAAGCCTCTGAACTTGGGAACATTCCCTGAATTTTCCAAGGTCAGAGGCCATCCCTATGAGAAGTTATTAATTTTTCAAATTTATGTTCCTATTTTGAGTATTTTAATTCCAATAATTAGCATGTTGAGAAATAAATTCTAGGAAAATTTGGAGATGTTTCTTATAACCAGAGGACCCTAGGGAAAATAGGTTTTGAGTTAAGTCACTTGGAATAACCCTAATTGGCTTAAACATCCAAAATGGAGCTTTAATTAATTAGAGCTAATCATACATCAAATTGACTTGAAATCAATTCTCCACTGACCTTTAGGATCAGGGGAACCCACCATAAAAGTTTGAAGTCAATTGGACTTGGCTAGCCCTATCAAATGAGTTGATTAAGCCATTTAGCCAAACTTAAACTTTAAAAATTCATAACTTTCAAAATACTTTTCAAAAATTCACTAAATTGGTTTTGGAGCCTCTCTGATATTAGGGAAATTTAATAAAATTAAAATTGCAATTTTCTAAAAAAGTTGATTTTTTGCATTATTTTAATATTTTTAATAATTAAAAATAATAAATATCACAAAAATAATAAAATTCACCAAAATGTCACATTTTGAATTTTAATCATTTAGTAACAAACTCCATATTTTTCTTAAGTCTCTATGATGAGATATTAAGTTTTAAAGCCCTAAGGTAATTTTAAAATTAAAAAATGTATTTTCTAGCATTTCCACTAAAATAATTCTAATAAATCAAAGAAAAATCAGAAAAATTATTAAAATTAGTTCTCCAGTTTCCTTGATATCAGAGAGATTTTTGAAAAATATAAAATTCATTTTTCAACCTTTATTTTATTTTTAAATAAATTAATACTCCAAAACTCAAAATAATTATAATAAAAAAAATATATTTCAAAAAATCACCCAAATTGGTCCAAGTGGTCCTCTAGTAATTAGGAATGTCCCATAATTTTCTTGAGGACAGAAACTTTCCCTTGGTTATGTTATTGAATTTACCTTGAAAATCCCTATTTTCCACCAAAAATAATTACATAAATAAATTAAATACAGAAAAATCACATTTTCTCCTCTTATGTCTTGATTGACATGTGAGTAAAGTCAAATAAAAATTTCAAATTCATTTGAGCTCAATTTAGTGAGTTATGGAATTAGTAAGTTTAAAGGGCAAAATGGTAATTAAAATTTTAACCTATAATTAAAAATTTTAGGTTTAATTAAAAGGGTGGGTATAATATTTGATACTAAGTTGATTTTGGATGTTTGAAACTTAGGTAATTAAAGGGTGGAAACCTACCAAACAATTTGAAAATAATTAAAATAAACCTTAATTAAATAATTAATTAAATTTGGATGAATAATGAAAAATTGGAATTATTAAAATAGGGATATTTTTAGGATGAGATTTATTCTTTAATTTAAAAATCCCTAAATTAATCACCTCAATAACATTTAATTCTTAATTAAAAATGATAATCCAAACTCAAGATTTAAAATGCTAAAAGACTTAATCATTAAATTAAATTAAAGTTAAAACATTTAAATTAAATCCTTCCAAAATTTTAATTAAATTAATACTTTAACAATTAAATTAAATCATCTTTAAAACATAAAAAATAAAATATTTAATTAAAATTAAAATTTAAATTAAATTAAATTTAAATTAAATTTAAATTAAATTATATTAAATTAAATTAAATTAAATTAAAACATATTAAATTAAATTAAATTAAAACATATTAAGTTAAATTAAATTAAATAAAAAAATAAATAAAATCAAGTTAAAATAAAATTAAAATTAAATTTAAAAAATTAAATTAAATTAAAATTAAAACTAAACCAAGTTAAATTAAATTAAAATTAAATTAAATTAAATTAAATATAACATCACTTAAGACATAAAGAATTCAAAATAAATCTAAAACAACTTGAACACTATTCCAAACTTAAACCCATTAATTAAAATTAAATTAAATCACAAATCACTTAAACATCAATTTGCCCTCAAAATGCTCTTGTTGTCATAACTCCTAAACGGAGTATTAAGTGAAGTGTTACTTCACTTATAGGATATTCAAATGTCCTAATTCACTGAGCAAGATAACAAAACTTAAACTCCTAGATGATTAATTCACTTGTATAATTAAATTCTCTTGGACTTAAAATAATCCTAGAGGTATTGAAAAGATGTTTAAGATTCGTCTTAAACACTTCCTCAATATGATAGGATATTTATAAGAACAATTGAACTTAATTGTTCTTTGATGAAGAAAATCGTCCTTAAACCAAAACACAAGAACCTAGACGTCATAGGAGATGACTAGCTATAGGATTAGGACTTTGATAGACAACCAAAACCTTTTCCTTAGCTTTACCTAGGTACTTGATGAAACATTTAAGTGCTTTAAAATGTGTTTTAAGTGCAGCTTGGGATGACAGGAATACCCTCCAGGTACGCATTTATTTTATTGCAATTTACTTTATTGAAAATGCACTTTAATTTTCTTGCTTGATAAACAACTATTGCATGAAAACCAAAACCTTTAGGATAGTCCCTAAAACTGAAACCAAAACTAAATTAAAAATCATTACAAGATAAAATTCACCGCCACAACATTTTAAAATATAAAACAACTCAAAATTTAATCACCAACAAAACAAAACTATAACTACAACTAAATTAAACCGTCTTGTTGGATGATCGGGAATACCTTGGATGACGTAACCTATGTGTTGCTAACAGGATTTCCCACGGTCTAAATGAAAGTGTGGAACTCAATTAGTTGAGTTTAGGAAATTCATCTAGACTAAGTGAATCCGATAAAAATAACGATGCCGGAAGGATGGAACCGTGAGATCTTAACCGGCGTTGTTATAATCAACTTTAAGATTTATTTTAATTAAAACATAAAAAACACTTAGAAATTAAGACCTTCTCTAAACCAGAACACGTCTCTCATCTCTTGATTTATGATTTCTAAAACTAAACCCTCTGCAACAACAAGGAGCTCGGAGCATGGTGGGCAGCACGGCCATCGTCATCAGCAAAACCTGAGTCTACTTTAGCAAAACTTTCTTAGAATTAAATAACCAAACCATAGGACTTCGAGGTAGTTTGCCTAGTGCAACATAAATCCTCAACCTTTTGTTAGGCATTTGCATTACAAATTAAGCCCTAACCGGTCTTAGGATTCGGAGGTAGTCGTCCGATACGACATTGACCCTCACATCTTCGAGGCTATTTCTGTGATCACATCATACGAATATAAGTCCTAATTAATTAAAAATTGGCAAGATCAAAACATTAAATAAACATTAGGGCCTTCCTAAATTCAAGCCAAATAATAGGATAGTCGGGAAATTACTGAAGTTCGCTTCGAATCTGTGATTTCTCCTACCTTTCTTCCTTTGAATTCCCAAAATAAAATGTTCTAAATTTGATCCATTCCCTATTGAAATTCCAAAATTCAATCCCTTGAAAACTTAAACTTTGAAATTCTTGAGAGCAAAACTACTGATTATTATCGAGAGTTTTCTTAGGTGATTCCTGTCACTTAAGATGTAATTAACTATAGGGGCTTGCCCTTATAGGGAATTTTAAGAACATAGGTAATATAAACCCTGTTTAAGGCTTTCATATTAAGCAGGGGAACTTATCGGCTTATAAAATTGGTTCGCAGACCAAACGGATGTCACAAATCTCCTAGTTTATTTAATCGAGCCCCATCACCAAACAGTGTGTCTATTCTTTGGGATAGAAACACGGTTTGTGGTGTGGTGCTCGTTTACATAAACTATTAGGGATGTGAGATCAGTTTGATTTCATTTCTTAAAATTTTCAAATTTAAAATTATTTTCAAAATCAAAAACCACTTTTAAAATTATTTATTTAAATTAAATTAAAAAATTCACCGATAATTTCTGTAGGCGACCCCCTTTTCAAAATACAACAACATAACCTAAAAATAAGTCGTACAAGAATGAGTTCAGGGTATGTCAGGCTGAAGACGTTAAAACAAGCGCTTTGTGGGAGGCAACACATATTTATTGGTGTGTTTTACTTTATGTTTGTTTTGTGTGTTTTGTTTGCTTTGTTTTGTTTGTTTTTATGTTTTTAATGGTAGCAATTTGAAGTTTTTAAACTTAAGTAGAGTTTATTTGACCTTAATTGATGATTTATTGAAGTCAGAATGAAAAGTTGGAAACTTAGCGGACCTATGCTAAAATGTGCACTGGCGGCTAAGCGCTGACTAGTTGGCGCTTAGGCGCCACAGTTATAAAAAATGTGAAAAATGTGTATTTCAAGCCTAGATCGTGTGGGAGGAGTTATGGAAGTTATTTAGAAGATTCTAAACGTTTAGGGGAATATTCTAGCATCTCCCAAGTCTATAAAAAGGGCTAGACTTGATAATAACAGTTACCCTAAGTCTAAATTTTATTTCTGAATTCTAAGAAGAAAATTTTGAAGAGCACCATGTCTTCCTGGGAGAACGAGATGAAGAAGAAGCAAGATTCCGATAAAAGTAAGTTCATTCGTGATAGTGCTAAGGAGTTATTTAATGGATATCTAGCTTTTAGCATTCAAGGTATAGCAGAGATGATTGCAAAATTTGAAGCCCGAGTGACTTCAATGGAAGCAAAAATCAATGATTTTACCTTACATCTGGATCACATGGGATGGCAACTCAAGATGCAATTCAATCATTCGAGGTATGTGGAAGAAATAGATAAGGCGATGTTTGTGAAAAATATATGGATTGAAGAAGATGATACAAGAATGAACAATGATCGCCCGTTCTATCAAATCTACATTCCTGAAGGGTCAAATGAGAATAATAGTGGTTCTGGTTATATTCTGCCTAATAGAGAGTGGAATTAAATGTGTTTTGTTTGTATCTGTTTAGTGTCTTAATGTATTATGTTAGTGTTCTTGTGAGTTCATGTTTGATGTGTTTAGTATTTCTATATTTGCCTGATGATGTGATGGGTAAATCTTAAAGATGTATACTTATCAGTTTAATATTATAGTGTCTTGTATTTTGAGAATTTCATCCTTCACATTTGGATAGAAATTCTAGTGTTGTATTAAATGTTGTGTTTATTTGAATATAAGTTTGTGTTTTATGAAATTTGTGTGGAATCAATAGTTATTAAACTTTGATTTGGAGTATTCGAAGACTTATGTGGGAGAATTAATTATTGTGAACTAATTAAGGCTAATTAACAAATTGATTTAGTGCATATACCTTAATTATAAAATTTTGGGTACTGGCGGCTAAGCGCCAGATTGCCGGCGCTTACGCGCCAGATTTCACGGTCAAGCGCCGGTTCACAAAATTTGTTTCCCGTGAGTTAAAAACCCAAAAATTTCCATTTTCAACCACCCCGTCGTCTTCAACCTATGTTTTGCCGTGAAATAGGAGCCTAGGGTTACATATTGTAGATCATTTAAGAGGCAATCTCAACAAAAATTGTTAGATTTGGATTCCTTGAGGTAAGAGTACTACTACAAAGTAAAATTTTTTTATTTTCACCGTGCATTTTGGCAAATCTTAAAATCACTATACATGGTGAAAATTTAAGGAAAATCTTGATAAATTGCATGGATTTAGTGAAAATATCTTTTGGAAGATAATTTAGCATGTTTAGTTTGTTTTTGAAATTTATGGTGAATTTTTCATGAATTTTTAGAGATGGCTCCAAAGTCAAAGCGCGCTCGAGATAAGACGTAATTTGAGTTTGACAAATTTGTTAGTTTGAGGGCTAAGGAACGATACGTCGATGCATTGCAATCACGTAAGTTGATTCCTGAGCGAGTGTTTAGTAAGCCAGGAGAGATGATTGAAGATATGATTGGATGAAGAAACAGGCATAATTATTGTTGCTTCTCTGTTGTTGTTGTTGTTTCTGTGGTAAGAAAATTTTATGCAAATTTACCTTCTGCAGAGGAAAATCAAGTGATGGTTGGAAGGCATGAAGTAAACTTTTCTTCAGGTGCAATCAATACCTTTTATGGACTACCTGCTGATATGTTTTGTTTTTATTCTAACTATCATCCTTCGGAAGGAGAATTAGATGAGATTATGGAATTTCTAACTCATGGAAGAGGATTATGGAAAATTACAAATGATAGAACAGTGAACTTTCCTACTTCAAACAGAATGTCATTTCTAAGGCATGACATTATTTTATCTCATCTAAGTTGTTACCTTCAAGTCATACAAGTGAAGTGATGAGAGAAAGAGCTGTGTTGAACCATTATATTCAGAATGGGAAGCCGATTGATATTGGAGGGATAATTTATGATTATGTTTTGAACTGTGCTAGATCAATCATGACTGCAGGTATGGGATTTCCTTCCTTGATTCATTCACTATGTGAAAGATCTAGAGTGAGATTTGAGACCTGGGAAGAGGTACTTCAGCCATTGAGACCAATTACTAGTGTAAACGTTGGTGCTTACACTGTGCATTCAGAGTTTGGTTGGAGAGGAGGATTAGTAGGGCTTCTACTGCTTCTGCTTCTGCTGCTTCTACTTCTCGTGCTACTACTTCACGTGCTTCATCATCTAATGATTTACAGACTGGTTTATAAAGAAAGATTTTTAAAAAAGTGAGTCTTACTCGAGAGCATGTGAGAGATATGGATGGTAAGCTGGATAATGTTGAGAGATATATTGTAAAACATGATGAATATGAGGAGAATTATCAGCAATATTTGGATAGACTGATTAGAAGAGATTAGAGTGCTAAGATGCCACCTTATTGATTTTATATACCTTATGTTCCATCTAGAGATTGGAACGAGCAAGATGATGATGATGATGAGGATGAAGAGTAGATGTATGTTGTTTGTTTTAGTTATTAGGTTGTTGTGCTATGTTATTGTGTACCTTATCTAGTATTTTGTTTGATGATTGAATTGTCATGTAAACATTGATAATATGCTCATTGTAGTTGTACTATTTATCAGTTATGCATATTTAGGTATTGTTGTTTTATTGTTAATTTATATGTTGCTATGTGATAGTGTGTAATTGTATAATTTTTTTATGTGTATACTATGTCAGAGTTTTTAGTAGTGTGTACTTTAAATTCCAAAAACTGTTAGGAGATTATAAACCACTATTAGGAACTTCTACTTAGGAAAACTATATGTTTAAAGTTCTTCAAATTCCACTATCATCTGTTATCTGTATCCGTGTATTATTTTAGTTGGTGTGTATTTACTTTAAAAACCTCCTCTACTGTAGAAGTCTTCTGAAATTTTTACTTTTCTCTTCATAAAAAAAAAGAAAAATGTTTTAAAAAAACTAAATTTGATTTCATTTTACTCCAGTATTTAAATTGCTATACTTGCATATTATTATATTAAAAATACCTGCAAGCATGATATGCCAGTTTTTTTTCTCACCCACGTATCATTTCTTTTGCTTAAATGTTTTATCTTAATTAAAAAATTAAAGTTTTGGGGGGATCTTAAAAATAAAGATTTTCAAAAACCTAAAACATTATTTGATTCTCAAGAATACTTAAAAATAAATCTTATTTTTGATTCAGAACAATTATGTACATGAAGTTATTTTAGGGGAATAAAATTTTGAATATAAAAATGAATAAAAGAATTTAGTTCAAATTTATAGTAATCATGAAATACTTAAAGTTAAAATTTTATTAATAAAGAGGTGTTAAATAAAGTTAAACTATCTTTAGTAAGAAGTTTTGTATTTTTGGATAAATAGAAGATTTGACTTTTATTCTTCAAAGCTTAAATTTATTTTATTGAATATTAATTTTCAAATACTATTATTATGATTTTTTAAGTGAAAGGTGTATATGTGACCTTCATTTTAAATGGAAAGGTGAAATTCAAAATCATTAAAGGCCTATCCAGATATAGTAATCCTTACCTTTTAAAAAGGAAAAAAAGAGAAAAATAGTATATGAAAAAGAAGGAGAAGCTTGAGGATTTAAGGGCCTAATCAAAAATTGGTTTCATACCTAAAATTTAAGATATATGATAAGAGAAAATCTAAAGCTTCAGGTTATAATATAGTAAGTAAAATTATTTTTCACATAAAAATTTTTAAGTTAGAAAAATAAATGTTTGAATCCTATATTTTGAAAAATTTACAAATATTTTTGAAACAGATAGAGACTTTTATTAATCATTTTTCTTTACTTAGAAACTTTCTAAACTTTAAGTTGGTTTTAATTACTGAAATTTTTTCTAAATTGGACTATACCATTTATAGAACAAAATTTTGTTATCTTCCTAAGAAACTCATTACATAATTTGCATGCTAAAATGTTATATGAGATTTACTGTCACTTCAGGACAAGTAACATTCTATGTTTGGGGATTTTGATACACCTAAAATATATAATATTTTTATGCAAATTTTTATACCTATTTTTAATGATATTGCACTTTAAAGGAAGGTATTTTGTGTTTTTCTTGCAGGTATGATGAAAATGGATGGTTATGATGAAAGGAGCAAAATTGGATCAAATTTGAAGGAAAAAGATGAAAAATAAAAAATTTGGCACTGGCGGCTAAGCCCCGCTGGGCCGGCGCTTAGCTGCCACAGTTATAAATCGAACATTAATTAGATTTGGCACCAAATTCAAAAGGCAATGGAAGCAACTCTTGGTGGTAACGTCCATAACTTCCTTTGAGTGGCAAATTTGAATGAAGGGATGCGTTCCTTGGTAGATACATCGAATATGGACACATTTTGAAGAGACACCAAGGCACCTTTTGCTTCACTATTTAAAGAGAGTTTTAAAAGTGAAGAAGGGATGAATTGAAGAGGCTCTTCACTGTATTTCGAAGAGGGGAATTTAGGAGATTCTTTCACTGCATTTTATGTTTTAATTTAGAGTAGGAGTAGAGAGTAAAAAGGAGGAAAGCGTCGGAGTTAAGAGTTCTTCTCCCACTTCTTTTCTTTCTTTTAGTTTAGTTTTTATTGAAGTCTGAAGTTTGTATTCTGAGTCATCGGAGTTTAGAGACTTGCTCTGAGGAGTAGTTTAGAGAAGAGTCAAAGTTTCAGAAGAACTTCCTTAGTCTTGTGGAAAGGATTTTCAGATAAGTGTTTACTTTTATTTATTTTATCAATACTTGCTTTCATTTATTTTTTTTCTTATCGTTTTTAATTTTAAATCAATGTGTTTTTATATTTTCCCAATGCATTCTGAGTAGTTTACTTTATCTTTTTCTTTCATAAAATGGAGAAGTAATTAATTTAAAGAGAATTGTTGTGGAAAGTATCAGTGTTTAAAAGTTGGAAGAAGTTGTGAAGATTGATTCTGAGAACTTTATTTACTTCTTAAATAGGCCTGTTAAGTTATGAAATTTCTTGAGATTATGTAAGATCCAATGCGGTATTATCTCATTAAAGTTAGTCGGAATTACATGCCATTATATGGGTGACAACTGTAGTCCATATAAGTGAATGTAATATTAGAAGTTATTTTTATAGAAGGGAGTAAAATTAGAGGATGTTAGAGTGACAGGCTAAAACCCCCTAATTTTGTTTGAATTTTTGAGTTTTGTTATGAGAAGTTAGCCCACAAGTGGTGGGAATCGAGGGAACTATAGAGTGAGAGACAAGTATCTTCCCTGCCTAACCATCTTCAAAATAATATAAATTTCAAATTAACCTATGTTCTTTATAGAACCAAGTAAGGGTAAAGAACACATTTGCTTCTATCTGTCACAATAACATTTAAATCTTCCACAACAATACTTTAAGAATTATTACTACTTCATGAAAGGAAAGAAAAAAATATTTTTGTTAATAGTATTTTTACATCCAGTGTTATTAGTTATTGAAACCTTTACTTTCATTGCTTAGCATTTTATTAAGAAAATTTCAAAAGACAAATCAACTTTCTAAAACTTTTCAAAATCAAGACATAATATTTTAAAAACAATTAAAGAAAGTAAAAAGATAATTTTCTAATTTCCTTTAAGGATTTTCAACTTTTCCCTATGGTTCGATATCTCAGGGCTTAATCAGAAAGTCTTATATTACTTGATAAACGATCAGTACAATTATTTTCCTCGCGGCTCAAGTTTTTGGCAGCCGTTGCACTTATAGCTATCGGGGATCAATAGCACATAAGGTATAAAATAAGGATGAGGAGGCATCTCAGCATTATGATCTCCTCTAACCAGTCTATCCATGTGTCGACATATTTTTTAGGTTGGGGGTTGTATTTTGAAAATGGGGTCGCCTACAGAAATTTTCGGTGAATTTTAGATTTTAAATTTAGTTTAAATATATATATATAATTTGGAAAGTAGCATTTGATTTTAAAAATAACTTTAAGTTTGAAAATTTTAAGATATGAAATCAAACCGATCTCACATCTCGAAATAGTTTATATAAATGAGCGCCACATCCCAAGCTGTGTATCTATCCCGAAGGATATACACACTACTTGATGATGGGGCTCGATTAAATAAACTATAAGATTTGTGACATCTGTTTGGTTTGTAAACCAATTTTATAAGCCGACAAGTTCCCCTGCTTAATACAAAGAAATTAAACAGGGTTTATATTACCTGGGTTCTTAAAGTTCCCTATAAGGGCAAGCCCCTATAGTTAATTACAACTTAAATGACGGGAATAATTTAAGAAAACTCTCGATAATGATTTGTGGTTTTGCTCTCAAGAATTTCAAAGTTTAAGGTTTTCAAAGAATTGAATTTTGGAATTTTAATAGGAATGGATCAAATTTGGAACAGTTAATTTCAAGAGTCCAAAGGAAGAAAAGTAGGAGAAGCTGAGGATCCAAGAAGAAATCTTGGAAACTTCCCAAACTATCATATTGTTTGGCTTCAATTTGAGAATTTTTTTAATATTGCAATCCTGCTAATTTTAATTAATTAAGACTTATATTCGTATGACATGATCATACAAATAGCCTCGAAGATGTGAGGGTTTATGTCGTACTAAACAACGACCTCGGAATCCTAAGACTGGTTAGGGCTTAATTTGTATAACATGATTATGCAAATGCTTAACGAAAAGGTTGAGGATTTATGTTGCACTAGGCAAACTACCTCGAAGTCCTATGGCTTGGTTATTTAATTCTAAGAAAGTTTTGCTGAAGTAGAGTTGTTTTGTTGACGAAGATGGTCGAGCTGCCCACCATGCTCTGAGCTCCTTGTTGTGCAGAAGTTTAGTTTTAGAAGTCATAAATCATGAGACGAGAGAAGTGTTTTGGTTTAGAGAAAATCTTAAAATCCAAGTATTTTTAATATTTTAATTAAAACAAATCTTAAAGTTATTTAAACAGAACCGATTAAGATCTCACGGTTCCAGTCATCCCAGCATCGATTATTTTCATCGAATTCACATAGTCCATATGAATTTGCTAAACTCAATCGAATGAGTTCCACACTTTCATTTAGGTCGGGAAATCCCGTTAAGCAACACGTGGGTTACATCATCCGAGGTATTCCCGATCATTCAATGAGACGTTTTAATTTTGTTGTGATTGTAGTTTTGTTGTTCTGTTTGTGATTAAATTTTGAGTTATTTTATATTTTAGAATTTTGTGGCGGTGAATTTTATCTTGCAATGACTTTTAATTTAATTTCAGTTTCAGTTCAGGGACTATCCTAAAGGTTTTGGTTTTCATGCAACAGATTTATTTATCATGCAAAAAAAGTAAAGTACATTGCATGTAAGTAAACTGCAATAAAGTAAATTGCAATAAAATAAAAGCGTACTTGGAGGGTCTTCCCGTCATCCTAAGCTGCACTTAAAACACGTGTTAAGGCATTTAAATATTTCAACAGATACCTAGGTAAAGCTAAGGGAGGGTTTTTGGTTGTCTACCAAATTCCTAATCCTATAACTAGTCATCTCTTATGACGTCCAGGTTCTTTGTTTGATTTAAAGGATGACTTTCTTCATCAAAGAACAATTAGATTCAATTGTTCTTCTAAAATATCCTGTCATATTGATGAAGTTCTTAGGACGAGTCCTAAACATCTTTTCAATATTTCTGGGATTGTTTTGAATCTAAGTAAATTTAGTTGCACAGGTGAATTAATCATCCAGGAGTTTAGTTAAACTTTATTTCTTGCTCAGTGAACTTAGGTATTTGATTACCTGATGAATGAAGTAACATCTCACTTAATACTCTATTTAAGAGTTATAATAATTAAAGCCTTTAATGACAAGTTGGTTTGTCGAGAATTTTAATTATTCTTAATTTAAAGTTTAAGTTAATGGTTTAAAGTGTTTTAATTTAATTATGAGGTTTTAATTAAAAATTTTATGTTTGGAATAGTGTTCAAATTATTTTAGACTTAATTCTTAATGATTTCATTTAGGTTTGTTGTTAGATGATTTTTTAATTTAATTCAATTTGATTTTAATTCAAATTTAATTTAATTTAATTTTAATTTTATTTATTTATAATTTAATTTTAATTTAATTTTAATTTAATTTTAATTTAATTTAATTTTAATTTTAGTTTAATTTTGATTTTATTTTTAATTTTAATTTAACTTTAGTTTTTAATTTAATTTTAATTTAATTTTAATTTAATCTTCATGTAATTTAAATTTAATTTAATTTTAATTTTAGTTTAATTTTAATTTTAATTTTAATTGTTAATTTGGATTATTATTTTAATTCTTAATTAAGAACTAAATATTGTTAAAGTGATTTATTTAGGGATTTTTAAATTAAAGAATAAATATCCTCTTAATAATATCCCTATTTTAATAATCCAAATTTAAATATATTCTTTCAAAAATCTAAATCATTTAATTAATTAAAGTTTCATTTTTTGATATTTTCAAAGTGTTTAATGGGTTTCTACCCCTTAATTTCCCTAAGTTTCAATCATCCAATAGAAAATTAAGATCAAATATTTTACCCCCCATTTTAATTAAACCTAAAGTTTTAATTAAGGGTTAAAATTTTTAATTACATTTATGCCCTTTAAGCTTATTTATTTCATAACTCACTAAATTGAGCTCAAATGAATTTGAAATTTTTATGTCACCTCACTCACATGTCAATTAAGACATTAGAGGAGAAAATGTGATTTTTCTGAATTTAATTTGTTTATATAATTATTTTTAGTAGAAAATAAAGGTTTTCAAAGAAAATTCAACAACATGACCAAGGAAAGGTTTCTGTTCTTAAAAAAATTATGGGATGTTCCTAATGACTAGAGGACCACTCGGACCAATTTTCGTGATTTTTTGAATTATATTTTATTTATTATAATTATTTTAAATTTTAGAGTATTAATTAATTATAAAATAAAACTAAAGTTAAAAAATGGATTTTATATTTTTCATAAATCTTTCTGACGTCAAGGAGTTCAGAGGACAAATTTTTTAATTTTCTGATTTTTCTTTAATTTATTAGAATTATTTTAGTGAAAAAGGGTAAAAACCTTTATTTTAATATTAAAAATTACATTAAGCCTTTAAAATTCAATATCTTACCCTAGGGACTTAGGAAAAATATTTGGTTTGTTCCTATATGATTAGGAGTCAAAATGTGATATTTTTATGATTTTTAATATTTTTATGATTTTTATTATTTTTTTAATTCTTAAAATATTAAAATATTGTAAAAAAATTCAACTTTTTTAGAAAATTCTAATTTTAATTTTCCTGAACTCCTTTGATATCAGAGAAGCTCCAAAATCATTTTTGTGAAGTTTTGGAAAGTATTTTTGGAGTTATGAACTTTTAAAGTTCCATTTTGCTTTTGAGGTTTAATCAACCCATTTGGTAGGGCTAATCAAGTCAATTGGTTTTAAAATTTTATGTAAGGTTCCTATGACCCTAAAGAGTAATGGAGAGTAATTTTCAAGTCAATTTGATGTGTGATTAACCCTAATTAAATCAAATTCAATTTTAGGGGTTTAGGCCAATTAAGGATATTATGTATGAATTAACTCAAAATATATTTTTCATAGGGTCCTCTGGTCCTAAGATACATCACCAAATTTTTCTAGAATTTTTTTTACAACATGCTAATTATTGGAAATAAAATACCTAAAACAGTGACATGAACTTGAAAATTCAATAACTTTTCACAGAGATGGCCTCTAACCTTGAAAAATTCAGGGAATGTTCCAAAGATCAGAGGCTTCAAAAGCCCTATGGTCTCATGCCATGGTGAATTGTCTATGCAAATGAAGAATCAAAATTCTGAAAACAGTAAATAAATTATTAAAAATAAAATATTCATCCAATTGACTTGATTTCTTTTCCACATTATTCTCCTCTGTTCACTGAGCAAGGGGGTATTTTTATTTTATTTTTTTGATTTTTCTATGCAAAGATATGAATTTTTGAAGTTCTGTTATTTAAATAATTTAAAAAATACCCTAATTTCCTACTTATCCACGCGACGCCACGTCAACCTACGGCGGATCGAAAGCCCACGCGTCGCGCTGTGATTCAGTGCCTCCATCTAACTCAGCTCTCCAGGGGCCCGCGGTTTACGTACCATTGCGCTGTCCGGCTTAATCTCGACCATCCACTCGATACACGCGTGATCCAATGGCTTCTGGTCATCGTCTATGACTGGTGTGCACCCGTGACCGTCCACACTAAAAACTTAAGATCTCACTCGATTCTCAATGGCTTTTTGTGTTCTTATGCTCTATTCATTCGTCTTGAAGAGACTAACACATCCCTACGGCTTATAAGCTATGAAATTAACCTAAACATAATGGAGAATCGCTGGAAGCTATGGAGGAAGAGTAAGTTCAAACCTTTGCTCAGAGAAGTGAAGATTTGATCTGAGAGTTGTGTCACATTCGATTGAGTCCAGGCAAGCTCCTGATGAAGTCTCTGGCTCTGGGGAATTTTCCAAGTATGAAAGTGATCAAGGAAATTCACAAAGCTTGGAGGCTGGAAGTAATGGCTAGCCTGGTGAGAAGGCTTTTGCTGGGGAACTTCTCCTCTTGGTCTGGTGAAGGTGTAGGACCAATCAATTTGGAGATTGGCTCACTGTGGTGAAGTGTCCTGTTTTTGGGTGGATTTTCAACTCAGAAATTGAGCTCTGTTAATGGGGATTAGGGCAAAGGAACACTGGGGATCAACTGCTCTGGGTTAGGAGAAGGTCCTGGAGCACTTTTTGCAGAGTTTCCTTAAGGTCTGGTTTATCTCCTCCTTTGGTCGAGAGGTGAGTGGGTTTAAATAGAGGTGGCTGGAGGGCCTCCCAGGGGGTTTAATGGCTTGGATCCACTGCTCAGGCCATTGGGCATGGGACAGCTCAGCTAATTCAAATTGAATTTTTGATTCAAATTGAGCCTCTCGGCCTGGTGGTTTCCGGGGGCTGTGGTGGCTGGCCGGCCAGGCATGGATCACTCTCGGGGTCGGGGAGGTCGGTGCTTGAGTTTGGTGCCAACAATTGGCTTTGGACATGTGTAAAGGAGTTGGATTGAAATAGCATAGGGGGAAGCTTATTTTGGGCTTATTTTGGTCAACTCATGCAAATGGGTTTGATTCACCCTACCATGAACTGGTTTGGGCTGAGGGAAAGTCATTTGGTTCAGCTTGATTGGAGTGATGAAGTCTCCATCCATGGTGAGGTGGCTAAGCATGGTTTAGAGTGTGACATGAATATGGTTAAAAGGGCTTAATGAAGGGTTAGGAAAGAATCCCCTCTTCTTTCCATTAATGGCTTGGTGAGGTGGAAAGTGGTCTCCATGGCTTCCATGTTGCTTGTACATGGCTTCATGGCTCAATGTGGCTTGGGGCAAAGCTTAGTCAATTTCATGGAAGTAGAATTTAGGAGTTTTGGTATTTTGGTGGGGAATTTTCATCAAGCTTGATTTGGAATGGTTTAATGTTGATTTTGAAACTTAGGGGTGATTTTGATTAAATGGATGATGTAGAGAAATGTCATGTGGGCTTTGGATTGAAAGCTTGGGCTTTTGAAATGTTCTTGGGTGGGCTTTTAAAGTGATTTAAGGAAGTGGGCTTTTGTATTTTAACATGGGCTTTTGGATGAAAATTTTGTTAAGGACCATGTCAAATAAATGTTGCAATTGGTTTAGGCATGTGTCATGAGTGGTTTGGAACAAGTTTAAAGTGATTTTGAATTGAATTGGGTTTAATGTGGGGTCTTTTGGTAAAGGGGCCAAGGTGGGCCAAATTGGGCTAACTTGGGTTAAGGTTGGGCTAAAGTTGGATTTGATATAAAATTAATGTTTAGAAATGTTCATGGGAGTATCACAAAGAGTTTCCAACTTTGTTTGGGCTCTACTTTTGGGATTTGGGCCCATTTGGGTTAGGCTTGGGCTTAGGTCAATTTAAGGGATTTTGGTTTTGCGTTAGGTTTGGGTGGAGTTTAGGTTCAAATTTTGGGCAAATCAAGTTAGTGTTTTGTTTATGGGGATGTTAGGAAGGCTTTAGAAAAGATTTGGGGCCAATTGGAGGTGAATTGGATGGGTTTGAGCTAGGTTTAGGTCATGGGCCAAAATTGGGCCTTAAGCTTCAAATTGAAATTGGGCTCAAATGCCAATCAAATTGGGCTTGGATTTGGTCTAAATTGATATTGGAGATGTTTATTTGAATTTTAGAATTGAATTAGACCAAAATTGAGGTCAATTGGGGTGGTTTGGTTTAACATTGGGTTCACTTGGGTTTAAAATGGGTCAAATTGGGGGTTTTGGTAAAAGTGAAGTAAATTGCAAAAATTGGCCCATGGTGTTGTTGAACAAAATGAAATTGAAAATATTTGGGATTTTCTGGAATTTTTTTGGGAATTTTCTGAATTTTTGGATTTTTGGGCTAAGAAGGGCATTTTGGGTATTTGAAGGGTATTGGGGGTACTTTTGGAATTTTTGGTATTTTTGGCTATGGATGATCAATTTGAGTGGGGGAAAATGTTTAGGATTGATTTTGAGGAATTTAGGGTAATTTAGGTGATTTTGTAAATTTTGGGTAGTTCCAAGGGCTTTTCGTAGGTTTAGTAGGTGTAGGGCCCCGGGGTCAAAAATTGAAATTTTGGAAAAATGAAGATTGATCAAATTTGAGTAAAATGGAATCACTTTTATTGAGCCATGGAGACATATTAAACCCATATGAACCATGGGAGGACTCATTTGAGGCATCCAATATGTTGTTTCTAACCCTCTTAGCTAGGGGCTTAGGGGTTAAGGACCATCCATATGAATTACCTACACGAGTCAGGAAGTCAAGTTGGGTGAGAGTGTGGTTTTTAGGACTTGGAATGTGTGTGAGAGTGTAGTGTATGTGCAAGCCAACCTTCACCAGACCAGGCCATCCAGGGTATTCCTAAGGCCAAGAAGTCCTATAGGGAACTCATCCTTTAAACCTCCACATTTGATATCAACCCTCCAAGTGGCTTAGGGATCTACATTCAAGCTTGTGGGGTTTGCAGGGAGTCAAGAGGTGTTTGAACTTCTAAAGGGTGGGTTCCACTTATAGTCCTCTAAGATTAGTCAAAGGAAAAGCCTAAGGCTAAATCCTAAGTACTAAAGAGTGAAGCAAAAGACCTCATCAAAAATGAGGTCAACACCATGTACTGATGATAGTTCTCCTCATAATCATCATGTTTCTGAATATACCTCTCAATATTCTCTACCTTTCCATCAATATCTCTAACATGCTCTCTAGTAAGACTCTCCTTCTTCAAAATCTTTAGTAATAATCCAGTTTATGAATCTCTAGAGGATGATGCATGTGCAGTAGAAGCACAAGAAGTATAAGAAGTAGAAATAGAAGCACTGGAAGCTCTAGCAGAATCTCCTTTCCAGCTAGATACTGAATGTACAGTGTAAGAATTAATATTTACACTGGTAATAAGTCTAAGTGGCTGAAGAATCTCTTCCCATGTTTCAGAGTTAACACCAAACTGCTCACAAATTGAGTGAATCAGTGAAGGAAATCCCATACCTGCAGTAGTAGCAACTATGGCACAGTTCATAGTATAATCATAAATAATAGCCCCAATATCTATAGGCTTTCCCTGCTAAATACAATGCTTCATAATAGCTCTCTTCGTTGTAACTTCACTAACATGAATTGAAGGCAAAAGCTTAGATAAGATGAAGTAATCCCAAGCCTTTGAAGTAGCATTCAACTTAGAGGCTTAAAAATTCACTCTTCTTTCATTTGTAATCTTCCATAAACCTCTGCCATCAGTAAGAAAAGACATAATATCATCTAACTCTCCCTCAGAAAAATGATAATTTGAATAAAAACAAAACATCTCAGGAGGTAATCAGTAAACAATATTAATTACCACAGGTGAAAATTTACTTGTTGCCCTTTAATGATGACCAAATTTTCATTAACTACTGGCAAGTTAGCATAGAATTCTCTCATCGCAGAAACAACTGCAACAGGGGAGAAGTAACAATATCTTTCTCAATTCCTTCTATCAATCATCTCCTCAATATCTCCTCCTCGCTTGCTAAAAACTCATTCTGAATCAATTTCCATAATGTGAGTGCATCGACGTAACGATCCTTTGCTCAAGAACTAACAAATTTGTCGGAATCAAATTTTTCTTTTTCTTTCGAGCTATTTAACTTTGAATCCATCTCTAAAAATTCATAAAAAATTCACCATAAATTCCAAATTTAAACAAAACTTGTTAACTGAACTTCCAAAGGTAAACTCCACTAAATCCAAGCAATTTCGTATGCTTTTCCTCAAATTTTCACCATGAAAAGTGATTTTTGGATTTTTCAATAATGTACTCAAAATACATGGTGAAAATAAAAAATTTTTACTTAGGAGTAGTGAACATACCTTAAAGAACTTAAATCCAACAAATTTCATCAAAATCAGCTCTAAAATGATCCAATTTGATGATGCCCTAGGCTTCTATTTCGCGAAATCGAGAGGTTAAAGGTCATGGGGATGTTAAAAATGTCAAATTTCAAGGTTTTAACTACAGAACAGTGATTTTTGCGAATTAGCGCCTATGCGCTAGGCACACAGCGCTTAACCGCGAAATCTGGCTCTTATGCACTGCCGGTTTTGCGCTTAACCGCCAGTGCCCAGATTTTGGAAATTTAGTTAATTCCATCAAAACACTGAGTTAATCACCTTTAATCACTTCAAATAATTATTTCTCCCCATAAACTTTTCTAATACTCCAAAAGCACACTTAAATCTCCAATGATTCCACACGAATCTCACACAAACAAAAACTTATATTACTTAAATATTAAAACACACTTATTACAAACTATAAATTTCTATCCAAACACTTTTGATGAAATTCCTCAATACATAAGTTCAAACACATGTAATTAAACACAAATTTACATCATTGAGACATAACAAACACATGCAAAGTGCAACAAACACAAACATTATGAAAAACCACACACTTAAAACACTAAACACACAAATAAGCACACTTAATTTAATTCCAATCTCCATTAGGTGGATTATATCTAGAACCACCATTAGTTCCATTTGAACCATCTGGAATGTAAATCAGATAAAACGGTCGAAGATTGAAAACTCTAACATCTTCTTCTTCTATCCATTTGTTCTTCAGAAACGTCGCTTTATACGCTTCTTCCACATTACTTGTATGGCTGAATTGCATTTTGAGTTGCCATCCAATATGTGCTAAATGTGCATTAATTTTGTTTACCTTTGCATCAATAAACTCCACATCGTCCTCGATCTTTATAATCCTTTCTGTTATTCCTTGGATACTCAAAGCTAAAAATCTATTATATATCTCTTGCACACTATCACAAATAAACTTGTTCTTGTTGGCATCTTCTTTCCTCTTAACTTCTCCCTCCCAAAAAGACATTTTTGTACTCAATATACTCTTTTTATGACTCAAAAATGAAAATAAAAACTGGGGCAAGTATCTCATAAACTCAGGGCCTTTTTATAGATTTAGGAAACCTTAAAACCGACCCTAGATGTTTTAAAACTCCTTAATAACTCCAAAAACTACTCACGCACAATTTAGGCATCTAGAACCTCATTTTTCACATTTTAAATAACTGTGGTGCCATACCTGCCAGTGTACATTTTTGCACAGTTCTGCCAAATGTCAAAATCTTCATTTTGACTCCTCTAAGTCATCAAATAAAGTCAAATAAACACTACCATAACATAATAAACTCTAAATTGCTACCACATTTCTCAAATCAAACCAAATAAAAGCACACAAAGAAAACATCAAGCAAAGCACACCGATAAATATGGGTTGTCTCCCACAAAGCACTTGGTTTAACGTCATCAGCCTGACCTACCGAGAGCTTACTCTGAGTGACCCAACATCAGATTCTCATTAGGTTTAGATTGATTGACTCAAAAGTAAGGTTTAAGTCTATGACCGTTCACTTTAAATATTTTTCCAGTCTTAGGATCTTTAATATTCACAACACTATATGAATAAAGTTTCATCACAATAAATGGACTCATCCACCTGAACTTAAGTTTTCCAGCAAAAATTCTAAATTTAGCATTTTATAATAAAATATTTTACTCTGGCTCAAGATTTCTAGTAAGAATCATCAGATTATGCCACAACATCCTCTTTTCTTTATAAATCTTAGCATTTTCATAAGATTCATTTCTTATCTCTTCATGCTCATTTAATTGCAACAATCTCTTTTCTCCAACATCTTTCAAATTAAAATTGAACTCTTTAATAACACAATATGCTTTATGCTCAATTTCAATTGGTAAATGATAAGCTTTTTTAAAAATTAGCCTATATGGGGACATTCCTATCAGAGTTCCGTAGGCAGTCCAATAGGTCCACAAAGCATAATTAAATTTGATTAACCAATCCTTTCTATTTATATTAAATGTATATTCCAATATTCTTTTAGTTTCACAATTGGATAATTCAACCAAACAACTTGTCTGGGGATGATTAGCAGAAGCAATGCGATCGTTAATATGAATATTAGTTACTAACTTCTCCTTAATCGCATTTCAAAAATGACTTCCCCCATCAATTATGATTACATTTGGTATTCCTAATGTACAAAATATATTCTTTTTTAAAAACTTTGGAACACCTTGAGCATCACATCGAGATAAAGTAACAGCTTCTATCCATTTAGATACATAGTCTACTACTATCACAATGTATGTATTTCAGAATGATGGTATAAATGGTCTCAAAAATTTAATCCCCAAACATCAAATATTTCAACTTTCAACATATAATTGAGGGTCATCTCATTTCTTCTAAAAATATTGCCTACACATTCACATAAATCACAATTTTTAATATAAACATTAACATCCTTAAAAATTGTAGGCAAATAAAATCTAGATTGTAAGATTTTATATGCAGTTTTTTCAACTCCAAAATGTCCCCCATAATCAGAATTATGACATTTTTAAATAATTTCATAAGTTTCTTTGAAAGGCACACATCTTTGAATAATAAAATCCTTTCCTTATTTAAATAAAAACGGTTCATCCCAGAAATAAGTCTTGGCTTTAAATAGAAATTTCTTCTTCTCCTGGTATGTAAAATCATAAGGTAAAATATCACTGATAGTAAAGTTTACAATGTCGGTATACCACGAAACAAACCACTCATTAACAACAAACAATTTTTCATCAGTAAAATGTTCATTACTTTCTTCAGCATCACAGGGTGATTTTTCAATTTCAAGCCCGGACAGATGATCAGCTATTTGATTATCAACACCCTTCTTATCTACTATCACAAATTCAAATTCTTGCAAAATAAGAATCCATCCAATCAATCTTGATTTTCCATCGTTCTTCTTTATTAAATACTTAATGGCAGAATGATCAATATGCACCACACAATTTGTTCCAATCAATTATGATATGAATTTATCAAACATAAATACTATAGCTAATAACTCTTTCTCAGTTGTGGTATAATTAATTTGAGCTTCACTAAGAGTTTTACTAGCATAGTAAATCACTTTAAAAATCTTATCATATTTCTGACCTAAAACAGCTCCAATAACATAATCACTAGCATCACACATTAATTCAAAAGGTTTTTCCAAGTTAGGTGAAACTATAACAAGTGTAGAGATTAATTTTTCTTTTAAAGTTTTAAAAGCTTACGCAATCTTCATCAAAATTAAAAATAACATCTTTTTCCTGTAAACGACATAAAGGCTTCAAAATTTGTGAATAATTTATAATATAACACCTGTAAAATCTAGCATGTCCCAGAGAACTTATAATTCTCCTTACATTAGTTGGGTAAGGTAAATTAGAGATCACTTGAATTTTTGCAGGATCTAATTCCATACCATTTTTTGATATACGATGTCCCAAAACAATTCCTCCTGCTACCATAAAATGGCATTTCTCCTAGTTAAGGACCAAATTAGTTTCTTCATAGCATTTCATAACTTTAGATAGATGTTTTAAACATGATTCAAATGAAATTCTAAACACTGAAAAAGTCATCCATAAAAACTTCAATTACTTTTTCTATTAAATCATAGAATATTGACATCATACATCTCTAAAAAGATGCAGGGGCATTACATAAACTAAAGACATTCTTCTAAAAGAAAATGTACAATAAGGAATGGTAAACGTTGTTTTCTCTTGATCCTCAGAAGTAATTTGAATTTAGTGGTAACCAGTATATGCATCCAGAAAATAAAAGTATTTATGCCTAGCCAGTCTATCCAACATTTAATCTCGAAAAGGAAGTGGAAAATGGTCTTTCCTGGTGGCAAGATTTAATTTTTTATAATCAATGCATATTCGCCACCCTGTAACATGTCTTAATGGTATTTTTAAATTATTTTCATTCACAGTCACAATAACTCCTCCTTTCTTAGGTACACAGTCGAGGACTAACTCATGCACTATCTGAAATAGGGTAGATAATTCAAGCATCCAACAACTTTAAGATTTCATTCTTAACAACTTCTTTTATGATAGGATTTAATCTCCTATGACGATTAGCCCGAGGTTTGCAATTATCCTCCATAAGTATTCTACGCATACAAATAGAAGGACTGATTCCTTTATTATCAACCATTTTCCATCCAAATGCTTTCTTATATTTCTTCAAAATTTCAAGCGAGCTCTCTTCTTCTCTTTCAGTTAATTGAGAGGAAATTATAACTAATGAAGTTGAGGAATGACCTAAAAAGGCACACTTTAAATGATTAGGAAGCATCTTTAAATCAAGTTCAGGAGGCTTTTCAATTGATGGACTAAAAGATTCATCTTTTTCAGTCATGTCCAATATTTCAAAATTTTCATGAACATAATTTAACTCTTCCTAATGAAAATCTTCATAATCATGTAAATCCTCTTCTTGCTTGTGTTCTAATTCTTTACTTTCAAATTTCTCTTCATAAGTTGACTTGAAATGTCATTTACTCAAATATTTGATAACATTCATCCTATAAAATTCATCATCTTTACCTCTTGCAGAATATTTCATTGACTTTGAAATATTGAATGTAACAGTTTGATCATTAACTCGTATCATCAATTCCCCTTTCTGCACAACTATCATCACTCTGCCTGTGGCTAGAAATGGCCACGCTAAAATTATGGGCATCTTTTTATCTTCCTCCATATCCAACATAATGAAATCAACAGGAAAGATAAATTGATCTATTTTCACCAAAACATTTTTTATAAGTCCTTTAGGATATGTGATCGAATGATCAACTAATTGCTGAGTTATAGTAGTAGGGGTTATTTCTCCTAATTTCAGTTTTTTGAATATTGATAATGGCATAAGGTTAATGCTTGCACCCAAATCACATAAAGCTTTTCCAAAAAAATCTGTCTCCGATTGTACTTGGAATTGTGAAACTTCCAGGATCTTTAAGTTTTTCAGAAAGATTTTTTTGAATTATAGTGCTACACTCTTCACTAAGTGCATTAGTCACATTATCATCAAACTTTCTCTTTTTGTTGAGAATATCCTTCATAAATTTCACATAGCTTAGTATTTGTTCTATGGCTTCAGCAAATGGAATATTGATTGTAAGCTTCTTAAATATTTCTAAGTATTTTGAAAATTGCTTATCCAATATTTATTCTCGAAGTCTTTGAGGAAATAAAGTTTTTGGCTTTTCTAAATCAACCATAGGTGGAGAAATTGGTCTTTTCAAACCTTTCAGAGCGTCCTCTTTTGGTTTTTCAATCTATTCTTTCTCAGCTTCAGTCTTTTTTTGAACTCTGCCTTCCAACTCTCTTCCACTTGTCAACTAAATAGTTTGTACTTGCTCTTTAGTCTTGTCTCTTGCATTTACTTTAGTATTACTAGGAAGTGTTCCTTGGGATCTATTACTTAATGAATTGACAATCTGTCCCAATATAGTCTCAATATTTCTGATTGTAGCTCCTTGACTTAGTAATTGATTTCTCATTTGTAATACCACTTCTTCAAAAGAAAACTTATTTTCCTTAAATTATGAAGTATTGTTAAAACATAGAGGATAGGTTAGTCTATAATTATTATTCCCTTGGTTGTTCCAACTTTCCAAGGGGTTTACTTAGTTGTTCCCCCATTCTTGATTACTACCACCCTGATTATTGGTATTCCAGTTAAAGTTTGGATGGTTTTTCCAACCTAGGTTATAACAATTAGAATATGGGTTATTAGACTTACTTATGACATTCAATGTTTCTAATGAAGTTTTAGAATCAATCATTTAGCCTAATGAATTTTATTTAATCATGGAAGTTAGCTGAGACAAATTCATCCCAAATTGGTTTATCTTCCTTGAAATTGCAGCAACATAATTTGTTAGCATCGCAACAGCATCATTTTCATGAATGTTGGCTTCCTTTTTAAGATTTAACCTTTCATAAGGCCATTGAAAATTATCAGTAGTCATTTCTTCAATTAAAGCATAAGCATCAGCAAACTATTTAGACATCAATGAACCACCACCAACGACATCGATAATAGATCTAAGAGATCCAACTAATCCATTGTAAAAGGTCTAAATTATTAACTAATCTAGTATCAAATGATGTGGACACTTTCTTAGGAGATCTTTAAAACATTACCATGCTTCATATGTAGATTCCTCTTCAAACTGACAAAAAGATGTAATATCATTTCTAAGCTTTGTAGTGTTCGATGGTGCAAAATATTTAGTAAGGAATTTTTATGCTAAATCACTCCAACTTCTGATAGATCCTGGTGCTAACAAATTTAAATAAATCTTAGATTTATCACTTAGTGAGTAAGGAAAAAGTCTAAGTCTAATATCATCATCCGAAACACCATCATATTTTAAAGTAGCGTACAATTATAGAAAATTAGCAAGATGTAAATTAGGATCTTCAGTTAGTGCTCCCCCAAACTGATTATTAGATGTCATCTGGATGATAGTAGGTTTATGTTTAAATGAATTAGCAACTACAATAAGGTGTTGAATACTACCATGAAGTTCATCCACTATAGGGTTAACATAATCTTTTGAAGGTCTAAATTCTTGATGGATTTCAACATTTTGATGATCATGATTTACCATTTCATGAATAGTTTTATCTTTTCCTCTATTTTTAATTTTCTTTATTTTTCTGATAGTTCTCTCTTATTCAGAATCGTAAGGTACAAGTCCCTCAGAATATAAACTACGCATACACAATAAACAAAATAATAATAATAAAACACACTAACAAAAACAATGAAAAGTAAAAACTTAATCTTTCTTAAATTTTCTTTAAATGATATTTTAATTAATTTCCCCGACAACGATACCAAAAACTTGATCAACAAATAATTATGCTTACAATTTAGATATGATATTATACTTTAATTATTTATAATATGGGATACTTTGCAAGTATACGTATCATTTATCAAGTAATACAGGTCTTTTTTATTAAGCCCTGAGAAATCGAACCCATAGGAAAATGTCTAAAATTTTAAAGAAATAGAAAAATGAACATTTTACTTTTTAAAATAATTTTGTAAAGTATGTTTTAACTTTTAAAGCTTTTTCAAATTTGTTTTTGGTATTTTCTGAATAAAAAGTAAAGTAAACAACTAAAAGTAACACAACTATAAAATAGTATGAATATAAATGAGACTAAAATATCTTTTTCCTCTTACAATGAATCGATAATAATTATGGAATTTCATTATGGAAGTTTCTAAGTGTGTTGTGCCAAATAGAAGAAATTATATTATTTACCCTTGCTTGCTTCTATAAAGAACATTGGTTAATTTAAAGTTTTGAAATCATGTAGATGGGTTAGGCATGAAAGATACTAGCTCTTACTCTAGAGTTCCCTCCATTCCGTCCAATGGGGACTAACATCACATAACAAAATTTAAAACATCATACCAAATTAGGGGGCTTTAGTCTGTCACTCTAAAATCTGCTGATTTTACTCCCTATTAAAAGCATATCTTCCTATTTATTTGCACCCAACCATATGGACTACAATTCTCACCCATACAATTGCATGTGATTCTTTCCAATTATTGATTGAGACAATACCACATTGGTTCTTACATGTTCTCACAACAAATTTTAACATCTTAATTAGCTAAATCAAGAGGTAAATGAAGTACATGGTAGTGAATCAACACAAATTATTCCAACGTTGAAATCCTATACTTCACACAACTTCCTTCCATAATTTAATTACTTCATAATTTAAAAGAAAAAAGGTAAAGAAAACTACTCAGAACTCATGGAGAAAAAACAATCACAACTTGATTTGAAAGTAGAAATCATAGTGAAAACATAACAATTCTTCTTGAAAACAAAATGTAAATCAAGATATATACTTATCTAAAATTCCTCTCCATAAGACTCTTGAAGTTCCTTTAAAACTTTGCTTTCTCTTTTATTCTACTCTTAATAAAAACTTGATACAATTGATAATAAAAGTGGTGAAGTGGAAAGGAGTGCTCTCAATACTCGCTAACATAAACTTTACTCTTAACACTAATCACACCCTTTGACAACAACCATTTTTCTTATCTTCAAGTCTTCTTTTTAAAATTTTCTAAATGGTGCCTTGGTGTCTCTTCAAATCATGTCCAGATTCAATTTATCCACCAATGAATGCATCTTTTCATTCAAATTTACCACTCAAAAAAGGTCAAGAAAGTTACCATCAAAAGTTACTTTAAACATCCCTTGAAAATGGCGTCAAATTTGATTTTTTTCGTATTTTTTAACTGCCGCACCTGTGCGCCAAGGGTACTACACTTAGCCTCCACATGTTACATTTTTCAATCATTAAATTTTGCTCTAAATTTGATCCTCTTTTGATCCTTTCATTATAGTCAGTCATTTTAATCATAATTACAAGAAAAACACAAATATCCGTTCCTTTAAATTACAATATCATCAAAAATAATTAAAAATACAATGTATTTTAGGTATATCATCTACCCTTTATAATTGATGCACCTCCTCTAGATTGGGCTGAGGACTCCCACACTTGCTTCTAGAACAACTGCTTAATGTCCCTTTTTGGTAACAAATTATTACTGAATCATTCTTCGGAGGCTCGTATCTTTTAGTGGAAGTGACAACTTTCATTTCATATGTAATGTGTATGACCTCTCATTGATTGACCTCCAGCGACACTATTTATCATGACTGTGACTGTCTTTGTACTGTAGCCATGCAGTCGTAGTGGCAGCCATCTCTTCCATTCTTTTCTCCCTCTGACTGACTTGTTAATCCCTTAACTAAATGGCTCTGTGGAACTCGTGTACGACATTCTTCTATGTAGAAAGTGGAGCATAGCACGAAGAAGCTGTGACTTTGGTCTAAATGATGTTAATTTTCATGAACTGCTCATCCATGTAGTCTGACAGGTGGTAATCCTCACGTCCAATCCTCATTCTTTTGCTAACTCTAAAATCTAAAATCAAAGTCTCCTTACTTTATCATCGACTACATTCTCTTTAATCAAGATAGGATCAATAGGCTTTTTCTGAACATCATCCCTTTCATCAACATATTCAGAAGAAATGGTAGTAACGATAACTAAAGCATCGAAATTATGATCCATCTCGATTAGGATAATGAATTACTTCTAATGGTTTTCTAGAAGTAATGGTAAAGTGTCATTAGGTACCCACACTTTCATCTTTGATGTTGATTCCTTGAGATGGAGTGCCTCGGTGGTGACATCAGCGTGCCTGGAATAAGTGTGCTCCCTAACGTGTAGACCATTTACATTGGGTCTCTTCCTTTATCCTTCTTCGAGAAATCCTCACAAACAACAGTAGATGGTACTCTTAGACCCAGACAAGACTTCATTAATTTACGTCCTCCAAGTCTCGGGGCAATAATAGTACCTTTTATATTGGTGGCAACGGTATTGAAACGACATCCAAAATAGAGTCTAGTAGGAACATCTGCTTGTGATACTTCACTTGATCTCTGTATCTGATGGGCAGGTCTATCTTCCTTAAAACCTCATTCTTCATTCTTAGAGAAACTATGTAGCTCATCTACCTAAGCACTTTAGCAACAGAACATCCTTCCTTGTCGACCACCTACTTAAAAACAATACAGACTTGAATGATGATAGTGGGCTTCTCCCTCTCATCACCCTGACCACGAAGTACTGATAAGTAGCTGCAATCTTGTAGCTCTCTTCTTCGGTGGTATCGAACAATGGCTGAAAAATACTCTTGTGGAGGAGAGGAGAGGTATCAGGCACACCTAATTTCTCTAGCTAAGGAATCTCTTTAACATTAGCTAACTTGGTAGCCTGAGCTCAGAATACCCTCATAAGTGTATGGTTACAGTTTCTATTCTGAGACTTATTTAATGGCACAACCTTCAAAGTATAACTATTCTCAAACATGGACAACAGGGCAATAAATGCATCAACTGAATCCACTTCAAAGTAAAATCTCCTACACTTTGGTACACAGAACGGTAGGAGTGGTAACAGTAAATCCAGTGGCAGTGAGCATGACATCTTTCCTTGGCACAAGAACGGTAAATCTGGCTGGCGCTGGAACATCAGGCTTAGCTGTAGTTGAGGTAGTGACTATGACCTTCTTGAAGGAAGGGAAGTCATGAGAACAGTTCAAATTAAAATTATTGGATGGCACTTGAACATATGGGGCATCAATTTTCTCGATTATGAACAGGGCTTTGCTATGCACCACCTCAAACTCACTGAACTTGGAACCAAATTTGATCATGGGCACCATGAGACGAGCTTCTCAGTTGGTAGGCAAATAATAAGAGAAGGTCAAAGTTGGGGATGAAATTATAGTTTTTGATAATAAATTTCCAAGGGTTAGCGATGTCCTATACCTAGAAATTATTATGTAAATACTATAAATTAACGAAGGTCATTTTGCGAACTAGGTACAACTTTCTTATTCCGTTTATTTTTTTTGTCTTACTTTCAAATTTAAGGTTTGTTTTCCAAGTTTGTTACTTTTCGATCATTTAATGAGTTTTAAATGAATTCAAGATTTAGGCGAGAGTTAAGAAAGCATAGATTCGGCTCAACTTGCGAATAAAAGTAAAAACTCAAAAGACATGAAGTAATACTGAAGCTCAAGACCCAATGAGGGACACACTTCATAGTCATAGGGCACATCACTTTGGTGAAATCGTTCACCAACACACCTATCGGGGGTCCGACCCCACATAAAAAGAAAAGCCCAAAAGATTCTTAATCTCCTCTAATTAATGGTGGTTAAACAAACAGTCCTGAAATTAAAAAGAGTCGACCGTACTTCTCCAAGAAAGAAAAGGGAAAAGCATGTCAATGAACGAAAGTTAATGTGGACAATGAGGGACATGGACACATTACTGATTATGAAGACAAAATCTCTTGATTGTAATGAAGAGAAAAACTAGTCCCCACTGGAGTCATTAGAATTTTTCGGTCATAGAATTTGGGAGGGTTTGATTTAATAAATAGATAAATAATTTTGAAAAGTAATATTTTAATTTTGAAAATATGAGACTGAACTGATCTAATATATTTAACACTTTAGATAAACTACAACAAAATTTGAGATGATTTGATTTATTGCGATAGGAAAGGATCCTAAAGCAATGCGGTATCGGATGCTGTGATCCTTAACCTCTAAATTTCATTTTCTGAGATTGAATCATTGCAATAGGGAAGGATCCTAAAGCAATGCGATATTAGATTCTGTGATCCTCAACCTCTAAAATTTGATTTCAAAAGTGAAACATTATGATAGGAAAGGATCTAAAAACGATGTGGTATCACATGATGTGATCCTCAACCTCTAGAATTTGATTTGGATTTAAACTATTGTGATAGGAAATGATCCTAAAGTAATGCAGTATCAGATGCTGTGATCCTCAACCTCTAAAATTTAATTTTGATATTGAACCATTGCGATAAGAAAGGATCCTAAAGTAATGCGGTATCGGATGTTGTAATCCTTAACCTCTAAAATTTAATTTTGGAGTTTAATCATTGCGATAGGAAAGGATCCTAAAGCAATATGGTATCAGATGTTGTGATGCTCAAACTCTAAAATTTTATTTTGGAATTGAACCATCATGATAGAAAAGAACCTTAAGGCGATGAGGTATCGGATGTTGTGATCATCAACCTCTAAAATTTCATTTTGGAATTGAACCATTGCGATAGGAAATGATCCTAAAGTAATGCAGTATCGGATGTTGTGATCCTTAACCTATAAAATATAACAGGAGCAATTACAAAGCAATGTGGTATCGGATTTTAGGATCCTCCACCTCTAAAATTTAATAGGAGCCATTATAAAGCAATGCGGTATCAGATGCTGGAATCCTCCACCTCTAAAATTTAACACTCGAAAGGTTTTTGTTGATGGTAACAGATTGAAAGGGAATATGAGAGTGTTTCATATCCCACTCAAAGAGTTGAGTGAAAATGTTCTTGTTTAGGAAAGGATGTGATTCCACACCAACAGAACCAATCGAAACTCGCGGCTCCATGTCAATAGAATCAGTTAATCCTTTCTCAAACGAGGGAGTGAACTGAAGGGGTATCAATCACAGCTTCAAACATGAGAATTTAGATTTCTAATTTATCTTATGGTTTTCTTTATTTTGATGATTTGATTTTCTTTTGATTTATTTTTTTTATTTGAATTTTATTTCATTTTGGTTTGAATTTCATTTTGATTTGTATACATATTTTTATTTTGTTTAATTTTGAGGGATTCATTCTCTTATGTTATTTGTTTATTTTTTTATTTCATTCATTGAGGAATTTATTGTTGTTCATTCGTTGCATAAATTTATTCTATTCTTTTATGTTTTATGACTTTGCTTTTGTTGCATTTTTTATTATTAATTTTTTTTGGTTTTTGACCCAACTACAAGTGAATGTGGCATCTGTACTTCTTAAAATGAGGTTGTCTTCAAAACATCATGATGTGCATGGCTCCTGAGGTATCATCCACTAACGGAAGGCACATGTAGAAAATAACCCACTCTTCAAGGTACTATAAAAATATATATATTTTTTCAAGTACCTACAAAAATGTGTTATTTCTACGAACACCACAGCTAAATATGTTGTAGCTTTGTAGCTCTGTCGCAGTGATCATCATTTGCTTTGTCACTAATTTGTAAGGATTGTCCAATTTATTTTCAATAAGTCGCTCTGATACTCATCAAATTGATGTTGGAGTTGAAACTTTTGGGTACTGAAGGATGTGAATTTGGGTTCAGATTTCCATTAATTTCCAATAACATCATCATTTCTTTAATTCTTTCTTTCTAGACCTTAGTAGATTCAACATTCATATCCATGTGATTAAAATATTTTTTATTGCAAAAGATGTTTCTGAGCTAACTAATGACGAACCAAAAGAGCCAAGATAGCTGAGCTTTTTCTTGAATATAATATCAGAAGAATTTTCTTAAGCAAACTTTCAAGTTTTATTAATCAAGGGGGAATTCAGACACCAATTTTTTATTTGTGCTCACCTCAAGCTTCTTCTCGAACAACCTTTTTTTTCTTTTTTATTGAGAATTACTATATCTGGTAGAGCATAATTTAAGGATCTTGAATGTCTAAAGTGAGACACCAATTTTTTATTTTATGCTCACCTCAAGCTTCTTCTTAATGAGATTTTTCCTCTTTTCTCTCTCTCTCTCTCTCTCTTCTTCTTCTTCTTCTTTTCTTTCCTCTTTTATTTTTTGTTGAGAATGAATATATCTGATGGAACACATGTTAAAGATTTTGAATGTCAGAACTCCCCTAATTAACAATTCTCAAGTGTCTCTTAGCGTTGATTCTGAGATATTAAAATTCGTTCGAAAGTCAGGACCGAGTCACATGGTAGGAAATTAAAAAACTCATGATATCTCGATTCAATTACTCATATTTCAAGCACACTGCTTCATTTCAAATTTTACTTAGGACCCTGTTCAAATTCTTTAAAGTAAACGACCTAGTTATTTGGGCATTAATTTCATTTTCCTTGAAACAATAGTTCTATTAGAACACCCAATTTATCTTTTGGGCAAACGAGCTTTTCAAATATTAAATAATTTTGGACAACAATAAACTCTTTTTCATTCATTCATTACTGTGGGAGGGATGGGGACAGACAAACATTTATACAATCAGCATCTCCTTAGATAATAAATGTAGTACAATAATAATCGAGAAACACTCCATCATTTGTTAATTACATCAGAGTCAATCAGAACACTGGAATCGACCGAAATCATATTGATAAAATCTTTTTAAGGCTCTTTTTAAATATTCTTCAGGGATCACTATGCTCCCATTCTTGAAGTTCTCCTCGAACCAATCTTTAAAACTATAACACTCCTCTATATTATGTCCAATGAACTTGTGGTACGAGCAATATCTCGGATGTCCTTTCTTGTTGATGTCTTCTGGTCTGTTTGGTATGGGCAACCTGAACTAAAGATTCTTGATCAGATTGCGGAACATCCTTTTGGCTGCTTCGTCTTTAAAAGGGTATATCTTGTTTAATTGACCGGTCATGATTGAAGCTTGATGTTCATCTGTCTGGTATGGTTTTTACTGAAACAATCACTGGCCATTCTGCCGAGGATGTCGGTAGCTCTGTCAAGTTAGTTCGGCTTGTACTTGTAAGGGTGTCTTGTTCATGTTAACCACTGCCAACTGTTCCAGATTTCCTTTCATATGTCCTTGCTGACTCCATCTCCTCGGCTTTTCCAAGAAAACCATGTTGTTTAGTTTCTTTTTGAAGATTCCCGGCTTTCCTAAGTAGCTTCTCAAAAGTTTTAATTCTATGTCCTTTGAGTAAAGAAGCCTATTAGACCGTGGATGCTCCTTAGAAGAATCTCAATTATGTGTTCCTCCTGGAGTTGTCGTTCAAAGCCCATACTAAGATTTTTCTAATGTAGGATATACTCTAACAAAGTCTCATCTGGCTTCTGCTTCTCTTCCACAAGACTACCTATAGTGACGTGATGTTGAACTCCAGCAAAGCGCTTAACAACAAGATTTTCCATTTTAGTCAAAGTCTTTACTGAACCGTTAGGTAATTCTGTGTACCAGTCGAAAGAGATTCCTAAAAGACTGCTCACAACGTGTCAGAATAGTAGTGCATCACTACCCCCTGCGTTACAACAACTTCCTCGAAAGTGTGCAACTTGCTGTCAGGCGTTTCAAGTCCCGTCGAAGGTTCTGAAAAAAGATGATATGAAACCCTTGGGGTATTAGATGGCATCCAACTCCTCTGGGTAAGGTCTACCCTTTGGAACTGATGTCTCTATTTTTGATCGAGCCAATGCTTCTCTCACTATTGTCCCACCATTTGTTTACTGTCACCACCTAGTATCAGACCTAAAATGGAATCCCTTTTCATCTGTTCATTGGAGGTGAACTCTTTTACTTCATCTATAATGTGAATAATTTTTGGTCGATTTGCCTTTGGAGCTGCTATTAACAGTAACTGCGAATGCACTTGAATTGTAGTCATGGTGATCAGTATCTCTTCCAGTTGTTCCTTCATTTGAATTTTACGCTCATCTCGGTGTTGAATGGCCTTTTGAAACTCATCCACGACATTATCTTCAGTGGTTATGGGAGTATCGCACGAGGATGGTGTAGCCCCCATTTCAATGATATTGATTTTCGTGAAATTACTTTCCACGAATTCTGCTAAGATGTAACCTTCATCCTCAGTATCTTCTTTCTGATCTTTAGATAGTTGTGTAGTTTAAGTTTGAAGCTTTTCCAAGATAGACTCAATCGACTTTTATTTGAGAACTTTAAGACTAGCTGGGGATTCTTGAGAAACCTCACTTATTTATCCAAACTCTGGTGTTTATATGTTGAAGTCAATTAAATCCTCCAAAATCATATTTACAGAATCCTTTTTCTGGTTTTCTTAGAAAATCCTTCGAGATTACTACCTGTCCACTTTTGAAATTATTCTCAATCCAATCCCTGAAGCTAAAGCAACTTTCTATGGTGTGACCGAGCATCCGGTGGTATGAACAATAATTGGGGTGATCCTTCTTGCCAACCTCCTCTAGCTTCTTCGACTCTGGTAGTCTGAATTCTGTCATCTTTATCAGACTTTGGAACATCTCTGCCATAGCATCATCTCTGAAGGAGTAATTCTTGTTTAACAGTTCTTCTATTATTGGACTGTATCTCCCATCTGCACTGTACGACCTCTGCTAGAACGACTGCTGACCAGGTTGACTGTGCTATGGACCATACTGCTGTGGAAGCTGTTGTGGCTACTTGATTTTTAGAATTCCATGATTGTACTTCCTTTCTTGTGCCTTTGTCATTTGTACAGAATTTGATTCAGACCTGATCTCAAATTCAAAAAATGGCAGAACACAAGCATCGACCGACTCTTCTTTACATAGAATCTCTTTTCTTTTACTTGGCAGGATAATTGGTGCAGTGACGGTGGATCCGACGATAAGAGGATAAGCAGTCCTATGAGTAGTCAGAATGTTCATAATGAAATAAGAGTCCTTCTTAATCCATTCCTTCTTTGGCATGGGGAGCTCCACAATAGACTTCAGCTTAAACTCGATTTAATAGTAACCTGCAATTTAAGGATAATAAGTTACTTACTGAAGAAATGATTCTAAATATGGGAAATCAATTACAAGCTCAAGGTGTTGCGATGAAAAATATTGAATATCAATTGGGGCATATTTTCACTGCACTTAATAATAGACCTTCTGGAAAGCTTCAAGTAATGTTGAGATCAATTGAAAAGATCAAAACAAGGAACAACTTAAGGCTATTCAATTAAGGAGTTGATAAGAATTGGAAACAAGAGTGCAAAAAGAAGTTGAAATAGAAAAGGAGAAGGTGAATATTGAAAAAGGTTCAAACAAGATTTATCTAGATTTGGATTATCCTCTTGAAATAATGAAGATTACTGTTGAAAAATCACCGCCACCATTTCCTCTATGATTGAAGCAACAAAACAGGGATAACAGATTTGGAAAAAGTTTGGAGATCCTTAAGAAATTAACGATACATATTCCTTTTGTTGAAACATTAGAACAGATGTCTAATTATGCTAAGTTTATGAAGGATATTTTGAAAAAGAAAAGAAAGTTTACACATCATTAAACGGTTGCACTCAGTGGAGAGTGTAGTACAATTATTCAGAAGAAGCTTCCTGAAAAACATAAAGATCCTGGTAGTTTCACTATCTCGTGTGCTATATAAGAAAAATTATTCGGAAGAGCCTTATGTGATCTGGGAGCTAGTATTAATCTTATGCCTTTATCAACTTTCAAAAGGTTGGGAATTGGAAAAATTTCTCCTACATCTGTGACACTTCAGTTAGCCGAACATTCCAATACTTACCCTCAAGGCGTGGTGGAAGATGTGTTAGTGAAAGTGGATAAATTTATCTTTCCTGTGGATTTTATTGTACTTGATATGAAGGAAGATAAAAAATTCCAATCATTTTAGAAAGACCATTCCTTGCTATTGGAAGAGCAGTGATTGATGTTCAAAAAAAAGAATTAACTATGAGAGTTAATGATCAAGAGGTGACCTTTAACAATTTAAAATTTATGAAGTATCCCTCAATGGGAAAAGATAATAATGTTTTAAGATGGAGGTCTGTGAATATTTGAGAAACGATCATTTTGAAATTATGTTTAAAAAAGAAGTGGAGTATGAAAATATGTTTGAAGAAGAAATTGAAATTGAAGAAAATTCAGATAATAAGAAGAATGAAGATTTGAAATATGTTTAGGAGAGATTTGAAGTATTAGACACTATGGAAGGTGGAAATAAAAACTTAATTCCAACTATAATAAAACCTCCTGAATTAGAGATTAAAATTCTCCCTACTCATTTGAAATATATGTTTTTAGGAGAATCATCTATCGTGCCAATTAAAGTATCTTCGGAGTTAAAGGATTATCAAGAACAGAAGTTGTTGGAAATTTTAAAAAGATATAAGAAAGCTTACGGATGGACTTTAGCAAAAATTAAAAAAATCAGCGCTTCTATTTGTATGCATAGAATTTTATTAGATGAAGAACATAAACAGAGATTTGATCTACAGAGGAGATTAAATCCAATAATGAAAGAAGTAGTTAAGAAGGAAATTTTAAAATGGCTCGATGTTGGAATTATTTATCCTATTTTGGATAGTTCATGGGTGAGTCCAATACATTGTGTACCGAAAAAGGGAGTAGTAACTATTGAAGTGAATGAATAGTGAAATTATACCTAAAAGATAAATTAATGGATGTGCGAATTTGTATTGACTATAAGAAATTAAATGTCGCCACCCGAAAAGATTACTTTCCTTTTCCTTTTCTCGATCAAATGTTGGATAGACTTGTTGGACACAAGTACTACTGCTTTTTGGATGGATATACTAGTTACCATTAAATACCTATTACTCCTGAGGATCAAGAAAAGACAACATTTACTAGCCCTTACGGAGCCTTTACTTTTCGAAGATTTCCTTTAGGACTGTGTAATGCACCTGCAACATTTCAGAGATGTATGATGCCAATCTTCAGTAGTATGATAGATAATGGAATAGAAGTTTTCATGGATGATTTCTCTATATTCGGGACTTCATTTGAAATCTGCTTAGAAAACTTAGCAAAAGTTTTGGAGCTTTGTGAGAAAACAAATTTTGTTCTGAATTAGGAGAAATGTCAATTTATGGTTGCAGAGGAATTGTGCTTAGGCATAAAACTTCTGAGCATGGTATGGAGGTCGACCCTGCTAAAATTAGAGTGATTGAGAGATTGCCACCACCCACTACTGTGAGAGAGGTGAGAACTTTCTTAGGACACGCTAGATTTTATAGGAGATATATTAATGATATTTCAAAAATTACTAAACCTTTATGCCAACTTTTAGAAAATGATAGAAAGATTGATTTTAATGATGATTGTTAAAATGCTTTCGAATTATTAAAAGAGAAATTAATCACTACACCTATAATTGTTTCACCGGATTGGGAGAAACCATTTAAACTCATGTGTGATGCTAGTGATTATGCGATTGGAGTAGCATTGAGGCAAATGCATGATAAAGTTTTCAAAGTCAACTACTATGAAAGAAAAACTCTTAATGAAGCTCAAATTAATTATACCACTACAGAAAGAGAGTTATTATCTATAGGAATTGCTTTTGAAAATTTTAGACCTTTTTTTAATTGGAGCTAAAAGTATTATGTATACAATACCATTTAGCTATTAAATATTTAATGCAATAGAAGGACGCAAAACATGATTAATTTGATGGATACTTCTTCTACAAGAATTTGATTTTATGATAGTTGATAGGAAGGGATCTGATAACTAAATAACTGATCATTTGTCAAGATTAGAGTATGATAAATTATCTGAATTTGAGAAAGAAGTTACAAAAACTTTCCCTGATGAACAAATTTATACTATTATCAGAAGAAATTTTCCTTGGTATGTGGATAATGTGAATTATATTGTGAGTGATATTGTACCACCTCATTTAATAAGGCAACAACAAAAGAAGTTCAAATATGATGCAAAATTTTTATATTGGGATGAGCTCTATCTATATAAACAGTGGAAGGATCTTATTATTAGGAGATGTGTGCCACAAGAAGAAATGAATTTAATTATTCAACAATGTCATGATTCTGAATTTGGAGGTAATTTTGGTGTTGATAAAACTGCTTTTAACATTTTACAATCTGGATTTTATTGGCCTACTATTTTTAATGATGTTTACAAATATATAAAATCATGTGATCAATAACCGAGAGTAGGTAATATCTCTAAAAGAAATGAAATGCCTCTAAATTATAATTTGAAGTTAAAATTTTTGATGTATGGAGATTAGATTTTATGAGACCATTTACTCCTTCATTTGGAAATTTATATATACTAGTTGCAGTTGATTATGTCTCAAAATGAATTGAAGCTATTGCTATACATAAATGTGATGCTCGGAGTATTTCAAAACTTTTAAAGAAGAATATATTTACGAGATATGGAATGCCGATAGTGATTATAACTGACGGTAGATACCATTTAAGGAATAATCAAATTAGAGATTAATTGAGAAATATAACATTAGAATTTCTACTGCTTATTATCCCCAGATTAGTGGTTTAACAGAATTGTCTAATCATGAAATTAAAAGAATTTTTGAGAAAACTGTAAATAATCATAAATTAGATTGGTCTGCGCGATTAGATACTGCATTATGGGCTTATTAGACTACTTTTAAGACCCCTATTAGAATGTCTCTTTATTGACTAGTGTCTAGTAAGACTTGCCATTTACCGGTTGAACTGGAGAATACAGCATATTGGGTGATAAAAGAGTTGCTTTTTAATTTGAAAAATGTTAGATAGAAGAGATTTATGTAATTCTATGAATTGGATGAGATTAGAAATGCATCTTATCATAGTGACAGGATCTATAAAGAGAAAATGAATATGTGGCATGATCGAAAGATATTGGAAAAGAAATTGGAATTTGGACAAAATTTTTTTTTATACAACACATGATTGAAGTTATTTCGTGGAAAGCTCAAGTCTAGATGGTTGGGACCTTTTACAGTTGTAAAAATTCTTTCTTTTGGAGGTGTTGATATTAAAAATCCTGATACTGCAAATATTTTCAAGGTTAATGGGCATCGATTAAAGCCTTACTTTGACGGGTTTCAACATAATTTCTAAGAGGTTTTAATAGTGAGTCATCTTGATTAGCTGAATGGTTTGTCAGGCTGACGACGTTAAACAAAGCGCTTTATGGGAGGCAACCCATATGTATCTTTGTGGTGTGTTTGCTTGTTTGTTGTAGTTGTGCTTTTTAGATTGTTATTCGTGAATCCTAATCGCTCCTAAATACATTTAAAATTAATAAATATTGAATCAAATTGAGATATTGGACTATTTTGGGCCAAACGAAGTTTGGTGAAGTTTTTGACCACTAGCGCCACCGGTGCCAAAATGGGCGCCGCAGGTGCCCAATTACAGAGAAGATTTGTTGAATTTAGGTTTTGAGCACCACTGGCTCCCTATCGAGCGTCGCCGGTGCCCAAAACGTGTTAACACTTTTTGGAGTTTCAAAATGCAAGTTTTGGAGGTTTTTAGCGGGATCTTCGTCCTTATAACTCCCTGAACTCCATTTTAGACTTCCAAAATCTTGAAAAATAAAAACTACCATTCTCAATTCGTATCCCATGGATTCCTACTCTATAGAAAGCTCTCGATCTCACATTTTCAACCTAAGGAGTTTTATAAGTTTTGAGGCGCAACGATTGTTCAATAAAGTGATGATGAAGAGGAGGATTATCAAGGAAAGAGGCTTTTTAAATCAAGATATGGATAATACTGCTACAAGAATTAAAGAGATAATTAAGGAAAGACGTTGGTAAGTGTTATGTTACACTATCGCTACCTTAGTCATTCCGGCTGTGAAGGAATTCTATGCAAATCTGCATGGGATCAATCAAGGATTCGTCTTTGTATGAGGTAGGTTTGTACAATTCAGTGTTGCAACAATTAATGATCTTTTTATGATTGAGAATGAACCTATTTGCCACTATGCTAATTTCAATGCCACAAGAGATAATATGAATGATGTGTATCATTATTTGACAGATGCGAATGAATATTGGAAGTTAGAGAAAATGGATAAGTTAGTTTCCCTGCTGCATCTTTAAATCCAGTGTCGAAGCAATGGCATTACTTTATTTCGACAAAGTTATTTCCAACTTTGAAGATTAGCAAGGTAACAAAGAAAAGTGCCATTTTGAATTTCTGTATTCAAACTGGGAAGATGATTGATATTGGTAATATAATTGTGAAATCAGTTTTGGGATTAATTGTTCATGGATCAAAATATGGGCTTGGACACCCGTCCACCATATTTCTGTTATGTAGCCAATCACAATTTTCATATGAGAGTTGGAGAAAGGTTCTTCTACCCTGGAGGCCTATTGATCCAACTAGTCTTTATGACTACCAAACAATAGAAGATGAAGATGATATGAATCTTCTTGCTGATCAACCAACTCAGACTCGATAACCGATTCAGCTGTATTTTCCTGAAAGTTCCAAAATGATACTGAAGAAGATCAAAAAGTTGGAGAAGGAGGTACAGAATGTTATGAATGCAATCAATATTATTTCTGATTTCTTTGACCATATGATTGAAGGATGAAAGAACAATTTGATCATACTGGTCAGATTGAGATGGGTTTGATTAATCCGATGAAAAAGAATGTGGTGATTGCTGAGGATTCATCTGAAGATATCCCATTCCGTCCCTTCTACAATTTATTTGTGCATCAGCAATCTATTGGAGATATTAGAGAGGATGAAAGTTCTGAGACCAATGTGGAGTGATTATTGGATTGTGCTTATGTTTGATATGTGTTTAATTTACTTTGCTTAATTCTTTTTGGTGTGTTTAGTACTTTGCTTTGCTTTGTAATTTGAATTTGGATTTTCTACAATTAATATCATGGTGTGTGCTTAGATTTTAGTGTTTGCCTATCGTAGTGTACTTGTAACACTCAAAATCTAAAGAGTTGTTGGTTTAATTTTATGAACATATTTAGTGTTTACAATGTAACATGAATTTTATATATGGAAGTATGTTTCGTATTGTTTGTTTAAGAACTGTGTTAGTTATTGCTTGTGTGATGAAATAAATGCTTAATGAAGTATTAAAAGTCATTGTGGAGGTTGAAACGAGTGAAATTACGAAAAAATCTTCAGACCCAGAAAAATTTTTGGACTGGCATTTTAAATAAATATAGCACCGCTGACGCCCTATCAATTGCCGCCGGTGCCCGAATACAGTAAAAAGCCGAAAACCCTTTATTTTGTGATTTATACCCTAGGACTCGTGGTTTTTTCCATTGCTATCATGTTCCTCCTCCATTTTCATAATTTTAGAGACCTAGGGCTTGCTAGATTTAAGATTTGAAGTGATTTTAATGCTTATTGAGCAATTCTGAACTACTAGTTTCTTTTACTCTCCACTGTTTCAAATTTATTGAAAATTTTAAGTTTGGGTGAGGGTAGAAAAATGATAACTCTTACTTATTCTCAATTATTATATTTTTATTAATTATTAACATAACTTCTGGTAGTTTAACCTCAGTGTAAGTAACTAAAACTTTTTATTTTAGTTAAATATTATGGAAGGATTGGATGAAAGTTTTTTGTAATAAAGGTTATATTTATAGTGGTAAGATATTTGGTATGAAAGGATTTGATTATAGTTAACTAATTAAAGTAAAGAAAATTGTATTTTTGAAATATTGAGAGACTTAAAGTATTGTGTGTTAAGAAAGGATTGTGACTTTATGATGAATAATAAAGCTCATACCTAATTATAAAGTAAGGAGGTATTTCATGTTTGAACTTTAGAAAGAGGAGTGAAGTTCAAAATCATTACAGGCTATCCAGATATAGTAATCCTCATTGAAAAAAGAGAGAGAAGAATGAAAAGAAGCAAATAATTGAAAAACAATCCCAAAGAAAAAAATGAATGAAGAAAAAGAAAAGAACAAAAATAAAATTATTTATGAGGAGAAGCTTGAGGAGATGCCTAATCAAAAATTGGCTTCACTTGAGTCACCCTGAAGGGAAAACTTGATTTCATTTCTGAATTTATATTTTAAGTATTGGCCTACATTCTGATGAAGTTTGCATGAACTCCTTTTTCACATAATCTTTCAAGGCACAATTAATGTGACAAATTATATTTTAACTTGAAATAAATAGAAAACTAGAACCCTTAGACTTGAATACTGAATATTCTTATACCTGTAGTGTTGACCTGAGTTACAACTTTTCTTTCTAAAAGTCTAACCAATATATTCTTTTGAATGAAAAGTTATAGTATCTTACAGATGAATAATGCATTGCCTAGAGTTATATTTTTATGAAGCAAAAGGATTACTTGAGGACAAGTAATAGTTAAGTTTGGCGGATTTTGATGCACCAAAAATATATGTTGTATTAACTATATAATTATACAATGTGAAATTGCACTTTAAAGAAAGGTAATTTTCATGATTTTTTGCAGGTATGATGATTTTAGGTGATTGGAGCGAAAAGAAGTATAAAGGAACGAATTCTGAGCAAAAAGGAGCAAAAAGGAGGAAAACAGATTTTGGCGCCGCCGGTGCCATTTTCCAGAGAGATCAGCTATTAATTTGATGATAAAGTGCCGGCAGTGCCCAATGTTTGTGGACTTCAATTTTGAAGAGTTTTGGAAACTTTTTGAAGGGGTGCCTATGAAAACTCTTTGGATTTTGTTCCTAATGTATAAGTAACTGTTTTTGGAAGAAAATTAGTGTGTGTCTTATGTATTATAAAGAGTCTAGTGTGTTTTGAGTGTTAGGGCTTAGGAGAGAAGAGTGTAGATGTGAAAAATTGAGAGGGATTCTTCTTTAAGGAGTGAATGAGAAGAAGTGAAGTGAAAGATTTCTTCTCGCTTTCCATTCTAAAGAAGGAATTAAGTGTTTTAAAGAAGACAGAAAAGAATTCAAAAGAACTTCAAAGGAATTGCATTGAGGAAGAGAAAGAGATAAGTTGTATTTTCTTTTGTGGTTTGTATGAACTTTCTTTTATATATAAAATTCATGTTTTATTGTGTCTTCTCTATGAATTCTGAGTAGTCTCATTTATCTTTCTTCTTGCATAGTGATGTGATGATGTCTTGATGTGGATTTGAAGTGTTTTTAAAGTATTAAGAAAATTATGATGGTTTTTCATTTCAAACTTAATTTACTTTTCGATCTGGCCAATTGGATTGTTAAAATATGTTGTGGAACATTAACTCTGAAAGGATTTAATGTCTTACAAATATAATGAAGAATCCATTCAATTTCTGAGGATGAATTGCATATTTCATGGGAATTGACTGTAAATAAATTGAGAAATCTATTTTGAAGGACATTAAATTGGAGGTTTCAGGGTGACAGGCTGAGATCCATAATTTGGTCCTAAGATTAATAACTAAACTCGAAGGTTAACCTTTAGGTAAAAGGTGAGTGGGAGCTCCATAGTGGCAACCAGTATCCTCCCAGCTTAGCCTTGGATTTAGAAACTAAACTTAGGTTATGTTATTGTTCTTTTCTTGCTTAGAAGAGGGGGTACTCTTTTGAGGGTAAAGAATCAATTCTGCTCCTATTTGGCACAATACCATTAGATAATTATTCCATATCATCCAAACATCATATTCTCATTGCAAGAGGAAAGATACTTTTCTTATATATTAAAACCTTTCAAATATATAACTTTGTGTGTGTCTGATAGTTAATTATGTTTTAAAGATATAGAACTTTAATTATGTTTTCTGCATCTTGGTAGTAGAAGCAAACATTAAAATTTAATCACAATTTGATTATTGGAATTCAGTATTACATTATCAATAGTTAGATTCTCCCCTTCCTTGTGGGATCGAAAAACGGGACTCCATTAGAGCTCTGTTACTTGATACGATACGTATACTTGCGTTGAATGTTTGGACTTTACAAAATCATTTAAATATATATAAATTTGAGTTCAAAAATTCTTGCAATATTAAAAGTCTCGCATCATGGAACATATGTCATTTTTGTATGCCATTTTTATCATTTTGGTCTGTCAATTGTAGAAATATAAGATTCTAGGATTTGTTCATCGTGAACAAATCTATGAATCGAAGAGGTGTTAGTTTTATTTTACTCGATATTGAGTATGAATAGAACAAAAGAAAGGATGATTAGCCTTTCAAAAGAAATATTATCATAATCACGAAGACAAATTGATTAACCGTAAATGGGTTGAGAGAATTTCCCCAGCGAAGTCGCCACTCTCTTGATGGCGACGAGCTGTCACGTGTCGTCGCCGTCAATTCCCGTATCATGTCAATGTCAAGGAATCGCCACTCTCTTTCTCTATCTATCGCCTTAATTCTTATCCTACCTAGACTTATTGTCAAAAGTCTTCGGTGAATTTGTAGAAGAATTAATCATGATAGATATTGAGAGAAAAGGAGATCAAATGATAATTTCATAGAACAAATCTTCAAATTATGTAATTACTAAAGTTTTTCGTATGAGAAAATCATATGAAGATATTGGGTAACCCGAGAGGTCTTGTAGGTGAAATACCTATCTTGAGTTCTTTAATCTTGTATAGGAGCAAGCTCATATAGTTAATTACATCCTAAGAAATTAATACTGCCTAGGAAAACTCCCGATTAAGGTTAACATTTATCTTAAAAAAAGTATAAGTATTGTCATGGCAGTGCATTTCTGAATAATCGATACTACCAGAAAGTTGTGTTTATTTTGGATGTATGTCATTGCATAGTGTCATTTTGTCATTTTGTATGTCGTGTTATGTGTCATGTCGAAATGTATTAGTTTGTATGTCATGTTGTAATGTCATGTCATGTCGTAATGTCATGTCATGTCGTAATGTCGTGTCATTTTATATCATGTTGTTATGTCATTTTGTTATGTTATGTGTTGTAATGTCATTTTTATTGTTGTAATATTGTTTTGTCATATTGTCATTTTATTCTGCAATGTCATGTTGTTATTTTGTTCTTTTATCTTTCTGTTTGGTTTGATTATTGTTTTACTGGATTTTCGTTTTGTCAGTTACTTGTTATGTTCGTATTATGTCATGTCATAATTTTATTTTTATTCTAAAATGTCGTTATTATATTATGTAGTTCTTTGTTTTATTTTGTTAGTTTTGTTTTGTGTCATGTTGTGTCATTTTGCAATTTGTTTATTATGCGTCATGTCATGTTATTTTGTTTTGTCATTTCATTATTTTTTGGTTTGATGTCATGTCATGTTATGTTGTTTTATCATTTCATTTTGGTTTAGATATTTTGTTTGTGTTGTTTTCTTTTGAATGTTGTCGATCCGTTTTTATTGTCCTGCAAAATAGAATTAAACACACAATAACATGCAAAAAAATCTAAACAAAACTTATCTTCATCATGCGAAGAAAACACTGTCTGAAATAATGTCATATAAATGTTTAAATTACCTGGTAAAAATGTCTGTTATTTAAAAGTTGTCGGATGTCCAAGTTTGGTTGAAATGTCGATTTAGCTTTATGTCAATTTATGTTTAATTTTTTATTTATCTTGAATGTCAATTTGAGTTTGATTTTGGATTTGATGTTAATATATGTCAATTTTAGTTTTATTTTAGGGTTCTGTATCGATTTATATTTAATTTTATGTCAAGTTAAGCTCGATATGGATCAAACCTAAGGATTATGTCATCTTAAGTTGAGTTCAATACGGGTCGAACTTAAGGATTATGTCAGTTTATGTCATGTTAAGTTCGATTTAGGTCAAACGTAAGAATTATGTCGGATTATGTTGAGTTAAGCACGATTTGGGTTGAACTTAAGAATTATGTCAGTTTATGTCGAGTTATGTTGAGTTAAGTTCAATTTAGGTCGAACTTAAGATTCTTGTCTACTTAATTATAGCTTAGATTTGATTAAATCATAATTAATTAAGGTTTAATGATTTAATTAAGTCTAAAGGGTTAGACCTATATAAGGTTTAAATTTGATTAAACCATAGTTTGTTAAGGTTTAATAATTTAATTAAGTATAATGGGTTGGACTTAATGAGGGATTAGGTTTGATTAAACCTTAGTTAGTTAAAGTTGAATGGTTTAATTAGGTTTCATGGGTTAGACCGAATTAGGGTTTAAATTTGATTAAACTTTAGTTAGTTAAGGTTTAATGATTTAATTAGTTCTAATGGGTTAGTCCAAATTGGGGTTAGACCTAATTTGGATTTGATTTGTCTTAAACCTAATTTAATTAAGGTTTAAGGTGTTTAATTAGGTCTAATTAGGGGTTAGACCTAATTAGGGTTTGTTTGGTCTTAAATCTAATGTAATTAAGGTTTAAGGTGATTAATCAGGTCTAACGAGGGGTTAGACCTTGTTCGGGTTTATGGTGTTTAAACCTAATGTGATTAAGGCTTATCAAGGTTTAAAGAAGTCTAGTAGATGTCTTAGACCTAATTGGGGTTTATTAAGTTAAGCCTAATGTGATTAAGGTCTAACTTGGTTTAATTAGGTCTAATTGGTGTCTTAGACTTAATTAGGGTTTATTAAGTTAAACCTAATGTGGTTAAGGTCTAACTTGGTTTAATTAGGTCTAATTGGTTTCTTATACCTAATTGGGGTTTACTAAGTTAAACCTAATGTGGTTAAGGTCTAACTTGGTTTAATTAGGTCTAATTGGTGTCTTAGACCTAGTTGGGGTTTATTAAGTTAAACCTAATGTGGTTAAGGTCTAACTTGGTTTAATTAGGTCTAATTGGTGTCTTAGAACTAATTGGGATTTATTAAGTTAAACCTAATGTGGTTTAGGTATAACTTCATTTAATTAGGTCTAATTGGTGTCTTAGACCTAATTGAGGTTTATTAAGTTAAACCTAATGTGATTAAGGTCTAACTTGGTTGAATTAGGTCTAATTGATGTCTCAGACCTAATTAGGGTTTCGATGAGGTTTAAATTCATATGGGTTCAACCTAATTTATAGGCTTGTTTTGGAACGGGTTAAATCCAAAAGTTCAAGGTTTGACTTAAGTTCATGTGGGTAAAACCCAAGACGTTTTTATTTCATTTTTGTATTCATATGGATTGAACCTAGGTGTCTAAAATTTGGTTTAGGTCCATTTTGAATAGACCCAAATATTTTTAGTTCTGACTTAGATTCATGTAAGTTGAACCTAAGTATTTAGAAGATAATGTAAGTTCATTTGGGTTGAACCTAAAGCTTCAGGGATGTGACTAAGCCCAATTGTTGTTAAGGCTTAGTTTTAATCTAGGTCTAATTAAGAATTAAACCTAAGGACTAGGATTAGGTCATTCAAAGCAATTGTTCAAGCTTAAGGATTTTTTATCTTTAAATTTGAAAATTTACAATTTTACCCTAAGTGGTTAAAATGTCATTTTAATTTTTCAAAGGTTAAAAATTGTAATTTTAAGGTTTAAATTCATAACCCTAAAGTTTCTAACCAATTTCCCATTTAATTTCTAATTTTTCTAGTTTTTATAATTACTTTTGAAAATAATTATAAAGTTCGATGAAAATTTGTGAATTTGATTTTATGGAATTTTTCCTAGCCTTGAAAAAGAAATAATCTCATCGAGACAATCATATACCTATTACTATATGGCTGCTTTGTGATGGTCTTCTTCATAAAGACTCAAATTCAAGAAAGAAATTAGAGTTAAGGTCACATGCCTGGTCTCGAGATGTGAGGCCTCAATCGAGCATGAGAGGAAGTGGAATGATAATTTTTTTCTTGCAAAGTCTATCATGTGTCCAATTGAGCCGAAGTGTGTTAGAGTTTAAGAGCTTTTCCTCTCATTCTCCCTCTACAATGTGAGCTCACAGGTATGGTTTTTTATAACCACAGGGAGGCCATGGATAAGCATAGGATTGCTTGGAATTTTTTTGGGGAATGTTATAACCATGCTATAATGTTTAGGAGATAGGATTGTGGGCTATGGATATCCATGGTTGAGTTTTCCCAAGCCTCTCATAATGAGTCTCCATATAATGCATTGGTTTTGGCTAATTTTTTGCTCCTTTTCATTGGATTGGATGTGAGGTGAATGTTGACACCAAGTTTGATTAATTATCCTTCCTCCACATAGGCTAGCATACCATCAACAGATTTCATCAGGAGATGACACATAGGTTCCCCAACACTTACTTCCATTGTTTGGTTATGATGACCTTTAACCATGGTAAAAGTGGTAGTTTAAGTGATGTTTCCTTCTTATTGGCTAACCATGGTAAAGATTTTTCATGTAATCTTGGCCTCCTTTGATTGGTTAGCTGAAAAGGTGGATAAGAGCATAAGATAGGTTAGATAAACCTTCCCCACATGCTTCTTGCCAATCACTTAATGAGTTTATGGAGAGGATGTCAAATGGATCCTCTCTTTCCTTATTTTGATGACGTGTCATGATGAGGCTTATTTTAGTTATTTTAGCTTGTTCTTTCCTTATTGGTTAATCCATGATCGGGATAGAGTTCTTGGGTCAACCTCCCCAATAAAAACTTATTGGTCATTTAATGAATTTGGGATGAGATGACACATATGGCTTCACATTCTTAATTTTCATCAATTGGTCATGATCACCCTAACTGTGTGTAGGATAAAATTTTGGATGAGTATTTCTCTCGTTGGATAATTTATGAAGTGGATAGAGCTCTTGGATCAATCTCCCCCATATGAGCTTATTAGCCATTTAATGAATTAGGGAGGGGATGACACATGTCCTTTCCCCTCATGATGGCCTCATGATGATTTTCTGTCTTTTATTAAAGATGATGTGTCATGGATTTTGGATGTGTTATAATGGGTCTCATGGGTCATGTGTGACCCATGAGCAACCCCACATGTATTGAATTCAATTTTAAAAGTCATTTATATGTTTTATGATGTCATGTATGATGTCATAATTTTAATTTCTCTTTTAGGATTATTTAATTATAATTTCATACTGAATAAATTATGTAATTAATTAAAATATTAAATTATATTATAAATCGATGGATTGGTCAAAAATGTTCTTGGGTTAACCAAGGTTGACTAGATTTAACCAGATGGTTAAGGTTTGACCATGTTTGACCTATTTGACCAGGATTGATCAAAGTTGATCAAAGTTGAACATGGCTAACCAAGTTTGACTAAATTTGACCAAGGTTGACTAGGTTTCACTGAAGTTGACCAAGGTTGACTAGGTTTGACCAATATTGACTAACGTTAATCATGGCTGACCTAAGTTGACCATGGTTGACCAAGTTTGACTAATGTTGACCTAGATTGACCAAGTTTGACTAAAGTTGACCAAGTTTGACCAGGTTTGATCAAATTTGACCAAGGATGACCATGGTTGACCAAATTTGATCATGGGTGATCATGGTTGACCAAGTTCGACTGAAGTTGTCCAAGGTTGACCATGGTTGACCAAAGTTGACCATGGTTGACCAAGTTTTACTAAAGTTGACCAAGGTTTACTGAAGTTGAGCAAAGTTGACCAAGTTTGACTAAGTTTACCAAGGTTGACCAAGTTTGACCAAAGTTAACTAAGGTTGACCATAACTGACCAGAGTTGACAATAGTTTACCAAGGTTGACCATGTTTGACCAATGTTGACTAAGGTTGACCATAACTGACCAGGGTTGACCAAAGTTGACAATGTTTGAACATGGTTGACTAGGTTTGACTAAAGTTGACCATGGTTGACTGTGGTTGACCAGGATTGACCAATTTAGGTACAACGTTGACCTTATCAAGGATTTTAATTGCTAGTCTGATCATTTTAAGATGTCATGTTGGTTTGATCCAAAATAGGGTATATTGAGGTCAATCTAATTTTTAGGGTTTTAAGAAATCCCTAAAAAGTTTAAAAGGGTTATTATTGGTAGACCTTCTCCTGGGATGTATTTAATGACCAGAGTTATCATTAGGTCTGTAAAAAGATGTCTGAGGATCTTGAGTCCATGAAGATGGCTTAAGATATTTCTTTTCTGTGAGTGTTAATTTGGGTTTTTATAATAGTGAGGTCAACAGGCAAACCCCTACGAATGGGTGTAGGGGAGAAGATGATGGTAAAGAATCCAAGACAGTTGAACCAGACCTCTCCCAACATGGTGCAGAGAGGTGGCCACAAGATATGTGAAGTGCGGAAGACAAGCTCCTCCATCATTATGCAAGGGGAGTAACTTATAAAACATGTAAAGTAGACGAAACCAAACCCCTTCAACATGGTGCAAAGGGGAGTAATTTATCGAGGTATAAAACCGACAAAACGGTAAGACTCAAAATCGTTATGTAAAATATTCTCACTAACATCCCTATTTGTTTCATGCTTTCATGTCCTATAAACAACAAAAACCTTTTCCATACATAACATAACAAAGAGACTAAACAATTAGATGTATTAAGATATGTGCTATAATGAGTAGAGAATTTGTAGAGAGAAAATAGGAAAGTAAGAAAATTAACTTCCAATACTAGCATGTAAACAATGAGAGCAAGCTAAACATGAATTGCATTTCTAAAACTCCCAATAATAGCATGTAAACAATGAGAGCAAGCTAAACAATAATTGCATTTCCAAAACTCCCTTTTTGAAGTGTTAGACATTCCACATCCTTTCCTTTCCTTTTTCTTTCTTGAGGGCAACACAAACAAGTCTCATCAACATGAACTTTAAAAATGAGGGCAGCAAAGAGACATTTAAAATGAACTTGACATATGCAAATCAATGGAATTTTCCATGTAGAAGTCACATAGGAATGGTCTAAAGGTCTAAACCAATTGTAAGAAAATAGAACGCTACAGATTTCCACATAAAGATAACATATGAGTGATTAAAATCAACTCTAGGCAAATATATAGGTCCAAATTTTTATTTTGAGATAGCATAGATATGATACAAGACAATTCCAAATAAGTAAACCAGTGCAGATTTTCATTTTAGCATGGTATATAATTGATCCAAATCAATCCCAAACAAGTAAACTAATGAAGATTTTCGTTTTAACATGGTATAGAATTACTCCAAATTAACTCCAAACAAGTAAACTAATGAAGATTTTTTACTTTGGCATACAATAGGATTGCTCCAAAATAATTCTAAACAAATAAACTAATGCAGATTTTTACTTTAGCATGGCGTGGATATGATGGCATCCTTTCCAAATGAACATATGAATGCAAACTTTCACTTTAACATGCATAGATATGATAGCATCCATTCCAAATGAACATATAAATGCAAACTTTCACTTTAACATAGCATATATATGATGGCATCCTTTCCAAATGAACATATAAATGTAAACTTTCACTTTAACATAGGATTGATATGATGGCATCCTTTCCAAATGAACATATACATAACCAAGAGAAGTACATCAAACATATATATGAAGAAAAAAGAATTTCAAATAACGGGCATGTCAAAATTTCTTCACCATGGAGTGATTTGTATAAGAAAGAGGAACTTCAAAAGCCTACAAGCAAAACACCATTTTTATGCGTGGAATGGGGTGAAAAGCACATGAAATCAAAGCTTAGATATTATGCATATGAAAACTTAGTGAAATAAAGGAAAAGTAAGCCCACATGGCCTCATTTGTGAGTGTTTCACAAGTCGTAAATTTTAAATCCGAAAATTGCATATAACTTCACCAAAACACTTCCATGTGAGCTAATCAATTTCAAACAACATTAAAGTATATAATGAGGGGAATAGTGTGTGAAATTTATGCATAGACGATATACATATGAAAACTTAGTGAAATGAATGAAAAACAAGCCCACATGGCCTCATTTGTGAGTGTTTCACAAGTAGTAAATTTTAAATCCAAAAATTGCACATAAGGGATAACTTATTCTATTCTTTAAAAATGTAATGTCCTAAAACTAAAACACTCTAGATATCACAAATTAAACATATGATCCTTTCCAAACCACCTACACCAAGCTTCATAAAATTTGCCAAACATGAGACGAATCATGACGCATTCTTTAAGTAAGGTGCCAAATCCCATAAATAACATGTGTTAAGTTTAGAGAAGCATAGGAAAAGCAAGCTAGACTTTCCAAATATCATTTATTGAACTTAACAGAATAAGCTAATGCTAAAAAATGATAACCATCTAATCAAAGAAAACTAGACTAGCATGAAATTCCCCTACTCAAATTTCTCTTCTTTTCTTTTTTCTTTCCTTTGCTCTTTTTCTTTTTCTCTTGCCAAATATTAGCATCAAACAAAAACATAAAATTTCATGCAATAGAGAAAGACAAGAATGATCAAATTGATTCTAAGCTTAAACCATGATTTTGCCATGGAATGTACTTCATTGCTAAAACATAAGATATCTTGGTATATAAAAATAACTAGGAAGTTCCTTCAAAACTCAACGTTTTCATCATGAGATTCTTAGCCAACAAGCATGCTTTCTTTTAACCATTCAAAAAGAGAATAAAAGGCCTCAAAAGTAATTCATCATGTTAACCAAATATTAAACTAAAAGCATGAATTTCTACCCATTAAAAAAGAGAGCAAAAGGGCCTCCCAAAAACTTCTTGAGGTTATCCATATATTAAGCTACAAACTTGAATTTTTAGCCATTCATAAAAAGAGAAGAAGGGCCTCTCAAATACTTCATGAGGCTATCCATATATTAAGCTATAAACATGAATTTTTAGCCATTCATAAAGTAAGAAAAAGGCCTCCCAAATATTTCATGAGGCTAACTAGATATTTAGCTAAAAGTATGAGCTTTTAATCATTCATAAAAAGAGCAAAAAGACCCCCTAAGTATTTCATGAAGCAAGCTAAATATTTAACCATAAGAATGAATTTTTATCCATTAAAAAGAGGTGTAAGAAAACCTCTTAAGCATTACATAAAGCAAAAATCAATTTGGAGCATCCATACATGGATTTTCGACCAAGCCAAGGAGGAACAAAAAGGCTTCATAAAATCTCACAAAATGAATCAAATTTAAATCCTTTAAATCTAAAATTTAAATCAAGCATAAGAGGGCAAATAAAACATCACAATATCATAAGAACAATCCATCATTTAGGCAATGAAGCATGAAGTAAATTTCCACTAATGTAAAGAACAAACCGACAATAGTTTGGAGCTAATAAGAGGATGGAAGAATAGACACACTGCTTGATAATGGGGCTCAATTAGATAAACTAGAAAGGTTTGTGACATCCGTTTGGTCTGCGAACCAATTTTATAAGCCGACAAATTCCCCTGCTTAATATGAAAGCATCAAACAGGGTTTATATTACCTGGGTTCTTTATAATTCCCTATAAGGGCAAGCCCCTATAGTTAATTACATCTTAAGTGACGGGAATCACCTAAGAAAACTCTCGATAATAATCAATAATTCTGCTCTCAAGAATTTCAAAGTTTAAGTTTTCAAAAGGATTGAATTTTGGAATTTCAATAGGGAATGGATCAAGTTTGGAACATTTTGTTTTGGGAATTAAACGGAAGAAAGGTAGGAGAAATTACAGATTCGAAGCGAACTTCGGTAACTTCCCGACTATCCTATTGTTTGACTTGAATTTATGAAAGTCCTAATATTTATTTAATGTTTTGATCTTGCCAATTTTAATCAATTAGGACTTATATTCGTATGACATGATCATACAAATAGCCTCGAAGATATGAGGGTTTATGTCGTACTAAACGACTACCTCGGAATCCTAAGACCGGTTAGGGCTTAATTTACATGACATGATCTTGCAAATGCCTAACAAAAGGTTGAGGATTTATGTTGCACTAGGCAAACTACCTTGAAATCCTATGGCTTGGTTATTTTAATTCTAAGAAAGGTTTTGCTGATGTAGATTCAAGTTTTGCTGACGACGATGGCCGTGCTGCCCACCATGCTCCGAGCTCCTTGTTGTTGTAGAGGTTTAGATATAGAAATCATAAATCAGGAGATGAGAAAAGTGTTTTGGTTTAGAGAAAATCTTAATTTCCAAGTGTTTTTTATATTTTATTTAAAACAAATCTTAAAGTTGATTATAACAACACCGGTTAAGATCCCACGGTTCCATCCTTCCGGCATCGTTATTTTTATCGGAGTCACTTAGTCAAGATGAATTTGCTAAACTCAACTAAATGAGTTCCACACTTTCATTTAGACCGTGGGAAATCCCGTTAGCAACACGTAGGTTACATCATCCGAGGTATTCCCGATCATCCAACAGGACGTTTTAATTTAGTTATAATTGTAGTTTTGTGTTCTGTTTGTGATAAAATTTTGAGTTGTTTTATATTTTGAAATGTTGTGGGGGTGAATTTTATCTTGCAATGACTTTTAATTTAGTTTTGGTTTCAGTTTTAGGGACTATCCTAAAGGTGTGGGTTTTCATGCAACAGCTTGTTTATCATACAAGAAAAGTAAGTGCGACGCGATTAAATAAATTGCAATAAGGTAAATTGTAATAAAATAAAAGCGTACCCGGAGGGTCTTCCCGTCATCCCAAGCTACACTTAAAACACAATTAGAATATTTAAGCAAGTTCCTAGGTAAAGCTAAGGGAAGGGTTATGGTTTTCTACCAAATTCCTAATCCTATAGCTAGTCATTTCCTATGAAGTCTAGGTTCTTGTATTTTGGTTTGAGGACGATTTTCTTCATCAAAGAACAATTAAGTTCAGTTGTTCTTATAAACATCATATCATATTGAGGAACTGCTTAAGAAGAATCTTAAACTTCTTTTCAATATTGCTAGAATTGTTTTAAGTCCAAATGAATTTAATTATACAAATGAATTAATCGTCCAGGAATTCAATTTTTGTTATTATCTTGCTCAGTGAACTAGGACATTTGAATATCCTATAGTGCGAAGTAACATTTCATTTAACGTTCTGTTTAGGAGTTATGATAACCAAAGCTTTCGAGGGCAAATTGGTGTTCAAGTGGTTTATGATTTAATTTAAATTAAGGGGTTTAAATTTGGAATAGTGTTCAAGTTACTTTATTTTGAATTTCTTTATGTCTTAGGTGATGTTATTTTTTAATTCAATTTAATTTAACTTTAATTTAATTTAATTTAATTTAATATGATTTAATTTAATTTAATTTGATTTAATTTGATTTAATTTAATTTAATTTAATTTAATTTAATGTAATTTAATTTAATTTAATTTAATTTAAATTTAAATTTAATTTTATTTTTAATTCCAATTTAATATTTTATTATTTTTATGTTTTAAAGATGATTTAATTTTAATTATTAAAGTATTAATTTAATTGAAATTTTAAAAGGATTTAATTTAAATAATTTAACTTGAATTTAATTTAATGATTAAGTCTTTTAGCATTTTAAATCTTAAATTTGGATTATCATTTTAATTAGGAATTAAATATTATTGAGATGATTAATTTAGGGATTCTTAAATTAAAGAACAAATCTCTTCCTAATAATATCCCTATTTAATAATTCTAACTTTATTATTCTTCCAAATTTAATCAATTATTTAATTAAGGTTTATTTCAATTATCTTTAAATTGTTTAGTAGGTTTCTACCCTTTAATTATTTAAGTTTCAATCATCCAAATCAGATTAGGATCAAATACTTTACTCTTTAATTTTATTAAGCCTAAAGTTTTAATTAAAGGTTAAAATTTTAATTACCATTTTGCCCTTCAAGCTTAATAATTTCATAACTCACTAAATTGAGCTTAAATGAACTTGAAATTTTTATGTGACTTCACTCATATGCCAATAAAGACATGAGAGGAGAAAATGTGATTTTTTCTATATTTAATTTATTTATGTAATTATTTTTGGTGGAAAATAGGGATTTCCAAGGAAAATTTGATAATATGACCAAGGGAAAGTTTCTGTCCTTAAGAAAATTATGGGACATTCTTAATGACTAGAGGACCTCTTGGACCAATTTTGGTGATTTTTTGAATTATATTATTTTTATTATGATTATTTTAAGTTTTGGAGTATTAATTAACTTAAAAATAAAATAAAGGTTGAAAAATAAATTTTATATTTTTTAAAAATCTCTCTGATATCAAGGAAATCAGAGAATCAATTTTTACAATTTTCTGATTTTTCTTTGATTTATTAGAATTATTTTAGTGGAAATGCTAAAAGATACATTTTTTTTTAATTTTAAAATTACCTTAGGGCTTTAAAATTTAATATCTCATCAAATAGAACTAAGAAAAATATGGGGTTTATTCCTAAGTGATTAAAATTCAAAATGTGACATTTTGGTGAATTTTATTATTTTTGTGATTTTATTATTTTTTAATTATTAAAATATTAAAATAATACAAAAAATCAACTTTTTTAGAAAATTACAATTTTATTTTTCTTAAATTCCCCGATATCGGAGAGGCTCCAAAACCAATTTGGTGAATTTTTGAAAAGTATTTTGAAAGTTATGAATTTTTAAAGTTTAAATTGGCTAAATGGCTTAATCAACCCATTTAGTAGGGCTAACCAAGTCCAATTGACTTCAAATTTTTATGGTGGGTTCCTCTGATCCTAAAGGTCAGTGGAGAATTGATCTCAAGTCAATTTGATGTATGATTAGCTCTAATTAATTAGAGACCTATTTTGGGTGTTTAAGACAATTAGGGTTATTTTAAATGAACTAAATCAAAACCTATTTTTCCTAGGGTCCTCTGGTCATAAGAGACATCACCAAATTTTCCTAGAATTTATTTCACAACATGCTAATTATTGGATTTAAAATACTCAAAATAGTAACATGAATTTAAAAAATCAATAACTTCTCATAGGGATGGCCTCTGACTTTGGAAAATTCAGGGAATGTTCCCAAATTCAGAGGCTTCAAAAGCCCTATGGTCTCATGCCATGGTGAATTTCCTATATGCATGGATAATTAAAACAATGCAGAGGGGAAATAAATCATTAAAAATAAAATACTTGATGAAATTAAATGATTTCTTTTCCACATTATTCTCCTATGTTCACTGAGCAAGAGAGTATTTTTATTTTATTTTTCTGATTTTCCTACACAAAGTTATGGATTTTGAATTTTAGGGAATTAAATAAATCAGAAAATACCCTAATTTTCTATTTATCCACGCGGCGCCGCGTCAACCTTGGCAGCTCCGAAACGCCGCGTGGCGCTCTCTGATTCGACGCCGCCATCCGACTCAGCGCTCTGGGGCCCGCTGTGTCATTCCATCTCCTGATCCGGCGCGATCCTCGCCGTCCGTCTGCGCGTGTATTAAACGAACGGCAACCGTTCATCCTCCCCAAGCGTCCTGACCGGAGAGCCGTCCACACTAAATCCCTAATATCTCACTCAATACTCAATGGATTTTCGTGTTCTTATGCTCTATGGATTCGTCTTGAAGAGATGAATACATCTATACGGTGATCATGCATTAAGATTAAAGCATTTGAAATGGAGAATCTCCAGAAGCTCGTGATGATGAATTAGCTCATACCTTTGCTCAGAGAAGTGTGGCTTCAATCTGAGGGTTGTGTCTCCTTCGATTGGATCCCAACAAGCTCCAGATGAAGTCTCCTGGTCTGATGAATTGCCTAGCTATGAAAGTGACCACAGCCGATCACAAAGCTTGGAGGCTGGAACAACCGGGTGGCTCTGGAGATGGGGCTTTCGAGTGGAAACTTCTCCTCTTGGTCCATTGAAGGTGTAGGACCAATCAATTTGAGGATTGGCTCACCGTGGCAAAGTGTCCTGGTTTTGGGTGAAATTTCGGTTGAGAAATTGGATTCGTCGGTGGGGATTAGGGCAAATCGACACCGGGGATCAACCGCTCTAAGTATGGAGTAGGGTTTGGAACAATTTTGGCGAGTTTCGGCATGGTTTGTGCAACTCTCCTCTATGGCCGCGAGGAGGTCGGGTTTAAATAGAGGTGGCTCGAGAGCCTCACGAGGATGGCCAAGGGTCGGGATCAGCCGCTCCGGGCATGGGAAGAACAACCATGGTGGCCATTGGGCATGGGGCAGCTCAACAAGGGAGAATTCCAAAGTTTGACTCCTCCCGAGGTCTCGGCCATGGTGTTTTCCGGCGACCTGAGCAACCGGCCGGCAGGCATGGGTCACCCTCGGGTCCGGTGGGTCGGGGCTGGAGGTTTGTGCGATCAATCGGCCATGGACATGTGTAAAGGGTTCGAATCAAAATGGAATGGGAAAGGGCTAGTTTTGGGTCTAAATGGGTCAACCCTTGGTTTTGGGTTAGGTCCACCCTCCAAGTCCAATTTGGGCTGAAGGGAAAGTCACTTGGATCAGCTTGATTAGTGGGGTCAAGTCACAATCCAAGAGCAATTAAGTTTAAGCATGGTTTAGTGGAGTCATGGAAGTGGTTAATCACTCTTAAGAGAATATGGAAAGGGCCTCCTCCTCTTGCCATCTTGGGTATGGTGAGGTGGAAAGTAGATTCCATGGCTCTCATGGCTCCCATGTGGCTCATGCATGGCTTCATGGCTCACCTTTGTCTTGGGAAAAATTAAGTCAATTTCATGGAAATGGATTTAAGAAAATTTTTGTATTTTTGATGGGAATTTGTATGGGGCTTGATTTGGAATCATTTGAAGATTGATTTGAACTTAGGGATGATTTTAATTAAGGGTATGATGAGAAGAACTTGTCATATGGGCCTTATCATAAAATTTGGGCTTTTAGGAAGATTTCATGTAAGTGGGCTTTTGGTTTAAAAATAAATTTATGGATGGGAATTTTGTGAAGGATTGGGCCAAACAAATGTTGGGTTTAGTTCATGGATGTTTCATGAGTGATTTGAAATGAGTTTGGAATGATTTGGGTTTGAATTGGGTTGAATTTGGGCTTCTTTGGTGAATGGGCCAATATAGGTCAAATTGGGCTAACTTGGGCCAATGTTGGGCTAGGGTTGAAATTGATGTAAAATAAATGTTGGGAAATGTTTATGGGAGCGTTTCAAAGAGGTTTTGGCTTTGGTTAGGCTTTGATTTTGGCGTTTGGGCTTATTTGGGTTAGGTTTGGGTTTAGGTCAAAAATGGGCTTTTTGGTTTTGGGTTGAATTTAAGTGGGGTTTGGGTCTAAATGTTGGGTAAATCATGCTAGTGTTTTGTTTGTAGGGATGTTAAGGGAGGTTTGGAAAAGATTTGGGGTTAATTGGAGTTGAATTGGGTGAGTTTGAGTTAGGTTTGGGTCATGGGTCCAAATTGGGCTTTAAGGCCAAAAGTGAAATTGGATCCAAATGTCAATCAAATTGGACTTGGGTTTAGTCTAGATTGGTTTTGGGAATGTTGAATTGAAGTTTAGAATTGAATTGGATCAGAATTTGGGTTAATTGGGTAGATTTGGTTTGACATTGGGTTCACTTTGGGTTAATATGGGTCAAATTGGGGGTTTTGATAAAAGTGGGGTAAATTGACAAAATTGGCCCATGGTGTAGTTGAACAAAATGAAATTGGAAATATTTGGGATTTTCTGGAATTTTCTCGGAATTTTTTGAATTTGTGGATTTTTGGGTCAAGAGGGGTATTTTGGGTATTTGGAGGGTATTGGGAGGTATTTTTGGAATTTTTGATATTTTTGGGTATGGATGATCAATTTGAGTAATGTGGGAATGTTTGGGCTTGATTTTGAGGAAATTTGGGTAATTTAGGTGATTTTGCAAATTTTGGGTAGTTTCAAGGGTCATGGGTAGGCTAAGCGGGTGTAGGGTCCCGGGGGTCAAAAATTGAAAATTTGGAAAATTGAAGATTGGGTGAATATAAGTGGAATAAAAATCATTTTGGTTGAGCCATGAAACCATATCAAGCCTACATGAGCCATGAAAGGACTCATTTGAGGCATCCACTATGTTGTTCCTAACCCTCTTAGCCAAGGGCTTAGGAGTTAAGGACCATCCATGTGGATCACCTTCATGAGTCAGGAGGTCAAGTTAGGTATGGGTGTGTTTTTTTTAAGATGTGTGTGAAAGTGTAGTGTATAAGTGTAGTGTGTGTGTAAGTCAGCCCTTCACTGCACCGAGCCACCCGTGAGCGGTCCCAAGGCCGAAAGAGTCCTACAGGAACCCATCCTTTAAACTTCCACATTTGGTTTCAATCCTCTAAGTGATTAGCGGTCTATAGTCAAGTTTGTGGAGTTTTTAGGGAGCTAAGAAGTGGTTTGAGTTTCTACGTGGTGGGTCCCAATTCTAATCCTCTAACATAGTCAAAGGAAAAGCCTAAGGCTAGATCCTAAGTACTAAAGAGAAGAAGAGAAGACCTCATCAAAAATGAGGTCAACAAATGGACCCCCAATAGGTGTGGTGTGCTAACCAAGCACACCGCGCGTATTGGCGTTGACCGAAAAGATCAATAAAACCAACACAGATGTCCAAGTGACAAACTTAGGACGAAAATAGAAGAATTACCGCTGGGGAGTGTCAAGTATATCTCTGAGACTGGAGATTCCTGAACTCTCGCTGGAGAAAGGAAAAGGAGGTAAATCCCAAATCACATGATCTGGGGGAATTTCAATTTAGATTTCATTTTGGTTCAGTTTAATTTTTGATGTGTTAGCTTAGATTTTAGTTTGGAGTTTCAATTTAGATTGAAGTTTTGTCAAAATTAATTTGAAGGGATTTGAACTTGAAATGAAAATTGGAATTTTGTGGTTTTAGATGTAACATCTTCAACCTCAAAAGAAAATTGAATTGATCGGATTGAATCATTGCAATGAGGAGAGATCTCAGAGCATTGCGGTATTGGATGTAAAATCCTTAACCTCAAGATTTTGATTTTGATGTATTTCATTGCAATAGGGAAAGAATCATAAAGCAATGCAGTCTCGGATGTGAAATCCTCAACCCCAAAAGTTTGATTTTTGATGTATTTCATTTCAATAGGGAAAGGATCCTAAAGCAATGCAGTCTCGGATGTAAAATCCTCAACCCAAAAGTTTGATTTAATGTATTTCATTGCAATAGGGAAAGGATCCTAAAGCAATGCAGTCTCGGATGTAAAATCCTCAACTCAAAAGTTTGAATTTGATGTATTTCATTGCTATAGGGAAGGGATCCTAAAAAAATGCAGTCTCAGATGTAAAATCCTCAACCCAAAAGTTTGAATTTGATGTATTTCATTGCAATAGGGAAGGGATCATAAAGCAATGCAGTCTCGAATGTAAAATCCTCAATCCAAAAGTTTGAATTTGATGTATTTCATTGCAATAGGGAAAGGATCCTAAAGCAATGCAGTCTCGGATGTAAAATCCTCAACCCAAAAGTTTGATTTAATGTATTTCATTGCAATAGGGAAAGGATCCTAAAGCAATGCAGTCTCGGATGTAAAATCCTCAACCCAAAAGTTTGAATTTGATGTATTTCATTGCGATAGGGAAAGAATCCTAAAGCAATGCAGTCTTGGACGTAAAATCCTCAACCCAAAAGTTTGAATTTGATGTATTTCATTGCAATATGGAAAGGATCCTAAAGCAATGCAGTCTCGGATGTAAAATCCTCAACCCAAAAGTTTGAATATGATGTATTTCATTGCGATAGGGAAAGAATCCTAAAGCAATGTAGTCTCGGATGTAAAATCCTCAACCCAAAAGTTTGATTTTGATGTATTTCATTGCAATAGGGAAAGGATCCTAAAGCAATGCAGTCTTGGATGTAAAATCCTCAACCCAAAAGTTTGAATTTGATGTATTTCATTGCGATAGGGAAAGAATCCTAAAGCAATGCAGTCTCGGATGTAAAATCCTCAACCTAAAAGTTTGATTTAACGTATTTCATTGCAATAGGGAAAGAATCCTAAAGCAATGCAGTTTCGGATGTAAAATCCTCAACCCCAGGAATTTGATTTTGATGTGTTTCATTGCGATAGGGAAAGAACCTAAAGCAATGCAGTCTCGGATGTAAAATCCTCAACTCCAAAAGTTTGATTTAATGTATTTCATTGCAATAGGGAAAGGATCCTAAAGCAATGCAGTCTCGGATGTAAAATCGTCAACCCAAAAGTTTGAATTTGATGTATTTCATTGCGATAGGGAAAGAATCCTAAAGCAATGCAGTTTCGGATGTAAAATCCTCAATCCCAGGAATTTGATTTTGATGTATTTCATTGCGATAGGGAAAGAATCCTAAGGCAATGCAGTCTCGGATGTAAAATCCTCAACCCCAAGAATTTGATTTTGATGTAGTCATTGACTTTGCAAAGATTTATAGTGTTGATTTGAAAAAGTGTGGAATTTTGGTGTTTCGAGAATTTCATGAAAGTTGTAAAAGACTTTCATGAAGGAAATAGATTAGGAGGGAATATGTAGATGCTACATATCCCATTCAAAGGAGTTGATCAAAAGTTGCTGGTTTGGATTGGATATAATTCCTCGCCATCAGATTCGATCCGTGTCAATGGAATCAACCGCTTCCATCCCAGACAAGGGAAAGAGTAGAACGGATTAGATTTCAGATTTGGGAGATTGAATTTGAATTTTCAATTGAGATTTAATTTGAGATCTGGAAGATCGAATTTGAAATTTGATTGAGATTTGGAATCTGGAAAGGTTGAATTTGAATTTGATTGAGATTTGATTTGAAATTTATGTTCATTTTGTTTGTCTCTAACGGTTCGAATTTATTTTATCGTTTATTTAATGTTCATGTGAATTTGGTGTTCATCATTTTTAGATGTTTAAGGAAAGTTTTCTTTTATTTTTTTTTATTTCTTTTATGTTCTTTGTTCGAAGTTCATTTAACTTTAATGGCGTTTCCCAGTCAATTTGCACAAAAGATTTGAAGGCCAAAATGTGACATGGTCACTTTCATTCAAATTATATCGAAGATACATCCTACAACTCGATCTGGAATACATTTCATACAATCCATGTAGACTCAAAATGGACTACTATGTATGATCTCTGTCGATCCATCCAAAAAGGTATCTGTCAAAAATCCATGTCTGAATAGTGGGGTACATGGTCAATAACATCACCTTCCAAGCCATCCTTGGCAAGGATGTCGTATGGATGTACGTTGGAGGTGTGATATTTTCCATGCAACTCACAGCTCGTAAGGCCGGAGGCTCTCTAGCTTCGGGTCTGGCTGGTAGTGGTAAGGTGTCTTCCTGTCATCCATCCTTCGAAAGTAACCGAGATCCGCTTCACCGGTACTCCCGATATGCAATGTTTAGCGACATCCGCTCCGTTGCCCTTAAGTATCATGACGGAACCTACCGGTAATGGTATCTTTACTGGCCCTCGGAACTCACCTGGGCCTGCTATCCGGAGGTCAGATCCAAACGTGGTATTACACTCGTTCAGAAAAGAAACCGTGCAGAAAGGTCTGACAAAGTCGTGGTGATCTATGTGCGGGGGTATGCATTCACCTTGCTTGTAAATGTTAATAATGCAGCTGTTGGGTATGCAATCTGCTGGCAGTACCCTCCATATTATCAATCTCTCTACCATTCTCTTGATGACTAATGGCATCGGATCCACTTGGCCATGACGGAGTATCCCTGGTGGGTTCCCCTTCTTGTCTTCTACGAAGTTGTAGCAGCATCCGAATTTGTATCGTAATTCTACCTTTCCCTGGCATCCATCTCCGGGGATCTGAGTAAGTGTTTTCTCTTAGGCGGCCCGCTCGGCCCATTCTTTTCAAATCCGGGATGCGATCCACGATTTGTTGTTGTTCGTATTCCGAGAACACGTCCGTATGTAGCTCGAGGCCTTCAAGTATATTGATCCTCCCGCCTCGATTCTCTCAAAGTATTCAAAAGTTTTCTTTTCGACATTCTGCGTTCTTTCCAGCTCGTATTCTGGAATAATCTGCAAATGGCGGGGCCTGGTGACGTATTGTGGGATATACGGCTCAATCCCTTCACGTTCTCCTGCATACCTCGGCTCCTCGGGGATAATGTCCGTCGGGAAATCCTCGGGGGTTGCTTCTGCAACAAGGTTATGCATTACTGGTGGCTCTATCTGGTGGCGTGGTAGTCTTCTTTCTTCTGATCTTCTTGAGATTTCCCTTGTTTCTTCTATTATCCTCGGAGCTGGCCTCCTTTCTTCAGGTACCTGGTGAACTGGCGTCCTTGAAGTATACGTACTGGCAGTAGCAACTGCCTCGTCGCGCTGGTCCACTGCTAGTTTGGTTAGCATATTGCGGATACGGCGATTTTTATTTCGCTCGGTTGTCGTGAGAGTAGCTCTTCGTACTTCTTGAATTTCTGTGGGCGCGGCGCTGACAAGCCTGCCCTCTGCTGTAGCGACTACAGGCTTGATTTTGTTGTCTTCTTCAGTGTTTGTTTTCCTTTTCTTACTGCTGGATTGGTGGCTTGGGCCACCCACTTTCATTACTGTCTGACTGGGCAGTTCCTTTCGGCCAACTGGGACCCAGTCACTTTCCTCATATTGCAGGCCTGCTGGTGCGAAGTCTGAGTCATCTCTATTATCGCTCCATCTTTCACCCTCATTTCATCGAGTGCAAGGCTTACGCCATTTCTAAAGTTCAGGACCAACCGCCCATTCAACATTTCCCTGCGAAAAGACAAGGAAAAGGATCAGGGGTTGTACTAAGAACAAGAACATTAAGAAAATGTTTATTAAAGACAGTTTTTTTTATTACTTTTTGTATTTTTAAATTTAACAGGAATGAAGTGAGATAAGATCAAAAAAGTGATTTTGATGTGGAAGAGGAAACAAGGAAAGCTTTATTATCATGATTTTATTTATTTTAGCACATTTTTTATTATTATTGAGTTCGGACCCAGTCATAAGTAACTACTTCGCCTGTGCTTCTATGGATGAAGAATTCATTCCTTCAAAACATCAGGTAGCATAATACTTCTTCAAGTATCGTCCGTTGATCGGAAGCATATGTCGTTCTCCTTGGCAGTTCACTAGCCGGTAGGAGCCTCCCGAGTGATCGCCTCAACCACAAACGGTCCTTCCCAAGTGGGTTCAAATTTTCCTCCTATCTTGCGGTGTGCAAGGATAGGTCTCTTGAGAATGAGAACTAAGTCACCAACTTTGAAGGTTCTTGGGCGGACCAGTCTGTCATGGGCTTGAACCATCTTAGCTTGGCATAGTTCTAAATTCTACTGCGCTGCAAGTCTTTTCCCTTCCAGGCTTTCCAATTCTTCTAGTCATAATTTGGCATTCTCTTCTGTCTTGATTTTGTTTGCAACTGCAATTCTGAGTGAAGGATGCTGAACCTCTAAAGGTAACACTGCCTCAGACCCATAAACCAGAGCATAAGGTGTAGCTTGAGTAGGAGTTCTGAAGGTTGTCCGGTAGGCCCATAAGGCTTCTAATAACTTCTCGTGCCAATTTCTCTTATTGTCATCCAAAGTTTTCTTTAAAATTTTAACGAGAGTTTTATTAAAAGCCTCAGCCAGGCCGTTTTCTCTTGGGTAGTAAATTGTTGAATATCGCCAATCGATTCCGTATCTCCTGACAAAATTGTTGATTTGTGTGCTTCTGAATGCTGACCCGTTATCTGAGATGATCCTGTGCGGCACTCCGAAACGGTAGACAACATGGTTCTTGAAAAACTGTTTACATGGTGTGCTTTAACTTCTCTGAGTGGAACTGCCTCTGCCCACATGGAAAAGTAATCTGTAGCCGCAAGAATGAAGCGATGTCCTTTTGAATATGGTGGTTCTATTGGACCCACTATATCTGTGCCCCAACATTCAAATGGCCACGACGCAATTGTTGGATGTAACACATTTGGAGGTTGGTGTAGAACCACGTCGTACACTTGGCATTGGTGACAGCTCTTGGCGATTTTCATGCAGTCGGTCATCATCGAGGGCCAGTAGTACCCTAGTCTTTTAATTTTCATTTTCATCTTCGGACCCGATCGGTGAGCGCCACGGAGTCCCGAATGCACCTCTTTAACAATTTCACGGGCCTCGGACCCGCTTAGGCATCTTAGCCACATATGATCGAAAGACCTTCGTATAATGTGTTGTTTATTAATGCGTAGGACAGAGTTCTTTTCTTGATCTGATGGGCTAACGACCTATCGTCTGGTAATTTTCCTGTTTGCAGGTAGTCTATTAATGGCTGTCACCAATCTTCTATGTTTTCTATCACTGTTGCAACTGATTCTTTTTCTTTTCTGATTTGTGCATTGTGTCTATGTCGAGTTGTAATAGGACTTGACGTCCGTGAACTGACACTTCCATCGATTCATCTTGCAAACAGACAAATTCTTTTGCGAGGCGAGCTAACGCATCTGCTAAAGCATTTTCTTTCCTGGGAATTTTGTAAATTGTTACATTCGGAATCTGTTCCAAAAACTGTATGGCATACTGGAAGTATTTCTCGAGTATTAGTTTTAAAATCCTGTACTGTCCGGCGATCTGTTGAATGATTAACTGCGAATCCTCGTAGATGTTGATGTCTGTTATTCCCATTTGAATAGCTAATTCCGAGTCTCGTTATGAGGGCTTCGTATTCGCTTCGTTGTTTGTACACGGTTCCGTCAAGTGGTAGGAGTATCTCAACATCCCCTGCTCCGGTGTTATAAAGATTAATCCGATCCCTGCCTTACCGGGCACTATCACTTGCGATTCTTCGTCTTTGTGTGCTGAAGATGCTCCGTCGAAATATAATTCCCAACGTCGATCATCGGGGTCTTCTAAGCTCATTATTTGTTCATCTGGCAAATCATCATTGAGAGGAGATTTTGCCGACAAAGGGTGTGCTGCGAGGAAGTCTTCTAGGACTTGCCCCTTGACGGCACGAAGAGGCACGAAAGTTATATCGAATTGCAATAATATCATTGACCATCTGGCAAGTCTGCCGGAAAGTGTTGGACGAGTCATCAAGTATTGCAATGGATTAAATTTCGAGATCGGGTTGACCTTATGAGAAAGCATGTAGTGCCTGAGCTTTTGAGCGACGAAGATCAGGGCCAAACAATGCTTTTCAATTGCGGGATACCTTATTTCCGTCGGAAGTAAACGACGGCTTAGGTAGTAAAGAGCATTTTCTTTACCCTCATCATTGACCTGGGCTAACAGGGCTCCGAGTGAGTCGTCTAAAGCCGCGGTATAAAGTATCAACGGTCTACCTGAGACTGGGGCTACTAAGACAGGAGGTGTCATTAAATATTGCTTAATGTCCTCGAAGGCCTTCTGGCATTTCTCTTCCCAAATAAATTTGGCATCCTTTTTAACTAGTGTCGAGAAAGGCTGACACCTACCTGACAAGTTTGAGATAAAGCGTCGAAGATATGCCAGCTTCCCTTGAAAAGATCGTAGTTGTTTTAAGGTTTTTGGAGGCGGCATTTCTAAGATAGTTTTAATCTTTTCTGGGTCGATTTCAATTCCACGATGTCGGACAACGAATCCTTAGAATTTCCCGGAGGTGACGCCGAAGGCGCATTTTAAGGGATTCATCTTAAGGTTAAATTGTCTTAATCGTTCGAAAACAATTCTCAAATCATACAGGTGGTTTTCGATGACCACATCGTCCATGTAGCATTCAACTTGATTGTGGATGAGATCATCAAAAATTCTTGTCATCGCTCTCTGGTAAGTTGCTCCTGCATTCTTCAGTCCGAATGGCATCACTGTGTAGCAATATACTCCGATCGGCGTTCTGAATGATGTACGTTTTTCATCTTCTGGAGCCATTTTTATCCGGTTGTATCCTGAAGATCCATCCATGAATGAGAATATTTCATGTGTTGAAGCAATGTCAATCATTAATTCTGGGATCGGTAGAGGGAATTCATCTTTTGGACATGCCTTGCTTAAATCTCTGAAATCCACTCTAATTCTGATCTGACCATTCTTCTTTCTGACTGGCACCACATTGGCTAACCAAGTCGGGTATTGTTCTTCACGGACAAATTTGGCTTCTATTAGCTTTTTAACTTCGGGTATGACTTGTTGTTCAATTTCTAGACGCATTCTTCTGGGACCATGTCTGACTGGAACAGAAGCAGGATCCACTCCTAGCTTATGGACTGTGACCTCTGGAGCTAAACTCGGCATCTCATCGTAGTTCCAAGCAAAACAGTCTTTAAATTCCATTAATAACTTGATTATTTCTTCGGAGTCTTCTTTATTGAGTAAGGAGCTAACAAAGGTAGGTCTAGGCTCTTCGCTAGTACCTAAGTTAACTTCCGTTAACTCATCTATTGCAGATTTAATCTCTTCTTCGAATTCTGGTGGAGCGTCTCCAATTTGTAAATCTTCAAATTCTTCTGTAGTTTCCATGCAGTTTTCATTAGACTTGCAAGTGACAACCAAGCAAAATTCAGTATCGTCAACTGATCCTACTGTGCCGAATCCGAGACCATGCTTTGAATTGGGTGGACGACCGGAGTTATTCCATAATTTTTCAAAATGTTGTGATTGACCATTTATCCATTGTCGAGGTAAGAAACCAAGCTGAATTAAATTTTGAACACAGGGAGAGTACCACTCAAAAGGTAATTCCATTAATTCTGATGAAGTGACATCTTCGAATTGTACATTATTTTCAGTTTTGGAGGAAGAAGCACCACGGTAGAATTTGATGGGCTTTGGACCGCCGCTATGTACCTCTTTGACCACCATTCCCTCGATCTTATTAGAATGGATCGGGGTCAGGGTCATAGTATGTACATAGTGATTAATCTTCTCGTACATCGATTTGTATTCTTCGTTCTTCTCATCTTCGAGAGGGATCCTGAATTGCGGCTTCTTCCGACTTATTGTCGCTGCTTCATGCTTGATTTCTTTTTCTTCTTCAGAACTGTCTTCCCTATCAACATTAATGGCTGGTTTCCTCTGTCCAACTGTCCTAACATCTCTGCCATGACCTCGTCCCCGGCCTTGACCTCGGATGCGAGTTGTGGAGAAGAGTTCACCATCTCGCTGTAAGGGAGTGGTGAGTGACTGTTGGACTAGAACTTCAGGTTCTTCGTCGTCCCGAACTTCTTTTGCTTCATTTGTTATGGTATCTCTGGAGAAGATTGTTTTCTTCGGAGGTGCATAATAAGCTGCATCTTCATGAATTCCAATTTCATGTACGAAAAAAGGTTGTAAGTCACCTTTGATGCACTGTTCCCCTCCATCGTAGTATTTGATGCACTGATGTAGAGATCATGGTACCATCCTGTTTTCATGTATCCATGGTCGGCCCAGTAGAGCGTTGAACGACGTTTCTGAATCGATTATGTGAAATTTTGCGGTTGTCTTTGTTAAGTCACTAGTCTTCATTAGTAGTGTTATTGATCCGAGGGCTCTTTCTCCTTTCTGGTTGAATCCTCTTAATAACATTTTGTCCGCTTCGAGCTCGCGAGCAACAATTTCCAAATATGCTAGCGTTCGAAGACTCATTATATTGATTGATGCTCCTGGATCCACCAATACTCTGGAGAGTGTAAACTTCCCTATTGTAACTGAAATGTACAACGGTCGGTTGTGGTCTGCTGTCCCAAGTAGTAGGTCATTGTCCGTGAAGGTGACACCTCGCTGTTCCTTTAACGAGCAAACCTCATCTAAGGAATCTCTGGTCATTTGAGCTAAGCAAATTTTTGGATCAAGTAAGGCCTTGATCAGAGCTTCTCTCATCTCCTTTGATAAGATGAGAGCGTCGTAGATGCTTAGTTTGGCCGGTAGTTTCCTAATATGGGCTAGCACGTTGTAGTCCACTTTATTTTCATGTGTCTCGGCTTCTTCTCGAATTGGTATTTCTTCTGCCGGGGTTGGTTCTTCTTGAACAACCACCTGTTTTCCTTTGTCCTTTGGACCCATTCTCTGAGGTAGAACTCTTCCACTTCTTAAGTTAACTTCTGTAATTTCTTCTGAATCTAGTATTAAGTTTGCTAGTATCTCCTCTTGAATTAGAATGACAGGTTCTTCTGGATTAGCCTCGAAGTCTGAAGGCTCTAACTCTATTGTGACTGGAGCTCCTCGAAACTCGCAGATAGATTCGTTGCTCGTTGAACTCTCGTAGCCTCCTTGATGGATGTCTTCTTCGTCATTGAGACTGTCGAGATTGTGTATGATTTGAGAATTGTCATTTGTATTGAAATCGATGTCCGGATTGTCGCTAGTTACGTAATCGTTAGAAACAGTCAAAACGTAGCCAACGCCATAACCCTTATCATTATAAGATCCCACCGGAGTGAGCGAGATAATCATACGAGTCAGAGGTTCGAGGGATTTCTCCCCCGAATCGGAAACAACTATCCTAGGATAAGCAGCCCCTAGTCTAGCCTTAGGAGCCTCGGTCTTCTCTTCTTCATCAATTTCCTTCTTCTCTTCAATCGTCTCCTGTTGAGGTGGTTCTTCTATTGCAAGTGATAGTGCCGGCTTGACAGGTTTCGAACTCTGAATTGAGGCTCGCACCGAAGCGGTTTGGATGTGATCCAAAATCTTTTTCGAAGACCTTGTCCAAGCGGTAGCCCACCCATCATCAGTCGCATAGGGATCTATCGGAACAATGAGATCAGTCGAGACAACATTGACGGACGCCTTTCTGGGGTTCCTTCATGTACTCCTTCGGGATTGTTATATTCCCTTTCTGAAGGTTATCGTTGAGCCAACTTTTGAAGGTAATACAATCCTCTATCTTGTGTCCAAGCATCCGGTGGTAAGGATAAAAGTTGGGATCACCTTTCTTGTTGACTTCTTCTGGTCTCTTTGGCTCTGGCAGTTGGAAATCTGGAGTCTTCATCAGACTGCGGAACATTTTTGGTACTGCCTCATTCTTGAACGGGTACTCCTCGCTCGAAGCTCCCTTAATGTACGTTGCGGACGAGGCGGTTGTTCATACTCGTGGAGATGATCGATAGCGGGGCCGGGGTTGCTCGGTACTCGTTGAATTTGCTGAGGCCGTTCTGGCGGTATTTGCATCGGTTGCTTGCCTTTGTCGACTGCTGCAACAATCCCGGGTTTCTTTTCAAAAGTCTTCACAGGCTTTTGCTTGTCTGTCTTGTCGGTGAAACTTAATTGCTTCGCCTCCTCTTGCAAGCTTCTGGCCTTGCTTAACAACTTCTCAAAAGTCTTAATAGTAAATCCCTTGAGGAGAAGTGCTATCGGGCCATGAATGCTTTTAAGTAAGATGCCGACTGCATGTTGTTCTTGTAGTTGTGGTTCACACTTCATACTTAGGTTCCTCCATCGAAGTATGTAATCCACCAATGTTTCGTTCGGCTTCTGCTTCTCTACCACTAAATCACCTATAGTGATGTGGTGCTGAGCTCCGACAAATCGCTTGATGAAGAGGTTTTCTAGTTCTGAGAATGTCTTCACCGAACCATTAGGTAATTCTGCATACCGATCAAAGGTGATCCCTGACAGGCTGCTGACAAATTGTCGGAAGAGTAATGCATCACTTCCGCCGGCATTGCAACAACCGGCATGAAAGTGTGCAACATGCCGTCGGGGTTCCTGGTTCCATCAAAGGTCTTGAACGGAGGTGGTACGAAGCCTTTCGGGTATTGGACGGCGTCGAATTCTTCGGGGTAAGGTCTACCCGTCCGAATAGATGTCCTGCTCTTTGATTGTGCTAAGGCTTCTCGCACCTGCTGTTCCACCAAGCTCTTGATATTCTTTTCTGGAATCATGCTCTGTGTCGCATCCTTCTTTAACTGATCATCCCCGTTGACGGACGTAATCTCCTTTCCTCCGTTTACGATGTGAATGACCTCTGGGGGTGTCTCTCTTTGGGGTTGCACTTGACTCTGGAGAGTGGCTAGGGCTACAGCCATCTCTTCTATCCTCTTTGCCATTTGGGTGATTGTATCATCTTTCTCTTAAAGCTGCCTCCTCATTACTTCTGGCTCCTCTCTTTCTGCGGCTGCGGGAGCACCTTGTGAAGCTGACGAAGCTCGCATTTCGACCATGTTGATTTCTGCATACTCATCGTCCATGAATTCCGACGAATCAATCTCATCTCCGAATTTCTCTTCTCTTTCCTTTGCTAATCGTCGAATATCAGTCCTCAACTTTTCCATAGCATCCTCTAGCGGTCCTTTCTGTTCATCCTTGCAGTTGTCGTGTGATAGCTGTCGGGTTCCCTTCTCATGAGTCCCCTTTACTGCAGTAGCACTTTCTTCAGATTTAAGTCTCCTGACGAGACTTTCCTTTTATTTGGCTTTTCTATAACGATGGCAGGTTCTACTCGTGGCCCAAGACGGGATTTGACTGGCACCCGCCCTATCCTTCTTAGAATCTCCGATATGGGGCATTTCTCTTTCTTTGCTAACTTCTCAATCACAGTCTGTAGTCGGTCAAATGGTGTAATCCTAGCCCTTTTCTTTCTGCTGTCGTTGTAGTATGCGGGTCGAGGTAATGTAGAAACAATCCTGCGGACATTTTCCTCGTCGACTTGCGGCGGAAAGGGGATGGAATCTACTTCCTTTCAATAGGGGTGTATCTTCGAGCAATGGTATGTATTCGAGTAATGGTGTGTAATCGGGGATTTCTTCTAAGAAAGCGACTTCGACAGCTTCCGGCCTCCCCGGCAATCTTCCTACTTCGTTCCTTCTTTGGGTCCGTGTTAGTGATGGAATTCTTGAGCTGGACCCGATTTCAAAAACGAAGGTCTCACGGGAAGGTTTGTACCCTCCACGGTAACGAGTTCACCAAAGTTCGGATTTCCTTCCCCTTTAATTTGGCGAAGCTAGGGTAGGTGCGAGAGACAACCGGACCGGTGGGGGTAGCAACAACGATCCTTCGTGGACAGCGAGTACTCCTCTTAGTTGGAATCTTTTGTAGGGGAGGAAACTCTTGAGTTGACCTAAGGTTGAACTCGATCAACGGCTTCTCAGTTTCAGATACTTTGTTTGTCAGCGCGAAAAGGGCAACGTCGGTGATCTTAACATTTGTGTTCTCGAATCCTTGTCCAAACCGGATGATCCCATTGTCGGCAGCTCATCCTTGTAAACGACGAAGTCCGATCCATTGGTGAAGGAGAAAATCAGCTTCGGGGCTTCCATTTTTGCAGGGTAGATTCTGATTGTCAGTCCCAAGTTATGCTTCTTCTCATCAGGAAGAAAAGAAAGGAATCGAAAAGAGTCTGAACACATTCTTGTTCATGTATTTATAAGAAGGAGTTGTTTGTTAAAAGAGTCATTCATTAGAGGGTTTGTTTATTAGGAACGGAATGTTCAAAGGTGTAGAGAAGGTAAAAAATCTGATTCAAAATTGGAAGGGAAAAGAAAGTCTTATGCAAAACTTCTCGACTCGAAGGATCACTCCTAAACTAACACCTATTGGGGGTCCACCCCACCTCAGAAATGAGGTAAAAGGATCTCGGAACCTCTCTGTTTAGGAGTGTCTAAACAGTGGCTCCTAAATCCAAGAGAATGTTGGCTATACTCGTTCAAGGTAGAAATGAACATAGTATTCCAAAGGAAAGAAGGGTAGCTTGATCCACAAGGGACATGGATACACTACCGATTTTTGAAAGCAGAATTGTCTGATTAAAATGGAGAGAGGAATTGTCCCCAGCGGAGTCGCCAGAAGTTGTACGGCTTATTTTTAGGTTGTGTTGTATTTTGAAAAGGGGTCGCCTACAGAAATTGTCGGTGAATTTTATATTTTTAATTTTTAATTTAATTTAAATATATAGAATTTGGAAAGTAGCATTTGATTTTGAAAATAATTTTAAGTTTGAAAATTTTAAGATATGAAATCAAACCGGTCTCACATGCCAAATAGTTTATATAAATGAGCATCGCATCACAAACTGTGTATCTATCCCGAAGAATAGACACACTGCTTGATAATGGGGCTCGATTAGATAAACTAGAAAGGTTTGTGACATCTGTTTGGTCTGCGAACCAATTTTATAAGCCGACAAATTCCCATGCTTAATATGAAAGCATCAAACAGGGTTTATATTACCTGGGTTCTTTAAAATTCCCTGTAAGGGCAAGCCCCTATAGTTAATTACATCTTAAGTGACGAGAATCACCTAAGAAAACTCTCGATAATAATAAATAATTCTGCTCTCAAGAATTTCAAAGTTTAACTTTTCAAAAGGATTGAATTTTGGAATTTCAATAGGGAATGGATCAAGTTTGGAACATTTTGTTTTGGGAATTCAACGGAAGAAAGGTAGGAGAAATTACAGATTCGAAGCGAACTTCGGTAACTTCCCGACTATCCTATTGTTTGGCTTGAATTTAGGAAAGTCCTAATATTTATTTAATGTTTTGATCTTGCCAATTTTAATCAATTAGGACTTATATTCGTATGACATGATCATACAAATAGCCTCGAAGATATGAGGGTTTATGTCGTACTAAACGACTACCTCGGAGTCCTAAGACCGGTTAGGGCTTAATTTACATGACATGATCATGCAAATGCCTAACAAAAGGTCGAGGATTTATGTTGCACTAGGAAAACTACCTCGAAATCCTATGGCTTGGTTATTTTAATTCTAAGAAAGGTTTTGCTGATGTAGATTCAAGTTTTCGTCGACGACGATGGCCGTGCTGCCCACCATGCTCCGAGCTCCTTGTTGTTGCAGAGGTTTAGTTATAGAAATCATATATCAGGAGATGAGAAAAGTGTTTTGGTTTAGTGAAAAACTTAATTTCCAAGTTTTTTTTATATTTTATTTAAAACAAATCTTAAAGTTGATTATAACAACACCGGTTAAGATCCCACGGTTCAATCCTTCCGGCATCGTTATTTTTATCGGATTCACTTAGTCCAGATGAATTTGCTAAACTCAACTAAATGAGTTCCACACTTTCATTTAGACCGTGGGAAATCTCGTTAGCAACACGTAGGTTACATCATCCGAGGTATTCCCGATCATCCAACATGACGTTTTAATTTTGTTATAATTGTAGTTTTGTGTTCTGTTTGTGATTAAATTTTAAGTTGTTTTATATTTTGAAATGTTGTGGGGGTGAATTTTATCTTGCAATGACTTTTAATTTAGTTTTTGTTTCAGTTTTAGGGACTATCCTAAAGGTGTGGGTTTTCATGCAACAGTTGTTTATCATGCAAGAAAAGTAAGTGCAACGCGATTAAATAAATTGCAATAAGGTAAATTGCAATAAAATAAAAACGTACCTGGAGGGTCTTCCCGTCATCCCAAGCTGCACTTAAAACGCAATTAGAATATTTAAGCAAGTTCCTAGGTAAAGCTAAGGGAAGGGTTATGGTTTTCTATCAAATTCCTAATCCTATAGCTAGTCATTTCCTTTGACGTCTAGGTTCTTGTATTTTGGTTTGAGGACGATTTTCTTCATCAAAGAACAATTAAGTTCAGTTATTCTTATAAACATCCTATCATATTGAGGAAGTGCTTAAGAAGAATCTTAAACATCTTTTCAATATTGCTAGAATTGTTTTAAGTCCAAATGAATTTAATTATACAAATGAATTAATCGTCCAGGAATTCAATTTTTGTTATTATCTTGCTCAGTGAACTAGGACATTTGAATATCCTATAGGCGAAGTAACATTTCATTTAACGTTCTGTTTAGGAGTTATGATAACCAAAGCTTTCGAGGGCAAATTGGTGTTCAAGTGGTTTATGATTTAATTTAAATTAAAGGGTTTAAATTTGGAATAGTGTTCAAGTTACTTTATTTTAAATTTCTTTATGTCTTAGGTGATGTTATTTTTTAATTCAATTTAATTTAACTTTAATTTAATTTAATTTAATTTAATATGATTTAATTTAATTTAATTTGATTTAATTTGATTTAATTTAATTTAATTTGATTTAATTTAATGTAATTTAATTTTATTTTATTTAATTTAAATTTAAATTTAATTTAATTTTTAATTTTAATTTGATATTTTATTTTTTTATGTTTTAAAGATGATTTAATTTTAATTATTAAAGTATTAATTTAATTGAAATTTTAAAAGGATTTAATTTAAATAATTTAACTTTAATTTAATTTAATGATTAAGTCTTTTAGCATTTTAAATCTTAAATTTGGATTATCATTTTAATTAGGAATTAAATATTATTGAGATGATTAATTTAGGGATTCTTAAATTAAAGAACAAATCTCTTCCTAATAATATCCCTATTTAATAATTCTAACTTTATTATTCTTCCAAATTTAATCAATTATTTAATTAAGGTTTATTTAAATTATCTTTAAATTGTTTAGTAGGTTTCTACCCTTTAATTATTTAACTTTCAATCATCCAAATCAGATTAGGATCAAATACTTTACTCTTTAATTTTATTAAGCCTAAAGTTTTAATTAAAGGTTAAAATTTTAATTACCATTTTGCCCTTCAAGCTTAATAATTTCATAACTCACTAAATTGAGCTTAAATGAACTTGAAATTTTTATGTGACTTCACTCATATGCCAATAAAGACATGAGAGGAGAAAATGTGATTTTTCTGTAATTAATTTATTTTTGTAATTATTTTTGGTGGAAAATAGGGATTTCCAAGGAAAATTTGATAATATAACCAAGGTAAAGTTTCTGTCCTTAAGAAAATTATGGGACATTCCTAATGATCAGAGGACCACTTGGACCAATTTTAGTGATTTTTTGAATTATATTATTTTTATTATGATTATTTTAAGTTTTGGAGTATTAATTAACTTAAAAATAAAATAAAGGTTGAAAAATAAATTTAATATTTTTTAAAAATCTCTCTGATATCAAGGAAATCAGAGAATCGATTTTTACAATTTTCTGATTTTTCTTTGATTTATTAGAATTATTTTAGTGGAAATGCTAAAAAATACATTTTTTTTAATTTTAAAATTACCTTAGGGCTTTAAAATTTAATATCTCATCAAATAGAACTAAGAAAAATATGGGGTTTGTTCCTAAGTGATTAAAATTCAAAATGTGACATTTTGGTGAATTTTATTATTTTTGTGATTTTATTATTTTTTAATTATTAAAATATTAAAATAATACAAAAAATTAACTTTTTTAGAAAATTACAATTTTATTTTTCTTAAATTCCCCTGATATCAGAGAGGCTCCAAAACCAATTTGGTGAATTTTTGAAAAGTATTTTGAAAGTTATGAATTTTTAAAGTTTAAATTGGCTAAATGGCTTAATCAACCCATTTAGTAGGGCTAACCAAGTCCAATTGACTTCAAATTTTTATGGTGGGTTCCTCTGATCCTAAAGGTCAGTGGAGAATTGATTTCAAGTCAATTTGATGTATGATTAGCTCTAATTAATTAGGGACCTATTTTGGGTGTTTAAGCCAATTAGGGTTATTTTAATTGAACTAAATCAAAACCTATTTTTCCTAGGGTCCTCTCGTCATAAGAGACATCACCAAATTTTCCTAGAATTTATTTCACAACATGCTAATTATTGGATTTAAAATACTCAAAATAGTAACATGAATTTGAAAAATCAATAACTTCTCATAGGGATGGCCTCTGACTTTGGAAAATTCAGGGAATGTTCCCAAATTCAGAGGCTTCAAAAGCCCTATGGTCTGATGCCATAGTGAAATTCCTATATGCATGGAGAATTAAAACAATGCAGAGGGGAAATAACTCATTAAAAATAAAATACTTGATGAAATTAAATGATTTTTTTTCCACATTATTCTCCTCTGTTCACTGAGCAAGAGAGTATTTTTATTTTATTTTTCTGATTTTCCTACACAAAGTTATGGATTTTTGAAGTTTAGGGAATTAAATAAATCAGAAAATACCCTAATTTTCTATTTATCCACGCGGCGCCGCATCAACCTCGACAGCTCCGAAACGCCGCGTGGCACTCTCTGATTCGACGCCGCCATCCGACTCAGCGCTCCGGGGGCCCGCTGTGTCATTCCATCTCCTGATCCGGTGCGATCCTGGCCGTCCGTCCGGGCGTGTTTTAAACGAACGGCATCCGTTCATCGTCCCCAAGCGTCCTCACTCGAGAGATGTCCACACTAAATCCCTAATATGTCACTCAATACTCAATGGATTTTCGTGTTCTTATGCTCTATGGATTCGTCTTGAAGAGACGAATACATCTATACGGTGATCATGCATTGAGATTAAATCTTTTGAAATGGAGAATCTCCAGAATCTCGGGATGAAGAATTAGCTCATACCTTTGCTCAGAGAAGTGTGGCTTCAATCTGAGGGTTGTGTTACCTTCGATTGGATCCCAACAAGCTCCAGATGAAGTCTCCTGGTCTGATGAATTGCCTAGCTATGAAAGTGACCACAGCCGATCACAAAGCTTGGAGGCTCGGAACAACCGGGTGGCTCTGGAGATGGGGCTTTCGGTGGGAAACTTCTCCTCTTGGTCCAGTGAAGGTGTAGGACCAATCAATTTGATGATTGGATCACTGTGGAAAAGTGTCCTGGTTTTGGGTGAAATTTCAGTTGAGAAATTGGATTCTGTCAGTGGGGATTAGGGCAAATTGACACTGGGGATCAACTGCTCTAAGTATGGAGTAGGGTTTGGAACAATTTTGGCAGAGTTTCGGCAAGGTTTGTGCAACTCTCCTCTATGGCCGTGAGGAGGTCGGGTTTAAATAGAGGTGGCTGGAGAGCCTCACAGGGATGGCCAAGGGTTGGGATCAGCTGCTCTGGGCATGGGAAGAACAGCCATGGTGGCCATTGGGCATGGGGCAGCTCAGCAAGGGAGAATTCCAAAGTTTGGCTCCTCCCAAGGTCTCGGCCATGGTGTTTTCCGGCGACCCAGGCGGCTGGCCGGCAGGCATGGGTCACCCTCAGGTCCAGGTGGGTCAGGGCTGGAGGTTTGTGTAGTCAATTGGCCATGGACATGTGTAAAGGGTTTGAATCAAAATGGAATGGGAAAGGGCTGGTTTTGGGTCTAAATGGGTCAACCCTTGGTTTTGGGTTAGGTCCACCCTCCAAGGCCAATTTGGGCTGAAGGGAAAGTCACTTGGATCAGCTTGATTAGTGGGGTCAAGTCACAATCCAAGTACAATTAAGTTTAAGCATGGTTTAGTGGAGTCATGGAAGTGGTTAATCACTCTTAAGAGAATATGGAAAGGGCCTCCTCCTCTTGCCATCTTGGGTATGGTGAGGTGGAAAGTAGATTCCATGGCTCTCATGGCTCCCATGTGGCTCATGCATGGCTTCATGGCTCACCTTTGGCTTGGGAAAAGTTAAGTCAATTTCATGGAAATGGATTTAAGAAAATTTTGGTATTTTTGATGGGAATTTGTATGGGGCTTGATTTTGAATCATTTGATGATTGATTTGAACTTAGGGATGATTTTAATTAAGGGTATGATGAGAAGAACTTGTCATATGGGCTTTATCATAAAATTTGGGCTTTTAGGAAGATTTCATGTAAGTGGGCTTTTGGTTTAAAAATAAATTTATGGATGGGAATTTTGTGAAGGATTGGGCCAAACAAATTTTGGGTTTAGTTCATGGATGTGTCATGAGTGATTTGAAATGAGTTTGGAATGATTTGGGTTTGAATTGGGTTGAATTTGGGCTTCTTTGGTGAATGGGCCAATATAGGGCTTCTTTGGTGAATGGGCCAATATAGGTCAAATTGGGCTAACTTGGGCCAATGTTAGGCTAGGGTTGAAACTGATGTAAAATAAATGTTGGGAAATGTTTATGGGAGTGTTTCAAAGAGGTTTTGGCTTTGGTTGGGCTTTGATTTTGGGGTTTGGGCTTATTTGGGTTAGGTTTAGGTTTAGGTCACAATTGGGCTTTTTGGTTTTGGGTTGAATTTAAGTGGGGTTTGGGTCTAAATGTTGGGCAAATCATGTTAGTGTTTTGTTTATATGGATGTTAAGGGAGGTTTGGAAAAGATTTGGGGTTAATTGGAGTTGAATTGGGTGAGTTTGGGTTAGGTTTGGGTCATGGGTCCAAATTGGGCTTTAAGGCCAAAAGTGAAATTGGATCCAAATGTCAATCAAATTGGACTTGGGTTTGGTCTAGATTGGTGTTGGGAATGTTAAATTGAAGTTTAGAATTGAATTGGACCAGAATTTGGGTCAATTGGGTAGACTTGGTTTGACATTGGGTTCACTTTGGGTTAATATGGGTCAAATTGGGGGTTTTGATAAAAGTGGGGTAAATTGACAAAATTGGCCCATGGTGTAGTTGAACAAAATGAAATTGGGAATATTTGGGATTTTCTAGAATTTTTTGGGAATTTTCTCAATTTTTGGATTTTTGGGTCAAGAGGGGTATTTTGGGTATTTGGAGGGTTTTGGGAGGTATTTTTGGAATTTTTGATATTTTTGGGTATGGATGATCAATTTGAGTAATGTGGGAATGTTTGGGATTGATTTTGAGGAATTTTAGGTAATTTAGGTGATTTTGCAAATTTTGGGTAGTTTCGAGGTCTTGGGTAAGTTAATCAGGGTGTAGGGTCCCGGGGGTCAAAAATTGAAAATTTGGAAAATTGAAGATTGGGTGAATATAAGTGGAATAAAAATCATTTTGGTTGAGCCATGAAACCATATCAAGCCCATATGAGCCATGAAAGGACTCATTTGAGGCATCCACTATGTTGTTCCTTACCCTCTTAGCCAAGGGCTTAGGGGTTAAGGACCATCCATGTGGATCACCTTCATGAGTCAGGAGGTCAAGTTTGGTATGGGTTTGTTTTTTTAAGATGTGTGTGAAAGTGTAGTGTATAAGTGTAGTGTGTGTGTAAGTCAGCCCTTCACTGCACTCGGGCCACCTGTAGGGCAGTCCTAAGGCCAAAGTGTCCTACAGGAACCCATCGTTTAAACTTCCACATTTGGTTTCAACCCTCTAAGTGATTAGGGGTCTATAGTCAAGTTTGTGGAGTTTGCAGGGAGCTAAGAAGTGGTTTGAGTTTCTAAGTGGTGGGTCCCAATTCTAATCCTCTAAGATAGTCAAAGGAAAAGCCTAAGGCTAGATCCTAAGTACTAAAGAGAAGAAGAGAAGACCTCATCAAAAATGAGGTCAACAAGGTGGTTTTCCTTTACTTTGCTTTTGAAGACCACATCATCCACGTAGAATTCGACTTGATTGTGGATGAGATCATTAAAAATTCTTGTCATCGCTCTCTGGTAGGTTGCTCTTGCGTTCTTCAGTCCGAATGGCATCACTGTGTAAGCAATATACTCCGATCGGCGTTCGAATGCCGTAAGTTTTTCATCTTCCGGAGCCATTTTTATCTGGTTGTATCCTGAAGATCCATCCATGAATGAGAATATTTCATGTGTTGAAGCAATGTCGATCATTAATTATGGGATCGGTAGAGGAAATTCGTCTTTTGGACATGCCTTGTTTAAATCTCTGAAATTCACACAAATTCTGATCTGGCCATTCTTCTTCCTGACTGGTACCACATTGGCTAACCAAGTCGGGGATTGTTCTTCACGGACAAATTTAATGTCTATTAGCTTTTTAACATCAGCTATGACTTGTTGTTCGATTTCTAGACGCATTCTCAAGTAGGATCCACTCCTAGCTTATGGACTGCGACTTCTGGAGCTAATCCTGGCATCTCATCGTAGCTCCAAGCAAAACAGTCTTTAAATTCCATTAATAACTTGATTATTTCTTCGGAGTCTTCTTTATTGAGTAAGGAGCTAACAGAGGTAGGTCTAGGCTCTTTGCTAGTACCTAAGTTAACTTCCGTTAACTCATCTATTGTAGATTTGATCTCTTTTATGAACTCTGGTGGAGCGTTTCCAATTTGTAAATCTTCAAGTTCTTCTGTAGCTTCCATGCAGTTTTCATTAGACTCACAAGTGACAACTAAGCAAAATTCAGTATCGTTAACTGATCCTACTTTGCCGAATCCTAGACCATGCCTTGAATTGGGTGGACGATCGGAGTTATTCCATAATTTTTCAAAATGTTGTGATTGACCTTTTGTCCATTGTCGAAGTAAGAAACCACTCTGAATTATATTTTGAACACAGGGAGAGTACCACTCAACATGTAATTCCATTAATTCTGATGAAGTAGCATCTTCAAATTGTACATTATTTTCAGTTTTGAATGAAGGAGAACCACGGTAGAATTTGATGGGCTTTGCACCGCCGCTATGTATCTCTTTGACCACCATACCCTCGATCTTATTAGAATGGATCGGGGTCAGGGTCATTGTATGTACATAGTGGTTAATCTTCTCGTACATCGATTTATATTCCTCGTTCTTTTCATCTTCGAGAGAGATCCTGAATTGTGGCCTCTTCCGACTTATTGTCCCTGCTTCTTGGTTGATTTCTTTTTCTTTAGAACTGTCTTCACAATTAACATTGATAGTTGGTTTCCTCTGTCCAGCTATCCTAACGTCTCTGCCACGACCTCGTCCCCGGCCTCGACCTCGGATGCGAGTTGTGGAGAAACCTTCACCATCTCACCGTAAGGGAGTGGTGAGTGACTGTTGGACTAGAACTTCAGGTTTTTTATTGTCTCGAATTTCTTTTTCTTCATTTGGCACGGTGTTTCTGGAGAAGATTGTTTTCTTCGGAGGTGCGTAATAAGCTGCATCTTCATGGATTCCAATTTCATGTACGGAGAATGGTTGTAAGTCACCTTCAATGCACTGTTCCCATCCATCGTAGTATTTGATGCACTGATGTAGAGATGATGGCACCATCCGGTTTTCATGTATCCATGGTCGGCCCAGTAGATCATTGAATGATGTTTCTGAATCAATTATGTGAAATTTCGCGGTTGTCTTTGCTAAGTCACCGGTCTTCATTAGCAGTGTTATTGATCCGAGGGCTCTTTCTCCTTTCTGGTTGAATCCTCTTAATAACATTTTGTCCGCTTCGAGCTCGCGAGCATCAATTTCCAAGTATGCTAGCGTTCGAAGATTCGTTATGTTGATTGATGCTCCTGGATCCACCAATACTCTGGAGAGTGTAACCTTCCCAATTGTAACTGAAATGTACAACGGTCTGTTGTGATCTGCTGTCCCAAGTAGTAGGTCATTGTCCGTGAAGGTAACACCTCGCTGTTCCTTTAATGAGCAAACCTCGTCTAAGGAATCTCCGGTCATTTGAGCTAAGCAAATTTCTGGATCAAGTCAGGCCTTGATCAGAGCTTCTCTCATCTCCTTTGATAAGATGAGAGCGTCGTAGATGCTCAGTTTGGCTGGTAGTTTCCTAAGATGGGCTAGCATGTTGTAGTCCACTTTATTTCCATGTGTCTTGATTTCTTCCCGAATGGGTATTTCTTCTGCTGGGGTTGGTTCTTCCTGAACAACCACCTGCTTTCCTTTGTCCTTTGGACCCATTCTCGGAGGTAGAACTCTTCCACTTCTTAAGTTTACTTCTGTGATTTCTTCTGAATCTAGTATTGGGTTTGCTGGTGTCTTCTTTTGAATTGGAATGACAGGTTCTTATGGATTAGCTTCGGAGTCTGAAGGCTCTAACTCTATTGTGACTGGAGCTCCTCGAAACTCGCAAATAGATTCGTTACTTGTTGAACTCTCGTAGCCTCCTTGGTAGATGTGTTTTTTGTCATTGTGATCGTCGAGATTGTGTATGATTTGAGAATTGTTATTTGTATCGGAATCGACGTCCGGATTAGGTTGGCTGTCGCTAGTTACGTAATCGTTAGAAACAGTCAAAATGTAGCCAACGCCATAAACCTTATCATTATAAGATCCCACCGGAGTGAGCAAATAATCATACAGAGTCAGAGGTTCGAAGGATTTCTCCCCCGAATCGGAAACAACCATCCTAGGATAGGCAGCCCTAGTCTAGCCTCAGGAGCCTCGGTCTTCTCTTCTTCATCAATTTTCTTCTTTTCTTTAATCGTCTCTTGTTGAGGTGGTTGTTCTATCGTAAGTGATAGTGCCGACTTGACAGGTTTCGAACTCTGAATTGAGGCTCGCACCGAAGCGGTTTGGATGCGATCCAAAATCTTCTTCGAAGACTTTGTCCAAGCTGTAGTCCATCCATCATCAGTCACATAGGGATCTATCGGAACAATGAGATCCGTCGAGATAACATTCACGAAACCTCCTTTCTGGGGTTCCTTCATGTATTCCTTCGGGATCGTTATGTTCCCTTTTCGAAGATTGTCGTTGAGCCAACTTTTGAAAGTAATACAATCTTCTATCTTGTGTCCAAGCATCCGGTAGTAAGGGCAAAAGTTGGGATCACCTTTCTTGTCAACTTCTTCTGGATTCTTAGGCTCTGGCAGTTGGAAATCTAGAGTCTTCATCACACTGTGGAACATTTTTGGCACTGCCTCATTCTTGAACGGATACTCCCTGCTCAGAAGCTCCCTTAACGTACGTTGTGGACAAGGCGGTTGTTCATACTGTTGAGATGACTGATAGCTGGGTCGGGGTTGCTGGTAATTCTGTTGAGGTTGCTAATAAATTTGCTGCGGCCGTTCCGGCGGTATTTGTATTGGCTGCTTGCCTTTATCGACTGCTGCGACGATCCCGGACTTCTTTTCAAAATTTTTCACGGGCTTCTGCTTATCTGTTTTTTCGATGAAACTTAATTGCTTCGCCTCCTCCTGCAAGCTTCCGGCCTTGCTTAACAACTTCTCGAAAGTCTTAATAGTAAATCCCTTGAGAAGAAGTGCTATCGGGCCATGAATGCTCTTAAGTAAAATGCCGACTGCATGTTGTTCTTGGAGCTGTGGCTCACACTTCATACTTAGATTCCTCCATCGAAGTATGTAGTCCATCAAAGTTTCGTTCGGCTTCGCTTCTCTACCACTAAATCACCTATAGTGATGTGGTGCCGAGCTCGGCAAATCGCTTGATGAAGAGGTTCTCTAATTCCGAAAATGTCTTCACCGAACCGTTCGGTAATTCCGCATACCAATCAAAGGCGATCCCTGACAGGCTGCTGACAAATTATCGGAAGAGTAAAGCATCACTTCCACCGGCATTGCAACTACTGGCACGAAAATGAGCAACATGCTGCCGAGGGTTTCCGGTTCCATCAAAGGTCTTGCACAGAGGTGGTACGAAGCCTTTCAGATATTGGACAGCGTCGAATTCTTTGGGGTAAGGTCTACCCGTCCGAATGGACGTCCCGCTCTTTGATTGTGCCAAGGCTTCTCGCACCTGCTTGTTCCACCATGCTCTTGATATCCTTTTCCGGAATCATGCTTTGTATTGCATCCTTTTTAACCGATCATCCCCGTTGACGGATGTAATCTCCTTTCCTCCATCTACAATGTGAATAACTTCGGGGGTGTTTCTCTTTGGGGTTGAACCCGACTGCGGAGAGTGGCTAGGGCTGCGCCCATCTCTTCCATCCTCTTTGCCATTTGGGAGATCGTATCATCTTTCTCTTGAAGCCGTATCCTCATCACTTCCGGCTCCTCTCTTTCGCGGCCGCAGGAACACCTTGTGAAGCTGACGAAGCTCGTGTTTCAACCATGTTAATTTCTGCATATTCATCATCCATAAACTCTGACGAGTCGACTTCATCTCCGAATTTTTCTTCTCTTTCTCTTGCTAATCGCTGAATATCAGTTCTTAGCTTTTCCATAGCATCTTCTAGTGGTCTTTTCTACGCATCCTTGCAGTTGTCATGTGATAGCTGTCGGGTTTCCATCTCATGAGTCCCCTTCATTGCGATAGCGCTTTCTTCGGACTCAAGTCTCCTGACGAGACTTTCCTTCTCAGGTTGTTGTTTTGATCTTAATTGTCCGGTGGTGGGACGCCATACCATCCTTATAGCAGCAGAAGGTCTAGGACCGGATGGTCTGTCAGTCAAATGCTGGAAGGTGGTATCCTCTCTAATTTGTAGTCCTGAAACAACGACAGGTGGACTAGCTTTCATTCTCTTATTCGGCTTTCCTACAGCGATAGCAGGTTCTACTCGCGGCCCAAGACGGGATTTGGCCGGCACCCACCCTATCCTTCTTAAAATCTCTGATACAGGGCATTTTTCTTTCTTTACTAACTTCTCTATCACGGTTTGCAGTCGAGCAAATGGCATAATTCTAGCCCTTTTCTTACGGCCGTCGTTGTAATATGCGGGCTGAGGCAATGCAGAAGCAATCTTTCGGACATTTTCCTCGTCCTCTACGGCGGAGAGGGGATGGAACCTACTTCCTCCCAAAAGTGGTATGTATTCAAGCAGCGGTGTACACTCAGGCAGTTCTGGGATTTCCTCCAGGAAAGCAACTTCAGCAACTCTGGCTTCTCTAGCAATCCTTCTACTTCTGTTCCTCCTCTGAGTCCGTGTCAGTGGTGGAATTCTCGAGCTGGATCCGATCTCGAAAACAAAAGGTCTCACAGGATGATCTGTACCCTCCAAGGTAACAGGTTCATCACAGTTCTAAATTTCCTTCCCCTTTAGTCTGGCAGAAGCCGGGGTAGGTGCAGAGACAACTAGACCGGTGGGAGTAGCAACAACAGTCCTTCTGCGAACAACAGTACTCCTCTCAGTTAGAATCTTTTGCAGAGGAGGGAATTCATGAGTTGACTTGAGGTTAAACTCAATCAACGGTTTCTCAGTTTCTGGTACTTTGCTTGTGAGTGAAAAGAGATCGACGTCGGGGATTTTGATGTTGGTGTCCCCGAATCCTTGTCCGAATCGAATGATTCCATTATTAGAGCGATTCGTCCTTGAAAACGACCGATGTCCGAGTCCGTTGACGAAGGAGAAGATCAGTTTTGGGGCTTCAATTTCTGCAGGGCAGATTCCAAGTGTTAGTCCTCGAATAGTGCTTCTTCTTGCCGTAAAACTTATGACGAAAAAGAAAGAGTCCGAACACATTTTCGTTTATCTTAATGTATTTGTGGTATTAAAAGAAAATTTATTTAGATAATTGTTTTTCGAAAAGATTTGTTCGTTAGGATGGAGAATTATTAAAAGAAGGAGAGTTGTAGGAAGGGCAAAGGAATTGATTAGGAATTGTAAAAGGAAGAGAAAGTCTTGTAGGAACTTCTCGACCCACAAGTCCGCTCCTAAACTAATACTTATTAGGGGTCCACCCTACCTCAGAAATGAGGTAAAAGGATCTCGGAACCTCTCTGTTTAGGGGTGTCTAAACAGTGGCTCCTAAATCCGAGAGAATGTTGGCTATACTCGTTCAAGGTAGAAATGAACATAATATTCCAACGGAAAGAAGAGTAGTTTGATCCACTAGAGACATGGATACACTACTGATTTTTGAAAGCAGAACTATCTGATTAAAAATGGAGAGAGGAATCCGTCCCCAGCGGAGTCGCCAGAATTTGTACAGCTTATTTTTAGGTTATGTTGTTGTATTTTGAAAAAGGGCCACGCCCACAAAGATTCAGGAAGTACGAAGAACCAATTTTTATATTTTTTCTGATTTCTCTTTGATTTATTAGAATTATTTTAGCGAAAATGCTAGAAAATACATTTTTTAATTTTTAAATTACCTTTGGGCTTTAAAACTTAATATCTCATCATAGAGACTTAAGAAAAATATGGGGTTTGTTCCTAAATGATTAAATTTTAAAATGTGAGATTTTGGTGAATTTTATTATATTTGAGATTTTTATTATTTTTAATTATTAAAAATATTAAAATAATGCAAAAAATCAACTTTTTTAGAAAATTACAATTTTAATTTTTTTTTAAATTCCCCTGATATCAGAGAGGCTCCAAAACCAATTTGGTGAATTTTTTAAAATTATTTTGAAAGTTATGAATTTTTAAAGTTTAAGTTTGGCTAAATGGCTTAATCAACCCATTTGATAGGGCTAACCAAGTCCAATTGACTGCAAACTTTTATGGTGGGTTCCCCTGATCCTAAAGGTCAGTGGAGAATTGATTTCAAGTCAATTTGATGTATGATTAGCTCTAATGAATTAAAGATCCATTTTGGGTGTTTATGCCAATTAGGGTTATTCCAAGTGAGTTAACTCAAAACCTATTTTCCCTAGGGTCCTCTGGTCATAAGAAACATCTCCAAATTTTCCTAGAATTTATTTCTCAACATGCTAATTATTGGAATTAAAATACTCAAAACAGCAACATCAATTTGAAAAATCAATAACTTCTCATAGGGATGGTCTCTGACCTTGGAAAATTCAGGGAATGTTCCCAATTTCAGAGGCTTCAAAAGCCTTATGGTCTCATGCCATGGTGAATTTCCTATATGCATGGAGAATTAAAACAATGCAGAGGGGAAATAAATCATTAAAAATAAAATACTTGATGAAATTAAATGATTTCTTTTCCACATTATTCTCCTATGTTCACTGAGCAAGAGAGTATTTTTATTTTATTTTTCTGATTTTCCTACACAAAGTTATGGATTTTTGAAGTTTAGGGAATTAAATAAATCAAAGAAATACCCTAATTTTCTATTTAAAACGACGGCGCTGACTCATCCTAGGCATCTCCGAAATGCCGCGTGTCTCACTACCATTCGACGCCGCCACTTGAGTCAGCAGCCCGGGTCCCGCCTTCCACGTATCATCCGCTGATCCGACCCGATCTGAGCCGTCCGTCCGCGCGTGTATTGAATGGACGGCATCCATTCATCGTCCCCAGCCGTTCTCACCCGAGAGCCGTCCACACTAAATCCTTAATATCTCACTCAATACTTAACAGATTTTGGTGTTCTTGTGCTCTATGGATTCGTCTTGAGGAGACGAACACATCTATATGGTGATCATGCATTAAAATTAAAGCATTTGAAATAGACAATCTCCAGAGGCTCGGGATAAAGAGTTAGCTCACACCTTAGCTCAGAGAAGTGTGGCTTCGATCTGAGGGTTGTGTCACCTTTGATTGGGTCCAAGCAAGCTCCAGATGAAGTCCCTTGGCCTGGTGAATTGTCCAGGTATGATTTTGACCAAGCCCGATTTCAACCTTTGGTGTTTGGAACAGATGGGTGGCCTGGAGAGGGGGCTTTCACAGGGGAACTCCTTCTCTTGGTCTTGTGCAGGTGTGGGTGAGTTTAATTTGACTTTGGTGGAGGATTTGGGAGTGTCCTATTCTGGCCTGAGAATTGAGCTCCAAAATTAAGCTCAATCAGTGGGGATTGGGGCAAGAGAACAGTGGGGATCAAATGCTCTAAGTGTGGGGGAGAGTCTGGATTGATTTTGGCAGAGTTTCCTTAAGGTTGGTTCAGCACCTCTTCATGGCCGAGAGGGGTGAGGTTTAAATAGGAGAGGCTGGAGGGCCTCCCAGGGGGAGTTAGGGACTAGGATCAGCTGCTCTTGGCAAGGGAATAACAACTGCAATGGCCACTGGGCATGGGGCAACTCAGCAATGGAGAATTTCAATGTTTGGCTCCTTCCAATGTCTCGACCATGGCGTTTTCTGGCGACCCAGGCGGCTGGCCGGCAGGCATGAGTCACCATCTTGACCAGGGAGGTCAGGGCTTGGCAATGGTGAAGTCTATTGGGTTTGGACATGTGTAAAGGAGTTGGATCAAAATGGCATGGGGGCATGGCTATTTTGGCTCTAAATGGGTCAACCCAACCTATTGGGCTAGGTGCACCACCCAAGGCTTGTTTTAGGCTGAAGAGAAAGTGATTTGGATCAGCTTGATTAGTGGGGTCAAGTCACAATCTAAGTACAATTAGGATTAAACATGGTTTAGGGGAGACATGGACATGGTTAATTTCCTTAAGGGAATGTGGAAAGGATCTCCTCCTTTTGCCCAATGTGGTAAGGCCACATGTGAAGAACTCACATAGCTTGCATGTGGCTTAAGAGTGGCTTCATGGCTTATATATGGCTTGGGAAAAGTGGGCTTGGTTTCATGAAAGTGGGTTTAAGGAATTTTGGTATTTTAGTGGACAAATTTCATGAAGCTTGATTTGGAACTATTTGGTTATTGATTTTGGAACTTAGGAAGTGTTTTAAATTATAGGTATGATGAGAGAAATTTCATGTGGGCTTTTGGAATAAGTTTTAGGCTTTTAAATTTGTTTTGGGTGGGTTTTTAGGAAGGTTTAAGAAAGTGGGCTTTTTTAGCTTGGAAATAAATTGGTGGATGGAAAATTTGTAAAAGTTTGGGCCAAATAATTGTTGGGTTTGGTTTAGGGATGTGTCATGAGTAATTTGAAACAAATTTGAGGTGGTTTGGGTTTGAATTGGGTTGAATTTGGGCTTTTTAGTAAAGTGTCCAATGGTAGGCCAAATTGGGTTAACTTGGGCTAATGTTGGGCTAATGTTGAAATTGGCGTAAAATTAATGCTGAGAAATGTTTGTAGGGCTGTTTCAAAGAGGTTTCAACTTTGGTTGGATTTGGATTTTGGGGTTTGGGCCTATTTGGGTTAGGTTTAGGTGTAGGCCCATGTAAGGAGTTTAGGTTTAGCTGTAGGCCCCAAACATCAAATATTTCAACTTCCAACATATAATTGAGGGGCATCTCATTTCTTCTAGAAATATTGCTTACATGCTGACATCTATCACAATTTTTAATATACTCATTTACATCCTTAAAAATTGAAGGCCAATAAAATCCTGATTATAGTATTTTATATGCAGTTTTATCATTTCCAAAATGTCCCCCCTAATCAGAATCATGACATTTTTGAATAATTTCATAACTCTCTTCCAAAGATACACATCTTCGAATTAAAAGATCATTTCCTCGTTTATATAAAAATGGGTCATCCCAAAAATAATTCTTAGCATCAGACAAAAATTTCCTCTTTTCATGATATGTCAAACCATAGGGTACAATATTACTAACAATAAAGTTTACTATGTCTGCAAACTATGGAACATTCCTTTCTTTAGCAGTGAACAGTTTTTCATCAGGAAAATATTCAATAATTATTTCAATGTCTCAGTTTTGCATCATTTTTCTTCTTTAAGTGTTTGATAGCAGAACGGTCAGTATGCACAACACATTTAGTTCCAATTAAATATGATCGAAATTTATCAAAAGTAAATAATATAGCTAATAACTCTTTCTTAGTAGTGGTATAATTAATTTTAGCTGCATTAAGAGTTTTACTAGCAGAATAAATTACTTTAAAAATTTTATCATATTTCTGACCCAAAACAACACCAATAGCACAATCACTAGCATCACACATTAATTCAAAAGGTTTTTTCCATTTTGGTGAAATTATTATAGATGCAGTGATTAATTTTTCTTTTAATGTTTCAAAGGCTTTACGACAGTTATCAACAAAATTAAAAATTGCATCCTTTTCCAATAAACGACATAATGATTTTGTAATTATTGAAAAGTCTTTCATCTGACGCCTATAGAATCCAGGAAGTCCTAAAAAACTTCTAATTCCCCTTACATTAGTTGGGCAAGATAAATTAGAGATAACTTGAATTTTTACAGGATCTACCTCCAAATCTTTTTTTGAAATTCGATGTCCCAAAACAATTCCTCCTGCTACCATAAATTGGTACTTTTCCCAATTAGACTAAATTAGTTTCTTCACAGCATTTTAGAACTTTAGATAGATGTTCCAAACATGATTCAAATGAACTTCCAAACACTTAAAAGTCATCCATAAAAATTTCAATCCCTTTTTCAATTAAATCACAAAAAATAGCCATCATACATCTTTGAAATGTAGTAGGGGCATTACATAAACCAAGAGCATTCTTCTAAAATTAAACGTACCATAAGGACTGGTAAACGTAGTTTTCTCTTGATCCTTAGGAGAAATTTGAATTTGGTTGTAACCAGTATATCCATCCATAAAATAAAAGTATTTTTTGCCTACCCTGTCTATGCAACATTTGATCTAGAAAAGGGAGTGGAAAACAATTTTTCTTTGTGACAAGATTTAATTTTCTATAATCAATGCATATTCGCCACCCAGTAACTTGTCTTTTCGGTATCATTTCATTCTTTTCATTAACAGTCACAGTTACTCCTCCTTTCATAGGAACACAGTGAATATGACTAACCCATGAACTATCTGAAATAGGGTAGATAATTCCAGCATCCAACCACTTTAAAATTTCTTTCTTAACAACTTCTTTCATAATAGGATTTAATCTTTTGTGGGGATCAACCCACGGTTTGCATTTATCTTCCATAAGAATTCTGTGCATACAAATTGAAGGACTGATTCCTTTAATATCAACAATTGTCCATCCAAAGTCTTTCTTGTACTTCATCAGAATTTCAAGTAAACTCTCTTTTTCTTTTTCAGTTAATTGAGAGGAAATTATAACAGGCAAGGTTGAGGATTCACCTAGAAAAGCACACTTCAAATTTTCAGGAAGCATTTTTAACTCAAGTTCAGGAGGTTTTTCAATTGATGGACCATAAGATTTATCTTTCTTAGTCATATCCAACAATTCAAAATTTTCATGAACATAATTTAAATTTTCTTCTTAAAAATTTTCAGAATTAAATAACACCTCTTCTTGCTTATATTCAAATTCTTCTCTTTCAGCATTCTCTTCATAAGTTGATTTGAAATGACATTCACTTAAATAATCAATAACATCAATCCTATAAAACTCATCTTCTTTACCTCTTGCAGGATATTTCATCGATTTTGAAATATTAAATGTAACAGTCTCATCATTAACCCTCATCGTTAATTCCCCTTTTTGCACATCTATCATGACTCTACCTATAGCTAGAAAAGGTCTTCCTAAAATTATGGGTATCTCTTTATCTTCCTCCTTATCTAAGAAAATGAAATTCATAAGAAAAATAAATTGATCCACTTTTACCAAAACATCTTCTATAACTCCTTTAGGATATCTGATCGAATGATCTGGTAATTGGAGAGTTACAGTAGTTGGGGTTATTTCTCCTAGTCCCAGTCTTTTGAATATTGATAGAGGCATAAGGTTAATGCTTGCACCCAAATCACATAAAGCTTTTCCACAGAATATGTCTCCGATTGCACATGGAATTATTAAACTACGAGGATCTTTAAGTTTTTCAGGAAGCTTTTTCTGAATTATCGCACTACACTCCTCATTAAGTGCAACAGTCTATTTTTCTTCAAACTTCCTCCTTTTATTAAGAATATCCTTCATAAATTTCGCATAGCTTGGCATTTGTTCTAGGGTTTCAGTAAATGGAATATTAATGGTAAGCTTCTTTAATATCTCCAAGAATTTTGAAAATTGCTTATCCAACTTTTGTTGACGAAGTCTCTAAGGAAATGGAGGTGGTGGTTTTTTTAAATGAACCTTAGGTGAAGAAATATGTCTTTCAAAACCTTTTGGAGCGTCCTCTTTAGGTTTTTCAATCTCTTCTTTCTCTACTTCAGTTTCGTTTTGAACTCTACCTTCCAATTCTTTTTCACTTCTCAGTTGAATTGCTTTCACTTGTTCTTTATTCTTTTCTCTTGGATTCACTTCAGTATTACTTGGAAGCATTCCTTGGGATCTATTACTTAAGGCATTTGCAATTTGTCCCAATTGAGTTTCAATATTTCCGATGGTTGCTCCTTGAATTTAAAAATTATTTCGCATATGTGATGCTAGTTCTTCCATAGACAACTTCTTCTCCTTAAATTGTAAAGCATTGTTATAACCTGAAGGATAAGTTAATCTATTATTATTATTACCTTGGTTGTTCCAAATCCCCAATGGGTTTACATGGGTGTTCCCTCATTTTTGATTAACACCACCCTGATTATTGTTATTCCAGTTAAAATTTGGATGATTCTTCCAACCTGGGTTATAATAATTGGAATATGGGTTATTAGGTTCGATTATAGCATTCATAGTTTCTGGTGAAGAATAAGAATCAACCATTTGGCCTAATGAATTTTCTTCAATCATGAGATTTGGTGTAGAAAAATTCATCCAAAATTGATTTATCTTCCTTGATACAGCAGCACCTTGATTTGCTAACATTATAAAAGCATCATTTTCATAATCACTGGCTACCTTTTTAAGATTTAACCTTTCAGAAGGCCATTGAAAATTATTAGTAGCCATTTCTTCAATTAAAGCATAAGCATCAGAAAATGGTTTAGACATTAATGATCCACCAGCAGCAGCATCGATGATTGATCTAAGAGATCCAACTAATCCATTATAAAATGTTTGAATCATTAACAAATCTGGTATCACATGATGTGGACATTTCCTGAGGAGATCTTTAAATCTTTCCCATGTTTCATATATTGATTCCCCTTCAAACTAACAAAAATATGTTATATCATTTCTCAACTTAGCAGTCTTAGATGGTGGAAACTATTTAGCAAGGAATTTTTGTGACAGTTCACCCCAAGTTCTAACTGATCCAGGTGCTAACAAATGTAACCACATTTTAGCTTTATCCCTTAGTGAGAAAGAAAAAAGTCTAAGTCTAATAGCATCATCTGAAACACCATCATATTTAAAAGCAGCACACAACTCTAGAAAATTAGCAAGATGCAAATTAGGATATTCATTTGTTGCTCCCCCAAACTGATTATTTGACACCATTTGTATAATAGCAGGTTTAATCTCAAAAGAATTAGCAGCTACAGCAGGGTTTTGAATACTACCACAAAGTTCATCTACTGTAGGGTTAACATAATCTCTTAAAGGTCTTAATTCTTGATGGATTCCAACATTTTGATTTTGATGATTTGCCATTTCTTGAATATTTTTTTCTTTTTCTGTATTTTATTGATTTATTTATTTTTTCTAATAGTTCTTTCTAATTCAGAATCGTAAGGCACAAGTCCTTCAGAACCTGAACTATGTATACAATAATAAAACAAAACAAAACACAACACACTAACAAAAACAAAGAAAAGTAAAAATTTTAAATTTCTTAATTTACTTTAAAATGCAATTTAATTAATTTTCCCCAGCAACGGCACCAAAAACTTAATCCCCGATAGATATAAGTGCAACGGCTACCAAAAACTTGGGCTGCGAGCAATATAAGTGTGCTGATGATTTAAGATATGAAAATAATGATTTTATAATATGGGATATTACGCAAGTATACGTATCATTTATCAAGTAATATAGGTCTTTCTGATTAAGCCCCGAGATATCGAACCCACAGGGAAAAGTTGAAAATCTTTAAAGGAATTTAGAAAATTATCTTTTTTACTTTCTTTAATTATTTTTGAAATAGTATGTCTTTATTTTGAAAAGTTTTAGAAAGTTGATTTGCCTTTTGAAATTTTCTTAATAAAATGCTAAGCAATGAATGTAAAGGTTTCAATAACTAATAACACTGGATGTGAAAATACTATTAACTAAAATATCTTTTTCTTTCCTTTCATGAAGTAGTAATAATTCTTAAAGAATTGTTGTGGAAGTATTTAAATTTTGTTATGACAGATAGAAGCAAATATGTTCTTTACCCTTACTTGTAAAGAACATAGGCTAATTTGAAATTTATATTATTTTGAACATGGTTAGGCAGTGAAGATACCAGTCTCTCACTCTAGAGTTCCCTCGATTCCCACCACCTAGGGTCTAACATCTCATAACAAAACTCAAAAATTCAAACCAATATAGGGGGTTTTAGCCTGTCACTCTAAAATCCTCTAATTTTACTCCCTTCTATAAAATTATCTTCTTATATTACATTCACTTATATGGACTACAATTCTCACCCATATATTTGCTTATGATTCCTACTAACTTTAATGAGATAATACTACATTGGATGTTACATAATCTCAAGAAATTTTACAACTTAACAGGCCAAATTAAGAAGTAAACAAAGTTCTCAGAATCAATCTTCACAACTTCTTCCAGCTTTTAAACACTGATACCTTCCACAACAATTCTCTTTAAATTAATTACTTCTCCATTTTAAGAAAGAAAAAGAAAAATTAAACTACGTAGAATGCATTGGGAAAATATAAAAACACATTGATTTGAAATTAAAAATGATAAGATAAATAATAAACGAAAGCAAGTATTGATAAACTAAATAAAAGTAAACACATATCTAAAAATCCTTTCCACAAGACTATGGAAGTTGCTCTAAAACTTTGACTCTTCACTAAAATACTCCTCAGAGCAAGTCTCCAAGCTCCGATGACTCAGAATACAGACTTCACACTTAAAAAAAAAACTAAACTAAAAGGAAGAAAAGAAGTGAGAGAAGAACTCTTAACTCCGACCCTTTTCTCCTTTCTACTCTCTACTCCTATTCTAAATAAAAACTTATAATGCAGTAGAAGAATCTCCTAAATTGTTCTCTTCAAAATATAGTGAAGATCCTCTTCAATTCTTCCCTTCTTCACTTCTAAGACTCTCTTTAAATAGTGAACTAAAAGGTGCCTTGGTGTCTCTTCAAAATGTGTCGAGATTCGATGTATCTACCAAGGAACGCACCCCTTCATTCAAATTTGCCGCCCAAAGAAAGTTATGGACGTTACCACTAAGAGTTGCATCCATTCCCTTTTGAATTTGGTGCCAAATCTAATAAAAGATCGATTTATAACTGTGCCAGCTAAGCGCCCGCCCAGCGGCGTATTTTTTATTTTTCATCTTTTTGCTCCAAATTTGATCCAATTTTGCTCCTTTCATCATGACCATCTATTTTCATCATACACGTAAGAAAAACACAAAATACCTTCCCTTAAAGTACAATATCATTAAAAATAGGTATAAAAATGTGCATAAAAATATTATATATTTTAGGTGTATCAGTCATCCAGAGATTGGAATAAGAGAGATGATGATGATGAGGATGATGAGTAGGATTTGATTTTTTTTATGTGTATTATTGAGTTAGTTATGTTCGTATTTGTGTTGTATGATGTATGGATTTTTATTTGTTGTTGCATTTTGATATGAACTCTAATGTTGGGTAGTTTATAGTTGGACTATTCCGAATATGCACATTAAGATTTTTGTGTGTTGGATCGTTGTTTTATGTTATAATATGTGATGTGTTTGTGCTAGTAAACATTTTTATGTGTTTTTATGTGTTTGAGCTTTTAATAGTGTCTAATTTAATTCATAGAACTACTAGACAAATTTAGAACACTATTAGAAACCACTCTTTATATAGCATGTTTAAACTTTTCAAAACTTGCTACCATTTATTTTCTAGTATGTTGTGATTTGTGTTATGTTAAGTTTGTGCTAATTTGCTTTGAAAACCTCCAATATTGTAGAAGTCCTTTGAAATTTTGAAATTTTTTATTTATGAAAAACTAAAAAACTGAATTTGATCTACTGTTTACGTCTATTTTTAAATTGTTATACTTGCATATTAAGAATATTAAAAGTCCTGCAAGCATGTTATTCTAGTTTTTTTTATATCTTACTATGTATCATTTTTATGCCTAAATGTTTTATCCTAATTAAAAATTAAAGTTTGGGGGGAATTTAAAAACAAATTTTTAAAAACTAAAATTTTATTTGTTCTCAAGAATACTTATATAAAATTTTATTTTTGATTGAAAATAATTCAGTATATGAAGTTATATTATGGAAGCAAAATTTTGAATATAGAACTGAGTAAGAGAATTTAGTTAAAATTTATAGTAATGATGAAAACTTTAAGTTTAAAATTATTTTAGTAAAGAAATGTTAAATATAGTTAAACTATTTTTAGTAAGAAATGTTGTATTTTTGGATAAATAGAAGATTTGACTTTTATTTTTCAAAGAATAAATTTCTTTTATTGAGAAATAATTTTCAACTCTATTATTAAAATTATTAAGTGAAGGATATATATCAGACCTTTGTTGTAAATGAGATGGTGGGATTTAAAATCATTAAAGGCCTATCTAGATACAGTAATCCTTGCCTTATAAAAAGAGAAAAGAAAAAGAAAAGGAAAAAGAAAAAGAAAAACAAAAAGCAAAGGAGGGAATAATATTTTGTAAAAAGGAAGGATAAGCTTGAGGATTTAGGGGCCTAATCGAAAATTGGTTCCATACCTAAAGTTTAAAATATATGTTTTGAGAAAAATCTAAAGCTTATAGTTATAATATAGTAAGTAAAATTATTTTCAAATGAAAATTTTTAAGTGAGAAAGATGAAATGTTTGAATCCTATATTTTGAAAAATCTACAAGTATTTCCAAATTAGATAGGAACTAATATTTTTCATTATCTTTTAATTAAGAACATTTTAAAATTTAAGTTGGTCTCATTTATTAAATTGTTTTCTAAATTAGACTATTTTGTTTCTAGAACAAAATTTTAAAACCTTCTTAAAGAAACTCGTTTACATAATTGGCATGTTAAGATTTTTTATGTGATTAAGTGTCACTTGAGGACAAGCAACATTTTATGTTTGGGTGATTTTGATACGCCTAAAATATATAGTGTTTTTAAATACATTTTTGTACCGTTTTTTATGATATTTCACTTTAATGGAAGATTTATTTGTGTTTTTCTTGTAGATATGATTAAAATGATTGACTATGATGAAAAGAGCAAAAGAGGATTAAATTTAGAGCAAAATTTGAAGAATGAAAAATTTGACCTGTGGCGGCTAAGCCCCGGACCTTTGGCGCATAGGTGCGACAGTTAAAAAATACAAATTAAATCAAATTTGGCGCCATTTTTAAGGGGTGTTTGAAGAAACTTTTGATGTTAACTTCCTTAACTTCTTTTAGGCGGCAGATTTGAAAGAAGAGATGCATTCTTTGGTGGATACATTGAATCTGTACATGATTTGAAGAGACACCAAGGCACCATTTGGAAAATTTTAAAAAGAAGACTTGAAGACTAGAAAAATTGTTGTTGGAGGGTATGATTAGGGTTAAGAGTAAAGTTTATGTTAGAGAGTTATTGAGAGCACACCTTTCCACTTGACCACTTTTCTTATCAATTGTATCTAGTTTTTATTAAGAGTAGAATAGAGATTCGGAGTCAACGCAGTTGGGCGCAAACCTCTATTGTATCATGTAAAGGAAAGCAAAGTTTCAAAAGAACTTTAAGAGTCTTATAAAAAGGATTTTCAGATAAGTGTTTATCTTATATTACATTTGGTTTTAAAGTAAGAATTATCATGTTTTCACTATGATTTCTACTTTCAAATCAAGTTGTGATTGTGTTTTCTCCATGAGTTCTGAGTAGTTTTCTTTATCTTTTTCCTTTTAAATGATGAAGTAATTAGACTATGGAATGAAGTTGTGTGAAGTATAGGATTTCAATGTTGGAAGAAGTTGTGATGATTCACTACCTTGCACTTCATTTACCTTTTGATTTGGTCAATTTAGATGTTGAAGTTTGCTATGAGAACATGTAAGAACTAATGTGGTATTGTCTCAATCAACAATTGGAAAGAATCACATGTAATTGTATGGGAGAGAATTGTATTCCATTTGGTTGGGTGCAAATAAATAGGAAGATATGTATTTAATAGGGATAAAATTTAGAAGACTTTAGAGTGATAGTCTAAAGCCCCCTAATTTGGTTTGATTTATTAAGTTATCTTATGTGATGATAGCCCTGAGGTGGTGGGAATAGAGGGAACTCAAGAGTAAGAGCTAGTATCTACCCTGCCAAATCCATCTACAGGATTTCAAAACTTCAAATTAACCAATGTTATTTATAGAACCAAGTAAGGACAAAAGATATAAATGCTTCTATTTTGAACAACACACTTAGATGCTTCCACAATGAAGTTCCATAATTATTACTAATTCATAGAAAGAGAAAAAAGATATTTTATTTTCATTTACTTTCATAATATTATAGAGTTGTGTTACTTTTAGTTGTTTGCTTTACTTTTTATTCAGAAAATACCATAAACAAATTTGAAAAATTTAATATCTTAAAACATACTTTAAAAAATCATTTTAAAAAGTGAAAGTATCTTTTTCATATTTCATTAGTATTTTAAACATTTCCCTGTGGGTTCGCTATCTCGGGGCTCAATCAAAAAGGCCTATATTACTTGATAAATGGTACATATACTTCCATAGTATCCCATATTATAAATAATTAAAGTATAATTTCATATCTAAGTCGTAAACATAAATATTGAGGGATAAGTAGAACTTACTTGGAGGATTTCAATGTCAAAGCATGCAGTAAGGGCTTTGTACCGCTTACTTTTAAGTCTTTCTACAGGATAAAAAATCCATTGTAGCACATTAAGCACTTTCGACTGAGCTGTTGCAATGAGCATTACAATTTTGTCATTTCATTAGCAAGTTTTCAGGAGTTGTATTTGATTGGTACTCAGAGTGGCCCAATGGATCAGTTAAGACATTCATAGAATTGGAAAGCTTGTTTGTGAGGAGATTTGTTGGAGCCCAGCATCATGTCACCATAGGAGATCTCATGGTGGAGAGATATAAGCCCAACGAGACCTTGGTAGACTACATTTTGAGATGAAGAAACATAAGCATGAATTGTGAGCCTCAACTGCAAGAACACATGCAATTAAAATCCTACTTAAGAGTATTAACGGTCTAGTAGCTTTCATGCTTATGGGACGTACCATTGAGTCATATGAGAGGCTTTTAAACAAGGCTAGTAGTTTAACATGGGAAGTTAAGCACACTGAGTCCATGGAGAAGCAGGAAAGCCTAGACAAGTTAATACATTTGAAAAGAAGTCTGAAATAGTGGTAACATTCGACAAGGGCAAGCAGCCAATGAAAATCAGACCGAGCAACCATTTAGGGCTATCGACAGCCACTAAAGTATAGTCAGCCTCAGCAACAGAACACTCAGACATAACTGTATGGAAAACCTCATCTGTAGCAATATAGTCAACAGTATGGTATTCTCAGTCAGTAGTCTTTTAGTAGAGATTGTACAGGATAGATGGCAGGTAGGGTCCCACGATCACAGACTAGTATAACAGAGTCTATTCCTTCAAGGATGAAGGTGTGGCAAAGATGTTCTCAAATTCAATAAGCTCGAGTTTAGATTAGCTGGGCCCAAGAAGCTGATGAGGTAGATGAGAAGGATCATCCTAACTATTGTTCGTACCACAAACTACTTCGACACACCATAGAGAGCTGTCTTAGTATCAAGGATTAGCTCGAGAGGAATTTCAAAGAGGGAAACATAATGATTCCCAAAGTAAAATTAAAAGAACCTGAAAAGAGGTTTTGTAAATATGATTTTGGCTGAGCCATATAGCCTGATAGATTTGTACATAAAGGAAGATAGATGGAGCATAGTTTGGACCAGCTCCTCCAAGAAGATCCTAGTCCAGATTCAATCCACTTAAGAGCAAGTCGCCGGTCAGAGTTTGCAGCTTGCTAAGCCAAAGGTGGACATCACACCAGAGAAGCTGCCACATTTGAAGATCGAGAAGAAGAAGATTTTGAAAAAACCTAGGGTTGATAATGCTAAGGGTAGGATATGGGTTGTCCCAGTTATATTGTTTGTCTCGGATTTGGGGAAGAAATCCCTCAAACCACTGAGTTTGTACGATTTCTACAAAGCCCCGCTAGGGTCACATGACAATAAGAGCGATGATTTGGACTACATTTTGACTCTCTCTAATGATGGAGTAACTGACACTAACCAATCTACTCTCTATTTCGATTCCTAGAATGATCCTCAAAACATGCTAAGTCATTAAGTGTACGTTGACAATAATGAATAATACATCGATAACATCATATACGACAACTCAAAAAGCTATGATCTAGTGCTTAAGTGCCAAGGAACACATATTGCAATCAACTTAGATTTCTAAGACTCAGAATCAGCACCAGAAGCATCAACACTACCGTAAAATAAGAGGAATTAACATAAATTATTTTGATGAGTGGAAAGGTACTACCTTTGAGAATGACTCTAACGGAAGAAGGAAAACTAATAGTTACTCGAGAGGAGCCACCTCCATCGATGGAAGAGAAACATGTTAAAGAAGAACGTTGAGGTTTAAATAAAGTGGATTATAATGTACTATCTCATCTTAGGAAGTTGTCAGCAAAACTAAGCATCTATGATGCTCTGATCCTATCAAAGGAGATGAGAGAAGCTCTGATCAAGGATATGCGTGATCTTGATATTTTCTTAGCATAATTGTATAGGAAATCTTTAGATAGAGTTTGTGCATTAAATGAATAGCCCTAAGTAAGCTTCACCGATGAAGACATGCAACTCAGCACTACCAAACATAACTAACCGCTTTACATTTTGATAAACATCGGCTAGATTGTTCTTTCTAGAGTTTTTGTAGATCCATAAGTGTCACTCAAACTGATGCATCTACATACATTAGTGTACTTGGATATAGACGCACAAGAGCTCACCGCCGATAAAATGATGTTAAGAGTATTCAATCAGAAAGTGGAAAGAGCACTCAGAACGATTACACTGCTATTCAGCGTGATTTAGTAACAACCACAAAATTCCATATCATCGACGAGGAGACTTCATTAAATGCTCTACTTAGTCAATTTTGGCTTCATGAATACAACAAGGTTGCGTCATCTTTACACCAGTGATCAAATACTGAAAAGAATGATAAGAACACTGTATTAATGGAGACTTTCAACCACTCTCAATACATGAAGTAGTCATCAACAAAGATGCTGCCTAATACCCTCCCCAAAAGAAAACCATCTTCTTAATAGAAAGTGTGCCAAGTAATATTAAAGATTTAGATCAAAAGAATAGGACCATTCAGCTCCATTTCAATGATCTCCCACCACTCCTTTGCAATGAGTCGATGGAGTTTCTATTAGCTCGCACATCCAAGATCATGGCCGAGGATGCGAGCGAGGATGAACTAATAAGATTGTTGAATGGACGGAGCCAGCTGTCAACATTGATGTGGAAGGATGTTTTGTGGAAAATAAGTTCAATAAAGACATGTTAATTATAAACTAGAAGAAGCCTCAGTTCGAGATCTCCTTAGAGGATAGCGATAAAAATAAATTTGAGTCGATGTATAATCGGATCAACCACTTTGTGTAAGCTATGACCTTAACTTCAATCCACCCTCAAAATGTTGAGAGTATAAAGGCTAAAGAAGTCTAGAGTGTTGGTTCTGTAAATATGATTTTGGCTGAGCTAATTAGTCTGATAAATCCATACATAAAAGAAGATAGATGGAGCACAGTTTGGCGTAGATCCTCTAAGAAGATCCTGGTCCAGATTGAGTTTGCTTAAGAACAAACCGCCACTCAGAGTTTACGACCTGCCAAGCTGAAGATGGAGATTAAAATAGAGAAGCCACCATGTTTAAAGATCAAGAAGAAGAAGATTTTGGAAAAGCCTAGTAGGAGAGGGCTTGTCCCAATTAAATTGGTTGTCTCGGATTTGGTGTAGAAATCCTTCAAGCGACTGACTTTGTACGATTACCTCTACGTCCCACCTGGGTCACATGACCATAAGAGCGATGATTTTGACTATGTTTTGACTTCTGATGCGGCGACTTTATATACTTAAAAATGCAGGACTTTATGAATATAGATTTATATATTTATAATGGTTTAATAAAGTCACACTTTCAATGCAAGTATACGTATCGTATCAAGTAATATGGGGCTCTAATGGAGTCCTGGTTATCGATCCCACAGGGAGGTGAACGTTCTTTAAATCAGATAATATAACACTAAAATCCAATAATAAATGTAACAATTGCTTAAGTGTACTACAACTAGTTAATGCAAAGTTCAATAATAAAATTACTACAATTACTTCTACGTACTAAACTCTTAACTAACACACACACTAACTTATGTGATTTATAAGATACTTCTATACGAAAAAGTGTCTTTCTTCCTGCATAAAGATCATGATGTGTGGATGATGAAGAAAGTTAATTATCTGTATTGTGCCAAATAGGAGCATATTTGCTACTTTACCCTTAAAAGAGTACCCCCTCTTCTAAGCATGTAAAGAACATTGTCATATCTTAAGTTTAGTCACTAAGTCTAAGGCTAGGCTGGGAGGATACCGGCTCTCACTACGGAGCTCCAACTCACCCTTCGCCCGAAGGCTAACCATAGGCTTTAGTTAACAATCTTAAGACCAAATTGGGGATCCCATTTTGTCACCATGAAACCTATAATTTGAAGTCTATCAAAACTCATTTCCTTATTTAGTTGCACTTAATCCCCATGAAATACACAATTCATGCACGGACATTAAATGATTTCTTCATTCTTGTTGTAGAATATTCAATTCTTTTGGAACTATTATTCCTCAACATGTTTTAACAATTTAATTGGCTGGATTGAAAAATAAATTAAGTTCTAAATGAAAGAAACATCAAAACTTTATAATACCTTAAGGGCACATCAATTCCACATCATCATATCATCACTACTTCATGCAAGAAGAAAGGCAAGGGAAACTACTCACAATTCATGGAGAAGATATAAATACACATGGATTTTATATATAAAAGAAGAGTCATACAGACCACAAAAGTAAATACAACTTATCTCTTTCTCTTCCCCAAACAAATTCTTCAAAGTCCCCTTGATTCCTTTTCTCTTCCTTACAACACTTGATTTCTCCCTTTGGAATAAAGATGAAGAAGCAATCTCTCAATTTACTCCCTCTTCTCCCCTCCTTAGAGAAAAATCTCTCTTAAAATCACAAACCCTAACTCTCTCTTACACTTTCCTCACGCTCTCTATAGCAATTCTCTTCTCTTCCTCCTCTCTATTTTTGTCTTGGACACTTAATTTAATGTTAGGAACGAATTCCACAAGAGTTTCTTCAAGCACCTCTTTAAAAATCTGCCAAAACTTTTGAATTTGATGTGAACCGACATAGGGTGCTGGCGGCGCCCGATAGTGGCGCCGACGGCGCCCTATCATGCCAATAAATTTGAACTCTCTGGAATAGGGCGCCGGCGGCGCCAGAACTATTTTCCTCCAAATTGCTCCATTTTGCCCCAAATTCGTTCCTTTTTTCATCTCTTCGCTCCAATCACCTATAATCATCATACCTGCAACAAATCATAAAAAATACCTTCCTTTAAAGTGCAATATCACCAAAAATAGGTAAAAAGATAAAGCTAAAAGAGTATACATTTTTGGTGCAAAAAAATCTCCCAAACTTAAAATATTATTGTCCTCAAGTAATCCTTTTACTACATAAAATATAACTCTAGGCAATGTATTTTTCAATTGTAAGAGACTAAAATTTTCATCCAAAAGAATATAGTGGTTAGATTTTTAGAAAAAATTTAGCAACTCAGGTCAACATTATAAGTATAAGAATATTCAGTATTTAAGTCTAAGAATTCTAGTCTTCTATTTATTTCAAGATGAACTATATTTTGTTACATTAAGAGTACTTTAAAAGACTATGTGAAAAAGGAGTTCATGTAAACATTATTAGAATGTAGGCTAGTACTTTAAATATAAATTCAGAAATGAAATCAAGCTTTTCCTTTAAAGTGATTCAAGTGAAGCCAATTTTTGATTAGGCATCTCCTCAAGCTTCTCCTCATAAATATTTTTCTTTTCTTTTCTTTTTCTTTTTTTTTCTGAGGATTATTATATCTGGATAGCCTTTAATGATTTTGAACTTCACTCTCCTCTCTATAAAGTTCAAACTTAAGTCACCTCTTTACTTTATAGTTAAATACAAGCTTTATTATTCATCATAATGTTACAATCTCTTCTTTACACACAATACTTTAGATCCATTAACACTTCAAAAATACAATTTTCTTTACTTTAAATAGTTAACTATAATAAAATCCTTTCATACCAAATATCTTACTTCTATAAAATTAACCTTTATCACTAAAAAAATTTTCATTCTTTCCTTCCATAATATTCAACTGAAATGAAAAGTTTTAGCTATCTTATAATGAAGTTCGACTGCCAAAAGTTATGCTAATAATTTTTGAAAATATAATAATTGAGAACAAATAAAAGTTTAACATTTGTCTACCCTCCCCAAACTTACATTTTTCAATATATTTGAAATGGTTGAGAGTAAAAGAAAACTAGTCTTTTTGTGTTGGGATATTGAAATCTTCATAATCTATCTGGTATTAATCAAAATTTACAGCTAGCAAGCATGAAAAATTAGTAGCAGTGATATAATAATTTAAATATTTGCATGGGTAAAGAGAAATTAACATTAAACAACTAAATACCCAACTAAACACTATAACATGAAACAAACTATCACACTACATAACATTACAACTAACAGTTCAACATGAAAAGTAAATGACACTACATCACACAGTACAACACAGGATTAGACCTTACATAAAAAGTAAGTATCCACTACATCACATCAATACATCACAACAGACTAAAAAAAATAGAAATAAAACAAACAAACTATCCACCAGTCTCCATCACCAGGATTAGCAGCAGGGTCATCAACAGAGCCAGAAGATCCAGGCCTGTACGGTGTATAACTAGGATAAGTAGGAAATGTCACATCGGACTCCCCTCTCATAAATCTGACCTGAGCATCATAATAAGCCATATCAAACTCAACTCCTCTGTGTAAATAGTCTTCATTCACATCACTCTGAGCCTCAAATACATCCATCCTATGATCCATACTATCACTCTGCAATCTCAACTATTGCATGATATCATATAGTGTCGGGGGCTCAGAAGTCGATGGAACATCATAGCTCGTAGTAGGAATATCATTACTCCTACTCTCCTCTCTTGCACCCACATGAGCTTCATAAGTATGGATAATGGTCTTTGTAATCGGCCTCAAAGGTATTGCCACTTCCTCAGAACTACTATACTCCACTCCAAACTGAACTCAAAGTGCAAGAATCAGGGCAGGATGTCCTAATCCAGCAGTGGTTTCTCCTTTGGCAATAGAGTGAATGGTCAAAAAAATAAGTTCTCCAATATTAATCTTCTTCAAATTCTGGATACAATAATTCAAAATAGCTCATTCCCTAGTAACTTCACTGTGATGATAAGAAGATAATAGTCTTGCATAAATGAAATAATGCCACACTTTAGAAGCAACATTCAAATTAGAAGCAGGGAAGTTAATCATCTGTCTCTGATTCATCTTCCACTCCCCTCTTCCATCGGTCAGATACGTGATTACATTCATTAAATTACCCTCACTAGTATCAAAATTTTCAAATTCGCAAACAAAAGGTTCTCGAATTTGATAAAATGCATTGATACGTTATGGGGTGAACTCAACCAGTTTTCCTCGGACAAGCACATATTCGGTCTTAGACCAGAGCACGTTAGCATAAAATTCTCGTGCTACTCTCAAATAACATTAGCAGAAAAGTAACAGAAACACTCCCAATTCCGCTCAAAAATAAATTGTTCCACAGATCCCCCTGGATTCTCAAATGCTCGATCCTAAATACACTTCTTGTTTTGTAATTGAGAGTTAAAGCGAAACTGAGCTTTTTTAATATTAAAAAATATTTCATCATCCCAATCAAATTTTCGCTTCCCCTTACTCAATCTAGGAGCCATGTGGATTTCTAAATATTGCAATAATTTAGCAATAAATCTCAAATCCACAATGTATTAACTCCAAACATTAATCTAAACAAGTAAGAACAATTTCTACCATATGAAATCTCACTTTTTCTCAAAAATCTCCAAAAATATCAACCAATCAATGTGAGAGTTTCACAAGGTGAAAATCCAAAAATTTTAGTTTAAAGTAATGCTCTTACCAAGAGAAGTGCAGATCCGACTTCAAAAATCCTTGAAATCCTTTCTATTCCGAGATCTAACAAGCCCTAAAGCTTATAACCACGAATATGGATGTAGGAGACGAAAGAAATGGCGGAAAAAATTGGTCCCAGGCGGATTTCAGAAATTTTTATGGGTTCCAGGCCTTTTTCGGTATTTTGGGCGCCGGCGGTGCTCTATTCAAAATATTAGCCAGGCTCTCTGGATTTGGGCGCCGGCGGCGTCCAATCTAGCTCCGGCGGCGCCAGTCCAAAATTCTATTGGGTTCAAAATTTTTCATTTCAAATTCAATCATTTCAACCTCCGCATTCCTATTTAGCACATCAATAAGCATCTATTTCATCTCATAATACATTAAACAACATCACATCACAAATAACACATCACATCACTTTTATACATAAAATCCACGATACAACGATTACGCACATAAACTAAAAGAAACATTCCTTAGATCCTTATTATTGCAAGTACACTACGATAAGAAAACACTAAGTCCTAAGTACACACAAGAAATCAAAGCAAAGCCTAAGCACACCTACTAAAGCAAAGCAAAAAAAATAACATAGTAATCAAAGCAAACAATTATACATAATAAAGCAGCATACAGAATCCACTAATTACTCCTCATCAGTCTCAGAAGTCTCATCCTCTCTAATGTCTCCCATTGATTGACGATGAACGAACAAATTGTAGAATCGACGATATAGGAATTCATCAGATGAATCTTCAGCCACTACAACATTCTTCTTCAACAGATTAATCAGACATAACTCAATTCGACCAGTATGATCAAATTGCTCTTTCGTCCTCCAATCAATGTCATCAAATAACTTAGAAATATTATTAATAACATTCATAACATTTTGTACCTCATTTTGAACTTCTTTAACTTCTTCAATATCATCCTCAAAATTTCAGAATATTAAGGCTGAATGGGTTGTGAACTCTCAAAGGGCTGATCAGCAAGCAAATCCATGTCTCTTTCATCACCAACCGTTCTGTAGTCATAAAGATCATTGGGATCAATAGGTCTCCATGATAGAAGAACTTTCTCCCGACTTTCATATGGCACCTGTGATTGACTACATAACAGAAATATGGTGGACGGGTGTCCAAGCCCATATTTAGATCCACTCACAATCAATCCCAGAACAGATTTGATAATGATTGATCCAATATCCACTGGCCTTCGAGTTTGTATACAAAAATTCAGAATAGCAATTTCCTTCATCACCTTACTTATCTTCATAGTAGGAATTAATTTTGCCAAAATAAAGTAATGCCACTGCTTTGATACCAGATTCAAGGATGAAGAAGAGAAACTGACATATCCATTATCCCTTACTTCCCATTCTTCATTCTCATCCGTCAAATAACGATAGATTTCATTCATATCGTTGCTCGTAGCATTGAAATTTGCGTAATGACAAATAGGTACACTTTCTATCATGAAGAGATCATTAATCCTTGCAGGAGTGAATGGTACATACCTTCCTCACACAAAAACACAACCTTGCTTGATCCCATGCAGATTTGCATAAAATTCCTTCATGACCGGAACAACCATTGTGGCGGTAGTGTAGCATAACACTTCCCAACGTCTTTGCTTCATTATCTCTTCAGCTCTTGTCGTCAGACTCTCCAAACCTTGATTCACAAAGCCTCTTTCCTTTATAATCCTTCTTTTCATCATCACTTTATGGAATAGACGTTGCGCCTCAAAACTAATGAACTTTTGTCGGTTGTAGATGCGAAATCTAGGGAGTTCAATGGAGTAGGAATCCATGGGATGTGAATTGGGAAAGGTAGTTTTTGTTCTTCTGGTGGTTATGAGTTTAAAATGGAGTTTTGGGGTGTTTTAAGGAAGAAGATCCGGCTCAAAACTGCCAAAATCTGCATTTTAAAATTTAAAAACCGTCACCCAAAATTTGGGCAACGGCGGCGCTCTATAGAGCTTCGGCGACGCTCAAACTAGAAATTCGGCTAGTATAAAATAATAGGGCGCCGGCGGCGCCATTAACAAAAATTTTCACCGAACTTCGTTTGGCTCAAAATACTTCGTTTTCTCAATACGATCCAATATATTCTTAATTTTTAACTTATTTAGGGGTAATTAGGATTCTTAAATATCAAACTAAAATAACAAACAACTATATGAAAGCAAATACAACACACAAATAAACATATGGGTTGCCTCCCATAAAGAGCTTTGTTGAACGTCGTCAGCCCGACAAATCATTCAGTTAGTCAGGATGACTTAGCAATAAAACCTCTTTGAAATAAGGGGAAAACCCTTCAAAGTACCGTTTTAAACGATGCCCATTAACCATAAAAATATTTCTTGTTTCAGGATCCTCGATATCAACAGCTCCGAAAGACTGAACTTTCACTACAGTAAAAGGTCCTATCCATCTGGACTTAAGTTTCCCAGTGAATAATTTAAATCTCGTGTTATATAATAAAACTCTTTGTCCAGGTTCAAATTGTTTTTTCAATATCTTCAGATCATGCCACAATTTCATTTTCTCTTTATAAATTCTATCATTATGATATGATTCATTTCTGATTTCTTCCAACTCATTCAATTGCATAAATCTTTCCTCTCCCACATTTTTCAAATTAAAATTCAACTCCTTAATCGCCTAATATGCTTTATGCTCTAATTCAACTGGCAAATGACAAGTTTTGTCAAATAATAATCTATAAGGAGACATTCCCATAGGGGTCTTAAAAGCTGTCCTATAAGCTCATAATGCAGTATCTAATCTAATGAGACCAATCTATTTATGAATTTCTACTATTTTCTCCAAAATTCTTTTAATTTCTCTATTTGATACATCCACTAAACCACTAGTCTATGGATGATAAGAAGTAGAGATCCTATGAATAATGTTATATTTTTTAAATTTATCTCTTAATTTGATTATTTCTGAAATGGGATCCACCATCAGTTATAATTACTCTCGGCATTCCATATCTTGTAAATATATTTTTCTTTAAAAATTTAGAAACACTCCGAGCATCACATCTTGGTAAAGCAACAACTTCAATCCATTTTGAAACATAATCTACAGTGACCAATATATATAAATTTCTAAATGAAGGTGTAAATGGTCCCATAAAATCTATTCCCCATAAATCAAATATTTCAACTTCCAAATTATAATTCAGAGGCATTTCGTTTTTTCTAGAAATTTTACCAACTCTTTGACATCGATCACAAAATTTAACATAATTATAAACATCATGAAAAAGCGTTGGCCAATAAAATCGAGATTGTAAAATCTTATAAGCCATTTTATCAACACAAAAATGACCTCCAAATTCAGAATCATGACATCTCTAAATGATTGGATTAATTTCTTCATGTGCTACACATCTTCTAATAATCATATCCTTACACTATTTATATAAATATGGCTCATCCCAAAAATAAAAATTAGCATCATATTTAATTTTTTTTTGTTGTTGCCTTGTTAAATCCGATGGTATAATGTCACTAACAATATAATTCACAATATCAGCATACCAAGGCAAATTCTTTTCCATAAGAATATACAATTGTTCATCAGGAAAAGTTTTTGTAACTTCCTTCTCAAATTCAGACAATTTATCATATTCTATTCTTGACAAATGATCAGCAATTTGATTATCAGATCCTTTCCTATCAACTATTTCAAAATCAAATTCTTGCAAAAGGAGTATCCATCTAATCAATCTTGGTTTAGCATCCTTCTTTTGCATTAGATACTTGATAGCTGAGTGATCAGTATGCACTATACTTTTAGTCCCAACTAAATAAGGTCTAAACTTATCAAAAGCATATACTATAGCTAATAATTCCCTTTCAGCAGTGGTATAACTAATTTGAGCATCATTAAGATTCTACTAACATAGTAGAAAACTTTGAAAGTTTTATCATATCTTCGCTCCAACGTAACTCCAATAGCATAATCACTAACATCACACATCAATTTAAAGGGTTTCTCCCAATCAGGTGAAAAAATTATAGGAGTAGTGATTAATTTTTCTTTAAGTAATTAAAATGCACACAAACATTCTTCATTAAAATCAAACTTCCTATCATTTTCTAGAAGTTGGCACAAGGGTTTAGTAATTTTAGAAAAATCTTTAATATAACGCCTGTAAAATCCAGCATGTCTTAAGAAACTCCGCACCTCTCTCACAGTAGTGGGTGGTGGTAATCTCTCAATTACTCGAATTTTAGCAGGATCAACCTCCATACTAAATTCAGAAATTTTATGCCCAAGCACAATTCCTCCTGCAACGATAAATTTACATTTTTCCCAGTTCAGAACTAAATTTGTTTTTTTTCATAGAGTTGCAAAACTTTTGCTAAGATTTCCAAAAAAAATATCAACAGTGTTCTAAACACAGAAAAATCATCCATGAGAACTTCTATTCCATTATCTATCTTACTACTGAAGATAGACATCATACATCTTTGAAAAGTTGTAGGTGCGTTACACAATCCAAAGGGCATTTTTTGAAAGGCAAATGTTCCATAGGGGCTAGTAAACGTTGTCTTTTCTTGATCCTCAGGCGCAATAGGTATTTGATGATAACCAGTATATCCATCCAAAAAGCAATAGTACTTGTGTCCAGCAAGTCTATCCAACATTTGAGCGAGAAAAGGAAGAGGAAAGTGATCTTTTCGAGTGGCAGCATTATGTTTACTATAATCAATACAAATTCGCCATCTATTAATTTGTCTAGTAGGTAAAACTTCATTCTTTTCATCCACTTCCACAGTCACTCCACCTTTCTTCGGTACACAATGAATTGGACTTACCCAAGAACTATCCAAAATAAGATAAATAATTCCAGCATCTAGCCATTTTAAAATTTCCTTCTTAAATACTTCTTTCATTATATGATTTAATCTCCTTTGTGGATCAATTTTAGGTTTATGTTCTTCATTTAATAAAATTCTATGCATATAGATCGAAGGACTGATTCCTTTGATATCTGCCAAAGTCCATCCAAAAGGTTTTTTGTATCTTTTTAAGATTTCCAATAATTTTTGTTCTTGATATTGAGTAATCTCCGAAGATACAATAACTGGTAGGGTAGATGATTCTTCTAAGAACATATACTTTAAATGCGTAGAGAGAATTTTCTTCTCAAGTTCAGGAGGTTTATCACTAGATAAAATTACACTTTTAGATGAATTATTAACAACATCAGGATTTTGAATAGTTACATGAATTTCATCTGTTGTTGGGTTAGCATAATCTCTTAAAGGTCTTGTCAAATTTCAAACATTAATATTTTGATTCTCTTGATTATTCGTCATTTCACAGTAATTTTCAGTTTGTTTTTGTTGTTTTTTAATTTTTCTAATAGTACGCTCTAACTCTGAATCGTAAGGTATCAAACCTACAGATCCACTACTGCGCATATAAAATCACACTACTAAGTAAATAATCACACAAATATACTACAAAGTAAAGGTTTTCAGTTACTACAATATCTATAAATAAGTACCGTTTATCTACCTCCCCGGCAACGACACCAAAAACTTGATCAGGCGACTTTATATACTTAAAAATGCAGGACTTTATGAATTTAGATTTATATATTTATAATGGTTTAATAAAGTCACAATTTTAATGCAAGTATACGTATCGTATCAAGTAATACAGGGCTCTAATGGAGTCCTGGTTATCGATCTCACATGGAGGTGAACATTCTTTAAATCAGATAATATAGCACTAAAATCCAATACTAAATGTAACAATTGCTTAAGTGTACTACAGCTAGTTAATGCAAAGTTCAGTAGTAAAATTACTACAATTACTTCTACGTACTAAACTCTTAACTAACAAACGCACTAACTTATGTGATTTATAAGATACTTCTATATGAAAAAGTGTCTTTCTTCCTGCATAAAGATCATGATGTGTGGATGATGAAGAATGTTAATTATCTGTATTGTGTCAAATAGGAGCATATTTGCTTCTTTACCCTTAAAAGAGTACCCTATCTTCTAAGCATGTAAAGAATATTGCCATATCTTAAGTTTTGTCACTAAGTCTAAGGCTAGGCTGGGAGGATACCGGCTTTCACTACGGAGCTCCCACTCACCCTTCACCCAAAGGCTAACAATAGGATTTAGTTACCAATCTTAAAACCAAATTGGGGATCCCATTCTTTCACCATAAAACCTCCAATTTGCAGTCCATCAAAACTCATTTCCCTATTTATTTGCACTTATTCCCCATGAATTATGCAATTCATTCACGAACATTAAATGATTTCTTCATTTTTGTGGTAGAATATTCAATTCTTTTAGATTTAATATTCCTCAAGATGTTTTAACAATTCAATTGGCTGGATTGAAAAGTAAATTAAGTTCTAAATGAAAGAAACATCGTAACTTTATAATACTTTAAGCGCACATCAATTCCACATCATCACATCATCACTACTTCATGCAAGAAGAAAGGTAAGGGAAACTACTCACAATTCATGGAGAAGATATAAAAACACATGGATTTTATATATAAAAGAAGAGTCATACAAACCACAAAAGTAAATACAACTTATCTCTTTCTCTTACCCAACCAAATTCTTCAAAGTCCCCTTGATTCCTTTTCTCTTCCTTTCAACAGTTGACTTCTCCCTTTAGAATAAAGATGAAGAAGCAATCTCTCACTTTACTCTCTCTTCTCCCATCCTTAGAGAAAAATCTCTCTTAAAACCACAAGCCCTAACTCTCTCTTACACTTTCCTCACACTCTCTACAGCAATTCTCTTCTCTTCCTCCTCTCTATTTTCGTCTTGGACACTTAATTTAGTGTTAGGAACGAATTCCCCAAGAGTTTCTTCAAACACCTCTTCAAAAATCCACCAAAAATTTTGAATTCGAAGTGAACCGACATAGGGCGCCGGCGACACCCGATAGTGGCGCCGGCGGTGCCCTATCGTGCCAATAAATTTGAACTCTCTGGAACAGGGCGCCGGCGGCGCCAGAACTGTTTTCCTCCAAATTGCTCCATTTTGCTCCAAATTTGATCCTTTTTTCATGTTTTTGCTTCAATCACCTATAATCATCATACATGCAACAAATCATGAAAAATACCTTCCTTTAAAGTGCAATATCTCCAAAAATAGGTAAAAACATATAGCTAGAAGAGTATATATTTTTGGTGCATCAACTTCCTCTAGAGATGGAGTAACTAACAACAACCAATCTATCCCTATTTCAATTCCCAAAATGATCCTTAAAACATACTATGTCCTGAAGTGTACGTAGACAATAATGAATAATACATCGACAATATTAGATACGACATTTCAAAAGGTTAGGAGCTAGTACTCAAGAGCTAAGGAACACATATTGAAATCAAGCTGGATTTCTAAGACTTAGAATCAACACCAGAAGCGTCAGGACAACTGTAAAAGAAGAGGAAATAACATAAATTATTATGAGGAGTGGAAAGGTACTACCTTTGAGAATGACTCTAATGGAAGAAGGAAAACTAATAGTTACTCGAGAGGAGCCACCTCCATCGAAGGAAGAGACACATGCTCAAGAAGAAAATCGAGGTTTAAATAAATTGGATTATAATGTACTATCTCATCTTAGGAAGTTGTCAGCAAAACTAATCATCTCTGATTCTCTGATCCTATCAAAGGAGATGAGAGAAGCTCTGATCAATGCTCTGCTTTATCTTGATATTTGCTTAGCATAATTGTCTAGCAAATCATCAGTTAGAGATTGTGCTTTAAAGGAATAGCCCTAGGTAAGCTTCACCGATGAAGACATGCTACTCGACACTACCGAACATAACCGATCGCTTTACATTTTTTTCAACATCGGCTGGATTGTTCTTTTTAGAGTTTTAGTAGATCCACAACATTACTCAAATTGATGCATCTACGGACATTAGTATACTTTGATATTGATGAACAAGAGCTCATTACTGATAAAATGATGTTAAGAGTATTCAATCAGAAAGAGTAAAGAGCACTCAGATCGATTACACTGTTATTGAATGTGATTTAGTAACAATCACAAAATTCCATATCATGGACAAGAAGAATTCATTTAATGCTCTACTTGCTCGACCGTGGATTCGTGAATATAGCATGGTTCCATTGTCTTTACGTTGGTGTATCAAATAATAGAAAGAAAGATAAGAACACTGCATTAAGGGAGACTTACAACCATTCTTAATACATGAAGTGGGCATCCACAAAGATGCTACCTACTGCACTCCCCCAAAGACTGCCATATTTTCAATATAAAATGTGTCTAACAATATTGAAGATTCATATCACAAGAATAAGAACATTTAGTTCTATTTCAATGATTTCCCCTACTCCTTTGCAACTAGTCAATGAAGGTTCTTTTAGCCCATGCATCCAAGGTCAAGGCTAGGGACACGAGCTAGGATGAACTAATAAGATTTTTTAATGGAAGAAGCTAGCTGTCGGCTTTGACGTGAAGGAAAGTTCTAGAGGATAAGTTCCATAAATACATGATGATTATACACTAGAAGAAGCCTCAGTTTGATATCTTCTTGGAGGATAGCGAAACAAATGTATTTGAGTCGATGCACAATCGGATTAACCACAATGTGGAGGCAATCACCTTAACTTTGATCCACCCTCAAAATGTTGAGAGTATGGAGGTTAAAAAAGTCGAAAGTTTTAGTTTGAAACTGATCAACATTTACTGCACCTCCCCTCCCTCTAATTTTGAAACTTATGTAAACTTTGAAGAAGACGATTCTGATGATTTAGTGGAATTACCATTTAGATACTTTTCTCCATGTGTACAAAAGCTAATTCAATGGGAATATGTTCTGAAACAGATGGCAAATGATAAGCCACAACTCTTCTAGAAATTATGAAATGTTAAAGGAGGAACTTTCAAATCAAAATATGGTCTAAAGATAGCCCTTTCTTGATGAATTGGATTGGTGAATTTTGAGATGTAAAAACTATTATTCGTGTGTAGTGAATTAGGTAATGCTTAGTCATGAGATACATAAAATTAATTATAGCGAAAGACAATAGGAGCAAATCTCTTCTTTACCCTCTTTTGAGTGCATAAAGAACATTGGTTAACATAAAGTCGATTCCTGAACATCTTGATTCCCCCGTCAAAACTAACTAGCCTTTCATCCTAGTGTCCCACAGCCTATGCCATAGATGTGACCGATTATTTGTGTTAAGTTATGAAGCCTTAAGTCAAATTGATATGAATCTACCTTGTCACCCTATAAACAAACAATTTATACCCATTTACAAATGTTCCTTAGAAGTTCATTCATATACATTAATTATTGTATGTGCTAAATAGGAGAAATAATATTTTTTAATCCTCTACATAAGAGATAAAGAACATTGGCTAATTCAGATGTTTCGACTAAATCCGTGGTTAGCTTGAGAAGATATAAGCTCCCACTTGCCCCTCAATTGAGTGATAACAATCTAGCTTTTGTTTCTAAACATCTAAACCAAATTGAGGATTTTAGTCTGTCGCCCTAAAATCTCTAATTCTATGCATCAAAGAATATTTATTTATTTATTTGCACTATCCTATAGGCTACTTCTCCTTCACTGACAAGTGAAATGTGACCCTTAGTTATAAAAAGCATAGCCCTACGAGCCCATATGCTTTCCAACAAATTTTAGCATTACAATAGACCTAAATTGTAATGTAAACGATGTTTAAGTAAAAACCATTACATTTATAATGAAATACTATTCTAACATGCATCCCAAAATCCTAAACATGTATCCTATTCATTGCAAAATAAAAGTAAAAGGAAAACAATGGCATAATCTTCTCATGCCACTATTTCCTAAAAAAGAAAGATCAAGAAAAACACATCAAAAAGGATGAAGAAAGCACAACGGAAAACTTTATTACATCAAAGTAAATCCACTAGATAAGTGTTTAAAAAATCATAAGATAATGAGGATCAAAATACTTAGTTTTTTCTCCTTGAAAGAAAGAAAAAGATCTCACCCACAAAGTCTCTTGCTGATCCATGCAAAGCTTGTACATTTTCTTATAGATTCTCTCAAAAATCCCTCTCAAACCTCTCCAAAAAGGTGAAATCAACATTTCTACACCTATTCTAAAATCTCTAAATATTCTCTAAGTTTTTCCCCTCTCTTTTTTTTCTTAGGGCCAAAGGATGTTAAGAATTGTGAAAAATTGCGAAAGATGTGTCCCTATGCGTCCATAACTGTTCATAGTGTTGTCCGAAGCCTTTTGGTGCTATTTCTGGATCCAACACCAGTTTGGGTGCCGTTCTACGCCACCATGTGTAACTGCACTGTTTCTCTATGTTTAGCTTTGTTTCACTCCGTTTTAGTTCATTTCACTCGTAACATATAGACCTACAAGATAAACATGAAAATAACATTTCTTTAATGTATAATTTCATTCAAAAACATGTGAGAAATGTATATAAGATTAAGCATATGAATTTTCTTTCTTGCTCATTTTTGCTCCAAATTTCACCATTTTTGCTTCATTTTCACTAAAAGACAATTTCTTGTTTCTAGAGAAAAAAATATGCAAATTGCCATTATTTAAAGTACAATATCATGAAAAATGAGCATAAGATATATAGGAAAAAGTATTGAACAAGTAGTCATTTTTTAAGTGTATCAATTATCAAATGTTTTTAAATGAAATTATATTTTATGGAAATGTCAAATTCAAGCTTATCTTGCAGGTTTAATAATTTGGAGTGAAATAGAACTGATACGTGGTGAAACAAAGCTGAAATAGAGCGAAGTAGAGCGAAACAGTGGTGCTGCCCACGGGGTGGTGCCTAGGTCCCTAAATCTGGCACCTCGGCGCCCGAAACTGACTCCAAGTGCCAGTTTATCAAGAAGACAGCACCTAGTCTCCAGGATATAGCGCCAAAGCATCAGTTTACTGAAATGGTGGCACCTATGCGCCATATTTTGGCACCTAGGTTCTAGAGATTAATTTTCTCCAACTTCATTGAATTTGAATGAATTTTGAAAGTGTTTCGAAGGTGGCTCTTGGAAATTTAGCCCTACACTATATAATATTGATTTTATACCAAATGAAGAGGAGAGAGGAGTTTAGGAGAGATTTGAAGAGGACCTTGGTGTGCTCTTCAAGGTGGTGTGTTTGTATGTGTGTGTGTGTGTATAAGAGGAGAAGTCTCCTATGGATTCTTGGTGGCTTTTGGGACGTTTGAAGGGTTTTTATTTGCCGTGTAAGGAGGTCATGATTCTTTTGTAAGGATAAGTCTTGGACTCTTTTGTATTTGCTTTGAATTATTGCAATATGTGTTTTTCAATGTCATTTGCAATGAAGAATCCATGTGTTTTCTCCATGCTTAGTGAGTAGTTTTTCCTTACTTTTTATCCTTTTGATAAAAATTAATCATTTGTAGGATTTGAATGGTTTGAATATTTCATTTATTTAAATATTTTTATTGTATTTTCACTAGTTCTTAAATCACTTTGCAAACTAATCACTTTTAATGTGGAAACCCGTTGTGAAACATAATGACCAGGGAGGTCTATGATTTCACCCAACTAGCGAGTACTACACTAGCCTTAAGAGGAGGGCGACCAAAATCTAAGGTATGTGTGGAGCTATTCGGAGATAAGTTTTGATGGGTGTAAATTGGTGATTCTATAGTGACAAGATAGAACCTCCAAATTAATTTAGATGTCCAGAACTTAGGAATTAAGTTGGCCTCCACGTAGAGGAATAATGGGAACTCTAGAGTGAGCACTAGTATCTTCCCAGCTAAAACATGGGTTTTTGAAACTTGAACTTGGGTTAGCCGATGTTCATTATACACTTGTAAGAGGATAAAGATTTGGTATACTTCTATTTTTGATAATACTACAATTTTAATCTCATTGCAATTATTTTGCACACTAGCCACCAAATATAAATCCATTCAATTATTTGGCCACCTTTTTGAAGCTAAATTACTGCGTAACTGTGGGTCGGGTCAATACCCTTGTTTTCCATTCTCATATTCTATTCATTTTTTTCAGTTACACTAGCCTCGATATAATAGATTACGTGATTAAGGGTGCTTTTGGAAATCCCATTTGCTGTGATAGCGTTTTGAAAATGCCACCATTATGTTTGGAAATACAAACTGAACAACTTTTGAGGAATCGGGATTATGTATTACTGCTTAGAGGCGGATCGCGGTGTCCTACTCGTGATCCGCGATTCATTTTAATCCAAAGACAAAAATTGCCCTCACGTCATTTCCCTTGTCGCGATCCTGCAATACCTCGTCTCCCTCTCCGTCTTCCTTCCCATTCATGCAGTGATCTCGCAACACCCCTTCTCCTCCCTCCATCATCGGCTTCTCAGGTAACTATCCTCTCTATGCCGAGCTGCATCTCCTCTCCCTCTTCTTCCCTTAACTGCACTGGGAAGCATCTCCGTCTTCCTTTTCTCCCTCTTCTCCCTCTGCTCCTGACATCTCTCTCACTCTCCTAAAAATCATTTTTCATTGGCTTTTCTTCAATTCAAGGAAACATTTTCTTCTGCTTTGCCAGGAGAAGTTATGAAAGAGAGATATATGTGCACTGTTATTTTCCCGTCTGTTCTCGTGTGCATAACAATGTGGATGTTATGAACTTCTTTTTCCCTTTGAAAAAGCCTATGTTTGGCTCTGCTAGGAGAAGTTATGAACTTATTTTCCCCTTCCCTTGACTGCATACTAGTGGCATGTGAAATAAAATTCCTCTTAGCATTTGATTTTTAATGGCTGGATACTGTTATGGCTGGATTTCAGTTAGATGGGACCTTGTTATAGCAAATCATGAGTATATTATTATATGTATGGAAACTTGTTAATTTCATTTTTATGTAGCAGTCAATACTCAATTTCATTTTTTCTAGGTATATTGAGCTCGTAATTCTTCCAATAGATCTAGTAGTATGAATGTCTCCTTTATTAATTACTCACCATTCATTGAGATAGATCTTATAAGAATTTGATGCAATAACTACTTCCGTACTTTGCTAGTTGTTTACGTTATTATAGTTGAAGGAATTTGTGATGGAATGAGGTTTTGCATGCACACCACTTAATTCTTTTCTATTTCTTATGGGTGATCCTCAAATCTTGCTTTACTGTATTGGAATGAGTTTCTGGATGAATTGCTTCTCCCCATCCTATTGTTTGATGGCATCTCTGAGTTTTTGGGATGTGATATTCAGGTATAGTAAATTTTTGGGTGATATACGAGTTGCAACCCTATGGGAAAATCTTGGGGTTCCATATGGACATTGAAAGACAGGCTTAAAGTATCTTCACTTGTTGGATGGTGCTTATTGGGGAAGAAAAAGAATGAATGAAGTTTGCATTATTATTATAATACAATGTAGGAAGAATTGAGTTTGGCTTACACTTCAATGACTCACACTTCAATTATGAGTGTGGCTTATACAGAAATCTTTTTTTTATTTGTTACCTGATGCACCTGGTAGAGTCTGGGATGTGATATTCAGCTATACATGCTGTCGAAGCTTGCATAGGTATCAATGTCGCCATCGGGGTCAGCAACTCCCATTCAAGTGAGAAGGCTAGCCCCTTCCATCCACATCTATCTCTCTCTTCTCCTCTTTCTCTATGTATGGGATCATGCTTGGTTTCAGTCAGGAATCAAATTTCCAATTAAATTTCATAGTTTATATGATGCTTTGATGAATCGTGAGTCATGCTACAGAGTTCTTAATTGAATTCGCAATATATGGGATGAGGTGAATTGCATTAGCTTCATATTAAGATTTCTTTTAAGCTGAATATATGGCATGAGGTGAATTGGTAATTCTGTTTTGAATTCATTTCACTTATGGTTGCTAAGTATGGATTTCAAATTACATAGTTATGACATCTAAAATTACATAGATTGAAATTACATGGATATGTCATTTAAAATTATGTTCTCCTATAATTTCTACTTCTGCATCTATGTTTTGTCCTGCTTATGAATCAGCAGATCTAAGGGAGAAAACTGCCACTGCTTTCTACTGCAGAATGGTATGTTTTGGATTTGACATGTGATGTATCTCAAAACAGAATTGCATATTTTATATGATGCTTTCCTGCTATGTTTTTTATTCAGGTATAAAATGTTTGCTATTGAATCTAATTCTCAACTGGTGAGATGGCTTGCTTCATATATGTTAAATTATTTGTTACTATTCTTTTCAGATATAAATTATAAACTTACGTTTACTGTAGTTATGTCGTAGCTTAGATGGCCCTTCTCTTGGAGAGCAACCGCCGATATGAAAAGGCACATGATACGTTGGTGCTGTTAGATAGCTTACATGCTTAAGGGTCATATGAAAGTGAAGACAGTTTCACCATGTTCCCTTTTTTACCTCTTGTTTTATAATCTGTATGACCTAGAATTGAATAGGAGTACCTAAATTTTATTAATAAATAGAAGGAGAAATTGTTATTTTTCTACAAAAAGCTAAGAATAAGTTGTTTTTAAACCGCAAAAATTAAACAGCTCAACAGCTTATTCATTTCAGGGGCACAATAGTCTTTTGTCCACAAACAGTTGCAAATCAGCTATTTTCCAAACACTCAAACAAAACAGACAGACAGGTTATCCGGATCAGCTGCTGATCAGCAGATTATCAGGATATGCTGCTTATCCTGATAATCTAGATAATCTGCAGCTGCGCCAAACAGACCCAAAGTCTTAAATAACACCATTTTGGCTACGTGATTAAGTGTTAGTCATTGGTATTGAGGAGGTTCAATTGAGCTACCTAAAGTTCTAATATGAATTAAACTCACCACAATCACGAGGCCTATGGATTATGTTACATTACCACATTCAAGAACTTTAGAAAATTAGGCCCGTAAATCTTGAATTAGAATAAGGCACCCTTTTGTAATTAGTGATCCAATGAAGAACTCTTGATGAATTATCGTTCCTTTCCTTAAGCTTGCATAGTATGGTGTAGAGTCGTTTGATCGAGTATGCACTTTAACCCACTTTTCTAGTGCATGTTAAGTGTAAAAATTCACTAGCATTGATTAGGGCCACCTTTCATTTGGTGAGGATTGAGCCTAGGCTAGACTTGAATAGTTTTTTCCGTAGATTTAGCATTTTTGATCTATTGGTGTTGGATAAATCCTCTTACGCACCATCACAATTGATGGGGTTTTGTATGATTTGTGATGTGAATAAAAGATAATAGGCAAGTTAATCCTTCAAATCATCAAATCAAATTGAGATATATGTCTTCCAACACTCTTTTTCTCATAAGGATTGAACAAAAATAATACTCTCTCTTTGTTACTTTTGTGTTGGAGGAATCCTATTGGGAACCATCGAACGACCTTGATTTAAATGCAGAAATTTATGTTAGCTTTTTGGATTAAATATGGTTAGGTAAGGGTTATGGTCCCTCACAGACATAGCATAACTCACTAGAAACCCAATTTCCTTTCTCTAGTACTTTCATCTTTTTGTTAGTTACACCAAACTGACATAGCTGATAGCATGGTTGAGTAAGTCTAGAATAGCCCCATCCCAACTATATGTACTAGTGTAAGTATTGATAGGGAAGAGATTGGATTGTTGTACCTAATGCTCTAATGTGGATTAGACTTCTCACATCAGCAAATATTCCTCGATGTTCATACTGAATTATAAACATGAAAAGAGCAATGTCTAGGCTTAACATAACCAAGCTGCGGGACTTAACTCGTAAGAAACTTCTTGTTTATCCATTGAAACCAGGGCAGCTGATTATTGAGTTTCTCCTTCGGAGATCATTAGTTATGATTCATGATCATTGATTCATTTAGTTAATGCTTGACTAAACAAATTTATTATAGAACAAAACTATATAGGCCATGCTAGTCGTTGAAACCCACAGGCGAGCCCTTGGAGACCCGTTGTACCCGGATAATCTCCATTATTTATTTACATTCAAGCTTAAATAAGACCCTTAAAAGTTAATTATCTTAATTTAGTCACCCTACTTATTTTTGGAATTAATATTACTCATCGTAATTTTTAACCTAAAATGTTCAAATTTTATGATTTGAAGCCCTTCTTAATTAGCTCTCAATTTTGATGTAAAATCCATATTTGTTGTCTATTTTGATCTAATCACCCTGTGCATATATGGAATGAATGTCAGTCGCTACATTTTTCTTCCCAGAAAATTCAGGTATATCCACGTAAAATTTTATTTGATTAGCTCTCAGTTAAGGCATTAATCCACACATGTTGTCCATTCTGATAAAATCCTTCTATTAACATTTTAGTTTAAAAGCGAGCCCTTGTGATCTTCATCCAGAACAATTCAGATTGGCCCATTAATAAATTTGAAACCTCCCATAATAAAATTGAAGTAATAAAATTGGAACCTTTCATAATTGAATTAATGAAATTAAAAATGCCCAACTGAATTTGAAACCTCACTATTAAAAATTAAAACATTCTCAATTAAATTTGAGATCAATGAATAAATTGACCCTCTTAATAAATTCCAAATCTTCGAAAAATTGAAAAACAAATGAAAACACTAAACAACATTAACACCAGAATATAAGCCAAACCAATAAAGAAAAACTAAAAACAAAATGAGCTAAAGTTTTCAAAACTTAAAAGGAACTTCACAGCTTCAACTTAACCTTCAGCTCAATTTCAGATGCCAAATATTTGTGACTCCATTCTCAGATCCGGTCAATCATGTAGGTCAACACCAAAATTTGCACAAATTTTGGCATAGTCCACCACATATTAGGTTTCATTTGTTAATCTCATTTTTAGATCAATCATTTTCCCTCCATTTTACACTCAACTAAACTTAACTCAAGATGGATCTTAACTAAAACTTGAAACAATCCTAATAGGCAAAACTATTTTTTCATTTTGTCTCATAGCATTATCGTATGACTTAAAACATTATTTTGAAAGTTGCAGATCATTTTGACATGAAGTTATTCAGTCCAAATTCTTCTTACATGAAAGTTACCCTGAAACCCAACATGATATTATTTATGCTCCACATGTCAATTTGTTGATCTAAATTATATTTGAGAGTTGCATTATCCTCATAATCACATCTAAGGATCATGTTTTTTTGGTTCTTTTTAATTTAAGTGTCCTCTATCTTTCTAATTATAGTCTTAAAATTTTCATTCTTAAAGAGTCGTCTTACTTGAATAATCGAAACAATATGGAGAAGAGGATAGATCGGAAAATAGGTAAATAAGATGAAAACTATGAATCATAATAGAGCTTATGTAAGGTAAACCGCATGTAGTAGGTCTAGAGTGTACGTCCAAAGAAGATTTAATTGAGTCACCTGAATATGAATATCCAAAAACGAAAATTTGCATAAGCTGCCGAACTAGAAAACCAAATTTGTCTATTTTTTTCTGAGAAGAGCACATTTAAAGGGACATATCCCATTTAGTTTATTACATCGATGCCCAAGAACACTCTCAATTAGGGAATCCTATTTATATTTAAATGATGACAAGTAGGAGTGTGTCACAAGAGCATCTCAAAGCTTTGAAAGCTCATGTCAAGCCATACAGGTAGAGACTGAGTCTTTCGCATCCTAAATGGGTAGTGGCTTATTAGTGCACAAGGCCTTTAAAATAAAGAACTCGAGTCAAATGATCCACACTGTGCTTCCATGGCCTAAACAAGCGATGAGGGTAGAGGGTGAATCACCATATCCCAGATGTGTGGCAGCCCATCCACAATCAGAGCCTATGTGATGACATTGAGAATGCGTCTGAGGAGCAGCAATACTTAAAGGGTTAAGGTTAGAGTAATCCTAACTAGGTAAAGATGGCCAAGTTAGAATGCCACGAATCGGTCATCCAAAGCAATTGGGACCCTATGTCTACATGATTGTGGAGAAAGTCTACCCAACACAATCATAAATCCCTTTTCAACAATCTGTGAATTTTATCATCCAATAGAACCTCGGTAGCCCTGAGTTCAATAGAAGGAAACTCTCTAAGTCATTATGACCCTTTGTAGGTGGAAAGTAGGGGTGTGACTTATACATGCGAATATTGCATGGAAACCGCTGGATTGGAAAAAGAAGAGACATATGACTTTGAATCTAAGATGCTCTCACAAAGGAGTTGCTCTCTGTCTAGGTCAAAAAGCCTTTTACATCTAAACACACTAGATAACCATCTAAGAAGAAATCTATGTTGAGCCAGTCGGGTTTAAGAAACATACGGACTTCTCCCCGGGACATGAAATATGATGTAGTTATCAACAAAAGTCATAATGTGAAGGCCTTATTAGTATTACCTGGATTATACCAAGCAATGCAACCCATTTAAAATCCAACAGAAGTGCAGGAAGGTAAATATAAGTAATTTTAAAATTTTGAAAATTTTTATACCAAATTTGTAATTATATTCAATCTTTTATAAAGATTCTACATAAAACATATAATTTTAGATTCTTAGAGAGCCTAAATAACATTTCCAAATGATTCCCAGACAATTTGCAAGACAAAAAGAAGGGTAACTAGAAATCACACCATGCAATAAAGTGTTGACCTCGCTTTTTTTGAGGTCTAGTCTTTCTTCTTTAGAAGCCTTGGATCAACTCATAGGACTTTCCTGTTGACTATAATAGAGGACTAGTGATGGAACCCTACCCCCATTAAAACTTTTAAACACTTCTTTATTCTTCTTGGAGTTCCACGTGTTTGGTTCTAACCTCTATAGCGCTTTGTAGGATAGAGTCAAACATAAGGGAGCTCAAAAGGAGTCCCTATAAGATCGTCTGACCTTAGGGTTAGGCTTGGGAGGTGTGGCCTTAATGAGTCTTGCACACACACACTTGTACAGTTCATTTCCACTCACAAACCAAGCCCTAATCCAATCACCAATAACTTCGTTCCCCATTCTTTTGGAAACACATGTGGTTGGTTCCCACAAAACCCTTAGGCCTAGGCTAGGGATTGGATAGGACCAACACATGGAGAATCCTAAATGAGATCGCCCTTGTATTCATGGCTCAAAAAAGGGAAATTTTATGATTAACATCCTCAATATATCCCAATTTCACCAAAACCACCAATTTCGACCTTTTAGCCCAAAAAATTTCAAAAGTTACCAAAATGTCTATGAAACACTAATTTCTCATAATTACCTAAATTCTCAAATTCACTTTAAAAATCATTTCAAACCATTCCAAACCACTCAACTTGCCCAAAATACTCCAAAATACCAGAAATCTCCAAAATACCCCTAAATTTGCCAAAATTATCAAATGCCCCTCATGCCCAAAAATTCTCAAAATCTTCAAATTCACTCCAAATGCCTCCAAAATAAATTGAACCATCTAATATTTTCAATTACAACTAAAATACCACAATTAGTTAAATTCCAAAATTGCCCATAAGTGCCAAAATTCTTCAAATCACCCTAATGTTTCACTAAATTGATTTCATACTCTCTCAATTTCAATCATAAATCAATTTTCAGCATGTCAAAACACAATTTGAACCAAGTCCTAGCCCAATTAAATCCAATTCCAAACCCTAAATCCAAGTCTAAATGAAGTGCCCCAATTTGACCTCACTACTAAATTCCATGAAATTAAACCAAATAACCAATACAAACAATTTTGAATCCTAAAATCTTCATAACACCCCCAAGGACAAATTGAACCCTTATTTGGACCATAGCTAAACTCAAACCCAACCAAAATTGCCAAACCAAAATCCCTAAATTACCTAAAAATCTAAATTTCACCAAATTGAACTTCATGACACATTAAATTCAACCCAATTGATACCCAAATGCCTCATGAAATTGCACTTCACTAAATTGAAACTTTTATTAACCCTACTTAAACCTAAATCCAAGTCCAAGTCCAAACCATAATCTTGAACCCAAACCCTAGACTCACATTAATCCATTTGGTCCAGCCCAACCCTAGCCACCACAACAACCTTTTGAGCTCTAAGATCCAGTCGAGATCGACTAAGCCCACCTAGTTGAGCCATGGACCAAAAGACCATCAAATTAGGGGATTTCTTCCCAAAATTAGCCAAACTAGGAAGATACTTTCCATCTACCACCAAACCTCTAAACTAGTAACCATTAAACACTCCAATGACCTCCATGGTCTGGCTAGCCACTAGTATTGCGTTGGTCAGCCGACCTAGTCATCTAAAAACAAAAAAGTGAAAGAGCCTCTCCCATGGTTTGAACCTAATTGCACCCATCCAATGTGGCTCACCTCCATTGGTTACTTGCGTCGTTCAACCCTCCACCTAATTTTTTACTTTGCACCTACTAGCTAGCCCAATTTGCCACCCCTTCCACTTCCATTTAAGCACCACCTCTCACGACCAAGTAGAGAGATTATCCAGTTCTTTGGAGAAACTATGCCAATATCTTTCCAAACCTTCTCTTGACCTTCCTAAGCTCAATTCAATTGATTTCTAGTCCCAATTTTTTCTACCTGAGCTCAATTTATGAGCTAAAAAATAGAACATTTTTTACGGTCATCCCCCAAAACTCCACCAAACCATAATTTGAACTACTCGTAAGCTTTCATACACAAAAATAAAAAGTTTCCCACCAATATCCCCATCACGAGAGCCCTTTGTATTAGACTTTCACTTAGGCCACACCACCCTCAAGTGGAACTCTTACCAGCTTCTACACCTGCTCAAACTAACACTTGAAGGCGGTTTGCCAGCTCACAATGAAGCTTCAGAACACACCCCAATCTAGGCCTCACCTCTTGGGCTTAGTTATGGACCATTTTCCTCAAATATGGGCTCCATTTGAACCTTTTTGAAGAAAATTTTTATTTCATGCTTAATTAGCCATATGGATTTGTTCGTCTCGAATAGATGAAGGTGCAGGAAAAAACCCATTTGATGTTTTTGAGTATCAAGCGAGCTATTAAATCTAGAAGGTAGATGGTTAACGATTTAGGTCAGTTGAGGATGAAGTCCCAGAGCCGTTGGATCACGCATGTATTGGTTAGACGACTGAGATCATACCAAATGAAGGAATGAAATATAAAACATGGGATGAGTGGTAGCTGACTTGGATGGTGAAGACCAGTAACGCGGTGACACGTGGAGCTTCGGAGTGTCGTAAGATGGCGTGGTAGTTGCGTGGATAAGTACAAAATGGGAACTTTATTTAATTAAATTCAGAAAATTTGAAATTTTAAAACTTGGAGTAGAAAATTTATAAAAATAAATTAAAAATAACTTAGTGCTCAGTGAACAGAGAAAAAAATTATGAATTAAATATAAAATTTTCTTTATTGTATTTACATTTTAATTAGTGAATAACTTCAGAAATTATATTACTCATAAATAAATAAATAATAATCACAAAAAGGTGAAATTTTGTGGGTTCATTCCCCTCATGCTTAAGGTTGTTCTCTGATTTTTCCAAAGTCAGAGAGCATCTCTTACATAGGTAACCCTAATTCTCAATGTACATCACCATTATTTTCTTAAAATATTTATATAATTTAAAATTTAAATCAGAAAAGTATAAAAATAGGTTTGCTAGGTTCACCGTGAACAGAAGAATCTAGGAAAAAAAATTGAATTTTAAAATTTACAACCTATTTTTCTATTTTAAGATTAAGAAAAATACCAAAAAATAGAAAAATATAAAATAATTAAAATAATTATAGAATTGGGCCAAATTGTAGCCTACCACTTCAGGAGACTTATGAAAAAATGTTAAGGTCATTAAATTTTTTTTGGATATAAAAGGACATTATCTAAATAGATATAATTTTTTGCTTAAAATAATTATATATATTAAATTAAAAATAAAAAAAAATATAAAAAGTGGTTTGGAGTGTTCATTGTGATTAGGGGCACCAAATAAAAATAAATTCAGAGGAAAAATAATTACTTTATTTTCGACCTATTTTTCACTTTAAAAATTATTAATAATAAGATAAAAAGGTAAAAACATAAAATAATTTCTCTGAGTTCATTGAGGTCAGTGAAATTTATGAAAAATATAAAAAGAAATTAAAAAAAAAAACTCATTTTTTATATTTATTTACTCATTAAAATGGTAATTTCATTATTATAAAAATTAAAATATACTTGTTTCTAGTGGTCCTCTAACCTAATCAAACCTCCAATTATTTTTTTAAGTATATGGCATTTATTCTTCTTATTTATTTTAATTATCTACAAAAATCATTATTTTTAAGTTAAAATAATAATTAAAATTAAATAAAAATCTAGAAGTACATGATTTCTCCTGTAACATTCTAATTAACACATGAGTAGGGTAACCATGAAGTTTCATAGTCATTTGAGTTAAATTTAGAGGAATTTGAAGTTGAAAGTCATTTAAGGGAAAAAGGTAATTATGAAATTTTAAGCTCTAATTAAATTTTAGGATTAATTAAAGAGTAAATGGGTAACATTGATCTTGATTAATGTTCTTGGATGATTGAAACACAAAGGGTTTAAGTGGTAGAAAGCAATTGAAGACCATTTACAAGGGTAAAAGCGTAACTTCCTGAATTATTATGACTTGGAGGTTAATCCATTTTGATGATCCGTGAACAGTGGTATTATCTTCGGAAGATAATACCTCACAATTCTAAAACCCCTGATCGGTGATCAAATAATAATGCTTAACCTTTTGATAAGTGTTAAACCCATTTACTTCAATATCTCTAAGAATTATAAATTAAACATAAAATCCTAAGGTCTTAGTACTGTCTAATCTGGCTTCTTTAATGAGTTTTAGAAAATGGAACATAATTAATTTTAAATACCCTTAAAGAACTATAAGCCCAACTTTAATTGAATGAGCAAGAGTTTATTAATAAATAAATTTTACTTTTATGTGCATCCACCCACATAATCCTTAAATGAGATGTTAAGTGAATACTTCGTTATCCCGCTCATTGGATAATTAGAACATTAAGTTTCATTGAACCTAGGTTAGAATATTATAACTAAGTCATATCATAATTACAGATGAATGATTTATCAACATAATATGTTCAGAAGAACTTGAAAAGATTCAAAGGATTTTAAAAGTAGTTTAGGGTTATGGCCAAAGCACTTTTATGATCTTTTGGATGTTATGAAGGACAATTAAACTTTTTTATGCATAGATGATAAAAATCATCCTTTAAATAATTTAGGACCCACCCTTTTATTTATCTGCAATTCTTTATATACGAATCCGAAATATAAATCAAAACTACAACGACAACAACAAAAAAACCAAAACATTGAAACCAACATGGTAAAACCCTTTGAATTTTAGAATTTAGGACTGCTACTTCAACAAGGAGCTTGAAGCATACATTATGGGCAGCACGATGAGGACTTGTAGAAGGAAATCTCCAAGAAAGCAAATGAATCTACAACAACAAACCTTTCCTTAGTTTAAATAATAAGTTATAAGATTTTGAGGTTGTTAGCCTAGTGTGTGATAAATCCTCAACTTATCTTTAGGCTTCTGCACGACCATGTTGAGCAGTGTAATTCCTAACTTGTCTTAAGATTCTGATGTCGTTGTTCAATACAACATAAATTCTTTTGTCTTCCAAGCTATTTATATGATCAGTATCATGCATATTTAACCTCTACATAATAAAATTGGTACGATCAAACATATAATAATCACTTCAAATTTGATGGCAAACCATAGGATTGTTTGGGAAGTCACTGAGGTTCTCCTCAGGATCTACGACACCCATTACCTTTCTTTCCTTGAATTCCATAATAATTGTTCCAATTTGATACTTTCCCATTTGAATTTTCTATGTCTGACCATGTAAATCCTAATCTTTCAAATTCATGAGGGCAATAACTCTTATCTAAATCGAGAGTTTTCATAAGTGACTTTAGTTATTTAAGATGTAATTAACTATAGGGTCTTGCCCTTATAGAAAATTTTAAGAACCCAGCTTAATGTAAACCCTATCTAATCTTTCATATTATATAGGGGAACTTGTTGTTCAACATAAAGATTTCATAGAATAAAATGAATTTCATAGGTTTTATAGTTTATATGATTGAGCTTCATCATCAAGAAATGTGTCTATTTCTCGAGGTAGATGCATGACTTGCAATGTAGTGCTCGTTTATTAAACATTTAAATATATGACATAATTTGGTCTTGTATTTTCAAAATTAATAAATTAATTTTCAAAATTAGATATTTATTTATTAAATAAGCCCCCCCAAATCCATCAACCGACATAAAGTAAACAAGCCAAGTACAAAAACAAACAATAGTTGGGTGCCGCTAGGTCGAAAAATATCCCATGAAATAGAAAAGGCGCCGAGCACAAAATATACAAGTTTTATCTTCTTTTTTTTACATTAAAGATGTTTAATATTATGTTACGAGACATGAGTTTTTAAGTTTTGCAATAAGTTACGTGGTTCCGCTCGTTAAGCATCTTGAAATTTGTGCCTATACCTTATTTCTAATACAGACTTAAGCCTGGGAGACTCTAAAAAACATAGAAATGTAAAAAAAAAGACTTAAACTAGATGAAGATCAAGTTAATATAACAACTATCTACTTGAAATGTAATGAACCATGCCCGTTGGGAGGAGAGTTAAGCAAGCACCTGCAGAAAATGAGGTAATTTAATTATTAATGCTCGTCTCTGTTTCATATGGTTTCCTGCATGAAAAATGCCCCTAACAGACTAGTCCATAGGTCTCAAAGTCGAATAAACATATAAAAGGTGGAACACAAAAAGTCATTTGGCTAGGACAATCAAAATAATAGAGAACAATATTCAAAATATAAAAGAAATTATCTATCACCCTAATCGGGCCTTGCACACCATCTAAAATTTAGTGCCCTAGTCACAACATCTAAGTGTGTGTAAGTGTGAGTGACTGCCTTTGGGTATGTTTTGATGGGTTCACCATTCCAGGCCCCATCCTAAGAATCCAATGATTCTATGTGGTGTCATTAGATGCATGTATTGTATGAACAAAAGCTTTAAATGTTGACCTCATGTATGGTCTAAATTTGGAACATAATAGTTTCAAAATATATTTCAAAATATGATTTAAAAATAATATAAATATAAATTTTTAGAATTTTGAAAATATATAATAGGAAAGGAAAAACTTATGCTGCTCCTATTAGACTGCTTAGAACTTTAACACATCATACGCGTGCTAGTCAGAGTGAGACATCTAGTATTGTCCTCTGAGTTATGCTCATTGGCAATCCCTGCTAATGCACCATGACTCACCTAATATATATTTAATTTAATATATCTATGATTTTTATTATAAAAATATTACTTTAATCTTGAATACAATCAAACCATACTGATCCCATACAATAAATAGTTTAGAAAATCGAACACAACACCACAGTCAATACACTTATCTCAAAGGATAGACACATTGCTTCAGAGAGAGGCTCGATTAAATAAATTATAGAATTTTTAACACTCTTTTAGCCTGTGAAGCTATTTTATTTGACCAAAAAGTTACCCTATCTTATATAAATATTAGATAGGATTTATAATACCTTGGTTCCAAGTTTCATATAAGGGCAAACCCCTATATTTAATCTCATCCTAAGTGACCGAAGCACTTAATAAAACAGATGATGATGATCAGAGGTATTTGATGTTCAAAAATTCAAAGTAATGATGTGGAAAAATCAAGTGTGAAAGACCAAATAGGAATATTTATTTTTAAATCCAAAGGAAGAAAGGTATAGGACGTCATAGATTCTAAGGAGAACCTCAGTGACTTCTTAAACTATCCTATTATTTGCTTTCAATTTTGAATGAGATGTTAGTTAATGTTTCATCCTTCCAATTTTATATTTAGATTTTATGCTTACCTAATTTTAATCATGGAAATAACCTAAAAAGATATGAGATTTTACGTCGTACCTAATGACAACCTTAGAACCCTAAAGAGAGTTCGGACTTATATTGAACACATAATCAAGAAAATGCCTAAAAATAAAGTGAGTTATGATGTAATGTTATATAAACTACCTTAAGATCCTATGGGTTGTTATTTAAACTAAGAAGAGACTTACTAATGATGATCTTGTTCTCTCCTTCAAAGATGCTCTTCTGTATGTCCTCGTCATGCTACCCTGAGAGACTATTCTGAGCTCCTTGTCGAGAGGGCTCTAGGTTTAAGGTTTTATGGTTTTGTAGTTTATGTGTCATGTTTTGGTTTTGCTTGTTGTTGTTATTAAGTTTATTGGAGGAATTTTAATTTCAGTTGAGCGACACCGGTTAAGAGCCAATGATTTCATCGTCCCAGTACCTAGTTTAAATCAGTTGTTAAGCTTATTTTAAAATAGAGAAGTCTCATTAGCAATCGTGGGTTACCTCGTCCAAAATATCCTCGTATACCCAAAATGAGCAGACTAAGAGTGTTTAAGTGGTTTAAAAGTGTGTTATTATTACTGAAAGTTTATTGTTGGTGGTTTGTATATAAAGTAAACATTCTAAAGTAAAGAGATAGTAGAGCAAGTAGTAAAGACTTGTGTAAATAAACTATAAATATGTACTTGGGCCTCTGCAATGGTTAGTATCATAAAGCTTAAATAAATACAAAAATTGAGAACTCTCTCCCATGTAAATTTGCTAACATGACTCGAAGATAATTACTTGGATGAGATAAAATAATGCTAAGCCTTGGAGGTGGCATTTAACTTTAACGCTTGAAAATTTACTCTTCTGTCATTTGTGATTTTCTAGACACCTCTTCCATCAGTAAGAAAAGACATAATCTCATCTAATTTTCCTTCCGTAGGATGATAATTTTCATAAAAAGATAATATTTCAGGAGGAAATAGGTATAAGGTATTGATTCTCGCACAAGAAAAATCAACTTGCTGTGCTCGAACCATTACTACATTTTCCTCTACTGTTGGCAAGTTAGCATAGAACTCTCTTACCACATAAATGAAAGCAATAGCGAACAAGCAACAATACGTTTTTCAATTCCTCCGAGCAATCATTTTATCAATATCTCCTCCCGGTCTACTAAACACTAGCTCAGGAATCAACTTACGTGATGAAAACGCATCAACGTCACGATCTTCAGCATTTAAATTGACAGACTAGTTCGAATCTAATCTAGCCTTCCCCTTTGAGCGCTACAACTTTGGATCCAATTCTAAAATTTGCACAAATATTCAATATAATTTCTAAAATCAAACTATACTTGCTAAACTTAATTTCTAAAGGCAAAATTTACTAAATCCAAGCAATTTCTCAAACATTTTCTCAAATTTTTACCATGAATAGTGATTTTTGGATTTCTCAAGAATGTAGTCAATATACATGGTGAAAATAAATTTTTTTTTTTCTTAGGAGAAGTGCTCATACCTTAAGGAGTTGAAATCTAACAAATTTTGTCGAATGTGGCTCTAAAATGATCAAAATAGGTCATGCCCTATAATGCTTATTTGCAAATTTTGGAGGTTGAAGGTGAAGATGGGGAGAATAATGTTATTTTTTGTGTTTTTATCATTTGTAAATTGGTTTTTGCAAACCGGCGCCTATGCGTGACATAAAAGTGCTTAGCCGCGAGTTCTAACACTTAACCGCCAAGGGTTTGGCGCTTAATTGTGAGTGAGCAGATTTTGACTATTATATTTAATCACACTAATATGTCTAATTAATTACACTTAAATAATTTAAATAATTATTTCTAACCCATACGTACTTTTAAAAATCCAAAATCACACTTTAATATCAATCTATTCAAAACAAATTTCACTCAAACGTAAATTCCATTAAAAACAAAAAACCTAATACAAACTAAAAATTTCAATCCAAAATCCTTTGATGAAATTTTCCAAAATACAAGTTCATAACACATATAACTAGATACTATTCGACATCATTAAGATGCAACAAACTTCTGACACAAACATTACAAAAATCACAAATACTAAACACTAAACATAACAAACTAAGTTAAAAGACCACACTTAAATATAATTCTACTCTCGTGTAGGCGGAATATATCAAGAACCATTATTAAGTCCATTTGAACCATCTGGAATGTAAATCTGATAAAATGGGTGATGCTTTAAAACTCTCATTGAATCTTCTTTTATCCATTTGTTCTTGAGAAACATCATTTCATTTGCTTCTTCCACAAGACTTGTATGACTGAATTACATTTTTAGTTTCCATCCAATATGCGCTAAATGTTTGTTAGTTTCATTTACTTTTGCTTTGATTGAAGCCATGTCAGCAACCATCTTAGCAATCTTCTCTGTGATTCCTTGGATCATATCAGCTAGAAACCCATTGTATAACTCTTGCGCACTCTCACAAATGAACTTCTTCTAGTTGGCTTCCTCTTTTTTTTAAACTTTCTCTCAAAAGAAGAAATTTTGGCTCTCAAACTACTCTTCCTACTCAGAAGTGAAAATTAGAACTGAGGCAAGTATCTCTTAATTCTAGGCCTATTTATAGACTTGGGAAGTCTCAAAAGCCGACCCTAGAATTGTTTAAACATCAAAATAACTTCCAAAACCACTTGACCATGATTTAGGCTTCTAGAACTACATTTTTCATTTTTTTAAATAACTCTGATGCCTAAACGCTAACTTCTGGTGCATAACTGCCAGCGCTCAATTTAGTACAGGTTTACTAAATATCCAACTCTTCATTCTGACTCCTCTAAGTCATCAAATAAGGTCAAATAAACACCAATATAACATAAAAACATCAAAATACTATCACATTTTCTCAAATCAAACAAAACTAAAGCACTCAGATAAAACTTAAAGTAAAGCACACCGATAACTATAAGTTGCCCCCCACAAAGCGTTTGGTTTAACGTCTTCAGCCATACATACCCAGAGCTTATTCTGAGTGACCCAACATCAGATTATCATAAAATTTATATTGATCAACTGAAAAATATGGTTTTAGTCTATGGCCATTAACTTTGAATATTTTTCTAGTCTTAGGATCTCCAATATCCACAGCTCCATAGGGATAAACTTTCATCACAATAAATGGGCCCATCCACGTGGATTTAATTTTTCCAGCAAATATTTTTAATCTAACATTATATAATAAAACTTACGTTTACTATTGACAACTAAATCATCCAGGTAACATTCTCTTGATTGTGTATTAGTTCATCAAAAATTCGAGTCATGGCTCTTTGATAGGTTGCACCAGCATTTTACAATCCAAATGGTATAACTTTGTAGCAATATATCCCTATCTATGGGTGTCCTGAAGGCTGTGTTTGCTTCATCTTCTGAAAACATTTTTATTTGATTATATCTTAATGATCCATCCATAAAAGAACATATCACGTGTTTGGATTTTATATCAACCATTAATTCTGATATTTGTAAAGGAAACTCATCTTTCAAACAAGCTTTGTTCAAGTCCTTGAAGTCTATACAGACCCTAATTTGACCAATTTTTTTTCTAACTGGTACCACATTGGCCAGCCATGTCGGGTAATTTTTTTCTCGTATGAAGCCAGCCTCAATTAATTTCTTAGCTTTGACAATGACTTGTTGTTCTATTTCGACATGCATCCTTCTTGGAGTTTGCTTAATAGGGATTGCGATTTAATTTATCCCAAGTTTGTGGACTGCGACTTCTGGAGCTAACCCAGGTATTTCTTCATAAGTCCAGCCAAAACAGTCCTTATATTCTGTCAACAGTTGAACTATTTCTTTTGCTTTTATGTCATTAAGAAATGACCTAATGAAAGTTGGTTTCAGATTTTCATCAGTTCCTAAATTTATTTCTTTTAATTGATTAACTGTTGCTTTAATTTCCTCTTTCAATTCTGGAGGAGCATCTTCAACTTGTAGATCAGATCTCTGTTCAGAATCAAACTCCTCGAATATGACTAGGCAAAATTTCATATCATCTAGGGGTTCCAAAGTATCGAATCCAATACCTTCCTTAGAGTTAGGGTCTTGTTTATTATTATCCCACATTTTTTCAATGAAATGTGGTCTTCTTAAAGACCATTGTTTGAGCATTAAACTATTTTGAATAAATTTTTGTGACCAAGAAGAATACGAGTCAAAAGATATTTTCATTGAATTCAGAACATTTTCTTCCTCCAATTATACATCAATTTTAGTACAAGAAGAAGTAGAACCAAGTTTAAACTTAGTTTACTTTTTTCCATCACTATATACTTCTTTGACTACTAAATTCTCAACCTTAGAAGTAGAGATTAGAGTTAGAGTCATACAGTGTATATAATGATTAAATTTCTCGTACATCGGCTCAAATTACTTTTCTTTGTCTTCTTCTTCAAAAGGTATTTTGAATTAAGGCTATTTTAGAACCACTGATGACGTTTCTTATTTTGCATCTTCTTCAGAGTCCAGGTGAATTTTGAACTTCAATGGTTTCTTCATTGTGACAGTTAGGTTTTCATTCCCTTGTCCTCGTCCTCTTCCTCAGCCTCAGGTATGAGTTTGATGAGAATCACCACCCTACCTTTGTTGAAGAATAACCTTTTTCATTTATTTTCTTTTCTCTGTCTTTATTCTTTTATATTCACCATTGTTTCTCTGGAGAATATTGTTTTCTTTATAGGATCATAATATGCCACATCTTCATGTATACCAATTTCATGGATTGAAAAGGTTACAGATCTCCTATAATACAACATTCTTATGCTTTTTGTAAATATTTTATGCATTGATGCAATGAAGAAGGAACCATTTTATGCTCATGAAGCCATGGCCTGCCAAGAAAGGCATTAAAAGAAGTATCAAAGACGATAATATGGAATTTTGCCATTGTCACCAAGTCATCTATCTTTAGGAGCAACGTTATTGATCCTAGAACTCGTTCTCCTTTTTGATTAAAACCTTGGAACACCATTGTATCTCTTGATAGTTGGGATGCATCAATGCCAAAATATGCAAGAATTCTCAAATTCATTATATTAATCGAGGCACCTGGGTGAATAAGCACCCTTGAAAGTGTCATGTCATTTTTGTTCATTGTGATGTATAGTGGACAATTATTCTCGCTCGTTCCAAGTAACAAGTCGATGTTAGAAAAGATAATCTTTGTAGATTCTTCTACTAGACAAGCTTCACTTTGAGTAATACTAGCAAGTTGAGCTAAAAAAATGTCTGGATCTAAAAGAGCTTTTATTAATGTCTCTCTTATTTCTTTGGAAAGAATAAGAGCGTCATAAATATTAAATTTTGCTAGTATTTTTCTCAAGTGAGCTGATACATTACAATCCACCTTGTTATGATGATTCTCGTCATTTCTTTGAAGGAGTTGTGAAGGTATGGGAGGAACGATCTTTTTTGATTTAACTATTTGTTTTTCCTTCTCTTGAAAAGCCATTCTAGAGGGTAAAACCTTTCCACTTCGAAAATTAATTTCAATTATTTCTTCAAGTTTATTATATGACTTTTTAATCTCTGAGTCTGAAGATTCCACTTCTATGCTATTGGGCTTCCTAATAATTAGAGTGTGACAATATCACTTTTGTCTTTATCATTATCAGAATTATTATTAATGTTATTTTCGTTTGGATTGTCATTAGATTGATCAAGATCATGTACGATTTGAGTATTGTCTTCAGAATTTGAATGATTTGAGTATTGTCTTCAGAATTTGAATGGTCATTTTCAGAGGTATCACCCAAAATTGAAAAAATGTAAGCATAACTGAAAGTATTATTATTCTCAGTAGTGGTAAAAGGACAATCATAAAAGGTTAACGGCTTAACCTTGAGGGATTTTCTCATTTCATCCGAGACAACTACCCTAGTAGGTGATGGAGAAACATAAGAGCTAGGAGATACAAAAGGAATCGTAGTCCCTATATCTAGAAGACCTCTAATCCTTTTTTGTTCCTTATTCTTCTTTTTCTTTCCTTTTTTGGAAGATTTTGTGACTTAAATGTCTGTAAGGATCTCCTTAGAAGATTGGCCTTGAACAGTGTCACTTTTTTCTCATTGTAAGAATTAAGCTTATCAACAGAGATCATATTGATTGAACCTTATTCAGGTTCTTTCAATATTCTTTTAGGATTACTATATTTCCTTATTCAGGTTCTTTCAATATTCTTTTAGCATTATGTATTAAGGACAATAATTTGGATTATCCTTCATGTCAACTTTGGCTGGCCTTTTAGCCTCAGGAAGTTTGAACTCCGGTATTTTCAGCAGTCTACGAATTATTTTGCTGATGGCCTCTATCTTAGATTGATATTCCTTATTCATTCTTTTAGTTATTGCACTTTTGTCTGCCGGTATTGAGATTGGTTCTTGAAGTTGTATTTGAGAAGAAGTCTGTGGTGATGACTGATTCTGCCGTTGTTTCTTTTGTTCAGGTTAAACTTTCTTTACTTGTTTACCCTTCTCTACAGCATTTCCCCAGCTTCTTTTCAAATGTTTTGACAATTTTTATTTTTTTAGTCTATTCTGTTATACTCATCTTCTTAGCTTCTTCATGAAGATTGACAGCTTTACTGAGTAATTTTTCAAATGTATTTATTGTGAATCCTTTAAGCATAAATGCTACATGACCATGGATATTTTTAAGCAAGATCTCAAAGGTATGTTTCTCTTGGAGTTGCGGTTCACATTTCATGCTAAGATTTCTCCAGCGCAAAATGTAATCCACTAAATTTCTCTCAGCTTTTACTTTTCCACTACAAAATCACCAAATGTCATATGGCGTTGTGCTCCAGCAAATCGTTGAATGAAAAGACTTTCAAGTTTTGCAAAAGTCTTAACAGATTCATTAGGAAGTTCTGCATACTAATCAAAGGCAACTCTCGTAAGATTGTTGACAAATTGACGAAATAGAACAGCGTTACTTCCTCCCACATTACAACAACTCACTCTAAATTGTGCAAGATGTTTTTATGGATTAACAATCCCGTTAAACATTTTGAAGAAAGGAGGAACAAAACCTTTTGGGTATTTAACAGAATCAGATTCCTCTGGATAGGGTCTACCCCTTGGAATTAATTATCCAACTTTTACCTGAGCCATTGTTTCTTTAATAATTTATTCTACCAATTCATAATTTCTTATTCTTGAACTCTGCTTTGGGAAGAGTCCCTTTTCTTTTGATTGCTTTCTTCAATTTCTATTGGCTCCCTTTTGTCCTTAAAAATGTGTAATGCCTCAAGTCTAGTGATTTCAACAGCTGGCAATGGATTTGTTGGTGGATTTTGTATAACAGTCATTAATTCTTCCATTTTTTATTCAAGGTGATGAATTTTTTCATCCCATTGTCAGTTAACTGCTTGTAACTCTTCAGTCGTGTCTTCTTCACTTAATTCTCAAGCTAAGGAGGTAGATTGTGTTTCTACCATATTTGTCTCGGTGCTTCCTCATTTAAACTATTCGAAGAATTATCCCTTATTCGTGTTGAGAATTGCTTGATGTCATTTTTCAATTTCATCAATCTTTCTTCAAAAGATTTGATCGGTTGTTTTTCATAACTTTGTTCCCGAGAACTGTCTATAGGGGTACTCATAGTATTCAAGATTCCCTCCGACGATTCTCGTTCCATACATTTTTTTTGTTTATAGGATGAGATATCATAAGAAGTGTATCATCGTTTTGTGAATAAGAAGGGCCTCCTTGTTGTAGCATTTAAACTAAAGCAGTCATTTTAGTAGATGTGTCTTCTGCTTCTGATACAACTTTATTATGCTTCGTTCAATCTCTTGTGATGACCACATCTTTTATCCTTGGGCCAAGATAAAATTTCACTAGTACCCGATTACAATGACTATCCAATGGGAATTGTTCATCCCCATTTAAGTAAGTAGGATCTTCAATTAAAAAATCTTTCTTTGCATTGTAGCGTAGACTGCACATCCATTTTATTTAATAGCCAGGAAATTGAACTCGTTTCTTTTCGTGCTAGTCTTTTAAACACAAAGTATACAACTTGAATTGACGGAAAATTTCATGGTTGAAAATTATTTTCCTCATATTCAACAGTATTAGAATATATCAGTTTTCTTTTGAATAGGAAAGATTCCCAAAAACATTTTGTTCAAATTTAGATGTTTCAAAATTATCATTTTCGTTCCACCTTTTCTTTCTTTGGAGATAATGAGTTTTATTCCTTCGCTGAGTTTTTAAACAAGATCTAACTCCATATATGGATGGATGTGGGATGTCGTTTTCTTTTTCAACAAAAACTTTCTTTATTTTTTTGTTAACTTGTCTTTCCATTTCATCAAAAGTATATTGTTCTTCAGGTATGTATTGAGGTAAGTCTTTTGTAAAGTTAAGAAAATATTCATAAAGTTCTAGATTGAATTCTTCAAAGGATTGTATATAAGTTTGATATGGATTTTCTAATGAAATTAAGTTTCATCAAATGATCCAAAATCATTCTGATAAAGGCAAACGTCTTCCTCAATTGGTGTATTGAAATCTTGATAATAGGAAAGGACTGAATCCAAAAATTCCATTACAAAATTTCTAAAAATTTAAGGAAAATAAAATGTTATGGACTCATTTACTAACTCAGAATTTATCTTTTTTTTTATTTTATTGTAAAATGTCAAAGATAACTCTTCAAAGAGTTGGATGTGGCCCTAAAGATCAAAGCAACAAGCAAATTTAATAAGAGATGAGAGGAATGATACTCCCCATCGGAGTCGCCAAATAAAATCTCTTGTCGGCGTTTGGAGCCTTTTTAGAGATTTTCTCGGAGTCAATGTTGATGTCGTTTTGGAGTCATCGCTCTTTTTATCTATAATATTACCCTAATCTGTACTAATTTTCATTTCTTTGGATCCTATAAAAGTATCCTTAGATAATAAGAAATTTGAAGAAAATAAGGGCTAATAAGATAGAAAATAGTAGAAAAAGAATTGTCGTTGATCATCCTTATAAGAGAAGTTTCTAGAATGTCTTATTCTAGAAGTTCTTTATAAGGATAATGAGATTTTGGTAACCAGATATTTGGATGGAATATCTATTCTATGTTCTTTAAATCTCCTATAGGTTACAAACTCCTATAGTTAATTACATTTTAGACAATTATAATTGTCTAAGAAAACTTCTTATTAATGCTAATCGCTTGTTTCCTAAAAAGTTTTAAGGAAAAAAATATCAATTTTCAATCCTAAGGATAATGTGTCATACTACCGTAAAAGTTTGATTTTTTTAATTTTTATTTTTGTTTTGTTGTTTGTCATTTTTTATTGTTCTGTCAATGTCATTTATATGTCATTTTTGTTTTGTTTTATTTTGATGTTTGTCATTTTATTATCATTTTTGCCATTTGTTTGATGGTTATCCTAAAATTTTTAGGTTTATGAGTATCATAAAAGCTTTAGGTTTTGTGATTATCCTAAAAGTATTGGTTTTTTTTTTTAAATTGGTTTTGTTATTTTTATATTGTTTGTTTCATTTTGTTTGGTCAATGTTGTTATTTCAATGTCGTTATGATGATTTTAATTAATTTTGTTGTCATTTATCTTGTCTTCAAAATATCATACTGCGAAACATAGTTAGCACACCATATAATATGCAAAGAAAATCTAAAACAAAATTAATGTCGTCATTTTGTTTTAATCGTTCTTCAAAACAGAGTTAGCACACCTTATAACATGCAAAGAAAATCTAAAAGGAAACTTATTTCACATTGCAAAGGAAAATAATTTCAGAATAATGTCCATTTTATTTCTTAAATCTTTTATTTTATTTTGGTATATTTTGGATAACCAGGTCAAGATGTCACTGGCTCCGTCGTCCCAAGGTCATTAAGGGCCTTAATCTAGTTAGTCTGAAAGGTGTTTAAACCAGGACCCGAAAATTTATGTCATTAACCAGAATTGCGTTGTCCAAGAAATCTTCGTAGACTAAGAGCACTGGGGTTCAAGTTGCATTCTACAATGTTTGTTCTTTAGGGTTTCATTTAAATTTTAATGTACTTTCCAATTTTAGGTTGTTTATGACTTTTTAAAAGTTTTATGTCATTCCATGTCAGAATCTTAGTTTCAATGCCTTTTGATCCTAAAGATTTATGTTTTGAAAATTTAAATTTGATGTCATTTGATTTTTATGAATTTAGATTCATTGGCCTTTGAATCTAAAAAATTGATTAGATTTGATAAATTTTGTTTAAGATCTAATTAGATCTAGAAATTTAGATTTAATTTTATCTGAATTTAAAGATTTAGATCTAATATTGTTATGATGTTTGGAAACAAGATTCAATGTCATCTGAATCTAATAATTTTGATTAGGTCTAAATTAGACTTAGATAGAATCTAACATAAGTTAGAAATTAGAATCTTAGATTCGATGTCTTTTGAATATAATGTTAAGTTTAACTATGTTAGACTCAGATAAAATCTAACATAAGTTAGATTTTAGAATTCTAGATTCAATGTCATTTAAATCAAGAATAAGTGTTAAGTCTAATATGGATTAAACTTAGATAAAACCTTTTGTTAATTTATTCAATATCATTTGAATCTAATATCTTTGATTTATTCTTTAAAGTAGTTTGAACTATAATTGATTTTGAGTCAAAATTTAATTTTAGTTTAATGTGGGTTGAATATATTGTTTAATTTAACTAAAGTCAAAGAAATGTTGAGTTAATCTTAAGTTCATGTTTGTTTGAACTTAGAAGTGTTAAATTAGATTAAATATAGATTGAATCTAAAGTTGAGTTAACTTGAGTTCATGTCTATTTGAACATAAGTTAGAAGTGTAGAGTTAGATTCAATGTAGATTGAATCTAATGTTGAGTTAACTTTAGTTCACGTTTGTTTGAACTCAAGTTAGAAGTGTTAAGTTAAATTTAATTTTGATTGAATCTAAAGTTGAGTTATCTTGAGTTCACGTATGTTTGAACTCAAGTTAGAAGTGCTAAGTTAGATTAAATGCAGATTGAATCTAAAGTTGAGTTAACTTGAGTTCATGTCTTTTTGAACTCAAGTAAGAAGTGTTAAGTTAGAATCAATGTAGATTGAATCTAAATTTGAGATAACCTGAGTTCATGTCTGTTTGAACTCAAGTTAGAATTGCTAAGTAAGATTCAATGTAGGTTGATTCTCAAGTTGAGTTAACTTGAGTTCATGCCTGTCTGAACTCAAGTTAGATATATTCAATTAGATTTAATGTGGGATGAACCTAAGGTCTAAGTTAACTTGGGTTCAGTTTAAGTTGAACATAAATTTAATATATTGAGTTAGGTTCAATGTAGGTTGATCCTAAGGTCTAAGTTAACTTGGGTTCAGTTTAAGTTGAACCTAAGTTACATATATTGAGTTAGGTTCAATGTGGGTTGAACCTAAGGTTTAAATTAACTTGGGTTCAGTTTAGGTTGAACCTAAGATTTAAATTATGTCTAGTTAGAATAGACTTAATTAAGTTTTAAGTCTTCTTTAAGTAATACTTGAAGGTTAATTATGTCTTATTAGATTAGACTTAATTAGATTTAAAGAATGGTTCAAGTATTATTAAGTAAAACATAATATTTAACTAAGTTTAATAAAAGTTAGACTTAATCAGAATTTGAGGTTATTTAAGAATAATTTAAGTAAGTCTTAAATATTAATTAAGTTTAATGAGTTAGATCTAATTAAATTAAAAATTTGATTAAACCTTAGTTAATTAAAGTTCAATAATTGAATTAGGTCTAATGGGTTAGATGGTGTGACTTTTTAAAATTGCCAAAATTTATGAACTCAGATTTATATATGTATTGAATTAGTTTTCTATTGAGTCACATAATTAAACGTAAGAATATGTATTGTTTCAAGTAATACATGGCTCTAGTGGAGTCCTGGTTGCTGATCCCATAAGAGGCAATTAATTTTATAATGTAGCATAGAAATCACTTCTCGAATCACAACACGATTGCAAGTAATTACTATTATTAAAAGACAAACAAACAGTTGCAGTTACTAATTCTACCAAAGCATGTTCTAACATTCTAGCAAGTTTAACTAACATAAGACTAAATTTATAACAAAAGTGATCCTAAGTTCCAAATAATAATGTGATGATTTAGTGGCATAGATTAGTGATGCAAATGTATTGTGCCAAATAGGAACATTCCTATGTTGTACCCTTTTCTAAGCGCATAGGAACATTGGCTAATCCTAAGTTCAGTCCCCAAATTCGTGGTTAGGCTGGGAGGATACTGGCTCTCATTTTAGAGCTCCCACTTCCCTTCCACTGAAGGCTAACTATCGCATTGGTTTCCAAACCCTAAAACCAAATTGGGGATTTCAACCTGTCACTCTAAAATCTCCAATTCTACGCCCATCAAAATATATTTGCTTATTTATTTGCACTCAACCCCATTGAACTACGTCACGCATTAATGGACATTGAATATGACCTTCACTTTGAAAACATATGTTTCCCAATATGTTTTAACAATTGAATTGGCTAGATAAAAAAGTAAACGAAGTACGAAGTGAAAAGGTCATAAAAAATTCTCCATAATAAATCGACACATCACTTTCATATCACAACATCAACACATAAGATGAAAAAGAGGAAGACAAAGAAATCTACTCAAGACTCATGAGGAAAAGATGATAAAACATGGATTTTATGTAAAAAAGCAACATTAGACAAACAGAGTAAAGAAAAGACAACTTATCTCAGACTCTTCCCCAAGAGAATCTCAAGGAATTCCTTTGTCTCCTCTTCTTTCTTCACTACAACACACAATTCTCTCTTTAGATAAGTAAGGAAGAAGAAATCTCTCACATTTTCTCTCCTCCTACACTCCATAGAAGAGAACACACAAACCTTAGATTTCCTAAACAAATGAAAAGAAACAATCACACTTCACTCACTCACACTCAAGATACTCTCCCCCTTCTAAACATGGCTCCAAAGCAGTTTAAATTTAGCCATAACTGATTTCCCAAGAGTTTCTTCAAGAATCCTTCCAAAATTTGTCCAAATACATTTAATCTAGTTTAAAAACGGGATAGGGTGTGGTCCAGCGCAGGATACGGCACCGTTCGACACTATTTTCCTCCTTCTAGTAAAAAAGTCTTTGTAAATTGGTGCAGTTCGGTGCTGGTGACAGCACTGTTCAGTGCTACTTCAATAAAATGCATTTTGCTCCATTTTGCTCCAAATTTTCTTCTTTTCACTTCCTTTTGCTCCAAAGGCTTAAAATCATTGTACCTACATAAAATCATGAAGAATACCATTCTTTAAATTGCACTATCATAAAAAATAGGTATGAAATGGACATTTAAAAGCTATCAAATTTTTAGTGGATCAAGATCCCCCAAACATAACTTTTACTTGTCCTTAAGTAACTTAGTTATTACATAAAATAATGATCCACTGCAATGAACTTTCTTTCTAGAATACCATCATTTTGACTTAGATAAGTAGAATAGTAAAATTTTCAGAAAGACCTTTGAATAATTCAAGTAAATTCAAAAACCAATCCTTTCCAGAATAACCTGAACTCTCCAGAAACCATTCTAGAGCGTTCCTCTTATCGCATTGAGAAGTTTGACTGTAAACATGCCATACTTCTGAGCAATCAGAGGGCTCCACGCAACCAAAGAAGCCGATAATTGAAAAATGTTCTAAGGTTCGTAAAATCGTCCATATTTGTCAAAATTGCCTCCAGACACTCCCGTTTGACTCCAAATTTCATTTTTTAATTCATCGAGCCTTTAGTTTAGTTATTTGACCACTTACACTGAAAGCAACAAAAATTACAAAAATACCCCTACTTAGCAAATAATCTGAAAAATTCCAAAAATTCCTAATAATTACCAAAACCTCTGTAAAATTCCTAATTATATTTTCTTCAACTACACCGAGCCCAATTTTGTCGACTAACTCGATTTCGTCAAAAGACCCAAATTTAACATTTTTTACCCGATCATCAACGAGGTTGCCCAAACGACCCTGGATCGTGAAACGGACTACGCCATTGCATTTGGAATGTCAAAATTACTTGGGAAGGATATATAATTTTCTATGATTTTGCGCGTGACAAAAACGATCGAAAATTCGGCACTATTTCGTCAAATAATTAAAAATTACATTTTTTCCACCCAAATTCCTAAACCTAACACATCCCATGCTTAACAAAGCCCTAGCCGACTCCCCCCTCCTCCTCCTTGTTACGCCTTACCTCCATAAGTCAAGAAACCAGCTTGTCGAGCGTCCTTGTCACGCCTTCTTTGGTTGTTTGATATCTGATGTTGGGATTAATTCATCCTATGGCTTAATTGTTGGCATATATATATATATATATATATATATATATATATATATATATATATATACCGCCCAAATTTCTTCTAAGCTTGTTTTTGCCTTTCTTTGTTGCCTCATGTCAAGTGGTAAGTCCCTTAGCTCATTAACTTCTTTGGTTGTTTGATATCTGATGTTGGGATTAATTCATCCTATGGCTTAATTGTTGGCTTAGCTATATTTTTTTTTAGCAGAAATGAAAATATATTAATTAATAAAGTCTAGTACATCTAATATGAGGAAAAGAAAGCAGGTCCCCATGTAATAGAATTCTAAACTCCCTAAAAATAGGAGATTTAGGATCCAAAGAAGAGTAAGAAAAGCATAAAATGTCCTTAAAAGAACTGGCTCTAGTAGCAAGCCAATTTGCTGGCTGATTTCCCTCTCTATGAATGTGACTCCAAACTATAGATAGATTAGATACCAATAATGAAATTTTATTGATCCAAATTTGAAGATACCAAGGAGTAGCTGCTTTATGTAGAAGAATATTCAGTAATATTAAGGAATCCATCTCCACATGAATTGGACCTTGATGATTCAGAATGGCTGTCTTTAGACTCTAGAAAACAGCTATAGCTTCAGATTCTAATGCATTAATGGCAGTAATTTGTGCTGAGATAAGCCATAAGCAAGTCCCCATGTAATTTCTGCATAGAGCACCAATACCAGCATTGGAACAATTAACAGCAGTAAGATGTATATAACTTCCATCAGTATTGATTTTAACCCATGGGTATTTAGGAGTTCTCCAAATGATCAATTGGACTTTGATTTCTGATGACTTATCATTTAAGTTCAAAGAATCTGTCATCTTATGAAGAAGATTCAAGCAGTTCTTTATAATAACCTTGGCTAAAAAAACCTTATTATTATGCATAATCTCATTCCTAACCATCCAAGTGAACCAAAATATAATCAGGGGGATGTAAAATTCTGCTGTCATCTTCCAATCTTGCTAGCAATCATCAAGCTTGACCCAACAACAATATCTATGAATCAATCCCTTTTGAGTAAGAACAGCCTTCCATACCTCCTGTATAGCATTGCAACTAATAAATAAATGGGAAATAGATTCTTCACTTGAGAGACAAAAAGGACACATAGAAGGCCCCCGAATTCCCTTTAAATTCATAATATCATCAGTTGGCAAAAAATTCCTAAAAAGCTTCCAACAAAAAAATGACATAGAAGGAGTTATGTATTTATTCCAAAAGTTACTTGCCCCAATCATTAGCAATCCAATTATTACTAGAGCGATGAATGAACTTGGAGAGACTTTGAGTAGATGGATTCTTGGTAATAAATATATCCTTAACATTAGGCTGTAATGGTATAAACAGAATTTTATTTACCAAATCAGTATTAACAGCAGCTTTCAGTTTAGCCTCATCCCAATTGGAATTGGAACAGAAATCAGAAACATTCTGATTAGAAGAAGATACTCCTTGCTTATACAGGTGGTTATTAAATAACCAATTATCAAGCTAAAAGTCCACTTGACCATCACCAATATCCCAAATAAAAAGCTTTTCAGCAAATTCTCTTACTTTTAAAAGCCTTTTCCAGTTTTTAGAATCACCTAATTTAGCTTGAACCTGAGAGGGATGGGATATTTTGCAATATTTACCATGAAGAAATAGAGACCAAAGAGAAGACTTTGATTTGAAATGAATCCATTGCTTACAACAATAAGAGAAACTAAGATGTTGAAAGCTTTTGAATCCAAGGCCTCCACAAGCAAGTGGTTTACACAATTTATCCCAGTTAGTCCAATGCATTTATTTATGTTGTCCTTCCCATAAAAATTTGTTGAAAATAACTGAGAGTAATTTCTGAGAGCTTCTCTTCATATTAACCATTTGGAGAATATACAAAGGGAAAGTAGTCAAAATACTCTTCAAAAGAGTAACTCCTCCACCATTAGAGAGAAAAGAATTCGTCCAACATTGAATTCTAGAACAAATTTTGGCAACCACATCATCAAAATGAGACAATCTTCTTCTTCCTTTGGACAAAGGAAAGCCCAAATAAACAAGAGGATAATTAGCCTCTTTAAATCTAGTATAATCCAATATCCAATTTTTCATATGAGCCTTCATCAATGAACTAGCAAGAAAAGAACATTTGGCATTATTAAATTCCATTCCAGAAACAGATTCAAAACTAGAAAGATTTTTCATAATACATTTAATTAATTGTTTGCTCCCATTACAAAAGACAATAACATCATCTGCATAAGCCAGGTGACTAACCAAAATATTAGATCTATGTTGATATTGAACATAAGGATTAGCCATATGAACTTGATTTAATAATTTAGAGAGGTAGTCAAAAGCCAAAATGAAAATATAAGGAGATAATGGATCTCCTTGTTTAATCCCCCATACTAGCTTGAAAGAAACCATGAGTACTTCCATTAATCAAAACACTATAATAATTGTTCTCCAACCATCTAGAGATTAAAGTGCAAAAATCAGAGTTGAAACCTCTAGCAGCTAATACATCAATAATGAAAGACCAATTGATTGAATCAAAAGCTTTAGAAAGATCTAGCTTAAGAATAATATTAGAACCCCTACATGGCTTATCAATATCAGCAAGCAACTCCTGAGCAAGAAGAATATTGTCACTAATACAACTCCCTTTGATGAAAGCAGATTGGTTTTCAGAGATTAAATCCAATAGATAAGGTTGTAGCCTATCCACTAGAACCTTACTAATGATCTTAGAAAAAGTAGAAGTAATACATATGGGCCTAAAATCCTTCCAGCTGTTTTTAAATTTATCTTTAGGAATAAGGATGATAGTAGATGAAGCAAAATATTTAGGCAAATTAGAACCTTGAAAAAAAGCTATGATAGCAGCCATCACCATATGCTTAATAATACTCCAAAACTTTTTATACAAATCAGAAGAATAACCATCAGGCCCAGCTATTTTGTTGCTATCCCGAGAATTAATAGCAGAAAAACTTAATTTTCGGTAGGAGGATTAGTTAAATGAGCAGCATTTCCATTAAACATGCTACATTGCAATAACTGAACAGAAAAAGATGAAGAGATAACTGGATGAGCAGAAAAAAGATTCTAGAAATAGAGAACAGCATCTTCAGCTATGCCTTGGGAATCATAAATCCATCCTTTACTAGAAGAATTAATTTTTAAAATAGAATTAATAGATCTTCTATACTTGATCACAGCATGAAAAAATCTAGAATTTCTATCTCCATATAAGAAGTGATTGGCTGAAGCTTTTTGTTGGAGAAATAGTTCCTCCTGAAGAATGTCAGTGTTTAATTTTTCATTAGCAATGAATAATTCATGATCAGAATAGGAGCCATTTTCAATAGCTTGTTCAGTTTTGGAAACCAATACTTCAGCATCTTTTATATTGGAATTAATATTGCAAAATCACTCCAATTCCAGCTAGTTAAAAACTTAGAAAGTTTTTTCTGAGTCTGCCAAAGCTGAATGAGAGGATTAGCATTTAAGAAATCCTTTGGAATATTCCAGTTAGACTAAATTAGCTGCCTGCAATTAGGATGTAAAGAACATACATTCAAATATTTGAAACAGGTTTTATGAACAATATTTACAACAGCAAGCTTAATAAGGAGAGGAGAATGATCAGACCCTAGTCTAGCAAGATGCTGAACTTTAGAAATAGGAAATAAATCAAACCATGGCTTTTTAACAAGTACTTTATCCAATATTTCATAAATATTACCCCTCCTCCAAGAAAAAGGTGAACCTTCAAATCCAATATCAAACAGTCTAGCATTTTTGATAGAATCAGAAAAAATAGCAAATCATTCAGATTATGATTCCTGCCTCCCTTCTTCTCACTAGGATGAGAAATACAATTGAAGTCACCTCCAACCATCCAGCCCTCATTGATAGTTTGACCATTCACATACAATTGGGACCAAAGATCCTCTCTATCCACTTTAGATAAAGCAGCTTAAACAAAAGAAGCATAACCTTTAAAAGAATCAATCTCAAAATGAACATGCAAAAACTAAGAATGATCCACCAAAATATCTATCTTTAATTCTTTCCTATAAAATACCCAAATTTTATTGGAAGAATTGTAAATAAGATTGTATCCTGGGAACGTTTTAGTAAATCTGTCATAATTAGACTTAACCATTGGCTCAAGAAGAACCACCATCCAACACTTATGAACCCTGTTTATTCTTAACAATCTATTTAGGGAGCCAAGGTTTGCCACTCCCCTAATGTTCTAGCAGAGAAAATTAAGCATGATGGGTAGATCTACCTCCCCTAGTCAATCTAGAGAAGGAAGATGCAGTAGGACTGGAGGGAATAATGTTCTCAGCAGAAATATGATCCACTGATTTTTTCTTCTTGCTTCTTTTCACTACCCAATCCTCTTTCAGCTCATTATTGACAGTAGTCATATTAGTATGAATATCAGGAATCTTCTGAGGTTTAATATTGAATACTGGATATTGCATTGCTGGTGGTAACACTTCTTTAAATAAATAATTATTTCTATCATCATCAACAGAAACTTCATTGGCTAAGTTTGGTTCCAATCCCCGAGCACCAGTAGTGAAATTAGTATCAGAAATGATTTGTCAAGTGGGAACCATATTTACTAAATCAATATCAGAGTTAACATCTCTTTCAGTAACCATAGGCAAATCAACAGGTAATTCTGAAGAAACAGCAGCAGGCAAAATAGCTGAAGAAGTCCCAGCAAAACTTTTATTGGAATTAATAGCAGAACTTTCAATCAATATGGCAAACTTATTGGAACTCATAACAGCAGCAGGTAATTCGAAGGAACAGCAACAGGTAAATCTGAAGGAGTCCCAGAATTATTGGAATTAATAATAGAACTATCAATCAGTATGGTAGACTCAGAATTAGAATTCTGAATATGAATAAGATCTTGAGAACCAACAACAATTTCCATAGCAGGTAATGAAGTTTGAATACCAGAAACTGTAGCATCAACAGTATTAATAATTCCAGCAGAACTTTTATTACCAGTAGCATGTGAAATCTGTTTTCCAGCTGTTAAATATCCTTCAGGCAATGATCCATCCTTAACCAAAATAGAAGAATGAACATTTTTATTATTAACAGGTTTAAGATCTGGTTTCAATCTATAACAGCCTTCTTTAGAATGACCAAACATTCTACAATGATAGCAATATGTAGGCTTTTGTTCTACAACTATGGGTTGCCAATAGCCATTATGAGGATAACCAAGCCAAATTTCATCAATTTCAGGGAGAGTAATGTCTCTTTCCACAAGAATTCTGGCTAAGGATGGTCTAGAAAGATTAAATGTGGACATATCCAATTTTAATGGTCTCCCTATATAGATCCCAATAGCATAAATTACTTGATGATTGAAAAATGAAGTTTCAAATCGGGAAGCCTATACCAAATAGGAATAATAGGGGCTTCTTGATTTGGATCAAAGTTAGGGGACCATTTCAAGATCTTCATATATCTACCTTCCATCATAATAAATTTTCTGGAAAAAAGATTAGCATAATCTTCTTCTTTAGAAAGATGAATCATAATATGCCTACCATCAAATAGACCAACTTTCCAAGTCCCTACCAATTTCAGCCCTTCAAAAGTCCTTCTAATGTTATTCATTTTATGATGACCATATTGAAACTTACCAATTAATGTGAATTTATGAACATCCACCAAAGTTGTCAATTCAGAATCAGAGAAAATAAGGGTTGGCTTTCCACCCTTTTTAACCACTTGTTTGATGAATTGACAATCACCCTTCCTTGCAGCTGTGTCATGGTAACATTGGGGAAAAGTAAGTTTATCTTGCTGATCAAAAATTCCCTTACCAGCAATTTCAAGAAAATTATCCTTGCTATTAATCAATTCAGCCATCAGGAAAAAGAACCTCCAAACAAGAACAATGAAACAAAACCAGGAATTGAGAATCAAGAACTCAAAGAAAGATAAGAAGAAAACCACAGCAAGAAAGATGGGTTTAAAACTGAAAAAGAAATTCCAGGATTTGAAAAACAAATGCCCGGGAAGAAGAAAACCACAGCAAGAACCTTCAAATCAATGGAAATTCAAGCAAATCAAGATTAAACAGCAGAAAGAAAAGAAAAGCCTGAGGAGATTTGAAAATCGCCTCAAGAAACCTCCCTAAAATTCAGGAGCTTCCTTGTTGGCTTAGCTATATATATATATATATATTAGAGAAAAGGAAAATTCATTCCATAAAAAAGGTTACATGCATCTGAGAAAGGGAATATTAGTCAGATCACCTAAAAGTAAAAGCCTAAGAGGCTCAAAAAGGTGTAATAGAAAAAAGTGTACTACTAGTGGATGCAGCATTTTTAGCCAACCAATTAGCAGGTTGGTTGCCTTCTCTAAATATGTGAGACCATTTGAGTGTAAACCCACCAACAGTAGAGAGAATGGTTATGATAAAATAGACCAAATTCCAGGGAGGAGGAGAGAACCCCTGCAGGATATTAATCAATTGTTGTGAATTAGATTCAATCCAAACATAGTGATACTTGAGTGCTTTAGCAGTCATAAGTGCCCAGTGGGCAGCTTGAAGTTCAGATTCCAAAGCTGATGAAGAGTCTATGGGTGCATGAAAAAACCATAATAACTGACCCATAGAGTTTCTCCACACAGCACCTATACCAGCAGATAAAGGTGTAAAGCTGCCATCAATATTAATTTTAATCCATGCCATGGAAGGCAGGGACCATCTCAAATAGAATAGCTTTTCTTCCGGTGCAAAGCATTCCAAAGAAAGATTTCTTGTTAATGAAGCTGCAGCAATTTGCCACAATAGTATTAATCAGATAAGGTTTATCTTCATGCTTTGCTTGATTTCTGGCCATCCATACAAACAAACAGATGACTAAGGGAACATGGTACCACTGCTCCTTTTTCCAGTCCTCCAAGCAAGCCTCCAAGGAAATCCAGTTGTATTTGGGTTGAGATAACTTTAGTTGATGTAACACAACATTCCATACTTGATTAGTGACTGGGCAATTTAGGAAAAGATGAGAGATAGTTTCTTCATGAGAATGGCATAACCAGCATCTAGAGGCAGTTCTGAGCCCTTTTAACTTCAAGATATCATCCAAAGGAAGGTACTTATGAAATAATCTCCAACAGTAGATGGAGATAAAAGCTTGGTCCAGATCCTCTCCCCCCAGTTGGTGTCAAACCATACAGTAAAGGAATTGTGTATCATGTTGTTAAAGGATTGTTTGTTAGATTGCTTTAGCAGAATTTTATCAAGTTTAGTAGGTTCAATAGGGATGACCAATATCTGCTGCACACTTTCCTCATCTAACAGCTCTCTCAGAAGACTAACATTCCACTGGTCCTCCACCCAGAAATCTGAAACTGTGTGATTATGATTTACCTGATTAGTTAAATTCAGATGACTATCTAGAATCCAGTTATCATAATAAAAATTAACATCCCCAGCATCAATCTCCCAGCAGGAGAACTGGTTAGCTATTTCCCTTACTTTCAGCAAAATTTTCCAGTGTTTTGAATCCCCCAGCTTTGGCAAAACAGCATTTGGATATGATTTCCTACAATACTTCTCTTGTAAGAAATTAGCCCACATAGTATCAGGCCTTCTGAATTTGATCCATTGTTTACAGTAAAAGAGGTTACTCATCTGTTGGAAGCTACTGATGCCCAAGCCCCCTGCCTTGATAGGTTTACAAAATTTATTCCAAATAGTCCAATGTGGTTGCTTAGACTGACCCTCCCAAATGAATTTGTTGAAAATAGTTTCAATCATCTTCTGAGTACATTTTTTCATTCTAACCATCTCTATGGTATAAAGGGGGAAGGTTGATAAAATATTTTTTTGCAAGGTTAATCTACCTCCATTCGACAAGAAAGTATTGGTCCAACAGTTTAAAGTAGATGTGATCTTTTGTACCACCTCATCATATTGGGACTGTTTTCTCCTGCCTTTGATCAACTGCACCCCCGTATACTTTAAAGGAAGTTCAGCAGCCGAGAAGCCACAGAACTCTTTTACCCACTACTAATGTTTATACCTTTTCCTCACAAAAAATTGACACTTCCTTCTGTTGAGTTCAAGACCAGCTACCTTGGCTAAGTGTTCAGTCATTTGAATAGTTTTTCCGATTTCTTGTTTACTCCCATTAGTGAAAATGATTACACCATCTGCATAGGCCAGATGACCGATGATTTGGGATGAGCCATGATTATAGTCGAGGTAGGGGTAGTGATTATGAGCAGCATTTATAATTCTAGAAAAATAACCAAAGGCCAAAATGAAAACAAGTTGGGGATAGGGGTCACCTCGCTTTAACCCCTTCCTACTTTAAAAAAGCCAAAGCTGCTACCATTTACCAGGACACTATAATAAGCATTTGAGAGCAATCTCTAAATTAAATGACAAAAGGAGGGGTGGAAACCTTGAGCTTTAAGCACCAGATCAATAAAGTTCCAACTGATAGTGTCATAAGCTTTTTTGAGGTCCAACTTAAAAATGATATTTTGCCCCCTACAGCCCTTATCAATATATAGTAACAATTCCTGAGAAAGCAAGCAATTGTCTGTGATGTTTCTCCCTTGCATAAAGCTGATTCATTAGAACTAATCAAATGGTTAAGGTGAGGTTGCAATCTCCCCACAATAATCTTGCTAAAGATTTTGGAAAAGGTAGAGGTGAGACTAATTGGTCTGAAATCTGCCCAGCTTGATTTTTGAGTATCCTTAGGAATGATAGCAATGCTAGATGCAGCAAAATACTTTGGTAGATCAGTTCCTAAAAAGAAAGATTGAATAGCCTTAATGAGATCAGTGCCCACAATGTCCCAAGCTTTAAGGTAAAAAGTTGAGGTGAAGCCATCAGTACCAGCAGTCCTATTTCCATCGATACTTTTTAAAGCAATCAGAATTTCCTTCTCATCAGGGAGTAAAGTCAAGTTAAGCTGCTGTACATAGGCATAATTCCCTGAAAAAACCTCAGTAAACAAAGAGTTAGATGATATAGGTTAGGCAAAGAACAGAGATTGAAAGTATTGTACAACACTCGTCGTAAATAACTCGTTGATCGAGAACCCAATTACCAACGTAATCTTTGATTCTAAGAGTAGCATTAATCTTCCTCTTGTGTTTGATCATAGCATGAAAATACTTAGTGTTCCTGTACCCAAAAAGATATCTATTAACAGCAGCTTTTTGTTTTAAATAGTTCTTTTCCCTTTCCCATGCTTGCAATAATTGAGTGTGAGCAGGATATCGATCATTATCCCGAGTCACACCTCGGTCTTGGTTAGCTTCCAAGAATCGCACTTTAGTATCGCATCCCTTACTTGTTGAAAGATATTCCCAAAGCCGTGTTAATTCCAATTCCTTAAATGATAAGCCACATTTTTATGTAGCCTCAAATGTTTGTTAATTGGATTTCATATGGGGTAATCTGGAACTCTCCAAGCTTTTTTCACCTCCTCTAAGAAGTCAGGATGTTCACTCCAAACATTGAGAAATCTGAATGGGGAACATCCCTTATAACGGTAAAAGAAATTTGAATCAAGAGTGGTGAATGATCAGATGTAGATCTATGCAGATGAAGCACTTGAGTAATGAGAAACATGTTCAGCCAAGAACCATTAGCCAAAATTCTATCAATTCTTACTAATAGTTTGCCCCTCTGCCAGGTAAAAGGAGACCCGATAAAACCTAAATCAAACAATCCAGGTGAGGTTATATTCTGTGAGAATTGCAACATGGAGTGAAGATCAGGAGTTCTACCACCTTTTTTCTCACTAGGATCTCTAATACAATTAAAATCACCACCCACAATCCAGTTGGAAGAATTGTTAGCACTAATATTACACAACTCAACCCAAAGATAAGACCTATCCGTAGGAGTGCAACCAGCATATACAAATGTAGCACAACCATTGAATTGATCTAAACCAAACTGAAGATGCAAAAATTGATAATTATCAAGTAAAATCTTGCAATTCAGTTCCTTTCCAATAAAGACCCAAATATTGTTATTATAGTTTTGAAAGTGCTACCTGCTTCAGAGCTATCAAGTATTACTTCCTCTTCAGTAGGTTGGAGCTCTAGACACTTGTGTTGAGTTTGCACTCCTTCATTAGAAGGATCCCTTATCTCAATGAACTGATCAAAGATATTGCCCAGCTGCAGTAAGGCCAGAAGAGCCTACTCTATTCCTATCAGTAACACCACCACATCCTCTACAAGTACTCGAAACTAGATTAAAGTCAGGCCTTTGAGAATCCTGAACAACATCTGGACTCAATTGGACAGGACTTAATGGAATGACCTGAGGTTTAGAAGCTTGCTCAGTGTTCATGGTGCCTTAATGAACCACATTGTAAGGTCTCAGTTCAGGATGAAGTTTGAAACATTGTTCCATAGTATGTCCAGAAAGGTGGCAGTGTTTACAATATAAGGGCTGATATTCCATCACAATGGGTTGCCAGTACCCAGAATTAGTAGTACCCAGCCACACACCATCAATGTAAGGCTGAGTAATATCCCTCTCCACCAGAAATCTTTCATTGGAAATCCTAGTAGCATTAGTAGAAGGTATATCCAGCTTGAGTGGTCTCCCCATTAAGTCATAATGTCATAAATAATCCTGTGATTATTAAAGGGAAGTTTTAGATTAGGTAAGCAGAACCAAACACGAACAATAGGTGGCTCCTTAGTTGGAACAAAGTCCAATGTCCATTTCAGCAACTTCATTAGTTTTACATCAATCATAATGACCTTTTTAGAGAAAATCTGAGCATAATCCTCCTCCAATGATAACTGTAACATTATATTTCTAGTATCAAAGACCCCAATTTTCCAACTACCCACAAGTTTAAATTCGTCCACTGTCTTCCTTAGTATATCAAGTTTAGGGTGTTCAAACTGAAGTTTCCCTACTAATGTAAATCTGTAAGGCTCTGATAGCTTGGTGAGTTCCTCTTCAGTAAAAATGAGAGCTAATTTCCTAGCCTTCCTTAGTGCATTTCCTAATGAATTCACATTCAGCCTTGCCCTCCATAAGATCACGAAAAACTCTGGGAAAACTAGTTTGTCTCCAAGAGTGGTGCCCCTTCCTTTCTTACAATTACTTCAGCAAACGTGCCCCTCTCAACAAAATGAGGGTCAACTTTAGTGAGTTATGTTGCCATCACTCAATGGAACAGTACTAACTTCAAGAAAATTCAAACAAATAAATGCCCGAGAAGGGTAAAAACCATTCCCCCACCCAAACCTGAAAAAGTAAAAAAGAAAAAGTGGATTTCCTCTTTTCACAACCACCTTCTTCATCCCAGGGAATACACCGCCGCCGCCAATTCCTACCAGCGCCATTGAAACCCTAGCAGAGCACATTTAGATGCCACCTCCATCTTTTTTATTTTTTTAGATATATATATATATATATATATATATATATATATATCGATTGGATCGTGATGGATCTGTCTTGGCGGCGGCTCCCTCACCTTTCATGCGTCAGGAGGTGTTGGTGGTCTACTGGTGTTCTGGTAAGTTGTGGTGATCTTTGCTGTGAAGGAGTTGTGCTGCTATTTTTGAAAGAGTGTTTCCCGGGCTCCTGTTGTTTGAACTGCTATTACTGTTCCATTGGATTTTTACTGGTGGGCTCCTTTGAGGCTTTTGCTCTAGTGTTTCTGTCTTTGTTGGTAGCTGAGTGTTTCATTTAATGGCTAGTTCCTGTGCCATTAATGCTCCCCCCTCTTATGCCTTTGTTGTTATCAAAGGCAGGCACCACTTCTAAGGCTGTGGAACATCTGACTTTCCCTGAATTCCTGCATGATGCTGTTGCTGGGAAATCAGAATGCCCCTTTGTCAGACCTTTGGGTTCAAAGAATGGTAGACCGACTGTTCTTTTTACCTCCCAGGAGATGAGCTCTATTGTTGAAGCTATAAAGTTCTCTATTTTGGGACAGTTCCAATTTGGTCACCCCAAATTGGAATTAGTCACAAGACATTTTGATAATTTCCAGTTCTTGGGGCAGTGGAAGTTAGGGGTCTTGGATGGTGGGCACCTACTCATCAGGTTATCAAGGGAGGAAGATTATGGTAGAGTGTTGGGCATGGAATTCATGTATATTGCTAATTCTCAAATTAAGTTAATGAAATGGTATCCAGGTTTGGATCCTGCCAAAGAACTACCTTTAAAACCTTTATGGTCTACATTTCCCAATCTACCAATTCAGCTATATCACACCCATGCTCTATTTCAAATTGGTAGAGCTCTAGGAACACCTCTAAGGGTTGACTCTCCTACACATGATCTGGAAAATCCAGCTGCAAAGAAAAGTCTTGTTTGAAAGGGATGTCTCTCTTCTAGAACTAGACAAAATATGGATCACTATATCTGATGATGGAGAGGGCTTTTGGCAAGAGGTTGTCTTAGAAACAAACCAATTTTCTGCCATCATTGCAGAATGTTTGGCCATCCAAAAGAAAAATGCTATAGATTGAAACCTTCCAATAAGAGGGCAGTAAACAGGAAAACAGTGGACAGTCAGATATCTGAAAACAATCAAATGAACAACACAACAGCACAGGGGAACATCCATGAAGAGGAACTTTTTCCTGAAAAACCAGCTGATGGAGGACCTCTGGATCCTACTGAGGCTAGTGAACTGCAGCCCTCTGTTGCTAAACCACTGGAACCTACTAAAGTTTGTGAACTGCAGCATCCAGTAGCTCTATGCCCACCCCCTCTCAACTAGAAGAAGAACAAAAGAAATTGAAGTCATCCTGGCAAATTCAGAAGTCAAGAAAAAAGAAGAAAAATCCCACTGAGCTGCAAAAATTAGCAGCTCAAACCCACGAACCACCTGAAAACTTAAGGGCTCTTGGCTCCCCCCTGGATTCCTCAAGGAATTGAACAAGATCAAGATCAATATCCATCTCTACTCAATCATCTCCAATCTCAAGACCTCCCGATGATCAACTGTTTATGCTGGAACATTAGAGGGGTGGCTCACCCCCTATCCATTAAAAGACTTTTACATCTTTATAAGAAACACCATCTCTGGTGTATGATCATTTTGGAACCTATGGTGTACAAAAATCAAACAAAAATTCTTAATAAATTCCCTGGTTGTACCTTTTTTGCTAAGTCCACAAACAAAATTTAGCTAATCTGCAGGAAAGAACTACACTGGACAATCTAGGTAGATCATGCACAATTAGCTCATTTCCACTTCAACTTGATGGGGAACAATTTTGCTGCCACCTTTGTTTATGCTGGGTGCACTAAAGCTGACAGGAGGGAGCTTTGGAAGGAGATTACTGATATCAGCAACGTTGAGACCCTTAGCTGCATAGTGGGAGGAGATTTTAACTGTATTGTTGTTGCAAATGAAAAGAGGGGTGGAAGAATTCCTAACCAGAATAAGATTACTGAATTTAATGATAATATCAAAAATGCTGGTTTGTTTGACCTTGGCTTTCTGGGCAACAAATTCACTTGGAGAAGAGGTGCCATTTGGGAAAGACTTGATCATTTTTTGGCTAATGATCCCTGGCACCAGAATTTTCTTCACACCTCCATCACTCACCTGAACTTTGCTGGATCTGATCACAAACCCCTTCTCCTCAATATTTCCACACCCTCCACCAGTCATACTTATCCCCCTTTTAGTCTACTCATCCAAATTTCATGTCTATCATTACTGAAAATTGGACCGGGATCAGCTGCTCAAATCCTTTTACCAAACTTCAGATCCTTCAACTAAAACTGTCTAAAGTGCTGAGGAAGTGGAGCTGGGATTCCATTGGAAATGTCTTCCAGGGTGTCATTAATACTGAGTTGGATGTTACTAGATTGGAAGTTGAGGCTCAAGATGATGAGAACAAATACAATGATTTAGTGGCAAAGACAGGAGAAATTACTTACCTACATTAACCGGCAGAACAACTCCTAAGACGTAAAGCTTCCATCACCAAATTTAAGGAGGGGATAGGAATACAAAGTACTACCATGCATGTTTCAATTATAAAAGGAAGAGTAATACTATCCTGTCTATTGTGACTGACCAGAATGTGACTCTCAGGGATGATTCTGACATTGCTTCCAATGCAGTAACCTTTTTCCAAGATCTTCTTACTTACAAACAAGCGCTCAGACTCTCTCTATCGATAGCCATCTCGTTCGAAGATGTCCACAATTACACTAACTCTCTCAACCTTACTCGATGCCCCTTCTCAGAAGAAATTTGGGTGGCCTTAAATTCTATCGACGACTCTAAAGCCGCAAGACCCGATGGATTTAATTTCGATTTTTATAAGAAATCATGGGGGATCCGTAAAAATGATGTTACCGCAAAGAATCCAAAGTTTCTTTCATGGCCTGGATCTTCCTTAGTATTTCCATGCATCCACCATTGTACTTGTCCCTAAAACCACTGCACCAAAAACCTAGAATCATTACAGACCTATTAGTCTCACCACTATCATCAGCAAAATTATCAGCAAAGTGATTGTTGGTATATTACAACCACATCTAAACAAGGTGATCAGCCCTCACCAGTCTGCATTTGTCCATGGCAGATCCATCTTAGACAATGTTCTACTTGCCCAAGAGTTACTCCAAGATCTAGACATTCCATGTAGGGGTGATAATATTGTTTACAAGCTAGATGTTAGAAAAGCCTATGACACTATGGATTGGAACTTCATTCTCCAGATTTTACACACAAGGGGCTTTCTCGCCGATTTACGCTCATCGATTAAGAGATGGCCGATGTTTAACCACCACTCCATTCTGGTAAATGTTCAGTGTAGGGGAGATTTCCAAGCCACAAGAGGGCTTAAGTAGGGAGATCCCCTCTCCCCTTCCATTTTCATCATTGTTATGGACTATTTGTCCAGGCTCCTGAAAGCAAAAGTCTCCCCTTTACATTATGCCAGATACCATCACAGGTCCAATGTGGTAATTTCTCATTTATTATATGCTGATGACATTATGATCTTTTCAAGGGCTGCCAAGAATGCTGTTAAAAAGGTTTTACAGTGCCTTAATCACTTCCAAAAGGTATCAGGTCTTCAATTTAACAATGCTAAATGTGAGATTATTTTTCCTAAGAGAATTACTGCTGATGTTACTCACTGGACTCTTTAGTACACTGGTTTCTCTAAGGCCTGCCTCCCATTGAAGTATTTAGGGGTGCAACTGATTAAAGGGAGGGCCAAGCAGTACTCACTTCGAGGAGGTTATCAAGCAAAGTGAACAATCAACTTTCTAACTCGGACAACCTCTTTTCTATCATCTCAGGGCGAATTACCCTCCTTCACAAGATCCTCACTACCTTCCCCAATTATGTTCTTCAAATGACCTGCATAAAGAAGAGTTCCCGAACCCAACTTGAGAGAATGTTCAATAAATTTTTATGGTCTTGACAAAGGAGGCAGATCCACTGGGCTAGCTGGCAGAAACTGGCCAAGCCAGTTGAAGCTGGGGGTCTGGGTTTTTAAGGCTTACAACACTTGCAGAACATGAACTTTTGCAAATTATGGGCTCAATTCAGACAGCAAAGTTCATTGTGGTCTATCTTCATGAACGGAAAATACTGTAAAGATAGCCACCCAAATCTGGCACAAATCAAGCCTGATATTTCCAGGATTTGGAAGCACATGCTGATCAACAATGAATTAGCTGAATCTCTTTATTGCTGGGAGCTGGGTAATAGACAAGTGCAATTTTGGTATGATAACTGGTGCCCCCCTCAGATGAATTAGGCTCTCCCAAACACTAACAAACAGCTCTTTCCAGTAGCTAGTTGCTGGGATAACACGCATTGGTCTAAAACTAAGCTTTTGAATGTTTTAGCTGATTCATCTGCTCATCAAATCTCTACCCTTCCTTTTGACAGATCTAAATCTGATAAAATTGTTTGGTCTAATGGTAAACTACATAGTCTTACCAAACATATTTATTTGAAAATCTATGATTGACCTCCCTGCAGATGAGGTAGGAATATCTGGAACAAGTACCTCACTCCCTCTATGTCATTTTTTTGCTGGAGATTATTACACAACCTGCTTGATGACATACTCAAGCTTAAGGGGATCAGAGAGCCTTCCAAGTGCTGCCTGTGTGGGACTAATTTTGAATCTTTACAGCAGCTTTTTTTTTTTGCAGTTTCTCTCAGGAGGTGTGGAAGGGTGTTATTTATCTTATCAACATCAATACTCTCCTCCTTGATTGGGCTGATATTCATAACTAATGGATTTCCTTTAAGAAAGCAAAGGTGGGAGACGTTCCTTTTATCATTGCATGGTTTATTTGGATGCATAGAAATAGTGTGAAGTATGAAGAAAAAAATTGTAGAGTCTTAACTGTTGTTGGGCACTGCCATTCTTTCTTAACCAAGCTCACTCAACTGAAAAAGTTCCCTAACATACTTAAGAACCCTATTAAAGATCTCCCTAAAATGTCTAAAATTATTCTCCTCTACTGGAAAGCTCCTACACACCCAGTTATCAAAGTAAACACAGATGGATCCTTCACTGATAGGGTTGCTGGTTGTGGGGGGGGGGGGTGTTCAGGAATAATAATGGTAAATATCTCTGTTTCTTCCAGACTCCTATTATTGCTGAAGATGCTCTTGTTTCTGAACTAGTTGCAGTTTTTGGGCCCTGGAGATAGCTAACTCTTTTCAGTGGCATTCCTTAATTGTGGAAAGTGACTCAGCAATTCTTATACAGTACATGCATAATATCTCTCACCCACCATGGCACCATTCTATCTGGATAAACAGGATTAAAGCTCTCTCCTAGAATTTCAAGATCAAGTTTGAGTTCATTTTTAAAGAAGGTAACATGCCGACAAATTGGCTGGTCAGGAATGCTAGTCACTCGCAAAGATGTTTCTGTATCCTCTGACCCCCCATCCCAGCTTCACTTTCTTATGGAACCAGATAGAATGAATGCACCTTATCTCAGAATTGTTTGACATCTTGGCTATGTATGTATTTTGCTTTGCTATGTTGGAGGACTTTTGGGAATTATTTAAAGATTACGGTGCCCACTTCATTTTATCTTGGCTGAACTTATCTGGACACACCTGCTTTATCTATTTCTGCTACATTCTCCAACTAAGGCTAATTTTACCCTGGTCAATGTGGGAGAACTTATGGTTTTTTTGGGTATACTTCTTTATTTTAGTTTGTTATTTTGGGGAAACTGGACTACTTTTATGTATACTTTCCTTTTACTTTTAGTTTTTACCTTTTGGTGTGGAGTTGTATTGAAATGGGAGGATCCCCATGAGATTATCTCCGATTTCGACTTTTGGTTTTCGGATGGGGACTCTTTCTCCCTCTTATCACTTTTAACTCTTTCTTGTATTAACATGTAAAGAGCAATGAGTTGATCCTTCCTTTAAATATATATATATATATATATATATATATATATATATATATTCCCTCATTTATCACAATTTAGTCAGTTTTCTGCAATTAAGAAGGTCTCAGATAGCTGGATTAATGGAACCTGGAATAAAGCTGTTCTTCAAACTGCTGTTAACAAGGAGACCTTGGAGAAAATTTTAACTGTGCCTATCCTGAAGGATAGGAAGGACAGGTTACTTACTAAAGTTCCTGCTTATCAAAGCTTATCCAAATTCATTTGGTATTCTAATGTCCCTTGCTATAATAATGACTGGGTGAAGGCTATCTGGAATAAATTCATTTCACCTTCAATGTCATTCTTCTGTTGGAAGTTATTCAGACATTTTCTGCCTACTGATGATATATTGAAATTAAAAGGTATTAGAGGTTCTTCTAGATGTGTCTTTTGTTGCTCCAAGGAGGAATCCATCTTTCATCTTTTCCTGAATTGCTCTGCAGTTCAGCTAATATGGAATTCTATTATTAGCAGCAGCTGCACTAAAGTTAAATTTTCCTTATGGAACTTTATTACATCTTGCTGGCTGGATTGGAAAGGGGCTGAAGACTTTTATATTAATTTAATAGTTTTCTAGTTTATCTGGTTTTCGAGAAATGATGTGTTATTTGAAGGAAAAGTGTTCTCTTCTCAGTTGGTGATTAATAACTGTTTGGCTTACATATTCAAGATAAGGAAGCACTTTAATATAAAGATTCACCATGTGATAGCTAAACCTTTGTTAATTCTCATCCTTTATTCCCATAGATTAAGATCAATGTTGATGGAAGTTACAAAGATGGTGCAGCTGGTATTGGTATTCTTGGAAGAAATCATAATGGAAAATGCTTGTGGTTTCTAGCAGCACCTATTGAAGCTAACAATGCTCTTATGGCTGAAGTTTTAGCCATTTATTAGGGTCTGAAAGCAGCCCTGATTAATAATCATCCTCTTATTCATATTGAAACTGATTCTGCTACCCTGTTAAATATTCTATTAAAGAATGTTATAGCTCCCTGGTACATTCAGGTCTGGATCAACAAAATCAATCAAATTGCATCATCTATACTTATCAGGTAGAGACATGTGTATAGAGAAGGAAATCAACCAGCAAATTGGCTTGTAACTAGAGCTTCATCATCTAATTTACTTGTTCGTTGTCCTTATGATGGTTTTTTTGATAGAAGTTCTATTTTCCTTGCTTTTAGATTACTTTTACATGGGGATCTTCTACCTATTCCTCATTTGAGATGTAATAGACTTTCCTAGATCTAATAAAGAGTTCTTTTATTTAATATATATATATATATATATATATTCTCTCTTCATATCTTGTGCTACAAGTTTCTTTTAAAAGAAAACGATGAGGGGAAAGTTTGGATTTTGCTTAAGACATTGGTGGAGGAATGGGTGAGCTTGCTAGTGTCCTTGCCCATTTTACCAATTCATGACATTTAATGGTTATGCTTTTTATTCCTAATGGTATCATGTCATGTGAAGGTAATATGAGCATGAAAGTTATTAAAGGTGGAGTTTGTTATGTATCATTTTTACATTTGTATGCATGGTGGAAAGAGAGCTTGAGGTGTTTTCAAAATTTTGGAAACACTATGCATTAGGGCTTCTTTTTGGGCATCATGTAATTAGCCCGGTTTCATTTAGGCTCAATAAAAGGAGGAATGCTTGCTATGGTTTTGCTATACTCATATATTTGTCAGTCTTTCTTTAAGTTCATCATTACCTAAATGTTTAATATTGGCCTTAGAAGGATGAAAGAGCATGCTTACTAATTAGATGGCTTGGAGATACCCTAAATGCTTTATTTGCTTATATCTTGCTCACTTAAACATTGCTTCGATTTTGGCAACACACTATGTTGATTACATGCTTAAATGTCGAGGGTTGTAAGCTCTCTTTCCCCTTAATTTTGTGGTTTCGTCCCTTCACTCGTTGCTTAAATCCTTGGAGTTTAAATGTGTTGTTTTGATTTCACACATATGATACTTCAAAGCTTGTCATTTACAAAGTTATATCTAGTGGATCGGTGTTTTGCTATCTTAAAGAAAGAGGAAGAGCTATTTAGTGTTTACAAAGGAGTGAGAGGTTGTAGCGCCATATTTTAAAATGGTTGTTTTGTAGGAAGGATTGGAAGCCTCTACCCTTATGTTTGGTAAAAATCTGAAAGTTTCTTGTGGTCCTTTTACAACATTTGAAATATTTAAGTGCTCTCTTTACAAAATATGAAATGTTTGAATGCTCTTCTTGGAAAATATAAGAGGTGTGAGTGCTCTTCATTCAAAATTCAGGAACCCTACTTTAAATGCATAAAGTAAAGGGTGTCTCTTCTTTTCAAAAAAATTTGAGATTTGGCTGGTTATTCATGATGGTTTGGGGGGGTATGCCTCCTCTTTTTTTTATGTTAATTAGTTCAATACACTTAAAAATTTTTTGGTAGCCATGTTTCAAAGATTTATGTTCATGCAATGTGGAAGGTTATAGCCACTCTTTAATTATGCTTCTGTATGATGGATAAGCTTAGCTTGGAAAACTTGGCATGCTCTACTTTATGTTACAAAACATCTCCATGTTTAGTGTATTTTTCTTGAAGCTTTGAGATTTACTCCTTCATGAGATGTATGCATGTATAGGTGGGATTTCTTTTCTTCATTCTTACTCACTTTAGTGCATAATTGAGTATTCAATGAAGTGTGGCATATTTCTTAGCCTTTCTCTTAACAAATGTGGGGTTTTCTTTGATTTTGAGAAAAGAAAAGAAAAATAGAAGAGAGAAAAGAAAAGAAAAAAAAACTTTCTCTATTCTTGCTTCTTTATGCTCACTACACCTTACTTATGAAATTTGGCATGTTTAGTTTCTATTCTTAACATGGGTTAGTGGTTTTTTGGAGTTCTCTTGGCTCCACTCTTTCCCCTCCACCTTATGGTTTGGTTGTTTTGTTAAGATGAGATTTCATGTATAAGTGTCAATGCTCCTGTTTTGCTTACATTATTTGCATGTTTGGATGTTTGGAATACATATTATGAATCTTGTTGATGGAATGGCTTAAGCCTAAATCTTGGAGCCCTTTTGGCTACATGCTTGCTCTCTAATTTGCAGCATGGATGAGGTTTGGAAAAGGAGGATGTGATGCTTGCTTTTTTTCCTTCTCCTACTATTACATGATTAACATGAAAATAGCTTGGTGAAATTTTGTGCAAAATTCGGATTACAAATTACTTACTTTTGGAACACTCACAAATGAGACCATACATGTTTGTTTCTCACTTCTTTCACCAAGTTTTCATACATATGTCACTTGGGCTTTGATTTTACACACATTTCACCTCATTCCATACATGAAATTCATCTTTTTACACAACACTTCACTTTACTTCAAACACCCATATTCTACATACAAATGTTTCACATTCCACACCTAACCAAATTTTAAAACACCTACATGCTACATCAAAGAGTTCTACATTTCACATGCATTTCACACTTGTGGAGGTGGCTATTAGAACCAAATGTTTGTTGGAGAAGAGGTGAATTGCTACATACATACTTGTGGTACTTGTTTTGATTATGTTTATTACGCATTTGAAGGAATGCCATCACATATATGTTGCCTAAACTAAAAATTTTGTGTTGAGATGCTTGGGATCATTCCTATGTTTGCTGAAACTCAAAATCTGCTCTTATACACTTGTGTAGAGATGCTTTGGATCATTCCTATTATTTTCTTAAACAAAAAATATGCACATATATACTTGTGTAGAGATGCTTTAGATCATTCCTATGGTTGCCTAAACTAAAAATATGCACTTGTACATTTGTGTAGAGATGCATTGAATCATTTCCATGCTATCATTATGTAAAAATCTGCACTTGTACATTCATGTAGAGATGTTTTAAATCTTTCCCAGGCTATCCTTATGTAGAAATCTGCACTTGTATGCTGTCTTGGGATTTTCCTAGATCAACTTATTACTGCTCCTACATGAATTTGCGTTGGTAGCATTTTTGCAAGTTGATTTAAAGCTTTTCTTTGCTGCCCCTACATGAAAATTTACTTTGGTGACCTTTTTGCAAGTTGATTTAAAGCTTCCCTTTGTTGCCCTCATTTAAAATTTACTTTGGAGAGCATCATTTGTGTTGCTTTTCAAGAGAGAAGAGGAAGGGGAGGAGGTGATATGCTTTCCACTTCAAAGAGAGAAATTTTGAAAGATGATTCATCTCCAAATTACATTAATTTTACATGTTAACGTTGGGTACCCTTTCACTTTCAAATTGATTCCCCCTACACTACCTCAATGCACTTTCTATTTGTTTAACATGCTTGTTATGGAACTTTATGCTTATGTTGCTTCATTATTACATCATTGTGAGTGAGGGAAAGCTTGGAATTCATGGGAAAATTAGACATTGTTACATGTAGACATGTTGCAATCCTTTGGTTGTGAAAATTGCAGATGTGAAAAAGTTTTTTTAGCGCCCTTGTGCTGCCCGTTTCTTTTTTTTTTTGCCCACCCTTCCTTGTTGGGCTCGGTTTTCCACCTACATGGGCTGTTTGGTCCTCTTTTGTGGCTTTTAGCTTTGACTTTACACGTCTCGGTTTTGTACCTTTACAGCTACCCCTTGTACCATTTTGGAGGGGCTTGTTTTCTATACTTTACATATCCTGTGGCCACATCTTTCCACCATGTTGGGAGAGGTTCGGTTAACCTATTTTGGATACCTTACAACCATCCCCCCTCTACACTCGTTCGTAAAGGTTTGCCTTTACTTGTTTTCTTATCTCTGGCTGCCTCTTTTGCACCACAAGTGGAGCTTGCTTCTATTTTTACACCGGCACACCCCTTCTGCTTCCAATGACTTGAGTCAGCGAAACATCGAGTCGTCTGTTCCATTCTGTTTTGAGAGTTGATCCACTTTCCTTACAACAGTGTTTTAGGTGGATCGTCATCTCCTCTTTCTCTTCCTTGCCCCTATCCTTTGTTTCTTCTTGTTTCTTGGTCTATGTCCCGTGCCTATGTAGGACACATAAGTGCACACGATAGCCTTCTGCTATATGTAGGGCCATCAAAAAAGTTTGTAAGTAGGATGATTAGGGAGGACGATGATGACATTGCATTAGAGAGTGATACAAGGGATTTCTAGAGTAATATTACCTGAGTCAGAGACCCTCGAGTTGGTAGACAAAGGAATTTACGATACTACTCGGCCATCCATGGAGATTTCTACCAATGACACCCTTAGGTTGCTAGTAGTACTAGTTTAATGAGGATAGTCAACCTGTGGATCAGATTACTTTACAAAAAAAAAAAACATATATACATATCTACTTTAAAATAAAACTTTTTCTATAACAAAAATAGCCTCTCACCGCCAAATTTTCACTTATATGCAATCTAAATTGAAATGAATGAAATATTTATAAAGTTCCACGATTGAATATTCCGGTTAAGTTAGGAATGCCTTCTGTAGGGTGTTGGTCAGGTAGCTATCACCTAAGGTCGGGATATATAGCACAGCTTTGAGTCCTCTGCTCCATCTGCTTACAGTATTTCTGGACTTATAGTCCATTCTTCATGGTTTTCTATGAGTTTTCCAATGATTTTTCTACAAGTTTTTCCCGAGTTTTCTACGTACCTTTTTTCCGATGTCCTTCCATCACATTCAAATCAACGTGTCGCTAACAGATTTTCTCACTGTCTAAATGAAAGTGTGGAACACATTCAATTGAGTTTAGAAAATTCATTTAGACTAAGTGAATTTGATGAAAATGGTGGTGCCGGAACGAGAGAACAGTGGGATCCTAACCGGTGTCACCATATTCAACTTAAACATTTATTTTAATTAAAACACTAACCCACCTCGATTTTAAACCTTTTAGAACATGACCCTGCTCTCACCCCCCCCCCTGATTGTCACTTCTTAAACTAAACGTTTAACAACAACAAGGAGCTCAGAGCATACACCGTGGGCAATACGGCCTTCTTCAGCTAAACCTTCCTTAGAATTAAATATCAAGCCATATGTCTTAGAGGTGGCCTGCCTAGTGTGGCATAAACCCTCATCTTATCTTTTAGGAATTTACACTTAGTGCAATATAAGTCCCAACTCGCCTTAGGTTTCCGAGATTGTCATCCAATTTAACATAAATCCATCTATCATCTAAGCTATTAGCCAGATCGATATCAAGTGACTGTAAGTCCTAATTAATTAAAATTGGCAGGATGAAACTAAAATTATTTGTCTTAAATTGAGCCAAACAATAGGATAGATTGGGAAGTCACCAAGACTCCTTCTTCGATCAATGACCTCTCCTAGTTCTTCCTTCTTAGGGTTCGTACAACAACTGTTATAGAACTTGAAAGCACTCACCTATTGGATTCTGATTACCTCACTTTCATTGAAGATCATTAGCCTTTTGAAGTCAATTCGTAAAAATATATTTCCTAATCTAAACCGAGAGTTTTCTTAGGTGACTTCAGTTATTTAAGATGTAATTAACTATAAAGGCTTGCCCTTATAGGAAATGTAAACGAACCCATCATTAATATAAATCCTTTCTAATTCATCTGTACTAGATAGGGGAAATCTATCGGTTAAGACACAGGTTTCATAGATGAAACAAATGTCATAAATTTTCTAGTTCATTTAATTTAGTTGTGTCGTAAAGTAACATGCTTATTCTTCAGGATAAATGCATGGTTTAAGGTACAATGGTCAGCTATTTGAACTATTAGAGATATGATATCAATTTAGTTGTATTCCTTCCCTAAATTAAATTAAATGTTGTCCTTCCAAAGCGAGTGATAGGATCTCGATTCCGGCAACTGACAGCTTCTACTGAGTGACTCCTAAAATAAAACCCCACCATAAAAATGCACCGACAGGCTTTCTGGTGACTCCACTGGGGATCATTTCTCTCTCCATTATGATCAGGAAATATACTTTTACACATTGGGAATATGTCTATGCCTCTCATAGGCTAGATTACCATTCTTCCATTGATAAGCTTCACCCATTTCTTTCTTGGGAAAGTATGATCGACTCTCCTTGACTTCAGGACCATATGTTCAAAAACCCTTAAATAGCAGGGTCTAGAAGGCTTTTAGGATTTTTCATTGATCCTGTGGGGTCGGACTCCCAATAGGTGTGTTAGTGGAAAAGTTCTACTAGAGCAAGGTATGTTTTGAAAAAGCTCCCAGACCAGATTCCATGCTTCACTTATCATTCTCACCATTAGGTATAATTTTTGTACTTCATATCTTTTTCGAATCTTAAAGTCTTTCTAAATTCTAGCTTCTCTAAATCAACAAAAAAGTTAAAACATACATGAAATAAAATAAGAACTTTTATGCACAAGACAAAATAAAAGTAAAAAAATAAGCTTACCTAGTTCATTGATTAACCTTCGTTAGCTTGTAGTGTTTACATTACAACTTTAAGGTTCTGGCCCATTCACTAATTCTTGGAATTGTTTTCTTTTTTATGATCAACAAAAACAATGTCAACCCCCATGCTCATATTCTCCTTGAACTTGCCTACTTCCCGCGAAGCTCGTCTCACCGCCCCTACGATTCAGTTCGGAGCTGGCTTCGATCAGTTTGAGGACATTTTTGGAAAAGCTTCATTTGTCATAGTTAAAGTCTCTGCCCCCAAAGCTCAAGAGCTTTCCACTGAGTTCGATTAGAACTCCCACCAGAATTTTCCCGCCGTCAAGAAGATGAAATTTATTCCTACTTTTGTCAAGTAAGCTGTGTTTGTGCCTAAGAGGATTGTCGCTCCTACTGCCACCGAATTCACTGTAACTGTGCCCACCTTCCCATCTGCAAAGGGAAAGAAAGTTCTGCTTGAGGATACCGAGAAAGAATTCTTCGTTCCATAAATTTTTAAGTTAGTTCCTGCTCTAAGACACATAGGAGGACTCGTCTCCACAGAAATTCAAAGGCCACCAGGGCCAGAATTGCTAGTCTGCCAGTTACGGATGACAATCCTCATCAGGAGGAACTCAGTGTACCAGAAACCATTCCTCTCCTCCAGAGAAGCAGGTCCACCCACTAGTAGATTCCACCTGAGATGAGAGTCTTCACCAAATTCTTGCCACACTACCGTTGCCTACCCAAAGACATGATGATGTGAGGGATAACACTCACTCGTCGCCCAAGTTCGTATTGTGTTGCATAAACTCACATAAAGGGAAAATGCTTTGTAGCAATATTGTTCAAGAGGATAGGATGTGTAGTGTCGCCCAAGATAAAAAAAGGAAATTTTGAGAAAGGATAAGTTCGAGACACAGTCAGCCCGTGTCCTAGCAAGGTACCTTTGGGGAGAATGCATTAAAACTACTGCCAATACAGATATAGTTTTTACCGCTCCAGCACCCATCCAACGTAGGTAGGTTAAGTCTCGATTGGGTCTGAGAGTACCACCTGCAACAACTCAAGAGAGATACCTATCAGAAAGTGACAAGAGAGGATTATGATCCTCCACACATGGCCTGCACCCTAGGGAGCATACCTTTTTTCCTCACTCTGATGTCCCCACATAGGCACCCAGCCTTAAGACATCAAGTTCTAAAAGAAAGGTGTGGATATCGAGTGTTGCTACACAAGTGCAATCAGAGAAGTCTTTTAGCCACAATTTTGATCATGGGTCATATATTCCCGTCGCCACTATCACAGTTGCCTCAGAATCAATGGCAGAAAGATCGTCAGATCTCCAGTTAGTGAAAGGAAAGATGATAAAAGACAAAGTCCAAAAACTCAATGAGGACATTACAAAACTACCTAAAGAACAAGGACTGAATTTTGATGATGAGTATTTTTATCTATCAGACCACATGGATGAATTTATGGAGATCAACATAGTAGAAACTAAGGCCACTTCAGCTGTGCGTGAAGCTCTTCCTACTGAGGAGAACACCGCAGAGGAATACCAGAGGGCCATCTAGAACCGAGATGAACATATACTTCATTTGGAGAAATGATTGCTGCCATGACAGCAATGGCCACGGTACATGGACAGACACAGTCACAACCCACTGCATCTCTTGAAGTCAATTAACCAGAAATTGTACACATTATAGATGAAAGCAAAGAAGTCATATCCATAAGAGGAGAAAAACATCAGAAAAAGCCCCGGCCTCTAATCCGCCAGAGAAAAATGTTGACCAGATGATCGAGCAGAATGTCCAGGAGGTCTTAGCCCAGTTCAAGGGAGGTGCGTCAATTTCAAAGGGTAGACCCTACCCGGAGGATTTTGATGATGTACCCTATCCTACAGGCTTCTTACCCCTGACCTTCAATACATTTGATGGTACCGAAAAACCCCGCCAAGACATCGCCCATTTTTGAGCCAATTGTTGCAATACATGAGGAAGCGATACACTACTTTTCTGTTAGTTTTTTCAGCAGTTTGTTAGGAATAGCTTTCAACTGGTATGTAGAAATAACTAACGGGTCAGTAATGTTGTTCATAGAAAAGGAAAACTTGTTTGTCAAAAGGTTTGCCAGTGCGCAGCATCACATTTCCATTAGAGATCTCGTAGTGGAGCCTCAGAAGCTCCATGAGTCCTTGGTGGATTACATACTTAGTTAGAGAAACCTTAGTATGAAATGTGAGCCTCAACTAAAGGAACAACATGTGATTGAGATACTACTAAAAAATATCAACGATCAAGTAGCTTTCATGCAAAAAGGTTTCAGCATTAAATCCTTCGAGATGCTACTCAGTAAGGCGAGCACTTTGCAAGAAGAACTTAAGCACATGGAGCCTTCAGAGAAAATAGAGAAATCAAGACCAGACAAAGCATTTGAGAAGAGATTAGGTGTAGTGGTGATGGTAGACAAAAGGAAATAGCTAATGAGGATGCAGCTAGAGCAACAACCACAATACAGCAGCCTCATCTTCGACCACAATACAGTCAGCCTCAACCACAATACAGTCAGCCTCCACCACAGTACAGTCAGCCTCCGTCACAGTACGGTCAGTAGTACAGTCAACCCCTGCAGTACGCTTGGCCTCCGTACAACCAGCAGTATGGTCTGCCTTGTCCACCGCAACAGTACAGTCCTTAGTACAGTCAACCGGGTCAGCAGTCCTCCCAGTAGAGGCCGTACCAGATAGACATCAAATGAAGTCAGACAATAGCAGAATGGTTGAAGAGAAACTACTCCTTCAAAGACAACATCGCACAAAGGATGTTCAAGAATCTGTTGAAGAAACCAGAATTCAGATTATCGGAGCCAAAAAAACCAAAAGAAGTTGATTGGAAGGATCAGCCCAACTACAGCCTGTAACATAGTTTGTTGGGACATACAATAAAGGGGTGTTTCAGCCTCAATGATTGGTTCAAAAAAGTATTACAAAGAAGGAAACATAACAATCCCAGAAGAATATTTAAAAGAAACTACGAGAGGTTCTATAAATATGGTTTCCGCCTAGTTGATCTCTCAGTTACATCCACACAGCAGTGAGGAAGGATAGATCATGACCTGGAATGATCTTAAGAGAGTTTTGGATCACATTTAGTCAAATTTAAAATATGTTTCCACCTAGAGTCTGCCGCCAACCCAGCCAAAGATGAAGATTGCGACAGGAGCACCGTCGCTACCGTAAAGGACAAAGAAGAAAGAGATCGTGAGAGGAGCTAAGGACAATGGCGTGAAGGGTAGGATAGAGGTTGCCCCTTGTTAGATTGGTTGTCTCGAATTAAGGAATTAAACCCCTCGAACATCTGACGTTGTGCCATTATCTCTATGCACCTCCAGGCTCTTTTGAATCTAATGATTTTGATTCCGGTTTCGTTTTGGTTGTCTCTACTGATGACATACCTAGCCACGACCAATCTAGCTCCAATTTTGATTCCTAAACTGATCCTCAAATCACACTAACTCCCAAAGAGAACATCAATGAAGAAGAATACATCGATGGAATCAACTATGAAAGTTTGAGAAGTGAGGAGCCATTCCTCAAATGTAAAGGAATTCCGCTCAATTTAGACTCTTCAGAGGAAAAGTTGACATAAGGAGGACTAGCTACAACACTGGAAGAAACTCTGGGTCCAGAAGAGGAGGAGATAACAGAGGTGAATCTCAGATGTGGTAAAGTATTACCTCCAAGAGAAACTCCGGTAGAGAAGGTAAATAAAATAATTACTTAAGAAGGATCGTCGCCACTGACACCAGAAACAGAAATTCGAGATGAAATCAGAAACCCAAGTCTAGTGGATTACAATGTATTAGCACAACTTAGGAAGTTTCCAGCCAAACAAAGCATTTACGATGCTCTGATCCTGTCAAAGGAGATGAGAGAAAATTTGGTTAGGGCTTTGCTCGATCCAAAAATTTTCTTAGCTAACTTGGCTAGCTCATGCTTGGATGGAGTTTATACTTTGAGAGAACAGCCTGGTGTGCCTTTCGCTGATGAAGATTTGCTACTTGGTACCGCTGATCACAACCGCCCACTCTACATCTCAATCAATATTGGCAAATATGTGCTCTCCAGAGTATTGGTCGACCTAGGAACATCACACAATATAAGGAGGCTATGAATGTTAGTATGCTTTGATATCGATGTGAGAGAGCTTTCTACGGATAAGATGATGCTAAGAGGACTTAATCAGAAGGGAAAAAGAGCCCTTCGATCAATTACTTTGCAGATGAAAGTTAGAGATCTAGTTAAAACTATAAAATTCAATATCACCGATGCAAAGACTTCGTTCAATACTCTACTTGGTCTACCGTCGCTTAATGAGTACAACATGTTCCTGTCATCCCTACATCAATGCATAATTACTACAGGGATGGACAAGAGCTTTGCATTAAGGGAGACTTGCAACCGTTCTAGATACATGATCTGAGCATCCACGAAGATGTCGCTTATTATGCTCCGCCAAAGAGAACCGTGTTCTCCAGAAGCATCATGACAAGTAAAGATGAAGACTCAGAGAAATTACAAGGACGAGACTGTATAGCTTCGCTTCAACGATCTACAACCACTCCTTCACAACGAAATAATGGAGATTCTTTTAGCCCACACATCCGAGGTCGAGGCCGGGGACGCGGGTGAGGTAGAACTTACGTGATGGTTGAACGGATGAAGCTGATGATCGACATTAATACCAAAAGAAGCTCCGAGGAAGAAGAAGAATAAGAAATGATGATAATCAACCAGAAGAAAACACATTTTGAGATCACTTTGGAAGCTACAACAGCGAAAAGAGAACACGAGTTAATGTACGATCAAATTAACCATAATGTGCAAGCCATGACCTTAAGTCTGATTAGTCCTCAAAGGATCGGGGTGTGGAGGTCAAGGAAGTCCATAATGGTGGTGGCAAACCGATCAAGTTTTACCGAGCTTTTTCCTCTACCTTTGCACCCGTTGTAAATCTTAAAGAAAATGATAATGAATTGATGGAGTTTCCTTTTTGTTATTTTTTTCTTTGTGTGCAAATGTTAATTCAAAAATGACACTTGCCAAGTCAATTTCCAAAAGGCCAGTTACAATTGTTCAAAAAATTATGGAATGTTAAAGGTCAAAAACTCAACTTGAAAGAGGGTCTTGGATTCGGGACTATAGGATCGGTCGATAACTCAAGATTTTGCAAGGTTGTTACTAGCAATTCAGAATAAAATTTTCTAGACATACAAGAAGGCTTCAAAAATTCTACAATCGACAATGCTCCACCAAAATTTGAAGAGGAGATTAAGTCAACAATTCACTAGTTGAAGGAAATCAACCTCGGGACGGAGGAACAGCCCTTTTGACCTCATTTTTGATGAGGTCTTCTCTTCGTCTTTTTAGTACTTAGGATCTAGCCTTAGGCTTTTCCTTTGACTATCTTAGAGGACTAGAATTGGGATCCACCATCTAGAGTTTCAAACCACTTCTTAACTCCCCGCAAACTCCACAAACTCGACCGTAGACCCCTAATCACCTAGAGGGTCGAAATCCAATGCGGAAGTTTAAAGGATGAGTTCCTATAGGACTCTTTGGCCTTAGGACCGCCTCGGTGGCCCGGTCCGGTGAAGGGGCTGACTTACACACACACTACACTCATACACTACACTTTCACACACCTCCTAAAACCACACCCATACCTAACTTCGACCTCCCGACTCATGTAGGTGATTCACATGGATGGTCCTTAACCCCTAAGCCCTCGGCGAGAGGTTAGGAACAACATAGCTGAATGCCTCAAATGAGTCCCTTCATGGCTCATGTGGTCTTGATGTGGCTTCATGGCTCAACCAAAATGATTTCATTCCACTCAAATTTACCCAATCTTCAATTTTCCAAATTTTTTAATTTTTGACCCCCGAGACCCTACACCCGCCTAACCTACCCAAAGCCCTTGAAATCACCCAAATTTTTCAAAATTTCCAAATCACCCAAAAATTCTCCAAAATCATTCCTAAACATTTCTCTCCACTCAAGTTGATCATCCATACCCAAAAATACCAAAAATTCCAAAAATACCTCTAAATACCCTCCAAATACCCAAAATACCCCTCTTGACCCAAAAAATCCAAAAATTCAGAAAATTCCCAAAAAATTCCAGAAAATCCTAAATATTCCAAATTTCATTTTGTTCAACTACACCATGGGCTAATTTTGTCAATTTACCCTACCTTTGTCAAAACCTCCAATTTGACCCATTTTAACCCTAAGTGAACCCAATGTCAAACCAAACCTACCAAATTGACCCAAATTCTGGTCCAATTCAATTCTAAACTTCAATTCAACATTTCCAACACCAATATAGACCAAATCCAAGTCCAATTTGATTGACATTTGGATCCAATTTCACTTTTGGCCTTAAAGCCCAATTTGGACCCATGACCCAAACCTAACCCAAACTCACCCAATTCAACTCCAATTAACCCCAAATCTTTTCTAAATCTTCCTTAGCATCCCCACAAGCAAAACACTAACATGATTTTCCCAAAATTTAGACCCAAACCCCACTCAAATTCAACCCAAAGCTAAAAGGCCCAATTTTGACCTAAACCCAAACCTAACCCAAATGGGCCCAAACCCCAAAATCAAAGCCCAACAAAAGTCAAAACCTCTTTGAAACACTCCCATAAACATTTCTAAACATTAATTTTACATCAATTTCAACCCTAGCCCAACATTGGCCCAACTTGGCCCACTTTGACCTATATTGGCCCATTCACCAAAAGAGCCCAAATTCAACCCAATTCAAACCTAAATCACCCCCAATTTGCTTCAAGTCACTCATGACACATCCATGAGCTAAACCCAACAATTATTTGGCCCAACCTCTTTACAAAATTCCCATCCATAAATTCATTTTTAAACTTAAAGGCCCATTCCTTAAACCATTTTAAAAGCCCATCTTTTACCACATCCAAAGGCCCAAAAATGGGTTCCAAAGCCCATATGACATTTCCCCTCATCATACTTTCAATTAAACTCAATACCTAAGTCCTAAATTCATCATCAAATCATCCCAAATCAAGCCATATGCTAATTCCCATTAAAATACCAAAATTCACAAAACCCTTTTTCATGAAATTGACTTAACTTTCCCCAAGCCGAAGGTGAGCCATGAAGTCATGCATGAGCCACATGTGAGCCATGAGAGCCTTGGACACTCCACCATGCCATATTGGGTAAGAAGAGGGAGGGCTTTCCTTAATCCCTAAAGCTCATTAGCCTTAATCATGATTCACCTAAACTTAAATTTAATCCAAATATATTTGGATGGAGACTTCTCCATGCCAAACCAACTCGATCCCTTCGATCCCCCACAAGCATCCAAAGCCACCTCAAGGGTGCACCAAGCCCAAATGGGTGGATTGACCCATTTAGACTCAAAACTAGCCATGCCCCATTCTACTTTGGATCAAAGCCTTTACACATGGCAATTGCCAATTGCTCGCACCAAGTCCCGCCCCGACCCACCCGACCTCGAGGGTGACCCATGCCCGGCCGGCCGGCCACCGTGTCGCCGTAAAACACCATGGCCGAGAGCTCACATGTGAGCCAACTTTGAATTCTCCTCGCCGAGCCGCCCCATCCCCGCTGGCCATCGTAGTTGTTCTTCTCTTGCCAAGAGCACTGATCCCAAGCCTTAACTCTCCCCGGAGGCCCTCCACCCTCTCCTATTTAAACACCACCCCTTCTCGCCATGAGAGGTGCCGAAACAAACCTTAAGGAAACTTCGCCAAAATTGATCCGTACTACTCCCCATACATGCAGCATTTGATCCCCACCGAATCTCCACTCCAATTCCTCCAAGTCGAGCTCAATTTCGAGTTCAAACTTTAGCCCAAAAACTAGGACACTTCTTCACATTGGATCAATCCTCAAATCGATTGGTCCTACACCTTCACTGCGACCAAGAGAAAGTGTCCACCAAGCAAAAGCCCCATCTCCAGTGCCACCCAGCTTGCTCCAACCTCCAAGCTTTGTGATCGACCGTGGTCGAAATCCTACCTAGGCAATTCACTGCACCGGAGACTTCATCTCGAGCTTGTCGGGATCCAATCGAAGGTGAAACAACCCTCGCATCGAAGCCACACTTCTCTCGAGCAAAGGTATGGCCTCACTCTTCTTCCCGAGCTTCGAACATTCTCCATTTTTATCGAGTAAATTTCATCCCACATAAACCGTATGGATGTGTTCGTCTTCTCGAGACGAATCCATAGAGCATAAAAATGTTAAATTTGGTCAAGTATCGAGTGAGATCTTAGGCCTAGAAGATGGACGGTTCTCGGGTTAGGAGGCTTGGGGACGATGAACGGATGCCGTTCATTCAATACACGCGCGAACGGACAGCTCAGATGGCGTCGGATCAGGAGATGGTACGTGAACCGCGGGACCCGGCCGCCGACTCAAACAGGCGGCGTCGAATGAGAGCGCGCCGCGCGGCCGTTCGGAGATGCCGAGGATGACGCGGCGCCGACTCGGAAAAATAGAAAATTAGGGATTTTTTCTATTTATTTAATTCCCCGAACTTGGAAAATTCATAACTTTGTGTAGGAAAATCATAAAAATAAAATAAAAATACCCTCTTGCTCAGCTGAACAGTAGGAGAATAATGTGGAAAAGAAATCATTTAATTTCATCAAGTATTTTATTTTTAATAATTTATTTACTATTTGCATTCTTTTAATTCTCCATGCATATAGGAAATTCACCATGGCATGAGACCATAGTGGCTTTTGAAGCCTCTCGAATTTAGGAACATTCCCCGAATTTTCCAAAGTCGTAGGCCATCCCTATGAGAAGTTATTGATTTTTTAAATTCATGTTACTCGTTTTGAGTATTTTAATTCCAATAATTAGCATGTTGTGAAATAAATTCTAGAAAAATTTGGTGATGTCCCTTATGACTCGGAGGACCGTAGGAAAAATAGGTTTTGAAGTTAGTTCATTTAAAATAACCCTAATCGCCTTAAACACCCAAAATAGATCCCTAATTAATTAGAGCTAACCATACATCAAATTGACTTGAAATCAATTCTCCATCGACCTTTAGGATCGACGAACCCACCATAAAAATTTGAAGTCAATCGGACTTCGTTAGCCCTACTAAATGGGTTGATTTAGCCATTTAGTCAATTCGAACTTCAAAAATTCATAACTTTCAAAATACCTTTCAAAAATTCACCAAATTGGTTTTGGAGCCTCTCCGATATTAGGGGAATTTAAGAAAATTAAAATTTCAATTTTCTAAAAAAGTTTATTTTTAATATTATTTTAATATTTTTAATAATTAAAAAATAATAATAATAATTCACCAAAATGTCACATTTTGAATTTTAATCACTTAGGAACAAACCCCATATTTTTCTTAGGTTTATTTAATGAGATATTAAATTTTAAAGCTCTAGTGGTAATTTTAAAATTAAAAAAATGTATTTTCTAGCATTTTCACTAAAATAATTATAATAAATCATAGAAAAATCAGAAAATTGCAAAAATTGATTCTCTGATTTCCCTGATATCAGAGAGATTTTTGAAAAATTTAAAGTTCATTTTTCAACCTTTATTTTATTTTTAAATTAATTAACACTCCAAAACTTAAAATAATTATAATAAAAATAATATAATTCAAAAAATCACCAAAATTGGTCCAATTGGTCCTCTGGTCATTAGGAATGTCCCCTAATTTTCTTAAGGACAGAAACTTTCCCTTGGTCATGTTATTAAATTTTCCTTGGAAATCTCTATTTTCTACCAAAAATAATTATATAAATAAATTAAATACAGAAAAAATCACATTTTCTCCTCTCATGTCTTTATTGACATATGAGTGAAGTCACATAAAAATTTCAAGTTCATTTAAGCTCAATTTAGTGACTTATGAAATTATTAAGCTTAAAGGGCAAAGTGGTAATTAAAATTTTAACCCTTAATTAAAACTTTAGGTTTAATAAAATTAACAAGTAAAATATTTGATCTTAATCTGATTTAGATGATTGAAATTTAAATAATTAAAGGGTAGAAACCCATTAAACAATTTAAAATAATTGAAATAAACTTTAATTAAATAATCGATTAAATTTGGGAAGAATAATAAAATTGGAATTATTAAAATAGGGATATTGTTAGGAAGAGATTTATTCTTTAATTTAAAAATCCCTAAACTAATCATCTCATTAATATTTAATTCTTAATTAAAATGATAACTCAAATTTAAAATATTAAAAGACTTAATCATTAAACTAAAGTTAAATTATTAAACTCTTTTAAAATTTCAATTAAAGTTAAAAATAAAATTAAATTAAAAATTAAATTAAATTAAATAAATCAAATTGAATTAAATTAAATTAAATCAAATTAAATTAAATTAAAGATTAATTAAATTAAATTAAATTAAATTAAATTAAATTAAATTAAAATTAAAAGTAAAATTAAATTAAAGATTAAATTAAATTAAATTAAATAAACAAATTAAAAGTAAAATTAAATTAAAGATTAAATTAAATAAATAAATTAAATTAAATTAAATTAGACTAAATTAAATTAAAATTAACTTAAATTAAATTAAATTAAATTAAAACATATTAAATTAAATTAAATTAAATTAAATTAAATCAAATTAAATTAAAATTAAATCAAATTAAATTAAATTAAAGGAAATTAAATTAAATTAAACTAAATTAATTTAACATCAAATCAAACTAAATTGAATTAAATTAAATTAAATTAAAATTAAAATTAAATTAAATTAAATTAAATTAAATTAAAGTTAAGTTAAATTAAATTAAATAACATCACCTAAAACAAAAAGAAATTAAATATAAAGCAACTTGAACACTATTCCAAATTTAAACCCATTAATTGAAATTAAACTAAATCACAAACCATTCAACACCAATTTACCCTCGAAAGCTTTAGTTGTCATAACTCCTAAACGTAATATTAAATGAAATGTTACTTCACTTATATGACATTCAAACATCCTAGTTCACCGAGTAAGATAATAACAAAACTTAACTAAGCCTCGGACGATTAATTCATTTGTGTAATCGAATTCATTCTGACTTAAAACAATCCTAGAAATATTGAAAAGATGTTTAAGATTTGCCTTAAGCACTTCCTCGATATGATAGGATGTTCATAAGAACAATCGAACTTAATTGTTCTTCGATGAAGAAAGTCGTCTTCAAACCAAAACACAAGGAACCTAGACGTCATAGTAGAAATGACTAGCCATAGGATTAGGAACTTGGTAGAAAACCATAACCCTTACCTTAGCTTTACCTAGGAACTTGCTTAAATATTCTAATTATGTTTTAAGTGCAGCTTGGGATGACGGGAAGACCCTCCGTGTACGCTTTTATTTTATCGCAATTTACTTTCTTCCAATTTACATTATTGCAATTTATTTAACCGCATTGCACTTACTTTTCTTACATGATAAACAACTGTTGCATGAAAACCCACACCTTTAGGATAGTCCCTAAACCTGAAACCAAAACTAAATTAAAAGTCATTGCAAGATAAAATTCACCGCCACAACATTCCAAAATATAAAACAACTCAAAATTTAATCACAAACAGAACACAAAACTACAATTACAACTAAATTAAAACGTCCTCTTGGATGATCGGGAATATCTCGGATGATGTAACCTACGTGTTGCTAACGGAATTTCCCACGGTCTAAATGAAAGTGTGGAACTCATTTAGTTGAGTTTAGCAAATTCATCTGGACTAAGTGAATCCGATAAAAATAATGATGCCGGAAGGATGGAACTGTGGGATCTTAACCGGTGTCGTTATAATCAACTTTAAGACTTGTTTTTAATTAAAACACAAAAAACACTTGGAAATTAAGAGTTTTTCTAAACCAAAACACTTTTCTCATCCCCTGATTTATGACTTCTAAAACTAAACCTCTGCAACAACAAGGAGCTCGGAGCATGGTGGGCAGCACAACCATCGTCATCACAGAAACTCCGAATCTACATCAGCAAAACCGTCTTAGAATTAAGCAACAAAGCCATAGGACTTCGACGTAGTTTTCCTAGTGCAACATAAATCCTCAACTCTTCGTTAGGCATTTGCATTGCAAATTAAGCCCTAACCGGTCTTAGGATTCCAAGGTAGTCGTCTGATACGACATAAACCCTCACATCTTCGAGGCTATTTGTATGATTCTATCATATAAATATAAGCCCTAATTAATTAAAATTGACAAAATCAAAACATTAAATAGACATTAGGACTTTCCTAAATTCAAGCCAAACAATAGGATAGTCGGGAAATCACCGAAGTTCACTTCGAATCTGTGATTTCTCCTACTTTTCTTCCTTTGAATTCCCAAAACAAAATGTTCCAAATTTGATCCATTCCCTATTGAAATTCTAAAATTCAATCCTTTGAAAACTTAAACTTTGAAATTCTTGAGAGCAGAATTATTGATTATTATCGAGAGTTTTCTTAGGTGATTCCCGTCACTTAAGATGTAATTAACTATAGGGGCTTGCCCTTATAGGGAATTTTAAAGAACCTGGTAATATAAACCACGTTTAATGCTTTCATATTAAGCGTGGGAATTTGTCGGCTTATAAAATTGGTTCGCAGACCAAATGGATGTCAAAAATCTTCTAGTTTATTTAATCGAGCCCCACCATCAAGCAGTGTGTCTATCCTTAGGGATAGATACACGGTTTGTGGTGTGGTGTTCGTTTATATAAACTATTTGGGATGTGAGATCAGTTTGATTTCATATCTTAAAATTTTTCAAACTTAAAATTATTTTCAAAATCAAATACTACTTTTCAAATTATTTATTTAAACTAAATTAAAAATTCCCCGACAACTTCTGTTAGTCGACCCCTTTTCAAAATAAAACACACAACCTAAAAATATGCCGACAAGCCCCATCCAACTTTCATAATTACATTACTCAACAAAAAAGAGATTACAAACTTGATCAAGTTATTGTCAGAAAACAAATATTGCTTTGCTTGGAGCTACGACAAAATGTTGGGGTTATCCCAAGAAGTTGTAGTTCACTGCCTTGAAGTGGACAAAATACAACGCCTGTAAAACATGCTTCACAAAAAAAGCATCTTGATATAGAACAACAAGTTACATCAGAGATAAAGAAATTAACAAAAGCTAATTTTGTCTGAGAAGAGCAATACCCAACTTAGTTAGCTAACGTCATGCCAGATAAGAGGAAAAATGGAGAAATCAGAGTGTGTGCAACACTTACAACTTTCATAACTCCAATAGGAATCTACTGCTATACCGTAATGTCGTTCGGCTTGAAGAACGCTGGTACAACCTATCAGCGAGCAATGAAAAGGATCTTCTATGACTTCATCAACAAATAAGTATAATGGTATGTGGACAACCTAATAATCAAAAGCAAAGTAAAGGAAAACCACTTATGTGATTTGAGGTTCCTGTTCGAACTATTTCAGCAATACAATCTCAAGATGAATCCCTTAAAGTGCGCCTTCGGCTTGACCTCTGAGAAATTTTTAGGATTTGTTCTCCGTCATCTGGGAATTGAAATTGACCCAGATAAGACTAAATCTATCTTAGAAATTCCTCCCACCAAAACCTTGAAACAACTACACACTTTTTAAGGAAAATTTGCATACTTAAGACGCTTCATATCAAATCTATCAGGGAGGTTGATGCAGACTTTTTATATTACAAGAACTTATGAACTCAAATTTATATATATTTATAATGATTTTGTAAAGTCCAAACTTCAACGCAAGTATGTATCGTATCAAGTAATACAGAGCACTAATGGAGTCCTGGTTATCGATCCCACAGGTAAGGCACGATTCTTACAATGGATAATGTAATACTGAAATACAATACTCAAATTACAATTAAAGTTTAAGTTTACTTCTACTAACAAGATGAAAACAACAATAACAATTAAGCAAACTAAAATTACTTCTTAACTAACAGACACACACTAAGCTTGTATTTGAAAGGTTTTGATATATATGAAAAGAATCCTTCCTCTTACAACGAGAATATGATGTGCCAAATAGGAGCATAAATGTTTCTTTACCCTCAAAAGAGTACCCCCTCTTCCAAGCATGAAAAGAACATTGACATATCGTAAGTTCAATCACTAAATATAAGACTAGGCTAGGAGGATACCAATTGTTATTACGGAGCTCCCACTGACCCTTCTCCTGAAGGCTATCCTTCGAGTTTAATTACTAATCTTAGGACCAAATTGAAAATCTCAGCCTGTCACCTTGAATCCTCCAATTTAAAGTCCATCAAAACATATTTCCTTATTTATTTGCACTCAATTCTCATGAACTACGCAATTCATCCATGAACATTGAATGGATTCCTCATAATTGTTGTAGGACACTCAATCCTTTCAGAGTAAATGTACAAAAACAGATTTTAACAATTCAATTGGCTAGATTAAAAATTAAATTAAGTTCGAAAAGAAAAACCATCACAATTTCTTCAATACTTTAAAAGCACTTCAAATCCATATCATCACATCATCACATCCCTATGCAAGAAGAAAGACAAAGGAGACTACTCAGAATTTATAGAGAAGACACAATAAAACATGAATTTGAAATATAAAAGAAAAGTCATAAAAACCACAAAAGCAAATACAACTTATCTCTTCTTCTTCCCAATGCAAATCCGTTAAAGTTCCTTTGAATCCTTTTCTCTGTTCTTTGCAACACTCAATTCCCTCTTTAGAATGCAAAGGAAGAAGCAATCTCTAACTTTACTCCTCCTTCACTCCTTAGAGAAGAATCCCTCTTAAATCCTCACTTCTATGCTCTTCTCTTCCAAGCCCTAACGCTCAACACACTCACTCCCTCTCTAGAAGTTTGTACCACTGCCCTAGAACTACAATAGAACCACCCAAATTTCGTCAAAAAATAGTTACATATATGTTATAAATGAAATCCAAAGAGTTCCCCTAAGAATCCCTTCAAAAAGTTTCCAAAACACTTCAAATTTAAATTGAACCGACATTAGGCGCCGGCGGCGCTCCATGATGCGTGACGCAGCATAATAGGGCTTTATACTATCAAATGCAATATTTTGATTCCACCGCTAGAAAATTTAATCACTGACAGCGAAGCCAAAAAATTGATGTGATTTTACTTATGAAAGATTTTATGAATTTATATTTAGATTTTTATAATTTGTGAAGTCACAATTTCAAATGCAAGTAATCGTATCAAGTAATACAGGGCTCTAGTGGAGTCCTGTTTATCGATCCCACAGGGAAGATTTTTAAAATATTAAGTAATATCTTTAGATTTTTTAAATTAAAATTACTTTTTATTCTTTTTTTTTTAAAGTTTAAATTTTAAATTTAATGAAATTTATAATAAATGTAAGTAAGCAACACTAAAATAAATATTAATGCAGGTAAAAATAAAACAACTTTCTCCTTTTCAACAAATCCATGATTTTTAGAATAATTATCATTTGTAGAGAATTTAGATTATGGTATTGTGCCAAATAGAAGCATTTCAGTTTTTTACCATTTGGTCCATGCATAAAGAACATTGACTAATCTATAGATCGGTTTATGATGTTTTATTAGTAGAATGGATTAATCTAGGCTCAAACAACTAGAAGTCCAATGGTGGCTATGGTTGGCCCTACCAGTGACCCGTTCCCTTTCTATAAATCAAATTATTAGAATTTAGTCTGTCACTCTAAAAACTAATTAATTCTACGCCCAATAAATCATATCTTCCTATTTATTTTCACTTCACCTTGAATAATCCTCATAAAGCCTTCAGCTACCTAAGGATTCATGTGATATCTACTAGTTAAGAACTCATCTCCGGATAGATCTCAAAGCTCTTTAACAGGTTTTAACAATTTAAATGGCCAGTTTAAAAATTAAACTAAGATCATGTATTTATATCATCATAATTTTTATAAATATTTTAAATTAAATTCTCCAACAAAGTTTAGTTATCTTTTTATCTTTTCATAGTTAAAAGGAGAAATAAAACTAACTAATCAGAACACATTGAATTCACACAACAAAACATATTTATAAAACTTTGAACCAAGTTACAAATACTTATCTGGAATGTTCCTTTAAGTGATCCGCTGACTCCTACTGACTTCAATGAAATGATGAAAGACATCAACAGCAACAACACTAATAATCTCATACTTAACACTCAAAATAAGCTAAAAATAAACTCACTAAATAATAAAGAAGGTGGCTCCCTAAAAAGATTGGATGGCTATATAGTGCTTGGGGACTAAAGGATGCTAGAAGGGGTGAAAGGGGCGATTTTCTCTATAGAATGGGCTCCTATTTATAGAGCTCTGAATTTGACCAAGGGTTGCCTAAGGCACCTCTTCAAAATTCGTCCAAATACAATGTATCTTCTAGAAGGTAACAGTCACGCCTAGGCGCCGTGATCTGGCGCCTAGGCGGCTCACTCCGTGACCAGGTCTTTCACACCTCTTCACTTTAGGTCGCACCTTTTTGTGATTAAAAATGTTTCCCTGAGTCCAGATGCACATGTCCTATATTTTAGGAGTAACTTTCAGTCTTCTAGAAACTCTAATAATCACTTAACACCGTCAAAATAACTGCCTAAAGTCGTCAAAAATCTTGTCTACGTCTGTATTGAACTGGCTCTTAAGCGCCGGATTCTGGCGATTAGGCGCCAGTCCTACAATTTCGACAACTTTGCTCTTTTAGCTCCATTTTTGCTTCTTTTGCTCCTTTTTCCTTCTTGAGCTCTTTTTTATCACCTACATCCAAAAATATAAAAATACCTTTCATTAAAGCTTAATATCCTTAAAAATTGAGTCATAAATAAGGCATAAAAATGGGTATTTTTAAAGTGGATCAAATTGCCCCAAACTTAAACGTTACTTATCCTCAAGTAATCCTCCTAATTACATAAAATATATAACATTTGGAATGAAGTTTAAATTTTAAGATTCCTTATAATTTTTTTGTTTTATAAATACTTTAGCAAGTCATTAACCAAATTTCACTAATTAAGTTTAATTTTATTAATTTCATGAAACATTTTTCTAGTAAAAATAATTGTACATAAAAATTAAGTTAAAAATATAATTAGTTTTCTTCCTATAAGATAATTCAAGTGAAGCAAATTTTTTATTAAGCATTTCCTCAAGGTTTTCCTCACATTTCTTTTTTTCTGTTTTTTTCTTTTCCTTTCCTTTTCCTTTTATGAGGATTACTATTTTTCGATAGCCTTTTAATGATTTTGAACTTCACGATCCTTAACTTATATTTAAAAACTTATACATTTTTTTACTTAATAATTATGACATTATTAATAAGTATTTTTCAAAAATTATTTTAATCTTTCCTTTTTTATGTAATAATCTTGATTCCTTAGTATTTCTAAAATACAATTCTCTTTATCATAAATAGAAAAATTCATAATCTTATTATTCTTTAAGTTAAATAATTTTATTCTTAAAATCAATCAAAATTATTGAAATTTTAGTTAAGTATACTAAATTATTTATAAATTAAAAAATTTATGTAATCTTAAATAGATTTTTCATTCTTTATGTTATGATAAAAAAGTTTTTTAAAGAAAATATTAGTTCATTAAGGAAAAATAATATTTAAATTTGAAAAAAAAAGTGTTTCCCCTTCCCCCAAACTTCAGTTTTAGTATATAAATGAATCATAAAATTTTCTAAAGCATAAGAGAAAGAAATAAACAGGAATTTATCTAGGTACAGAGATAATGCAGTAAGGAAAAATTAATTTCTACTCTTACACATTCTTTAATAGGAATATAACAGAAATAATTAAGCATATATAGAAAATTTTGTAGAGCAGGAGTTAATTTCTTTCCAATTTTTTTTAAATAAAACATGAGAAATTACTAACTATTCATGAATACTAAACAGTAGGCTAAAACAGACATAAACATTTATCATAGAAAATAAAAAATTCATCCATATTTCAGTCTTAAACACATAACACAACAAATACTCTGAAACAATCTCAACATCAAAAGTTCACACAAAGTTACTTAAACAAATCGACACTAGCAAACAACAATACAATCACACTAATCAGTATTAACAAAAAAGAAATAAACTAAAAACAGAATCACACATCTCAAGAGGTAAATCTGGCTACTAATCAATATCTGTAGCCTCATCATCGTCATCTCCAAAAGAAAATTCCATATCCTTCGAATCAACATACGGTGAAAATCTAGGACAAGTAGGAAACTGAACATCATGCTCACCCTTCAAGAATCTAACTAAAGACTCAGAATACTCAGCATCATAATCACTCTTTCTTTGAGTATACTCAGAGAGATGATCGATCTTCTTATCGATTGTATCACTCTTCAATGATATAGAAATAACTCATTCTACTGCTCCATAAACTGATCATACATGGACTCCCAGAAACTAGATGGTGGCTCAGCAGTAGATGTAGAAGGTCTAGAAATTGAAGCTCTACTAGAAGCAGGTAATGAACTAGAAGGTGCAGTAGAACTCTTACCTCAAAGTCGATCATAGATACTGATGCTTTCTCTTCTTATGGGCTTTATAGGCTTGAGCATTTCCTCAGAAAGCTCCGCAACTACTCCAGCACTTTCACATAGAGAATATATCAAACATGGAAATCTAAGTCCAACAGAAGTGCTAGAACGAGCAGTGGCCTCTACAGAATCATAAATGATACTTCCTACATCAATTGGCTTCCTCTCCTGAATGCAATAGTTGAGGATAGCTCTATCCTTCGTAACCTCGCTCAAATGATTGGATGGAAGGAGACGAGCAGAAATAAAGTAGTGACATGCCTTTGAAACACCATTAAGCATAGAAGATGAAAAATTTACCCTTTTTCCATTCTGGATCTTCCAAGCTCTAGTACCATCAGTCAGGTAAGCAATAATAATATCTAAATCTCCCTGAGATGGAGATAATCCGTAGTAATAACACTCGATGTTCGGCGGCAGGCCGTAGAAAATGTTGATACACTCGGGAGTGAATCCTACTCCAACTCCTCAAATGAAAATCTCGTACTCTTCAGCATCCACGAAAATGGCATAAAACTCCCTAACCACAGGGATAATAACAATAGCAGTAAAATAGCAGAATCGTTGCTAGTCGAGTGCAACTATCGTTTCCTCAATTCTTCCTCCCAGATTGTAAAAACTTTGTTCCGAGATAAACTTCCCAGTCGTAGTAAAATCATTGTACTGAAAATGTGCATCAGCAGTGACAAACTTGCTACGATCAAAATTTTCTCTTTCCTTTCCTCGCTTAGATTTGAGTACCATCCAAACGTGAAATAAAAATGCAAAACAAATTCATAGGATCAAATAAAATATACTAATTTAAGCTTTTCAAACTTGAAAGAGCTTAAAAATCCATGGATTTAACTCTAAAAATTAAAATTTTCTCAAAATTTTGGTTTTCTGCAATGTGATCAAAATCTTTAGTGAAAATTGAAAATAATTGGTTTAGAATGTAGATATGACCTTAGGATGAAGAAATCGAGTGATTTCAAGCTCAAAAACTTGAAAATCCTGCCTCAAATGGGATATCTAGGGACTCTTTTCACAAAAACAAGAGGAAAGAGAAGCTTAGGCATCAAAAATGGCTTGGGGGTGTTTAAGAAGATGATGTTTTGGGTTTAGGCCCAACCGGCGCCTAGGCGCCGAATTTTAACGCTTAGGCACCAGACTCGCCTTTCCAAAAAATTAATTTAAATTTTATATTTTCCACAAAAACTTGTCAAATTCAACTTCTAATTACTCTTATAAGAGTATTAATCCAATTTATATCCTCCAAATATTTCCACAATCAAATTAAAATGATAACTAAGATCCACATTTCAAACACAAAATTAAACTAAACTCTTCAATTCCAATTCAAAATTTTCATTCCAAACTCAATGAATTCCATAACAAGACTATAACAAAGTTCATCATTCTATAAACAACTCAAACAACATATATTCAAAGCAAATTCCAAATCCAACAACACACATTAAACAATTAAGCAAACACACAAATTAGATAATTGACACACTAGACTTGACTTAATCACACCTAGAACACATAAGAGATCTATTCACTACAGATCTTCAATTTCCATATCTTTCGCAATGAATTTTGCTAGGACTACCGAGATAGAAAACCAACACCCTTGGAAATTCTAAAGTCGTCTTTTCATCGATCCATTTGTTCTTCGCGTACATTGCTAATTGAGAATCTTGATAGGTCGTCATATTATCAAATTGAAGTTTCTTTTTCCATTCCCTGTGTTCAATTTGATGATACATTTCATGCAAACGATTCCCAATGCTTTGAAGTACCACTTCAATCTTTTCCAAACGACTAAACAATCTCTCCATACTAACAATAATAAAACCATTAAAATAAGGTTAAGGATCTTTGGCAGATTTATCTCTTACCTCATTTCCAAGATTTCCTCTATCCATTGCTTCCAAACTCTTCTTAACTCCTCCAAAATAGATTGCTCTGGTCGAAATTAAGGTTTCTGTGTGATTGGGGATGAAGATAGGTCAATATATAGGGAGATTTTGTGTGAAAAACTGAAGAATATTGGTTTTTACACGATCTCTAACTATGGCGCTTAGGCGCCGTAATCTGGCGCCTAGGTGCTAGATCATCGTTACACATAGGTTTTTCTGGCGCTTAGGTGCCAAGTTTTGGCACCTAGGCGCCGGAACCTCGATAGACTCTGATTCGCCTATGGTCAAATTTACAAAGTTTCGGTTTTAAAAATAGGTCTAATAAAAAGGTGTGATCCACATACAAACAAGATTAAGTTAAATTCAAATAAAAAATAATCTCACTGATAACAAATGTGTTGCCTCCCACAAAGAGCTTGGTTTATCGTCGTCAGCCCGACCTAATTAATTGAAATTATCAGGTAGACTCAGTTCGTAAGCCTCTTCGTAATTTGGTTTCATTTCTCCCATATAAGGCTTTAGTAGTAATCCGTTAACTTTAAATACTTTTCCAGTTTTAGGATCTTTAATATCGCCAGCTCTATAAGGGTACACATTCTTAATTATAAATGGTTCCATCCATTTAGGTCGTAATTTTCCAAGAAAATGTTTTAAATGAGCATTAAATAATAACACTTCTTGTCCAGGCTCAAACATTTTCTTTGAAATTTTTTTTTCATGTAATTTCTTCATTCTTTCTTTATAAATCTTTGCATTCTCATATGACTCATTTCTTATCTCTTCCATTTCATTCAGTCGTAATAATCATTTCTCTCCTGCAGTATTCAAATTGTAATTAAACTCCTTTTTTGTCCAGTAAGCTTTATGTTACAGTTCAACAGGTAAGTGACATTGTTTACCATAAACTAACAGATAAGGTGACATTTTGATAGGTGTATTATAAATTATTCTATAAGCCCATAATGCAGAATCAAGTCTATCAACCCAGTCAGTTCTTTTAGGATCAACAGTCTTCAATAATATTCTTTTAATTTCTATGTTTGATACTTCAGCCATTCCACTTGTTTTAGGGTGATAGGCGGTTGCAATTCTATGTTTAATTCTTAATTTTTCCAGTAATGATTGAATTCTTATATTTCTGAAATAACTTCCCCCATCTGCGATAATTACCCTGGGCATTCCAAATCTTGTAAAAATCATCTTCTTTATAGACTTTAAACACTTTTAGAATCACAGTTAGGTAAAGCTACAGCTTCAATCCACTTCGAAACATAATCAACTGCTAATAAAATATAAATCTTTCCAGATGATGGTACGAAATGTCCCATAAATTCTAAACCCCATACATCAAAAATTTAATATAAAGTTTAGAGGCATTTCATCTTTTCTGGATATATTACCCATTCTTTAACATCAATCACAAGTTTTCACATAATGTCCAACATCTTTGAATAATGTAGGTCAATAAAATCCAGAATTTAAAATTTTAAATGCAGTCTTATCCACTCCAATGTGTCCTCCAAATTCAGAATTGTGACATTTTTAAAAAATTGCAAAAGTTTCTTCATAAGGTACACATCTTTGAATCACAGAATCTCTTCCAATTTTAAATAAATGAGGATCTTCCCAAATATACGATTTACAATCATTCTTGAATTTCTTAATATATTTGTTATTCAACCCATATGGTAAAATATTTCTAACCAAATAGTTAACTATATATGCATACCAAGGCATTTGTAATCCTTAAATGACATATAATTTCTCATCAAGAATTTCTCATTTATATTTTCTTCATAAATCTTCTCACTATTATATTTTATTCTCGATAAATGGTCAGCAATTTGGTTGTCAGTTACTTTTCTGTTCACAATTTCAAAATCAAATTCATGTAAAAATAAAACCCATCTTATCAATCTAGGTTTAACATCCTTTTTAGACATCAAATACTTAATAGCAGAATGATCAGTATGTACGATACATTTGATTCCAAGAAGATATGGTCTGAATTTATCAAAGGCATATACTATTGCTAAAAGCTCTTTTTTAGTAGTAGTATAATTTATTTGAGTTTCATTAAGATATTTGCTAGCATAGTATATAACTTTAAAAATTTTCTCATATTTTTGTTTCAATACAGCTCCAATTCCATAATCACTTGCATCACACATTAATTTAAAAAGTTTACTCCAATCAGGTGTAATAATGACAGGTGTCGTGATTGATTTTTCTTTTAAAATATTGAACTCATCTAGAAAATCTTCGTTGAACTCGAATTTAGCTTCTTTTTCTAATAAATGGCAAAGAGTTTAAGCAATTTTAGAAAAATTCTTTATATATCTCCTATAAAATCCAGCATGACCCGTAAAAACTTCTCACATTAGTGACAGTAGTAGGTGGTTGAAGTTCAGCAATAATTTTCACTTTTGTCTGATCAACTTCCATCCCTATTTGTGAAATTTTATGTGAAAGTACAATTCCTTCTGTGATCATAAATTGATATTTTTCCTAGTTTAGAACTAAATCTTTTTCTTCACATTTCTTCAAAACATTCGTTATATTTTCCAAGAAAGACTCAAAAGATGTTCCAAATACTGAAAAGTTATCCATAAATACTTCAATTCCTTTATCAATTAAATCACAGAATATGGACATCAAACATCTTTGAAAAGTTGCAGGTGCATTGCATAAACTGAAAGACATTCTTCTAAAGGCAAATGTTCCAATAGGACTTGTAAATGTTGTTTTCTCTTGGTCCTCAGGAGCAACATGTAATTGATGATAACCAGAATATCCATCCAGAAAACAGAAATATGAGTGTCCAGCTAATTTATCCAACATCTGATCTAAGAAAGGTAAAGGAAAATGATCCTTTATAGTAGCATTGTTTATTTTTTTATAATCAATGCAAATTTGTCATCCAGTAACTTGTCTTGTTGGGATTAATTCTTTTTTTTTCATTAACAATGATAGTTACACCTCTTTTCTTCATAACACAATAAATAGAACTCAACCATTGGCTATCCGAAATAGGATAAATAATTCCAGCATCCAACCATTTCAAAATCTCTTTCTTTACAACCTCTTTCATAATTGGGTTCATTCTTCTTTGAGGTTCAATAGTGGGTTTACAATTTTCTTCCATTAAAATCCTATGCATAAAGATTGAAGGGCTTATTCCTTTTATATCTGCAATAGTCCAACCAAAAGCTTTCTTATAATTCTTCAGAACTCCTATTAATTTTTCAACTTGATCTTTACTCAAATTCGAAGATATAATTACTAGTAAAGATAATAAATTTCCAAGAAATGCATATTTTAAATGTTCAAGTAATATTTTTAATTCCAGTTGAGGGGCTTTTTCGATTGAGGGTAAAAGTATATCATTTTTAGTTGTCTAAAATTTCCCAGTTTTCATAAATATAATGAGTTTCTTCAGATAGTATTTCTTCATTTACTTTTTCAATTTCTTCAGTTAATGACTCATTATATAACACAGATTCATCATCTTTATCTTCAAAAATAACCTTACATTTTTCTTGATAATGTTTTTAATTATATAATAAAAAATATCCATTCGATAGCATTTTTCTTTATCAGGATACATCATTGATTTTAGAACATTAGATGTTATCTCTTGATCATTAACTCTCATCATTAATTCTCCTTATTACACGTCAATCATAGCACGTCCGGTAGCTAGAAAAGGTCTCCCTAAAATAATAGGTATTTCTTTATCTTCTTCCATTTCTTGCTTAATGAAATCCACAGGAAAGATAAATTTATCTACCTTAACAAGAACATTCTCTATAACTCCTTTAGGATAAGTGATAGATCGATCAGCTAACTGAAGGGTTACAGTGGTGGGAGAAATCTCTCCTAAATCTAACCTTCAGAAGATTGAAAATGGCGTGAGATTAATACTTGCTCCTAAATCACATAAGGCTTTTCCACGAAATTTTTCTTCAATAGAACATGGTATAGTGAAACTTCGAAGATCTTTAAGTTTCTGAGGTAGTTTCTTCTGAATTATTGCACTACATTCTTCACTTAATGCAACAGTTTCATAAGCTTCAAATTTTCTTTTCTTGCTTAAAATATCCTTTATAAATTTTGCATAGCTTGGCATTTGTTCCAACTCTTCAACAAAAGGAATGTTGATGGTAAGTTTCTTAAAAATCTCAAAGAACTTAGAAAATTGATGGTCAAGTTTTTATTATTTTAATCTTTGAAGAAAAGGTGGTGGTGGTCTTTCAACTTCCACTTCAATAGGAATTACAGTCTGATCTTTACTTGAAGAAAGAGTATGTTTAGGTTTTTCAATTTCTTCTACCTCTCTCTCTTTTTCAATTTCATTCGAAATTTTCTCTTTTATTCTTTTCCACTTCTAAGTTGTACAACTTTTTCTTGTTCATCTTCTTTCCCAGTTTCTTTAAGATTAATTTCTACATTGCTAGGTAGTTTTCCTTGTGGTTTGTAATTAATAAAATTAGTAATCTGACCCATATGATTCTCAATATTACAAATAGCAGTGTTTTGACTTTGTAGCTGATTACCCAGTTGCAAGATCAATTCTTCTATAGATAACATTTTCTGCTGATTATTAAAACCAGGAGGGTAAGTTGGTCTAAAGTTTGAATTTCCTTTATTGTTCAAATTTTGATTAACTTGATTATTACTCCATTGTTGATGTCCATTATTCCAATTAAGATTAGGATGAGTTCTCCAACCAAAATTATAATAATTAGAATATGGGTTATTAGTTTTACTAGCAATAGCTTACAAAGTTTCCATTGTTTTAGAATCATCAGTATTTGCATAATTATCATTACTTACATGTGATATATTAATAGCAAAATTATCTAATTTCTTGGATATTGCAGCCACTTGTGAAGCTAAAATAGAGAAGGTTTCATTATCTTGAATACTTGTCATTCTTTTAGGATTAACCCTTTCAGAAGGCCATTGAAATTATTATTAGCCATTTCTTCAATTAAAGTATAAGCTTCTTCAAATGTCTTAGCCATTAAAGAACCACCAGCAACAACATCTGTAATAGATCTATGTGATCCAATAAGTCCATTATAAAATGTTTGAATATTTAACCAATCTGGCAATACATGATGAGGACATTTTCCTAATAGTTCTTTAAATCTTTCCCAAGCTTCATAAATTGTTTCTCCATCAAATTGTGTGAATGAAGTTATATCATTTCTTAATTTAGCAGTTTCAGAAGGAGGAAAATATTTAGCAAGGAATTTTTGTATCATATCTTCCCAAGTTTTAATAGAACAAGTTGCTAATGAATTAAGCCACATCTTTGCTTTATCTTTTAAGGAAAAAGGAAAGAGTCTAAGCTTTATTACTTTTTCTTCTTCCTCCCTCCCTCTCTTTATTTTTCTCTCTTTTTCTTAGTTACTAGAACATCAAATGATGTGAACAGGATCCCGACGGAACCATGAGATTGATGTTCTAGTTAGACAACTAATGGGCTAAGACGAAATTGAAAAGAATCAAAGGGAAATTCATATGAAAATACTTGAAAAAAAATCTTGAAAATCGTTCGAAAACTTGGAACAAACCCAAATAATGGTAGATAGCGGCGGTTCAGGGTAGAATGAAGGTAAACCTTGGCCCTATGTTTGTCGTGAGGAAAGAACCTTGGTACAATGGTAGACGCCATAAACGGGGTGAAAATGCACTTGTTAAGTCAAGGAAGAACTCTTTGAGCGATGGCCAAGAGTCCGGTTGGAAAGTAAGAGAAAACCAAAAGAAAAACCTAAAAGCTCTTTTGCTAAAAGACCAAAAAAATCTCTTTCTCATTTCAAATAAGGCCTATATATAGGACAAAGCTTACAAGCAAATAAGAGAAGATAAAATATCTTCTAAAATAAATGAAAAAAAAAATCTACATGAAGTCAGCATGCATGCCATTATTAAACTACAATAAAAGAAGAAATATCTAGTCATAATAATATGACTCTTTTATCCTAGCGCTTTAATTAAGTTTACATTTCTTCTTGCCTCTTTATTCTTAGACCCCCATGAATTGGCTTGAGTCCATGACTCCTAGACTGATCCATTAAGGGCTTCTTTCAACCTCTTTGCATGACATCTAGAAATTGGCCCACATGGAACTTTAGTAAAATCTTCCCTTGAAGTCGTACCATTGCCATCCATGCCATCCATGATATCATTTGCATCATTCTCCTCCTCTAGAAAAGGATTGGTCCTCAAATCAGTACCCGCATCAAAAGCACTTAAACCAGTAACATTGAAAGTGGCACTCACATTATACTTACCTGGTAGATCCAGTTGTAGGCATTGTTGTTGATACGCTCAAGTACATGAAAATGACCATCTCCCCTTAGAAGCGGTTTGGAATGCCTTCGTTATGGAAATCTTTCCATTCTCATGTGTAACCAGACCCAATCTCTAGGTTTGAAGATCATTTTGTGACGCCCCTTATTGGCATGTTTTTCGTATTGCTTTGTCCATTGTTCAATATTGAGTCGTGCCTTTTCATGTATCTGCTTTACAAACTCAGCCTTTTTCTTACCATCCAAGTTAACATGCTCAAAAAAAATTAATGGAATTAACTCAAATGGCGATAAAGGATAAAAAACATAAATAATTTCAAAAGGTGAAAATTTAGTAGAAGAATGAAAATTTAGTAGTAGAATTATATCAAATAGCCCTCATGCATAACACACACCTTTTCTTCATCAACCTGTATACCTTGCACACTCAAAACAAATTGTAAAAACAAATGTTTATTGGTTAAGAAGGTACACCTTTCCAGTTTACCAAATAACTTTTCTTTTTTAAAAACATCTAAAAGAAGTTTTAAATGTTCAACATGATCCTTCAAGTTTTTTCTATAGATCATAATATCATCGAAATAGACCACAACAATTTTTTTAATAAAAGAACGTAAAACATGGTTCATTAGTCTAAGTATTAGTCAAACCAAAAGGCAGTATTCCAAAAGGCATAACTAACCATTCATACAAACTAAAAGGCATAACTAACCATTCATACAAACTATATTTTAGCTTAAAAGCAGTTTTCTAAGTATTAGTCAAACCAAAAGGACTTCTCCTAGACTATCCTAGAGGACTAGAGTTGGTACCCACAATTTAGAAATCTTTAACCACTTCTTAACTCCCCTTGGGACCCCACTTGGATGGTTACACACCCCTAAATCCCCTTGGAAGGTTATAACTACCATATGAGCAACCAATAGTGAGTTCCCCTAGGAGTGTTTGGACTTAGGGCAACCCTGAGTGACTTGAGTTTGTCTTGGACACACACACCCTAAGCCATTTAACCCAAACATTGAACCTTTCCCTTCTACTCTTTAAGAAACTCACATGATTGAACCAAAGTCACTAGTCTTTGATTAAGATGGCTAGGGTCAACATGTGAAGGGTCATAAAGTGGTTACCATTTGGCTAGACTTGGTCCCAAAGTGGTTGGACTTCGCTAAGTCCATGGCTCATGCTCCTAAACCTTAATTCCATTCCAAATCACTATCACTCAATCTTGACCCCACTAAAATGGTTTCATTCCTCCCTATTTGAAGGCCCCTTCATTTTTCCAAAATTTAAAATTTTGACCCCAGGTCCCTAAATTTATCAAAAAATACCTAAATTGCCCATATAACCACCAAATCACCTAAAATTTCCCAAATTACCCAAATTGCTCCAAACATCATTCCAAATTATTTACCAAAACCAAAATTGACCAACTAATCCCAAATTTACCAAATCTCCCAAAAATTCCACCAAAACCCCAAAATGACCAAAATACCCCTCTTAGCTTAAAATTCCAAAAATTCTTAGAATTCGCAAAAAATTTCAATATTTCCTAAATATTCCCAATTTCATTTTCTTAAACTATCACATACCCCCATGTTTACAATTTAGCCCAATTTAATCAAAGGTCCCAATTTGACCCATCTAACCCAAAAGAGCACAAATTAAACCCAATCTTGACCCAATTGACCCTAATTTTGCCAAATTTCAATTCTAAACTTCAATTCAACATCCCCAATAACAATTTAAATGAAATCCAAGCCCAATTTGGCTCACATTTGAATTAAATTTCAACTTAAATCCAAAACCCCCAATTTTGGCTTTATGACCCAATTCACCCTAAAATGACCCAAAGCCACTCAATTTTCCCCAAACCAAATTCTAAACTCTTCCTAACACTTCCACAAACAAAATGTAACATCAATTTGCCCCCAATTTAAACTCAAACCTCGCCCAAGTCCTATTTAAATCAAATTTCCCAATTTTTCCTTAAATTACCCATGAACCCTAGTGTGCCCAAATTTAATCAAATTCAACTCAAATGTTCCCCAAAATTGTTCTAAAACCTTCATAACACATTCCTACACCAAGTACAACATTCATTTGGCCAAAATTTTTATTGAAATCCCATGCAAAATCATTTCGAACCAAAATCACCAAATTTACCTTTAAGTTGCCTCATGACCTAAACTCTCCAAATTGAATCCCCTAAACCCAAAATATCCACCCAATTTCTATCCAAAACCTTTCATAACAATCACCTACATCATTTTGAACCATTATTTGAGCTCTAACCAAGCTCTAGCCAAACGTAAATCCAACCTAACCCATGGTGACCCAAGTTAACCAAACCACCAAAATCCATCAAATTCACTTCCTATATCAACCCTAATTCACTCTAAACCACTTCTATAAGCTTTGTGACGATCATTTAAGACATTTTGATCAATCAATATGATTCAAATCAAACCCAAACCCATCCTAGCTCAATTCAAACCCAAACCAACCCATGTGAACACATGAGCCAAATTGAACCAAGTCAAACAAAATTGGACCAAACCAACTCCATGACAGCCAACCCTAGGCCTCCCATGGTGGGTTTGACCAGACCTAACCCAAGCCCCATGAGCCATGGACCAATGGTCCACCACTTGGGACCATTGGGCTTAGCTACTTGGCTAAGGCTAAGTCCCATCATTAAACTCCCTCCTTAAGCAACCTCTCTGCCCATAATTAATGCAATGAACTCCTCCACTCCACCTCAGCCTGCCAGTTGCCTGCCCATCTTTGCCAGCCAACCTAGCCACCAAAATAGGCACGCCCGAGTGCCCCCCATAGACTTAAAGCTCAAAATTGGAGCTTGGCAGTGACCAATCCCCTCAGCAGTCACTTGCCCTACTCAGCCCTCACCCTAAGCGGCCCAGAGCACTCATTGCCTAGCCCTGACCTCCCCTCACCGGCCATGGCTATAAAATGCCTCCCTCATGGCCAAATTTTGGGTGCAAAAAATTGCTTCATGATTCCCTCCCAAATTGCTCCCTGTCTTATTCCCAACTAAGAGAACTTGATCCCCACTATCCTCCTACCCTAAATCCCACCAGTCGAGCCCAATTTCTCAGCTGAAATTCAGGCTAGAAACAACAAATCCCTAGAAACTCCACCAAACTCAAATTAACTGCACCCATAGCATCCCCACACCAAGAGAAGAAGTTCCCCAGTGAAAGCCCCCTCACCAGGCCATCCATCTGTTCTATCGACCAGAGCTCCAAATTAGACTTGGACGAACTTTGATCTAGGCAATTAACCACAACCAGGGGCTCAATCTATAGGCTTATGGAACTCCAATGAACATGTCGATCATCTCTGATTGAGGCCTCACCTCTCAGAGCAAAGGTATTGAACCCTTTTTCCTCCCGAGCTTCCAATAATTCTCCATTTTGTTTAGCTCATTTTCAATGCATGTAAGTTGTATAGATGTGTTCGTCTAGGCTAGATGCGTTGATAGAGACCAATCACACTTGATTTGGTTGAGTCTCGAGTGAGATCTTAAGGTTTTAGTGTGAATGGCTCTCGGGTTGAACAAGACGGGGACAATGACCAGCCATTGTTAGATGGCGCGTGTAATGAACAAACGATAGAGATTGAGTCACATGGGAGCTCTATACGTAAAGCACACACTAACTCAGATGGTGGCGCTGAATCAAACAGCGTCATGTATGCTTTCAATCCGCCGCAGGATCCAGTCAGCGCTGAGTCACTTAAGTAGGAAATTTGGGATTTTTTATTTTTTTAAATTCTAGAAACTTTAATAATGCATAACTTTGCATGGATAAATCCAAAAGTTAAAAGGAAAATAGCCTCTTGATCGGTGAACGGAGGAGATTAACGTGGAAAAAGAATTGAGTTATTTTGTTGAGTCTTTAATTTTTAATTAATTAAACACTATTCTGAGTATTTGAATTCTCCATTAGCATGAATAATTCACCATGACTTAGGATTATGGGGCTTTTGTTCCCTCTGTCTATGGGAACATTTCCTGAATTTTCAAAGTATAGAGGAGACTTGTAGGCAGAGATCCATATTTTCTAAGTTTAGGTGCTTGTTTTAATGAATTAACTATGAAAATTAGCATGTTGATTATAAAAATCTAGAAAAATTAGGGGAAGTATCTATGGACCAGAAGACCCTATGAAAATTATGATTTGATTTAACTCATTAAGATTGACCCTAATTTGGTCAAATACTCGAAACTGAAATTAAATCAATTTGGAACAACCACACATCAAAATGGCATGAAATCAATTCTCCATTGTCCTTTGGGGTTAGGAGAACCCCACATAAAAAATTCAAGTCAATTGGAAATGATTTAACCCATTAAATGAATTATTCAAGTTACATCACAATATTTGAAATTAAAATATTCATAAAACCCAAAATATAACTCAAAAATTCACCAAATCAATTTTGAGGGCTCTCTGAGATCAGAGGAGTCTAAAAAATTTAAAATTGGAAATTTCAAAAAGTTTTCATTTTTAACCTATTTTTGGGTATTTTAATAATTAAAAAATTATAAAAATCATAATAATATAAAAATTCATAAAAATGTCATATTTAGTCTTCTAATCACTTGGGAACCAACCAAATATTTTTCCTAAGTCTCTAAGTAAAGATATTGAATTTTAAAGGCTTAGGGTAGATTTTAATATTAAAAAAATAGATTTTTCAACCCTTTTACTAAAATAATTCTAAAAATTCAAAGAAAAATCAGAAAAATAAAAAATTTTTTTCTCTAAGTTCTCTGACCTCAGAGAGATTTAAGAAAAATATAAATCTTAATTTTCCACCTCAATTTTATTTTACAATTAATTAATACTCCAAAACATAAAATAATTATTAATACAATTAATTAATCTTCCTACTCAGAGAGATTCCTAAGTCTCTAAATAAAATAAAATTAAAAAAATCACCAAAATTGGTCCATGTGGTCCTCTGGTCAATAGAAAAATCCCATAATTTTCCTATAGACAGAAGCTTCATCTTGGTCATGTTTGTTGAATTTTCATTGAAAATCTCTATTTTTCACAAAAATAATTATATAAATTAAATTAAAATTTTTAAGATCATATTTTCTCCTTTAATCTCTTTATTGACATGTGAGTAATGTGACATAAAAATTTCAAAATCATTTGAGCTTGATTTAATGAATTATGAGTTGAACAAGTTTAAGAGGGCATAAAGTTAATTAAGGGACTTTATCATTAATTAATGTTTAGGTTTAACCAAAGGGAGAAGTAAATATTTGATCCTAATTTTCCTTTTGAATGATTGAAACCTAGGGAGTTAAGGGGTAGAGACCCATTAATCACCTTTAACACTAAAGAAGGAATCTCAATTAATTAAATCATTAAACTTTGGAAGTTAATTAAGGCATGAATTATTAAGGTTAAGGGATTTTAATATAGGAAGATTCTAATTCTTTGAATTGAATCCCTATCCAATGGATTGATCAAATACCATTTATCTTTTATTAATGAAACCATAAAAATAATGATTGAAACTAGTAATTAAAACAAAAGGGAATAATCTTGAAACCTTTTAATTAAATTAAAGCTTAAAATATTAAATGATTTAAAATCAAATTAAAACAAACCCAACACATTAAAGCTATCTTAAATTATTTAAGACTTGAGTTAGAATAAATTTGAAATATTAAGATTAATTTAAAACAACTTATAATCAAAACATTAAAACTAAGTTAAACCAATTAAAATTAATCTAAAATATTATGATTACGTTAAAACAAACTTAAATCATTAAAATTTAACTGAATCAAATAATTTAAAACACCTTTTTAACAACCTAAATGATTTAAAACATTTGAAAATCAGCCTGAAACTTTATAACTAAATTTGATGATTTTAAAATCATCAATTCAACTTTAACTAAAAGATAGTTAAGTGCTTTAGTAAACTAGTTTGCCCCTAGAGGCTCTCACCTTTATAACCCTTAAATGAAGTATCATATGAAATTTCATCTTAATAATAAAATAATCAAACATCCAAGTTCATTGAGAAAGAATTACAACTTAATTAAAACTCTGGATGATCAATTCATCCATATAATGAAATTCATTTGGACTCTGAATAATCCCAAAAGTGTTGAAAAGATATTCAGGATTCGTCATAAACACTTTCTCAACCTAATGAGTTGTTTTAGAAGAATAATTGAATTTCATTGTTCTTTGAGGAAGAAAATCATCCACAAACACACCCTAGGAATTGACTAGCGATAGGATTAGGATTTTGGTAGACAACCAGGACTTTCCTTAGCTTTACCTATGTGTTTTCTTTTAAATACTTGAATGCCCTAACATGTGTTTCAAGTGCAGTTGAAAATGATGAGAAGACTTGCCAAGTGCGCTTTTATTTTATTGTAATTTACTTACCCGAGCTGTACTTTACTTTCCTTTCTTGCAAGCTTGCATGTTAAACAATAATGTCACCGTGCAAGAAAACTGAAACCTTTAGGATAGCCGCAAAACTGAACCAAAACTAAGTTAAAAGTAACACAAGATAAAATTCAGCGCCATAACATTCAAAATATAAGACAACTCAAATTTTAATCACAAATAAAAGAAATAACACTTCAATTACAACTATGTTAAAACGTCGTGTTGGATTATCGGGAATACCTCAAATGATGTTACCCATGGGTTGCTAACGATATTTCACTCGGTCTAAATGAAAGTGTGAAAATCATTCAGTTGAGTTTAGCAAATTAATTTAGACTAAGTGAATCCGATAGTGGTGTCGGGATGATGGAACCATGGGATCTTAACCAGTTCTGCTTAATTAACTTTAATATTTACCCTAATGAAATTTAAGACATTGAATTCGAAACTCAACCTCTAAACCACGACACTTCTCTCATCTCTTGATTTTCACTTCTTAAACTAAACCCTCTACAACAACGAGGAGATCAGAGCAAGCGTGGTGGATAGCACGGTGGACTTCGTCAGCTTTCCTTTCCTTAGTAATTAAACAACAAACCATAGAATTTTAAGTTTTTCGCCTAGTGCAACATAAATCCTCACTTGATTCATTAGGCATCTGCATAATTATGTTATGCAAGTTAAGCCCTAACTCGTTTTAGGACTCCGAGGTAGTCGTTTGGTACGACATAAACTCTGATAATCTTCGAGACTATTTGTATGATTATATCATACAAGTATAAGTCCTAATTAAATAAAATTGGCAAAATCGAAACATTAAGTAATATATATCCAAATCAAAGCCAAATCATAGGATATTCAAGAAGCCATCGAAGTTCGCTTCGAATCGGTGGCATCCCATACTTCACTTCCTTTGAATTCCGAAGAATAATTGTTCAAAAAATTTGTTGTATACCCTATTGAAATTTCCAAATTCCAAATTGTTTGAAAATTTTAAACTTTGAAATTCTTAAAAGCAGAACCACTGATCGTAATCGATAGTTTTCTTAAGTGATTCCCGCCACTTATGATGTAATTAATTATAGGGACTTGCCCTTATAGGTAACTTCAGAACCCAGCTTAATATAAACCATATTTAATCCTTTTGTATTAAATAGGGCAATTAGTCGGTTAACATAAAATTGGTTCGCAGACCAAACGAATATCATAAATTTATTAGTTTATTTATTCGAGCCCCATTATTAAGCAATGCATTTATTCCTAGGATAAATGCATAGCTTGTGGTGCGGCGTTCAATTATTTAAACTGTTAGAGATATAGGATCGATTTGGTCTCGTATTTTCAAAAATCAAAATATTATTCTCACAAAACTATTTAAAACTACATATATTTCTAAATTAAATATTAAAAACGGCTGATAATTTGTTGGCGACTCCGCTGGAGATTAAGTTCCTCTCTCCATTTTGATCAGATAGTATTGATTTCATAAATCGGTAGTGAGTCCATGCCATAGTGGACCAAAACTACTATTCTTCGTTGACATACCTTGTTCATTTATGTCTTGAACAAGTATAGTGAATTTCTTTTTTATTCTGGAGCCACTAATTAAAAACTTTTAAGTAAAGAGGTTTCGGAATCCTCTTTTTCACCTCCCGAGGTAAGGTGAGACCCCAATAGGTGTGATTTAGGACCGATCTATCAAATCGACATTCCTTACGGGGTTTTACCCTTCCTAAATTCAGGATAAGGGTCTGGTAGCTTTTTCTCTCTTCTCGTGATTGATTCTGCCCTTAACCAAATCTTTATCAACTTTCTATTTCCCGAATTCCTCTATTAACTACAGACAAAATAAAAACATAATCTGAAAAGTTTCACAAAATAAACAAACAAAATCAAAATGAAATTAATAAAAACATGTTCGGATGTTGCCTTGAATTTTTTTTATTTCATCCTAAAAAAATTGTTGTGACGAGAAGGGGAGTAGGGTAACTCTGACACTCCAAATCTTTTCTGCAGAAGATGTATGCACCGATGTTCATCTTTTCCTTCACCGCTGGATGGACTTAGCAGTCAACAGAAATGAACTGCCTAACAATGCAGTCATTCATTTTAGACAAGGGTTTGATCAAACGAACATTATGTTTGGAGATGTTACTGTTTCCTGGTTGAAGTCCAAGGTACCGAAATCTATAGAGCCTGTCATTGAGTTTAATCTGAAGTAGGCTCAAGAGTTTCCTCCCCTGAAGAGGTTCCCAACTGAGAGAAACACTATTCTCGTAAGAGATTGGCTATCAAAGCTGATAAGACTACCCACAGGACTGTTGTCGCTACCCCCGCTGGTATGGTCATCACTGCACCTACTCCTCAAATGGAAAGGGAAGGAAGTCCAGATGAGTGATGATCCAGCTACCATGGAGGGTATAACTCTTGCTGCGATACCGCCTGTATTCGAGATTGGGTCTATTTTGAAGTTTGTACCCTTGACTAGATCCCAGAGGAAGAGTAAGAACAGAAGAATGACCAAGGTCAGAAAAATCAAGAACACTGAAGTTGTCGTTCCTGAATAGATTTTGGAAGAGGAAGAAGAACTGCCAAAAATTTCACCCCTGTTGGAAGGAGATAGATTTTATCCACTTTCTACCGCCCCTGAGGAAGAAAGTGCCCAGAGGATTGCTACCGCGTTACCCCAACTGGCATATTATGATCATAAAGGACGGAAGGCAAGAAGTACGTCACTTACTCTATTATGGACGATAATTGAGAAGTTGGTGAGAAAGGATAATGTTTCTGTTCCCAAGATATTAAGAAGGAAGGGGAGAATACCTTCCAAGGCACGTCTCTGATAGAGGGTCCTTCCCCCTACCATCTAAAAAGAATTTCTGTCGAAAAAGAGGAAATTGAGTAGTAAGAAGTTACCTGCCATAGTACCTAGCCCGCATCTTAGTAGGCACACCACCTTTCATACCGCTGATGAGCCATCCGGTTCTAGGCACACAATTTCAAAAAGTATGGTGTGGCGACCTAAAGTCGTGGAGCCAATACCGAAAGAGCAGCCAGAAATGAGGAGTTATGATGTTATATCCATGACTAAAAGGAGTACTATAGTCTCAGAGAAGACTCCAAAGGACGAGGTTCACCGACTATAGTCTACCAGTCGTAGGACCATCAGAGGAAAGTCACTTGAAGTCACTTTGGAGAAGTTAAGATTAGATATTCAGCAGTTGGCTAAAGAATGTAGGGATAAATTAGAAAATGAAAAATTGGAAGAGGATTTTGCCGAGATAAACATGGTCGAGACCTGGGCGTCATCAGCTGTACTGGGAGCTCCAACAGCTGCAGAAGGAGACGACCCAGAGGTAATGAGGCCACGCCTTCGGGAAAAGGATGACATAATTTATCGAATGGAGAAGAAAATGAAGGAGATGGCGGGTGCCCTAGCTACGCTTCAGAGTTAGCCTCAGCCTCAAAGGGAAACACCCCTGGAAGTCATCCACATTGCCAACGGAGGAAAGGAAATCACATATGTCAATGGAGATGATCTGTTGAAGAAGATTCCACTCTAAGTCTAATACCAGAATAGGACATTAAGAATATGGTAGAACAACAGGTGCGAGAAGCCTTAGCCTAATCTAAAGATGGGGCATTGATTCTGAAGGGTAGACTATACCCAGAAGAATTTGATGTCATGAAATACCCTAAAGGCTTTGTACCACCTCAGTTAAAGACTTTTGATGGATTAGGAAATCCCCGACAGCATGTTGCACACTTTTGTGCTAGTTGCTACAACACGGGGGGTAGCGACGCTTTGTTGTTCCGCTAGTTTTTCAGTAGCCATCCAGGAATTGCCTTTGACTAGTATGTGGAACTGTCCAACGGCTCAGTGAAAAAATTCACGGAATTGGAAACTTATTTGTAAAACGGTTCACTGGAGCTCAGCACCACATCACCATCAGTGATCTTGTGGTCGAGCAATAGAAACCAAACAAAACTTTGGTAGATTACATTTGCGATGGAGAAATTTAAGCATGAAATGCGAGCCGCAACTCCAGAAACAACATGCCATTAGAATTCTGCTAAAAAACATTCACGTCCCGAAAGCATTTCTCCTTAAGGGATTTACAATTAAGACATTCGAGAAATTGATCAGCAAGCCCGCGAGTCAACATGAGGAAGCAAAGCAACTCAGCTTCACCGATAAGACCAATAAGTAGAAACCAGTTAAAACCTTTGAGAAGAAGTCTGAGACTGTCGCAGCGGTAGACAAGGGCAAGCAACCTATGCAAATACGAATAGAACGACATCAGCAGAGTTATCAACAACCTCCACCAAATTATCAACCGCCACAGTAGAATTATCAGTAGTCATAGCAGTATGACCAACAGTCATCTCAGCAATACAACCAGCAGCCCGTTAAGCAGAAGCGTAGCCGGCAGAACATCTAAATAAAGAATACCCTTTCAAGAATGAAGTAGTTGGCAAAATGTTTCATAGCCTGATTAAGAAGGATGGATTCCAGTTGCCAAAGAGGAAGTGGACAAGAAAGATCCCTCGATGTACTGCCCTTACCACCAGATGATCGGATGCAAGATAAAAGATTATATCAATTTTAAGAATTGGCTCGAGAACAACCTTTAGAAAGGGAACATAACAATCCTGAAAGAGTTCATGAAGGAACCTTAGAGAGGAGATTCTGTTGATGTTATTTTGGTAGATCCTATTGTTCTGATAAACCCTTACACAATCAACGATGGATGGAGTACTGTTTGGACAAAGTCCTCAAGGAAAATATTGGATCACATCTAAACCGCTTCGTTGTGCACTTATATTAAATGTTCGAAACCCGCCGAGCTGTCACTATCAATTACAATCGAGGAACCTCCCCAGAAGGAGGAGAAGATCGCAAAAGAAGAGAAGACTGAGGCTTTGAAGAGTAGAGTAGGGGCTGCTTTTCCTAGGATGGTTGTTTTTTATTTAGGGGATAAATCCCTCGAACCTCTGACTCTGTATGATTATTTGCTCACCTCGGTGATATCTTATAATGACAAGAGTTATGGTGTTGGCTATGTTTTGACTGTTTCTAACGATCACGTAACTTATGGCAACAACCTAATTCGGATATCAATTTCAATCCTAATAACAATTCTCAAATCATACAAAACCTCAACAGTAGTGATAAAGAGGAAGATGTCGACGAAGGCGATTACGATGACCTGGGAGATGAAGAACTTGTCAATAAATTCCAAGGATCTTCTATCGCAATTGAACTAGAATTCTCGGATCCCGAAGTGACTCAAGAAGAATCTGCTATTTCAATTCAGAAAGAGGAAGCGCCAGCCAATTCAGTACCAGACTTGGAAGAGATAACAGAAGTCAACTTAAGAAGTGGAAAAGTCTTACCCCCGAGAATGGGTCTGAAAGATAAAGGAAAGCAGTGGGTGTTAAGGAAGAGCCAACCCCAGCAGAAGAGTTACCTATTTGGGAAGAAGTTGAAAGGCCAGGCAATAAAGTGGAATATACTGTGCTAACCCATATTCAAAAGTTAGCCACCAAACTGAGCATCTACGACGCTTTGATCCTTTCAAAAGAGATGAGAGAATCTCTGATTAAGGCCCTATTTAATCCAGAGATTTTCTTAGCTCAAATGGCCGGTAACTCCTTAGACGAGGTTTGCTTGTTAAAGGAACAATACGGCGTAACTTTCATGGACAATGACTTGCTACTTGGGACAGTTTATGGCAACCGACCATTGTACATCTCAGTCATCATCAGTAAGTTCACACTCTCCAGGGTGTTAGTTTATCTGGGAGCATCGATCAATGTGATAAATCTTTGGACTTTAACATTTTTGGAAATTGATGCCCGCGAGTTCCAAATGGACAAAATGTTATGAAAAGGTTTCAATTAGAAAGGAGAAAGAGCACTTGGATCAATAACAATATCTATGAGGATCGGTGACTTAGGAAGGATAACCGCAAAATTCTACATAATTGACTCTGAAACATCATTCAACGCTCTACTGGACCGACCATGGATCCATGAAAGCTAAATGGCACCGTCGTCTCTGCACCAGTGTATAATGTATTACAAAAGAGGACGAGAACAGTGCATCAAAGATGACTTGCAACCGTTCCCTGTGCATGAAATTGGAATTCATGAGGACGCTGCCTACTATGAACTCTGAAGAAAACAATCTTTTCCAGAAATGCCCTGCCAAATGAAGCAAAAGAAACTCAAGACAATGAAGATCCTCAAATTATAGTTCAATAATTACTCACCACACCCTTACGGCGTGATGGTGAAGGTTTCTCCAGCACTCGCATTCTAGGTCGAGGCTGGGGACAAGGTCGAGGAAGAAACGGTGAAATAGTTAAACAAAAGAATCCAGTGATTAATGTTGATTGGGAATAAAATTTTAAAGAAGAAGAAAAAGAAATCAAGTAAGAAGCAGCGATGATAAGTCAGAGGAAGCCTTAGTTAAAGATCTCACTAGAAGATGAAAAGAATGAAGAATACAAGTCATTGTATGACAAGATAAACCACTGTGTATAGACTATGACCCTAACCCCGATCCACCCTAGTAAGGTTGAGGGTATGGTGGTCAAGGAAGTGCATGGTGAAGGTGTTAAGCCAATCAAGTTTTACTGTTGTGCTTCTTATTTTTCCAATTCTGAAAATGATGTAAAAATTGAAGATGTTGCTCCATCTAAATAATGGAATTGCCTTTTGAGTGATATTCTCCCTGTGTTCAAAATTTAATTCAACGTGGTGTCTTAGCTAAGCAGTGGTCAAAGATCAATCACACCGCTTTGAAAAGTTATGGAGTAATATCAGTCGACCTCTCAATTCAAAGCATGGTCTCGGATATGGCACAGAGGGTCCGCTGATGATACAGAATTTTGCTTGGTTGTCACTTGCGAGCCTAATGAAGGCTGCCTGAAAGCTTCAGATGATTTCAAGGACTTGCCAATCGGAGACGCTGCACCAGAATTTAAAGAGAGTAAATCTGTAATAAACGAGTTAATGAAAGTTAACTTAGGTACTAGCGAAGATCCTAGGCCGACCTTTGTTAGCTCCTTACTCAATAAAGAAGATTATGAAAATATGATCGAGCTATTAATGGAATTCAAGGATGGTTTTTCTTAGATTTATGATGAAATGTCGGGTTTGGCTCCAGAAGTTGCAGTTCACAGGTTAGGAGTGGATCACATTGTCGTTCCAATCAGACAAGCTCCGAGAAGAATGCGTCTAGAGATCGAACAATAAGTAATATCTAAAGTTAAGAAGCTAATTGATGCTAAATTTATTCGTGAAGAACAATACTCGACTTGGCTAGTCAACGTGGTACCATTCATAAAGAAGAACGGTTAGATCAGAATCTGCGTGGATTTCAGAGATCTGAACAAAGCATGCCCAAAGGACGAATTCGTGCTACCAATTCTAGAGTTAATGATCGACATCGCTTCGATGCACGAATACTTCTCTTTCATTGATGGTTCATCAAGATACAATCAGATAAAGATGGCACCAGAAGATGAGAAGCTCACACCATTCAGAACACCAATCGCAGTATACTGCTACACAGTGATGCCTTTCGGATTAAAGAAAGCTGGAGCGACGTACCAAAGAGCAATGAAGAGGATTTTTGATGATCTCATCCACAACCAAGTAGAGTGCTACGTGAATGATGTGGTCATCAAAAGCAAAATGAAAGAAGATCACTTGTATGATTTGAGAATTGTTTTCAAGCAAATAAGACAATTTAACCTTAAGATGAATCCTTTGAAATGCGCCTTCGGCGTCACCTCCGGGAAATTCTTAGGATTTGTTATCCGGTATTGCGGAATTGAAATCAATCCGGAAGAGATTAAAGCTATCATAGAAATGCCACCTCCCAAAACTTTTAAACAACTACGATCATTTCAAGGGAAGTTGGCATATCTTTGACGCTTTATTTCTAATTTAACAGGAAGGTGTCAGCATTTTTCTGCTTTGGTTAAGAAGGATGCTAAGTTTACTTGGGACTCTAAATGTCAACAAGTCTTCGAGGACATCAAACAATATTTAATGACACCTCCTGTATTAGCAGCCCCGGTCTCGGGTCGACCTTTGATACTTTATAGCGCGACTTTAGATGACTCCCTCGGAGCCCTGCAAGCCTAGGTTAATTATGAGGGTAAAGAAAATGCTCTCTACTACTTAAGTCATCGTCTAATTTTGACAGTAGTAAAGTATCCCCCTATTGAGAAGCATTGTTTAGCCCTGATCTTCACTGCTCAAAAGCTCAGGCATTACATGCTTTCTCATAAGGTCAACCTTATTTCGAAGTTTAATCCATTACAAAATTTAATGACCCGTTCAACTCTTTCTGGCATACTTGCTAGGTGGTCAATGATATTATTGCAATTTAATATAACTTTCATTCCTTATCGTGTCGTAAAGGGACAAGTCCTAGCAGACTTCCTCACAACACACCCTTTACCGACAGAATCACTTCTCAATGACGATTTGCCAGATGAACAGATAATAAGCTTAGAAGTCCCCGATGATAAGCATTAGGAATTGTACTTGGATGGAGCAACATTAGCATAATGAGACGAAGAATTGCAAATGATAGTGCTCGGTAAGGCAGGGATCAGACTAATCTTTATAACACCGGAGCGAGGAATGTTAAGATATTCCTACCATTTGACAGAACCATGTACGAATAATGAAGTAGAATATGAAGCTCTTATAATCGAACTGGAGTTAGCCATTTAGATGGGTACAATAGATATCAACATCTACGGCGATCACAGTTGATCATACAGCAAGTGATACACCAAAAATATATACTATTTTTGCTATCTAATTTTACCCATTTTTGTGATATTGCCCTTTAAAGAAAGGTATTTTTCATGATTTGTTGTAGGTATGATGATTATAGGAGATTAGAATGAAAAGATGCAAAAATGAATGAATTCGGAGCAAAAAGAAGCAAAATGGTGAAAAAACAGTTCTGGCACCGTCGGCACCCTAATCCAAAGACATCAGCAATTATTCGGCACGATAGAGCACCACCGACGCCCTATCTGGCGCCGCCGGCACTCGAGTCGGTGGAATTCAAAATTTGATAGTTTTGGCAAAATTTTGAAGGGATGCCTATAGAAACTCTTGGGATTTCATCTCTAAATCTTAAATAACTAATTTTGGATGAGAGAAAGGGGGTTCTCTTGCATTCTATTGCTTTCTCTTAGTGTTTTAATGTGTGTTAAGTGTTAGGGTTTAGTAGAGTAGTGTGTAGAAGTGAGGATTTGAGAGGAATTCTTCTCTAAGGAGTGAAAGAGAAGAAGTAAGGTGAGTGATTGCTTCTTCCTTTTCATTCTAAAGAGAGAATCAAGTGTTGTAAAGAAGAGAGAAGAAGCTTCAGAGGAACTTCAAAGGGATTGCATTGAGGAAGAGAAAGAGGGATAAGTTGTATTTTCTTTTGTGGTTTGTATGACTTTTCTTTTATATATAAAATCCATGTTTTATTATATCTTCTTCATGAATTTTGAGTAGTTTTCTTTTTCTTTCTTCTTTCTTCGAGATGTGATGATGGTTTGATGTGGATTTGATGTGCCTTTAATGTATTGAAGAGATTGTGATGGTTTTTCATTTAGAACTTAATTTACATTCAATTTGGCTAATTGAAATGTTAAAATATGTTGTTGAACATTAAATTTGAAAGGATTTAATGTCCTACAACAATAATGAAAGATCCATTCAATTTCCATGGATGAATAGCGTCGTTCATGCGAATTGCATGCAAACAAAATAGGAAAATGTGTTTTGAAGGACTTCAATGTGGAGATTTCAAGGTGACTGGCTGAAATCCCCAAATTGGCTCTAAGATTAGTAATTAATTTCGAAGGTTAGCCTTCGGGTAAAGGGTGAGTGGGAGCTCCGAAGTGAGAGCCGATATCCTCCCAGCCTAGCCTTAAAGTTATTGACTAAACTTAGAATATGTCAATGTTCTTTTCTTATTTAGAGAAGGGGGTACTCTTCCAAAGGTAAATAATCATCTATGCTCCTATTTGGCACAATAAATTAGATAACTGATCCATATCAATCCACACATCATATTCTCATTGCAAAAAGAAAGATACTTTTCTTATATATATCAAAAACCTTTCAAATACTTAGTTTAGTGTGTCTGTTAGATAATTATGTTTTCAAGTTATTAGAAGTAAGTGTAGTTTAGTTAGTTGTTTCTGTTTTCTGCATGGTAGTAGTAGAAGTAAGCGTTGAACTTTCAACACAATTAGAGTATAGAATTTCAGTGCTTTATTATAACTTTTGAAATTTTTACTTAAACTTAAAACCTCCCTGTGGGATCGATAAATAAGACTCCATCAGAGCCTTGTATTACTTGATACGATACGTATACTTGCGTTGAATGCTTGGACTTATCAAAATCATTTAAAATATATAAATTTTATTTCATAAATTCTTGAAATATAGGTCCCGCGCATTAAATTTTTGGCGCCGTTGTCGGGGAGGTAACGAAGTCAAAGTAAAAAAAAGTAAAGTAGAAAAAATGTAAAAAAAAAATTGTGTCATTGTTTATGCGTAGTAGTGGATCTATAGGTTTAGTGCCTTACGATTCAGAGTTAGAGCGTACTGTCAGAAAAATTAGAAAACAACAAAACAAATCAAAAATCGTTGTGAAATGGTGAATATTTAAGATAATCAGAGAAATGATATTGGAAATTTGTCAAGACCTTTTAGAGATTATGCTAACCCAACATCAGATGAAATTCATATAACTATTCAAAATCCTGATGTTGCTGCTAATTCATTTGAACTTAAACTTGTTATTATCTAAATGGTAAAAAACAATCAATTTGCTGGAACACCTAATGAGGATCCAAATTTACATCTCACTAGTTTTTTAAAACTGTGTGATACTTTTATATATGATGGAGTGTCTAGTAACGCTGTCAGACTTAGAATTTTTCCTTTCTCGTTAAGGGATAAAGCTAAGGCGTGGTTAAATTCATTAGCACCTAGATCTATTAGAACTTGGGGAGAATTATCTCAAAAGTTTCTATCAAAATATTTCCCCTCATCAAAGACTACTAAGCTAACAAATGATATTACATCTTTTTGTCATTTTGAAGGAGAGTCAATATATGAAGCTTGGGAGATATTTAAAGATCTTCTTAGGAAGTGCCCACATCATGCTTTACCAGATTGGTTAATAATTCAAACATTTTATAATGGATTAGTGTGATCAATGAGATCTATTATAGATGCTGTTGCTGGTGGATCATTAATGTTAATACCGTTTGATGAAGCATATGCATTAATTGAAGAAATGGCTACTAATAATTTCAATGGCCCTCTGAACGGGTAAATCCTAAGAGAGTAGCTAGAGTTCAAGATTCAAATATCATGACTATGGTAGTTTCTCAAATTGCAGCCATTTCTAAAAAATAGATCAATATGGAATGAATTATTCTCAACCACCTTAAGTGTTGAAGGCAAATTCATTTGGACAGATAACTGAATCTCAAATGCATTACGAGACTTTAAATGCTATTAATAGACCTAACAATCCTTATTCGAATTATTATAATCCTGGTTGGAAGAATCACCCAAATTTTAATTGAAATAATAGAAATGCTAATGTTAACCCTCACTGGGCTAACAATTTTATGAATCCAATTGGAAATTCAAACAATCAAGGAAATACTAATTTTAGACCATCTTATCCCCTGGATTCAATAGTAACCCAGAATTTAAGGATAAGAAGTTGTCTACTTAAGAAATGATTCTGAATATTTATAAGCTCAAGGTGTTGCTATGAAAAATATTGAAATCAATTAAGACATATTTTCACTACACTTAATAATAGACCTTCTGGAACACTTCCAAGCAATGTGAAGATCAATCCAAAAGATCAAACCAAGGAACAATTTAAGGCTATTCAATTAAGGAGTGGAAAATAATTGGAAACTAGAGTGCAACAAGAAGTTAAAATAGAAAAGGAGGTGGTGGAAATTGAAAAGGTTCAAATAAGATTTATCCAGAATTGGATTATCCTCTTAAACCAATGAAGATAACGTTGAAAAACCACCACCTCCATTTCCTCAAAGATTAAAGAAACAAAATAGGGATAACAGATTTGCAAAATTTTTAGAAATCCTTTAGAACAGATGCCTGACTATGCCAAGTTTATGAAGGATATTTTGAGAAAGAAAAGAAAGTTTACAGATCATGAAACTGTTGCACTTAGCAGAGTGTAGTGCAATAATTCAGAAGAACCTTCCTGAAAAACTTAAAAATCCCGGTAATTTCACTATTTCTTTTTCTATAGGTGAAAATGTTTTTGGAAAGGCTTTATGTGATATGGGAGCGAGTATTAATCTTATGTTTTTATCAACTTCCAAAAAGTGGGAATAAGAGAAATCTCCTACATCTGTGACTCGTCAGTTGGTCGACCGTTCCATTACCTACCCTAAAGGTGGGGTGGAAGATGTGTAGTGAAAGTAGATTAATTTATCGTTCCTGTGGATTTTATTGTACTTGATATGGAGGAATATAAAGAAATTCCAATTATTTTGGGAAGACCATTCCTTGCTACCGCAAGAGCGATAATTGATGTTCAAAAAGGAGAATTAACTATCAGAGTTAATGATCAAGAGGTGACTTTTAATATTCTAAAATCTGTGATGTATCCCTCAATGGAAAAAGATATTGAATGTTTTACAATGGAGGTCTGTGATAATCTGAGAAATGATCATTTCAAAAAAAATATATGAAAAAGAAAAAGAATATAAAAAAATATTTGAAGAAGAAATTAAAGATGATGAAAATTCAAATAATGAGAAGAATGAAGATTTGAAGCATGTTCAGGAGAGATTTGAAATATTAAACACTATGGAAGGTGGAAAAAAAAATTAATTCCATCTATCATAAAACCTCTTGAACTGGAGATGAAAGTTCTCCCTAATCATTAAAAGTATATGTTTTTAGGAGAATCGTCTACTTTGCCTGTTATAGTATCTTTGGAGTTAAATGATTATCAAGAACAGAAGTTGTTGGAAGCTTTAAAAAGATACAAGAAAGCATTTGGATGTACTTTATTATATATTAAAGAAGTTAGTCCTTCAATTTGTATGCATAGAATTTTATTAGATTGAGAACATAAACCGAGAGTTAATCCGCAAAGGTGACTAAATCCTATAATAAAAGAAGTAGTTAAGAAAGAGATTTTAAAATGGCCGGATGCTGGAATTATTTATCCTATTTTGGATAGTGCTTGGGTAAGTCCAATACATTGTGTACCAAAAAAGGGAGGAGTGACTGTTGAAGTGAATGAAAGTAATGAAATTATAACAAGAAAAATTAATGGATGGCGAATTTGTGTTGACTATAGGAAATTAAATGTCGCCACCAGAAAAGATCACTTTCCTCTTCCTTTTCTTGATAAAATGCTAGATAGACTTGTTGGACACAAGTACTACCATTTTATGGATGGATACACTGGTTACCATCAAATACCTATTGCTCCTGAGGATCAAGAAAAGACAACATGTACTAGCCCTTATGGAACCTTTACTTTTCGAAGAATGTCTTATGGACTGTGTAATGCACCTGCAATATTTCAAATATGTATGATGTTTATCTTCAGTAGTATGATAGATAATGGAATAGAAGTTTTTATGGATGATTTCTCTGTATTCGGGACTTCATTTGAAATTTGTCTAAAAAACATAGCAAAATTTTTGGAGCTTTGTGAGAAAACAAATCTACTTCTGAATTGGGTGAAATGTCAATTTATTGTTGCAAGACGAATTGTGCTTGGGCATAAAATTTCTAAACATAGTAAAGAGGTCGATCTTGCTAAAATTAGAGTGATTGAGAGATTGCTGCCACCCACTACTGTGAGAAAGGTGAGAAGTTTCTTAAGACACGCTGGATTTTACAGGCGATATATTAAAGATTTTTTTAAAATTGCTAAACCTTTATGCCAACTTTTAGAAAATGATAGGAAGTTTGATTTTAATGTTGAATGCTTAAGAGCTTTCGAATTACTAAAAGAAAAATTAATCATTGCACCTATAATTGTTTCACCCGATTGGGAGAAACCATTTGAACTTATGTGTGATGTTAGTGATTATGCAATCGGAGTAGCATTAGGGCAAAGGTATGATAAAGTTTTTGAAGTTATTTACTATGCTAGTAAAACTCTTAATGAGGCTCAAATTAATTATACCACATTACAAAGAGAATTATTAGTTATAGTATTTGCTTTTGAAAAATTTAGACCTTATTTAATTGGAACTAAAAGTATTGTGCATACAGACCTGTTGACCTCATTTTTGGTGTGTTCTTCTCTTTCCTCTTAGTGCTTAGGACTAGCCACAGGACTTCTCCTTAACTATCCTAGAAGACTAAATATGGAACCCACCATTTAGAAATTCAAACCAAATCTTGACTATCTTTGGAATCCTACATAGATGGTCATCAACCTCCAAATCACTTTGAAGGTTGGGAACAATGTGTGGGTAGACAAAGATGAATTCCTATAGGATGGTCAAGCCATAGGACTGCCCTGGGTGGCCTGATCTTAGTGAGGTCTGGCTTGCACAAACTAAACTCCTACACCCATCCTAAACTCTCAACCATTCCTACCCAATCTTGACTCTTGGTTCATTAGAGCACTCACGTGGATAAGTCCAAACCCCTAGCTCCTTGGCTAAGAGGGTTAGAACAATACATATGAGATGTTTAAAATGGACATTTCTTGGTCCATGGCTCACTCAAAGCTTCTTCTCCACCCTCCCAACCATAATCAAATTCCATTTTTGCCAAAATTCCTAGTTTTAACATTCGGTCCTCAAGCCTACCTAAAATTATCCAAATTGCCCCTACACCCACAAAACTCTCCAAAATTTCTTCAAAATTACTCAAAATTCCTAAAATTCCTAAAAATAAGTTTAAAACAATTCCTACCTCTTAAATCCACCAAAATACCCCAATACACTCCAAATAACTTCCAAATACCCTAAACACTCCTTTTTGCCCAAAAATCCAAAAATTCCAAAAATTCGTAGAAAATTCTAAAAAACCTAACCAAACCAAATGGACCCAATGTCAAACCAAACCAACCCATTTTACCTCAATTTTGCCCAATTACAATGCTAAACTTTAATTCAACATCCTCAATACCAATCTAAACTAAATCCAAGTCCAAATTGATTCACATTTGAGTTCAATTACATTTTAAATCCAAATCCCCACCCCCCCCCCAAATTTCAATCTTAAAAATTCCATGGCATTCCCTTGAAACCTCAATTATCCCAATTAGGTTCCCAAGCTTAGCCTAAATCCACTTGAAATCCAAAATACCCCATTTTAGCTTAAATTGAATACATGCCCTAAATCTTCCAAATTGATTGGCTTAACCCCAAAATTTCCTCCCAATTGATGTTGGTAACACTTCAATACATTCCCCTAAACCATTTAAAACTTTCAATTGGGTCTAAACCGCACCTTAACCCAACTTGGACTCAAGTTGACCCAACCTTGCCCAAATTGATCAAAATTCCAAAATCCATCAAATTTGCCTCTCAATTGAACTCAAAACCTCTCCATGTATTCATGAAAGTTCTTCATGGAAATCATTTACAGAGTGTTTCTCAAGACACTTGAACCCAAATCAAACCCAAACCCAAGTTAGCCCAACCTAAACCCAAGTTAGCCAATTTGAACCTATGGTTTAACCTAACCAATTTGTACCAAATGTGGCTAAACCAACCCTTCCACAACCACCATTTAAACTCTAGGAAACACCCTAGATCCACCTAGCCCAAGCTAAGTGAGCCATGGACCAAGGGTCCCCCATTTTAAGGGACCTCTTCCCTTAAGTGGATAAATCCTCCTTTTGCCTCACCCCAAATCCTCCCATACCAGGTTAATCACCATTAAACTCTACCCTCTAGCTCACCTAACCTGAGGCCAGTGAGGCCAGCTCCCATGTCCTTGCCAGCCGGCCTAGTCACTGGAGGTGTCAAAACTGAGAGCCACCACCCACCTAAACTCACCCAAACTCTACCATTTGGCCACCTCAGCCAAAATTGACTTTGGGGCTCCACTGCTCTCCACCGAAGCAGTGGAATCCACCCACCAATTGAGCCCTGGCCATATAAACCACACCTCTAGGCCATGAGAGGAGTTTTGGAAAATTTTCTCACAAAACCTCCCCAGATCACTCCCAAACCCTCTCCCAGTCCAGAGAAGAAGAACCTCACTGTCCTCCTACCCTAATTCCCACTGAGTTAGCTTAATTTTAGAGTTCAATCTCAAGCCAAAAAATAAAACAACCCTAGAAACTCCACAGAAACCAAATTAACTTCTCCCACACCTTCACCAAAGGTAGAGAGGAAGTTCCCTAGCGAAAGCCCCCTAACCAGGCCTGCCATTTGCTCCAGAGTTGAAAACACCAAATCGGGTTTCAGCACTTTCATACCTAGGCATTTCACTAGAGCAAGAGCCTCAATTCGTAGCCTCCTGAGACTTCAACGAACGTGTCGAGCACCTCTGATCTAAGCTTCACTTCTCAGAGCAAAGGTATTAAGCTCTTCTTCTTCCCGAGCTTCCATCTATTCTCCATTTTGTTCTGCTTGATTTTCATGCATGTTATCCATATGGATAGACTCCCCTAGGCTAGACGAGCATGTAGGAAGAAACCGCACTCGATTTGGTTAAGTATCGAGTGAGATATTAGGGTTAGAATGTGGATGGTTCTTGTCTCACACCAGTTGGGACCATAACGCGGGACCGTTGGATGGCGCGTGTACCGAATGGACGGCTCAGATTAAGCCGGATCAGAAGATGGGACGAGACCGCGGAGCCGCATGGTGCTGAGGTGGATGGCGGCCCCGAATAAGGAGAGGACGCATGGAGCTTCGACCCGTCGCATTTTGAGGTGGCGTCGAGTCACTTAAGTAAGAAATTACTTATTTTTCTATTTATTTAATTACGCATAACTTTAAAAATCCATATATTTGTGTAGAAAAATCACAAAATTAAAAGAAAATACCTTCTTGCTCAGTGAACAAAGAAAAAGAATGTAGAAAAGAAATCAAGTCATTCAGTTAAGTATTTAATTTTTAATGATTTTAATATTGATCTGAGTATTTTAATTCTCCACTCACACACACAATTCACCAAGGCATGAGACCATAGGGCTTTTTGTAGCCTCTGATCTTGGGAACATTCACTGAATCTTCCAAGGCCAGAGGCTATGTCCATTACAAGTTATCTATTTTCCATGTTTTTATGTCTATTTTGGTATTTTAATTCCAATAATTAGCACACAATTTGAGAAATCCTAAGAAAATTAGGGTAGGTTCCCTATGACCAGAGGAACTCATGGAAATTATCTTATGAACCAAAACATTATAAATAACCCTAATGGTTCACTTGACCCAAAATTAACATTAAATTAATTAAGGCAAATTAAAAATTCAAATAACTTGAAAATAATTCTCCACTAATCTTTAGGGTCAGAGAAACCCCCATAAAAAGTTTGAAATTAATAGAAAATGATTTAACCCATTAAATGCATTTTCTAAGTAACATAGCAAAACTTAAAATTAAAAATTCATAAAACTTAAAATATATTTCAAAAATTCACTAAATTGATTTGAAGCCTCTCTAGTATCAGAGGAGTCTAAGAAAATTAAAATTGAATATTTTCTAAAAACATCATTTTTAACCTAACTTTTAATATTTTAATAATTAAAAAATTATAAGAATCACAAAAATATTAAAATTCATAAAATGTCATATTTAGTTCCCTAATCACTTAGGAATGAACCAAATATTTTTCTTAAGTCCCAAAATAAAGAAATTGAATTTTAAAAGCTTAAGCAATTTTTAATGATAAAAAATGGATTTTTCAACCTTTTCACTAAATTAATCCTAAAAATTTAAATAAAAATGAGAAAAATATAAAATTTATTTCTCTGAGCTCCTTGGTATCAGAGAGATTTAAGAAAAATATAAAACCCATTTTTCTACTTTAATTTTATTTTATAATTAATTAATACAGAAATTAAAATAATTCTAATAAATAAAATAAAATTTAAAAAATCACCAAAATTGGTCCAAGTGTCCTCTAGTCAGTAGGAACCTCCCATAATTTTCTTAAGGACAGAAACTTTACCTTGGTCATGTTGTTGAATTTTCATTGAAAATCCTTATTTTCCATTAAAATAATTATATAAATTAAATTAAAAATTGAAATTCACATTTTCTCTTCTAATGTCTTAATTGACATGTGAGTAAAGTGACATAAAATTTTCAAGTTCATTTGAGCTTGATTTGATAAACTATGAGATGAAAAAGATTAAGAGGGCATATGGTAATTAAGGAATTTTAACCTTAATTATTCTTTAGGCTTAACCAAAGGGAGGGTAAAATATTTGATCATAATTTTTCATTTGGATGATTGAAACATATGGAATTTAAGTGGTAGAAACTCATTAAACCACCTTAAACATTAAAGAAGAAACATTAATTAAATCACATGAAATTTGGAATATTAATTAAAGCTTGAATGATTAAGATTAGGGGTGTAATACAAGATGATTCTAATTCTTTAAAATGAATCCCTAATCAATAATTTGATCAAACATTATTTAAATATCAATTTATGGAACTCTAAAATGATGATTGAAATTAATATTTTAAGAAGAGAATGATTTTTTTGAAAATCTTTTGATTAAACTAAAGACATTAAGAAGAAATTAATTTGAAATTGTTTAAAACTTAAATTAAAATAATTTCAAAATATTAAGGCTAAATTGCAATATTTTAAAACATTAAAACTAATCTGAAGTTATTCGAAACCAAAATTAAAACAAATATTAAACATTAAAGTTAATCTGGAATAATTTATAATCACGAAAATTACAATTAAAAATTGAATCAAAATGAACCAAAAAAGTTAAGACTATTTGAAATAGTAAAATTTAACTGGATTGACCAATTTGAACTCTATTCCAAACTTAAAATAATTTAAAAAAAAACACTTAAAAAGATCAACTAAAATTTCATAACTAAATTACTTTATATCATTAATTCCAACTTTAACTAAGAATGGTTAAACTTCTTAATAAACTAATTTTGCCCTAAAGGCTTTCACGTCTATAACTCTTAAATAAAACATCAAATGAAATGTCACTTTATTTATAGGATAATCAAACATCCTAATTCACTGAGCAAGAGTAACCCGGATGAGTGATTCATCACCACAATGAAGCTAACGGAACTCAAAATAATACCTAAAATGTTTAGGAAGATGTTCAGAATTAAGTTCTGAGCACTTCTCTAACTTGATGGGATGTTTTAAAAGAACAGTGAGACTTCATTGTTCTTTGATGAAGAAAATCATCCTTAATCAAAACACAAGAACATAGACATCGTAGGAATTGACTAGCAATAGGATTAGGATTTTGGTAGACAACCAGAACCTTCCCTTAGTTTTACCTGGGTATTTGCTGCAAATATATAAATGCTTTAACATGTGTTTTAAGAGCAGGTGAAAATGACAGAAGTGACCACTAGGTACACATTTAAGTTTATTGGAATTTACATTTATTTAGCAATTTATTAAATGTCTTACTTTTCTTGTACTTATATATGCATGAAAATGACGAACCCAGCATGTTTAAACAACTCAAAATTTAATCACCAACAAAAATAAAACTGCAATTAGAACTAAAATTAAAAAGTCTCATTGGATGATTGGGAATCCCTTGGATGATGTAACCCACGTGTTGCTAACGAGATTTCTCACGGTCTAAATGAAAGTGTGGAACTCATTCAGTTGAGTTTAGCAAATTCATTTGGACTAAGTGAATCCGATGAAAATAGCGGTGTCGGGATGAAGGAACCGTGGGATCTTAATATGTTCTAATTAATTAAATTTAAGATATATATTAATTAAAATACTAAGCCATCTCAATTTTCAACCTTTTCTAAACCAAAACACTTCTCTCATCTCCTGATTGCCACCTTCTAAAACAAAACCTCTGCAACAACAAGGAGCTTGGAGCACGGTGGGTAGCACGACCATCATCATCAGGAAAACTTGGGTGTTCTCCAGCTAAACCTTTTATAGAATTAAATAACCATGCCATAGGATTTCGAGGTAGTCTACTTAGTGCAACATTAATCCTCAACTTTTTGTTAGGCATTTGCATAATCATGTTATGCAAATTATGTCCTAACCGGTCTTAGGACTTCGAGGTAGTCGTTTGGTACGATATAAACCCTCACATCTTTGAGGCTATTTGTATGATTATGTCATATAAATATAAGTCCTAATTAACTAAAATTGGCAGGATTGAAACATTAAATAAACTCTCAAATTGAAGCCAAACCATGGGATAGTTTGGGAAGTTTCCAATATTCTTCTTGGATTCTCAACTTCTTCAACCTTTGTTCCATTGGATTCCCAAAACAAAATGTTCCAAATTTGATCTGATCCCTTTAGAGATTTCCCAAAATCCAATTTGTTTGAAACCTTAAACTTTGAAATTCTTAAGAGCAAAACCACTAATCATTATCGAGAGTTTTCTTAATGGATTCCCGTTATTTGAGATTTAATTAACACTAAGGGCTTAACCTTATAGGGAACTTTAAGAACACAATTAATATAAACCCTACTTAATCCCTTTATATTAAGCAAGAGAACTTGTCGGCTTATCAAATTGGTTCGCAGACCAAACGGATGTCATAAATCTTCTAGTTTATTTAATCGAGCCTCATCATCAAGCAGTGTGTCTATTCCTTGGGATAGATAAACGGTTTATTTTGCGGTGCTTGTTTATATAAACTATTTGGGATGTGAAATCGGTTTAATTTCATATCTTAAAATTTTCAAACTTAAAATTATTTTCAACAATCAAATGCTACTTTTCAAACTATATATATATATATATATATATATATATATATATATATATATATATATATATATATATATTGAAATGTTAGGAGCTATGTAGCTTTTTTTTTTTGATTCAAAAGAGTGAAGTTACAATAAAGAATTCCCAATGGGAACAACTCAACCCATTACGACTCCACACCAAAAGAAGAAAAAAACTAACTAAGAGTAATAAAATAAAAAGGCCTATCCCAAAGTCACGCAAAAAAACCAAAAAAAAAAACAACGGATCCAAGGGAATAGCACGGACACCAAAAGCGTAATCTACTAAGAACGATTGCTTTGGGAGATAGCATAAGCGGAGCGCATTACTCCATAATTCGAAGTGGGGAGCTTGATAAGAGTCGACTGGATTAGATATTATAGCCTAGGAAGGTAAAGTAGAAGAGACCATTATCTCCTGTGATGAGAGGGTTATTTTAGCAATCCAATTTGCAGGTCTGTTACCTTCCTTGAAAATAAAATTAAAATGCACTGTAAGATGGCGCAGCAAAGCTCTGATTTTATAAACCCTCTGATTTTATAAACCCAAGTAGAATGGTGCCAAGGAGGGGGAAGATCATTTTGAAAGTACTGTATTAAGGTAGATGAGTCTACCTCCACAATGATAGAAGACCACTCTGAAATAGAGTAGCAATGTGAAGTGCCCAAAAGCGACGGCCAATTCGGTTTCCAATGGATCGAGCAGCGGTAGTTGGAGCTTGGAAAAAAGGTAAGCCTTTCCCGAGTATGGTCCACGAAAATCCCACCTATACCGACATTCTGATTAGTGAAGGCTCCATTAGTATTGACTTTAATAAAAGGAGGCCTGGGAGCTTTCCAATAGATCTAAATGATTCTATGAAGAATAGGTCTATCAGTAGTCAAAGAAGACTGAATGATGTTTGGAAACTTTTTAATAGAAATTAACTTTGAGATAAAAGAGAGGCAATAGATTACCACCATTTCAGTCTTGCTAAGCAGCCCATCATACTTCACCCCATTTCTGTGCATCCAAATGAACCAAGCCATAATAAGTGGGATCTCCCCAACTTTAGCTTTCTGCCGGGATTTCCGGCGAGCGGTTAAATCCTGCCAATCTAACAATAAGCTGGTTAATGTTCGATTTTACGAGCGGACCCGAGCTAAACCTCCTGAGAAAAGGAGCATTTAAAAAAGAGGTGTTTCAATGTTTCAGAATTTGCTCCACAGAGTAGGCATTTGGAAGGGCCTCTCAGGCCTTTGAGTTTTAGAATATCATCTGTTGGAACTAAACCATGGAAGATTCTCCAAATGAGGAAGGACATGGAAGGAGTAAGATATTTGTTCCAAATAGTTTTACCCCAGCTGACCTGATTCCAAGAGTTGATACTAAGGTAAATATGTTTGGTAATGCTATTACTCTTACCATTTAACCATCTGAGTTTATCCAGCTGATACCTATCAAAAGGGATTTGAGTCAGCCGATGCACTGCAGAGTCAACTAGGAAGGTTGCAGTTTAGGAATAGACCAATTCATGTTCTCCGCCAGCTGGAGACAGGGAAGTAATCTTTATTAATATTAGGAAGTGGAACCAATATCTCCCTTTGACACCATTTATCATGCCAAAACAGAATGTCACCCTTGCCTAACTCCTAGTATATGAGAGATTCAGCTGTCTTTTTGTTGATGAGCATTTGTTTCCAGATTCTAGATATTCCTGTTTTGATTTGAGAGGATAAAGGATGGGTATTTCTGCAGTATTTACCTTTCATGAATTGAGCCCAGAGAGAATTTTGCTCCCTGAAATGGATCCATAACTTACAAAAATTGACTTGTTGTAGATGCTTCAAGCCTTTAAAACCTAAACCACCGACTTCTTCGAGCAAGGCTACCCTTTGCCAGTGGCCCGAGGAATTTGTTTTCTTTGACCAGTCCAAAGGAATTTGTTAAAGATTCTCTCAATCTGAATGCTGGAGCTTTTCTTCAGGCAAGTCATTTGTAAAATATAAGAAGGAAATGAGGTTAACATGCTATTCAAAAGAGTTATTCTGCCACCAGATGAAAGGAAGGAATTGGACCAACTTGAGAGATGAGTGCTCAGCTTGCCAATGTTCTCTTCAAAATGACTTTGTTTAGTTCTGCCTTTAATTAAGAGAACCCCCAAATATTTCATGGGAAGGCTGGTTTTGACAAAACCAATGAAGATAGTAGTCCATTGGATAATATTAGGATGGATATTGTTGGGGAATAGCAATTCACATTTATTTTTGTTGAATTCAAGGCCAGAAATCTGTTGAAAATTGTTGAGGCAGCTCATCACCTTTTTAACGAATTGCTTTAGAAGCCACTGGAAAATATCATTATATCATCAGCATATAATAGGTGAGAAATGATAATATCATACCTATGGTGAAATTGAGCATAAGGATGGTTTGAGACTTGAGTTTCCAGCAGCCTAGAGAGATAGTCCATAACAATAATAAAAATAGTGGGTGAAAGTGGATCTCCTTGTTTAAGCCCTCTAGTGGCTTTGAATTCTCCCCAGCATTTACCATTAATGAGGAGTGAATGGTTGTTATTCTGAAGCCATCTCTTTATGAGTAAACAGAAAGCAGTAGAAAAACCTCTAGCATTAAGCACCTTAAGAATAAAGTTCCAATCAATAATATCATATGCCTTTTTAATGTCAAGCTTGTAAATCAAGTTACCTCCCCTACAAGATCTATCCAAATCAAGAAAAAGTTCTTGAGCAAGGAGGGCATTATCGGCTATAGATCTGCCTTTTACAAAAGGCTGATTGGTTAGGGGCTGATAATATGAGCAAGGTGAGGTTGCAATGCGCCTACAATGATTTTATCGATAACCTTGCGATAACGGTGGTTAGGCTGATTGGTCTATAGTGATTCCGGCACTTGGGGGCATTGATCTTGGGCAAAAGTACAATAGTAGATGCATGGAAATATTGGGGAATATCCCTTCCAGAAAAGAAGCTTTGAATAGCAGTTGTTACCTCAGCTTTGCAAGTGTTCCAGGTGTTTTTATAGAATTCAGCACTGTACCCATCAGGCCCTGCTATTTTAGTGCTGTCAATAGAATTAATTAACACCCAAATTTCCTCTTGTGAAGGAATATCAGCTAATTGGAGAGTGTGAGTGTAGTTATATTCTTTGTTAAACAGGCTATCATTAATAGGAGGTCTGCTGCCAGGCTTGTAAGTGAGAAGTTCCTGAAAATACTTGACAGCATCATTAGCAATAGCAGCTTCCTCATTCAGTAGACTACGTTGATCATTTAATATGGAATGAATAGCATTACATTTCCTTTTGTACTTAATCAAAGCATGAAATAATTTGGTGTTCCTATCTCCATCTTTGAATTTGGAAATGGTAACTTTTTGTCTTAGGAATTGGTCTTGCCAATCAATAAGGGTAAGCAATTGTTCTTGAGTAGCCACCATCTGGCAATACTTAGTTTCATCAGAGAGAGCAGCAACTTCCGGAGAAGATAGAACCTTCTCAGCACTGTAAAATATTTTGAGTGATGTCACCAATAGACTCCCAACTCCGGTGGGAGAGAACAGCGACCAATTTCGGTTGAAGATTCGAAGTCGATGAAAGGGTTAGAGTGGGGACAACCGGTCCATCTGCTTGGAGATAAGTGATTGGAACTGAGGGTGGGAGGACCAGAAATTCAAAAATCTAAAAGGGGGGAAGTGGTTATGTTCGGGGGAGTATTAATGGAAATAAGTAAGGGTCTGTGGTCAGACCCAACAAAATTGAGGTGGGAAATGGTTGTATGAAGGAAAGTTTGGTGCCATGAGTTGTTAGCCAGAAATCTATCTAATCTCTCCCAAATCTTACCCCTCCTCCAAGTAAAAGGGTTCCCTTGAAACCCCAAATCAAAAAGGCTTGTTCTCTGGATGTTATCATTAAACTCAGTGAGTTTGGTAAGATTTGGTGGTCTGCCACCATATTTTTCAACAGTAGAAGAAATATTGTTAAAGTCTCCACCCACAATCCAGCTATGATTCTCCATAGAGCTGAGTAAATGGATTTCCTGCCAGAGTTCTCTTCTTGCAGTTTTAGTGCGGCCAGCATATACAAAAGTAGTAGCAAAAGTGATTCCATTAACAGTACAGTGTAAATGAACCAATTGAGGGTGGTCCACAATAACTTTGCAATGGAGTTCTGCCTGCTAATAACCTGATTTTATTAGAGGAGTTAATAAAAATAGAACGACCAGACAAACACTGGAAAAGAGTTTGGATTTATTTTTGTGCACCATTGGTTCCAAGAGCACAATACCCCAAAGATGGTGTTTCTTAAAAAGATGAAGTAGCCTTTTAAGGGATAAGGGGTGGGCCACACCCCTAATGTTCCAACATAAAAAAATTAAACATCTGGTGGTTTAGACTGGGGTGAGGAGTGAGCAGAAGCAGATCTTGATCTAGATCTAGTTCTACCACTTCTATTATCAGGGGGGTAGAGTTACAGTCCCCACCTTGGGTCAGTTTCTACAATTCAAACAACACCTTTTTCTTCTTTCTTGTTTTTTGTTCCTGCCAAGTAGCTTCCATATTGTTCTGGGATTTTATTATTATATCTGTGGAGGGTATAATCTCCTGCTCAATGCTTTCTTCACTATTTAAGTCTTGTGTTGCTATAACTGGAAGTTCAGGGGGTAATGTAGGGGTATCTTCTTCAGCAGGAGTTGTTAGATTATCTTGAGTGTTTTCTGGGGTAACTTCTCTGGGCAAACTGGAATCTTCAACCAAAGAGTCTAGAGCAATAGGTTCGTCCATTGAATTACCTTTAACAGTATCCCTGGTCTGTTGCACCATTGGTTGGGCCTTGACTTGCTTTTTGAGAGGGGGTTTTAATCTATAACATTTCTCCAAGAAATGTCCAAACATTCTGCAGTGTTTACAAAACAACTGGTTTGGTTTCCATTTGGACTTCTTGCCAAAATCCTTCACCTACTATCCGAGATGATAATCCACGGTTTATCTAACTCGGGAAGTGAGACATCTCTCTCAATCGAGCACTCTAGCTCCATGAGTGTTCCCCAAATCGAAGTGGAGTGGTCCACTTTTAGGGGAGTTCCTAATGCTCTACTAATTTGGAATAGAGCATTTGTGTGATACGATTCAATTGGCAGATTAGGAAATTTAAACCATATAGGTTTGAGGGGAGGTTCTTTAGGTGGGTCGAAACCGGGTACCATTTGATAAATTTCATTTGTGTGTTAGCTATTTGCATAGTACGTAATCCAATTAATCTTGCATAGTCTTCTTCTCTGGATAATCGATGAGTAGATGCCTACCATCCATCACTCCAATTTTCCATTGTCCCATGAAGGATTTGCTCAAAAGGTTCTCGACTAATTCCATCTTAGGATGGCCATATTGGAATTATCCCACAATGGAGAATTTAATAGCTTCAGCAAGTGTCATCATTTCCTTAGTAGTGAAAATAATAGCTGGTCTGCCCTCCTTAGAACCAAGAGGTCTAATGAAAGGGCAATCAGATTTCCATTGCCGCATCATGTAGGTTACGTGGAAAAAGTAATTTGTCTGCAGACTTTAGCGAGGAGGCAAGCCTTTACTTAATGCGGATGCATAAGAGGTGGAGGAGTTTACCCCGACCATTACAAAAAGATTACCGGATCTAATGTAACATCAGTAAACACAATTAAAGAAGAAGAATGCGGTAGGAGAAAGTGATTCGCAAGCAACACTCGAGAAGCAAACTCGACCAATGGAACGGTAATAGTTCAAAATATTTGCCCGAGAAAGATCAAAATAACTTGAAAGAACCTTACCAGCCACCCACCACCCCAAGAAACACCAAACCTGAAAACCAAACAGCACCCAAAACCTTGGAAAGCCTTCCGAAGGACCCAGCCGCCACCCAGGGAAGCCATTACCAGCCAAACCCTAGCAGAGCAAAGTAGCCAGCCGCCACCATCATAAAATAACTATATATATATATATATATATATATATATATATATATATATATATATATATATATTTCAAAAGACTTGCCTAACAGGCAAGTAATATATTAATTTCCATCATCAGTATAGCTGTGTTCTTACAAAAGGAAGGCCTAGTCTATCCCCATGCATCAAAACAGCAAGGGAAGAGGGAGGTGTAGTTTCTACCCAAATTTCACCTTTACAATAACCCTAAGAGGCAAGCCAATGTGTAGGAGCATTACCCTCCCTAGGTATATAGGAAAATATTACATTTTTACTCTCAACCAAACCCTTCACTCTATTCAGCCATCTCTGAATGTACCATGGAGCAATTTCAGTCCCCTGCAAGAAGCTAATGCAATTGGAAGAATCTGATTCCACAATCAGTAGCCTCACTTCACGGATCCTGGCAATTTTAATGGCCCAATAGATGACAACCATTTCAGCTTCAAGAGCATCACAAGCATCAATAGGAGAATAGAAGAACAATAGACATTGCCCCACCCCATTTCTAAAAATACCACCAATCCCAGCCTGCTGAATTTTATAGCTACCATCAGTATTTACTTTGATCCAAGTGGAAGGGGGAGGGGACCAACCAGCCACCAGAGAAGATGAGGAAGAAATTCCAGAACCAACTTGGCAGATATCTCTGAATTTGTGGTATTTGTTGAGTTTCTGAAAGTAAGTTAAACAATGAGCAGCAACAAGGGAAGCTGGGACAGAACACCCCTCAAACCTTACCTTATTTCTGCCCATCCAGATAAACCAGGCCACAACACAAGGAACCACCAGGAGATTCACCTTATGCCAGTCCCCCCAGCACATCAATAGATCAAGCCAACTTAAATTCAAAGTTTCCACCTGAATCCTGCTAATAATATGAGTCCAGACCTCTTGAGAGAAAGAACACCTAAAGAACAAATGGTCCCCAGATTCTTCCTCCTGCATATATATATATATATATGTATATATATATATATATATATATATATATATATATATATATATATATGTATATATATATATAATTTTTTTTTTTTGGGGGGGAAGGAGCTACATTAGGCTCCCTACATGTTGATTCAAAAGTGAAGTTACGAAATTTCCCAATGGGAACAACCATTACTCAATACAACTCCACACCAAAAGAAAAAGTAACTAAGCTAAGTGTGAATAAACCTATCCCAAAAAATGTGCCCAATAAAAGACTTAATCCAAAGAAAGTAAAGAGAAATGACACCAAGAACTGCCTACTGCTAAGACACTCCCAAAGGAGTAAGGATCTGATTGTAGGAGATGCAAAATAAACCAACATCTAGCCTGATACAAATCTGCTTCCAGGAGAAAGAATGAAAGCCAAACTGCCAACCATTCTGAAGTGAGGAGCATGAAACCAATCAGTTTCCATAAGCATTGTAGTTGGGGAGGGGGGGTCAGCTGATGTCAGAATGTTAGGAGATAGCTTTAAACTTGTTGATCCAAAAGCATGGTGCCAACTTGGGTGAAGAAAGTTCAGACCCCAGTCAGTGAAGAATTCTTATGTGTGGGACTTTAAGGATGTCACTGCCAATGAGCAGAGAAAGTTGGGATGGGGGGTATGAGATAGGACAACATCATCAGAATTGGCTCCCAATTTAGCTAACCAGACAGCTGGTTGGTTGGCCTCTCTGTAGATAAAGGAGAACTGAGGTTGGATTAGAGATCGAATTGCATGAATTCTTTTTACCCAGTAGAGATGGTGCCAGGGAAGAGTGGCAGGGAGTTCAGTTTCCTTACTTCTCTTGATGGCCAGTTCAGTATCACTTTCAACCTCAATACGATGCCAATTAAAATTCCTTGCAATGTTCAGAGCCCAGTAAATGGCAATAAGCTCAGCTTCCATGGAGTCAGTGGCTTGCACAGGAGCATGGAAGAACAGTCTGCATTTGCCAGCACTGTTTCTGAAAAGGCCACCAATGCCAGCAGAATCAGGACAGTAGCTGCCATCACAGTTGACTTTGAGGTGATGGGGGGGAGCCAAGATACCAGACCAATCTTGAAGGAATGGAGACAGTTTGAAAGTTCCAGGCAGCAAATATTAGGGAATTTAGTGTACCTGATGAGTTTCTGGATGTAAGAGAGGCACTTTTTAGTGACTTGTAGCTCACTTGGTATAGTTCCATCATAGTTTACTTTGTTTCTCTCCATCCAGATAAACCAGGCAATGATAAAAGGAATAGCTCCCATACCAATCCCATTCCAGCCTAGCCAGCAGGATGACAGGAGATCCCAGGTCAAATTCTGGGTGTTTAAGTGGAACTGCTGGGTGAGTTTTCTCCAAACAGATTGGGAGAAAGTGCACCTGAAAAATAAATGAGGGATGGATTCTTCCTCTTTCCAGCAAAGCTTACATCATGAGGGGCCTCTAATTCCTTATAATTTGAGGATATCATCAGTGGGAAGCAGCTTCAAGAAAGTTCTCCAAGAGAAAAAACACATGGAAGGGGAGAGGTATTTGTTCCAGGGTGCCTCTCCCCACTGCACAGTGTTCCAATTATAAAGTTGGAAATAGATTGATTTAGAAAGGTTGTGGGAGAAATGTGATTGCTAGTTGATGGAGTCTTTCTCTTTGTTATTGAATTTGATAGTAGCCACTTGATCAGCAGAATCTTTACTCAACACCTTAAGTAAGGATGGAATGGACCAGCTGTCCCCATTCCAGTAGTCAGCAACTTTGAGTGTATGATCAGGTGAGGTAGGGAAGGGATGCAGCCAGTCAGCTGGGCACCAATGATCTAGCCAGAATGACAGATTACCATGTCCTAAGTTCCATATGTACATATTCTCAGCATGGGTTTTGTTTTTCACCATGGCTCTCCAGATTTTAGAGTCACCAGTTTTGTTAGTTGCTTGGGAAGGGTGAGTGTGCCTGCAGTATTTTCAAGAGATGTATTTAGCCTAAAGAGAGCTTTGGGATCTGAATTTGAGCCAAAGTTTACAAAAGTTAATTTGGGAGATCTGCTGGAGGGTTTTGAAGCCCATCCCACCTGCCCAAATAGGTTTAGCTACTTTATGCCAGGAAGACCAGTGAAGCTGCTTCCTTTGTCCAGCCCATAAGAACTGATTGAAAGCTCTTTCAAATAGGTATTGTGTGCCATTATTCATACCAGCTGTTTGGAGAGAATAGGTTGGGAGAGTTGTGAGGATTCTCCTGAGAATGGTTATTCTACCTCCATTTGAAAGGTAATTATGAGTCCAATTAGCCAGGTAAGAGCTAATCTTGTTCAAGGCTTCATCAAATTGTCTTTGCTGAGCTCTGCCTAGATTGAGCTGGGCCCCAAGGTAATTTATAGGTAGAGTGGTGCTAGAAAACCCAGTGTAGGAAGTGATCCAGTGTTTATTATCAGCAGTAATTTTACGGGGGAAGATCAGGTAGCTTTTGGCAGGGTTGAATTCCATCCCAGAACACAGTTTAAAAGAATGCAAGCATTTCATGGTTTGCTTGACATCAGTTTTAGAAGCATTAGAAAAAATCATGACATCATCAGCATATATCAGATGGGAGATGGTAATATTTGATTTATGGTTATACCTGGTGGAGCCATGCATAGAGGCAGTGTGGTTAAGGAGCCTAAAAAGATAATCCATAGCCAAGATGAAAAGAGTAGGTGATAGGGGGTCCCCTTGTTTAAGTCCCCTGGTGGCAGCAAAGTATCCCCAACTGGAACCATTTAGGATTATGGAGTGAGCATTTGCTTTTAACCATCTTTTGATAAGGTTGCAGAAGTTATTCTGAAAACCCCTAGCAGCAAGAGTCTCCAATAGAAAATTCCAATTGATGGTGTCATAGGCCTTCTTGATGTCCAACTTATAGATTAGGTTTCCACTTCTACACTTTTTATTAAGGTCTAGCAGCAATTCTTGAGCCAGCAAGATGTTATCTGATATGGATCTTCCCTTAACAAATGCGGTTGCTTGGGGCTGATGAGATGGTCCAATAGGGATTGCAGTCTGTTAACAATAATCTTGCTAATAAGTTTGCTGATAACAGAAGTAAGGGATATAGGTCTGTAGTGGTCCCAAGTGGTCTGCATACTGCCTTTAGGAATTAGCACAAAGTTAGAGTTGTAGAAGTATTGGGGAATGTCTCCACCTTGAAAGAAAGTAGCAATAGCTTCAATAATGTCATTTTTGATGATTTTCCAAGCCTTTTTATAAAAATCAGATGTGTATCCATCAGGGCCAGCTGTTTTGGATGGATCAATGGATGAGAGGGCCAGCCAAATTTCAGATTCAGAAGGAGGAAAACTGAGATCTTTCCCAGTTAGGAGGGGCTGCTGATCCCTGAAGAGAGCAAATGATATTGGGGTTCTATCCATGTATGGTTGATGGAGCAGCTTGCTGAAATGTTGAGTGGCACTCCTGCCAATATCCAGATGATGGGAGACCCATTCCCCAGACTCCTTTTTTATTTGGTGAATATAGCTGCATTTTCATCTATACTGTAAATAGGCATGAAAGTAGGCTGTATTCCTATCTCCCTCAACAAAATGCTTGATGGATGCCTTCTTTTTCAAATACATATCTTGGATATCAATGGATTTCAATAATTTAGCTTCAGCTGCCAGCAGAAGGGGATTTAGATCATTGTTATGTCGGGTCTTCTCCTCCAGAGACAAAACTTCTTGTTCAGCCTGATCAACTGCAGAAAAAACATTACCAAATTGTTACCACCCCCACTTATTCAGCTGGGGACTCAGGTTCTGATGAAGAGAGCATAATCTGATCCAGGGGTCCTTTTGAGTAGGTGCTTTCTAATGATTTTTGACAAATTGAAAAAAATCAGGATGAGAAGACCAGAAATTCTAATATCTGAAAGGGGGTTTAGAATGCTGATTTGGAGGGATAGTTAGGGAGATCAAAAGGGGTCTATGATCAGAACAAGTAAGAGCCAGGTGGGTGATTTGGGTATGGAGGAAATTGGATTGCCAGAGCTCATTGGACAGTATTCTGTCTAGCCTTTCCTGAACTTGATTCCTCTTCCATGTGAAAAGAGGGCCTATGAACCCCAAATCAAAAAGCCCAGTAGCTAGGATGTTATCCCTGAAGTTGCACATAGTCCTAACATTAGGCCTTTTGCCACCTATTTTTTCAGCTGGTGTAGATATGCAGTTGAAATCCCCACCCACAATCCAGGGGGAGTTAATCTGGGTACTAAATGCATGAATTTTCTCCCAAAGTTGAGATCTGTCAATGCTCTTGCAGCCAGCATAGACAAAGGAGGAAAAAATGGAATGACCAGCAAATTGGAGAGATAGATGAACTATTTGGGGGTGATCCAGAAGGACAGTCCAGGAGATTTATTTTCTACAAAGAATCCAAATTTTGTTATTAGAGTTGGCAAAGTGGGAGAAACCAGGAAACTTTTTGAGGATTTTAGAAGAAACTTGGTGAAGAAGGGGTTCAAGGATGGCAAGGCACCAAATAGAATGTTTTTTAGTAAGGTAAATGAGTCTTTTAAGAGAAGAGGGTTGGTCCACACCTCTAATGTTACAACAAAGGAAATTAATCATGGGTTAAGTGGAGAAGTGGAAGGGGGATGAGATTTAGATCTGGTTTCGCCCTAGTAGAAAAGGGGCAGAGTGGAAGGGTATTGGATGAGGAGGGGGGTTTCTAGTCGGATCTGATTTGGTTTTTTTCTTTTTTTTAGAGGTCTGAACTTCCCAAGCTTGTTCCAAGGACTCTTGAAACTCTCCAACAGGAATAGCCAGAGGTAAAACAGCTAGCTCAGTAGGAGGGGGATGAAAGGAGAGGAGTTGGGGGAATGGTAGGAGGAATGGGACTGGCCTGTGGAGGGGGAGCTGCGGGGGTGAAAGGTGTGGGTGTTCCAAAGGAGAGATTGTCACAGGAGAGTTGGGAGTAAGAACAGTGGGGATAGGAGATGGAAGGTGAGCCAGGTTATTAGTGATGGTGGGAGGGGATAATGGTAAGAGGTTTGAAACAGGATTGCTGGTAGAGGCAAGTCTCCCTGTTGTAGTGGAGTTAGACTTCTTAGAAGTTGGCTGGAGCCTGAAACACCTTTCAACTGTATGCCCAAACATTTTGCAGTGGTTGCAATAGTAGGGCTTTTGTTGCATTATGACCTCTCGCCGTAGCCATCGAAGTTGACCCTACCCAAATCTTCTTGATCTCAGGCAAAGAGATGTCTCTTTTAATTTAGATTCTGCAGAGCATCAGGCATCCCCCTAGTGAAAGTAGTTGCATCCATCCATAGGGGAGTGCCAATAACCCTAGCAATTTGGAAGAGAGTGTTATGGTTGAAATATTTGTAGGGTAGTTTTGGGAACTTGAACCAAATGGGAACAATAGGGGGTTCTTTGCTTGGGTCAAAGTCTGGTGTCCATTTAAGTAGCATCATGTCCATTTCAGCTATTGTTACCATTTGCTTAGCAAATAGCCTAGCATAGTCCTCTTCAGTGGATAAATGAATGAGAAGATGTCTCCCATCTAGAAGACCCATTCTCCAGCTGCCAATAAAAGCCAGGGAGTCAAAGAAAGCTCTAACTAATTCCATTTTGGGATGGCCAAGAGTGAATTTCCCAATAAGAGTTAGTTTGACTTCCTCATTTAAAGCTTCCAGTTCAGCATCAGAGAAATAAATGGCCAGGCAACCCTCCTTTTCACCAACAGGGTGGATGAAAGGGCATTGGGTTTTACCGACGACAGACTTCATGAAACAGTTGGGGAAAAACCAGTTCTGTCGGAGGGTAGAGAGGGGGAGTGGCCTACCACTCCAGCATATGAAATATTAGACCCATCCAATCTTGTAGGAGGATCAGTTGGAATATCCATTCAGGCACAGCACAGAGTTCCACAACCAAAAAGGAGGTACAGGTGTTGCTGAAATCCAGAAACACAAACCCCAGGCAATACAGCAAAAACAAAGACACAGCCAGAATCCCAGGTAACCCCAATGAGGGGGAGGGAAAAGAGATGACCACTTCTCCTCCAAAGCAAAAGCAAAGCAAGAAGTAACCAATGGAACAGTAAAATTCAAATGGTGGAGCCCGGGAAGAGTAAAACCACCAGAAAAGAACAGTAAAACCAAACCACACCAAAAAACCTGCTCCACCACAGCAAGAGAGCCACCCCACCTTACATGAGCCACCACCCAAGAGGTCGCCGCCAGCAGGGTCATGCTAGAAACCCTAGCAGAGCACCAACAGCCATCAGCATAATTATATATATATATATATATATATATATATATATATATATAAATATAAACTTAACCTAAAAACATACGCCGATAACTTTCCGGCGACTCCGCTGGGGACTAGTTCTTCTCTCCATTTAGATCAGATGGTTTTGCTTTTCTAAATTGGTAAGGAATCCATGCCCCTTATGGATCTAACTATCATTCTTTCTGTTAATATACGACATCCATTTATGTCTTGAATGGGTATAGTCAACTCTCTTGGATTTTGGAGCCACTATTTAGCCACCCCTAAACAATGAGGTTCTGCAATCATTCTACCTCTAAGAAGTGGGGTGGACCCCCAAAAGGTGTTAGCTTTGGAGAGGTCCCTTGAGTTGAGAAGTCTTGTGAGACATTCTCTTCCTTTCCAATTCTGGATTGGATCCCTTACCTTTTTTATATCCTTCCTCCGTTAATTGTTTGTCCTTAACAAACAAACCTTCTAATGAACAAATCTTTTAATAAACGAACCCTTTTAAACAGCAAATATACGAATAAGACAGAATCCGAAATACCTTATAAATAAAAGTAAGAAATCGAAAAGAAAAATGAAAATGTTTTTGGACTCTTATTTTCTGAGAAATTATTTTTTCGTCCTAAAAAGTTTTGTGACGGAAGGAAGCATAATTTGGAACTGACGTTCAGAATCTAACCTGCAGAAGTTGTCTACAGCGAAGCTGATTTTCTCCTTCACCAATGGAGTAGACAGGAGTCCACAAGGATGAGCTACCTGATGATGTAATCAATCGCTTTGGACAAGGATTTGACAACACGGATATTAAGTTTGTCGTCGTTACTCCCTTCGCGCTAATGGACAAAGTACCGGAGGCCATGGAACCCATAATTAAGTTCAATCTGAAGTCAAATCAAGATTTTCCTCCTTTGCTGCTACCCCAGGATGGTCATCTCTACCCCCACCGGTCTGATCATCACTGCACCCACCTTGGCTCCCGCCAAACTAAAGGGGAAGGAAGTCCAAGTCAGTGATGAGCCTATTACCGTGGAGGGTTCACACTTTGCTGCAATACCTTTTGTCTTCTAGATAGGGTCCAGTTTGAGATTTGCACCCTTAACCCGGATGCAAAGAAGGAATAAGAGGAGAAAGATCGCCAGGATCAGGAAAACCAAGGCTACTAAAGCTGCCTTTCTTGAAGAGATTCCTGAAGAAGAAGAACTTCCTGAGATTTCACCACTGTTGGAGGGGAGTAGGTTTCACCCTCTCTTTGCTGTCTCTGATAAAGAAGATGCTCGAAGGATTGCTGTTGCGTAACCCTTACCTGCATACTACAATGATTGTAAGAGGAAGAAGATCAAGACTACACCTCTTGCCAGATTGTGAGTGTAAGTGGAGAAGTTATCCAGGAAAGAGGGATGCCCTGTGTCAGAAATTCTGAGAAGGATGGGATGAGTACCAGTTAGATTCCGCCTCGGACCACTAGTAGACCCCGTCACTGCCATAAAAAGGCCATGAAAGAAAGTACAAGCTAGCGAGAGAAGCTCGCCCTTTTTTTTTATCAGGTCACCATATTAGGGAACACACCACCTACCAACGTACAGCCGACAGACCATCTTGTCCTAGGTCACCGATTGCAAGAAGGATGGTGTGGCAACCTATTATTGCCAAACCTATACCAACAGAATGCTCTGGAAAGAGAAGACTCGTTAGAGATCCCGAATCTAAGGAAAGTGTTGTGGCTCTAATGGAAACTTCTGAAGATGAAGTTCAACAATCGTTGCCTGACAACCGCGAGACCGTTTGGAAAAGACCGCTTGAAGCAGCCATAGGGAAGCTAAGAACTGACATCCAAAAATTGGCAAGAGAAAAAAAAGAAGGACTGGGAAATGAAGTGGGTTTGTCAGAGTTCATGGATGAAGAATTTACCGAGATCAATGTAGTTGAGACCCAAGCGTCGTCAGCTTTGCAGGGAGCTCCATCAACTTCAGAGGGAGACGATCCAGAAGCACTGAAACTAAATTTGTGGGAAAAGCATGACACAATCTATTGAATGGAGAAGAAGATGGAGTAGATGGTGGCCGCCTTAGCCACAATCCAGAGTCAGCCTCAACCTCAGAAGGAAACCCCTCCGAAAATCTTTCACATTGCAGTGGAGGAAAAGAAATTACATCCGTCAATGGAGATGAACAGCTAAAGAAGGATTCTGCCCAGAGCATGATTCTCGAAAAAGATATTAAAAATATGGTGGAACAGTTGGTGCGAGAAGCCTTAGCCCAGTCTAAGAGTGGAGCATCTATTTTGACTGGTAGACCTTACCCTGAAGAATTTGATGCAGTCCAATACCCAAAGTGCTTCGTACCACCTCTGTTTAAGACTTTCGACATTACGGGAAACCCCTGGCAGCATGTCGCACATTTTTGTGCTAGTTACTACAACGGCGGTGGGAGCGATGCATTGTTATTTCATCAGTTTGTCAGTAGCTTGTCAGGGATCTCCTTCGATTGGTATGGAGAACTGCCGAACGGTTCAGTCAAGTCCTTTTCAAAATTAGAGAACCTTTTCGTTAAACGGTTTTCTAGGGCTCGACATCACATCATTATCAGTGATCTAGCAGTGGGGCAACAAAAACCGAATGAAACCTTGGTGGATTACATATTTCGATGGAGGAATCTAAGCATGAAATGTGAACTACAGCTTCAGGAACTGCATGTAACGATATCTTTCTTAAGAGTATCCATGGCCCGATAGCACTTCTCCTTTAAGGATTCACAATTAAGACTTTCGAGAAGTTGCTTAGCAAGGCCGGGAGCTTGCAAGAGGAGGCAAAATAGCTGAGTTTTGTCGATAAGGCTGATAAGCAGAAGCCAATGAAAGTATTTGAGAAGAAATCAGGAATCATCGCGGCAGTGGATAAAGGTAAATAGCCAGTGCAGATACAGCATGAGCGACCACAACCAAGCTATCAACCACCGCAATGGATTTATCAACAACCTCAACAGAGCTATCAGTAGCTTCGATCAAGTTAACAGTCACAGCAGCATGATCAATCGCCGCCCCGTCCACCACAGGCCCTGAAGGATCTTTTGAATAAGGAATATCCTTTCAAGACTTAAGTAGTAGCCAAGATGTTTTGCAGTTTGATGAAGACGCCTAATTTTCAGCTATCAGAGCCCAGGAGGCGGGAAGAAGTCGATAAGAATAATCATCTGAATTACTGCCCCTACCATAGGATGCTCAGACACAAGATAGAAGACTGCTTCACCTTCAAGAATTGGCTCGAGGATAACCTCCGGAAAGGGAACATAACGATCCCAAAGGAATACATGAAGGAGCCCCAAAAAGGAGGTTCCATCAATGTTATTTCAACGGATCCTATTGTTATGATAGACCCGTACACAACCGATGATGGATGGGGTAATGTTTGGATGAAGTCCTTAAAGAAAAGTTTGGATCACATCCAAACCGCTTCGGTGCGCGCTTCAGTTCAAAGATCGAAACTCACCAAACTGACACTATTGATTGGGATTGAAAAACGCCTCAGAAGGAGGAGTAGATTGTGGAAGAAGAGAAGACCGAGGCTCCGAAGGGTATACTAAGGGTTGCTTTTCCTAGGATGGTTATTTCTGATTCGGGGGAGAAATCCCTAGGACCTCTAACTCTGTAAGATTATTTGCTCGCTCTGGCGGGATCTTATAATGATAAAAGTTTTCGTGTTGGCTAAATTTTGATTGTTTCTAATGATTACGTAACTAACAAAAACCAACCTAATCTGGATCTCAATTTCGATACGAATAACAATTCTTAAATCATACAAAGCCTCAAAGACACCGACAAAGGAGAGGATGTCCACAAGAATGGCTACAAAAGCCCAGGAAGCGACGAGTTCGTTTGTGAATTCCGAGGGGCTCCGATCCCAATAGATATAGAGCTATCAGATTCTGAAGCAACTTCAAAAGAGCTAGTCGTTCCGATTCAAGAGGAGACACCGGCAGATGCAGCACCAGATTCAGAAGAAATAACAAAAGTCAATTTAAGAAGCAGAAAAGTTATACCCCCGAGAGAGGGACCAAAGGATAAAGGAAAGCTGGTGGTTGCCCAGGAAGAGCAAACCCCAGCAGAGGAATTACCCATTTTGGAAGAGGCTGAAAAGCCAAGTAAAAAAGTGGATTATAACGTGCTAGCCCATCTTAGGAAGCTACCTGCCAAACTAAGCATCTAGAATGCTCTGATCATGTTAAAAGAGACGAGGGAAACTCTAATCAAGGCCTTGTTTGATCCAAAAATTTTCTTAGCTCAAATGATTGGTAATTCCTTAGATGAGGTTTGTTTGTTAAAAGGACAGTACATTGTTACCTTCACGGATAATGATTTACTACTCGGAACAGCTGATCACAATTGACCATTGTACATCTCAGTCACTATCGGAAAGTTCATGCTCTTCAGGGTGTTGGTTGATCCAGGAGCTTCAAGAAAACAGAATGTTATAACGAGGTTTCAATCAGAAAGGAGAAAGAGCCCTTGGATCGATAACACTATCAATGAAGATCGGTGATTTGGTAAGGACAACCGCAAAATTCTACGTAACTGATTCTGAGACATCATTCAACGCTCTACTGGGTCGATCGTGGATCCATGAAAACTGGATGGTACCATCGTCTCTACACCAGTGCATAAAGTATTATGAAGGAAGGGAAGAACAATGTATCAAAGGTGACTTGCAACCGTTCTCCTTACACGAAATTGGAATTCACGAAGATGCAGCCTACTTCGCGCCTTTAAAGAAAATAATCTTTTCTAGAAATGTCATACCAAATGAAGGAAAAGAAGTTCAAGACAACGAAGACCCTAAAATTCTAGTTCAAGAGTTACTCACCACTCTCGTATGGTGAGATGGTGAAGGTTTCTCCAGAACTCGCACCCGAGGTCGAGGCCGGGGATGAGGTCGACCAAGAAATGTTGGAACAGTTGAACAGAAGAAACCGGGCATTGATGTTGATTGGGAAAGCAATTCCGAAGAAGAAATTAAGAAGGAAGCAAAGAAGATAAATCAAAAGAAACACCAGTTCAAAATCTCTCTCGAAGACGAAAAGAATGAAGAATATAAATCAATGTATGAGAAGATTAACCACCATGTACATACTATGACCCTAACCCCGATCTATCCTAGTAAAGTCGAGGGTATGGTGGTCAAGGAAGTACATGGTGGCGGTGCTAAGCTGATCAAATTCTACCGTGGTGCTTCTTCTTCCAAAATTGAAAATGATGTAAAATTTGAAGATGCTACTTCTTCCGAATTAATGTAATTACCTCTTGAGTAGTATTCTTCTTGTGTTCAAAATTTGACGCAACATGATGTATTGCCTGGACAATGGACGAAAGATCAATCTCAACCCTTTGAAAAATTATGGAATAATACCAGTCGATGGCTCGATTCAAAGCATGGTCTTAGATTCAGCACAGTAGGACTAGCTGATGATACAGGATTCTGTTTGGTTGTCACTCACTAGCCTAATGAAGATTGCGTAGAAGCTTCAGATGATCTCAAAGATCTACCAAGTGGAGACGCTCCGCTAGAATTTAAAGAGGAAATTAAATCTACAATAGAAGAGTTAATAAAAGTTCACTTAGGTACTAGCGAAGAGCCTAGGCCAACCTTTGTTAGCTCCTTACTCAACAAAGAAGACTCTAAAGAAATGATCAAGCTACGAATGGAATTTAAGGATTGTTTTACTTAGTGTTAAGATGAAATACCGGGATTAACTTTAGATGTTGCAGTCCGCAATCTAGGAGTGGATCACACTGTCGTTCCAGTCAGACAAGCTATGAGAGGAATGTATCTAGACATTGAACAACAAGTAATAGCTGAAGTTAAGAAGCTCATCGACGCTAAATTTGTCCATGAAGAACAATATCCAATTTGGTTAGCCAATGTGGTACCAGTCAGAAAGAAGAATGGTCAGATCAGAATCTGTGTGGATTTCAGAGATTTGAACAAAGCATGCCCAAAGGACCAATTCCCGCTATAAATTTCAGAATTGATGATTGACATCACTTCGACACACAAGATCTTCTCTTTAATGGATGGATCATCAGGATACAATCGGATAAAGATGGCACCAGAAGATGAAAAGCTCACAACCTTCAAAACGCCAATTAAAGTATACTACTACACAGTGATTCCTTTTGAATTGAAGAACGCAGGAGCAACCTACCAAAGAGCAATGACGAGGATCTTTGATCATCTCATTCACAACCAAGTCGAGTGCTACATGCATGATGTGGTCATCAAGAGCAAACTGAAAAAAGATCACCTGTATGATTTGAGAATTGATTTCGAGAGATTAAGACAATTTAATCTTAAGATGAATCCCTTAAAATGCACCTTTGGTGTTGCCTCTGAGAAATTCTTAGGATTTGTTGTACAACATCGTAGAATTGAAATCGATCCGGAGAAGATGAAAGCTATCTTAGAAATGCCACCTCCCAAAACTTTGAAACAACTACGATCCTTTCAGGGGATGTTGGCATATCTTCGATGCTTTATTTCAAATTTGTCAGGTAGGTGTCAGCCCTTCTCCGTATTAATTAAAAAGAACGCCAAATTAGTTTGGGAAGAAAAATGTCTGTCGGCATATTTATAGGTTGTGAGTTGTATTTTAAAAAGGGCTCGCCTACAGATATTTTCGGTGAATTAAATTTAATTTAAATATATATAATTTGAAAGTATGCATTTGATTTTGAAAAAAAGTTTTAAGTTAGAAAATTTTAAGATATGAAATCAAACCAATCTCACATCCCAAATAGTTTATATAAACGAGCACCACATCACAAACCGTGTATCTATCCCGGTAAGTGGACACACTGCTTGATGATGGGACTCGATTAAGTAAACTAGAAGATTTATGACATCTGTTTGGTCTTTGAACCAATTTTATAAGCTGACAAGTTCCCATGCTTAATATAAAGGAATTAAGCAGGGTTTATATTACCTGGGTTATTAAAGTTCCCTATAAGGGCAAGCCCCTATAGTTAATTACATCTTAAATGATGGGAATCATTTAAGAAAACTCTCGACAATGATCAGTGGTTTTGCTCTCAAGAATTTCAAAGTTTAAGGTTTTAAACAACTTGAATTTTGTAAATTTCAATAAGGAATAACTTAAATTTGGAACAATTTATTTTAGGAGTTCAAAGGAAGAGAAGTAGGGGATGTTACGGACCCGATGTGAATTTGGTGACTTCCCAACTATTCTATTGTTTGGCTACAATTTGAGGAAATTATTTAATGTCTTAATCCATCCAATTTCAGTTAATTAGGACTTATATTAGTATGACATAATCATACAAATAGCCTCAAAGATGTGAGGGTTTATGTCGTACCAAACGACTACCTCGAAGTCCTAAGACCGATTAGGGCATAATTTACATAATATGATTATGCAAATACCTAACAAAAAGTTGAGGATTTATGTTGCACTAGGCAAACTACATCGATATCCTATGACTTGTTTATTTAATTCTAAGAAACGTTTAGCTAGTGTAGACATAAGTTTTGCTGACGAAGATGGTTGTGCTGCCCATTGTGTTCCAAGCTTCTTCTTGTTGTAGAGGTTTGGTTTTAGAATGTGACAATCAGGAGATGAGAGAAGTATTCTGGTATAGAAAGGTTAAAAAATTGAGGTGGCTTAGTATTTTAATTAAAACAAATCTTAAAGTTGATTAAGCAGAACCGAATAAGATCCCACGGTTTTGTCATCCCGGCACCGCTATTTTCATCGGATTCACTTAGTCGAAATAAATTTGCTAAACTCAACTGAATGATTCCAAACTTTCATTTAGACCATGGGAAATCACGTTAGCAACACGTGGGTTACATCATCCGAGGGATTCCTGATCATCCAATGAGACATTTTAATATAGTTATAGTTGTAGTTTTGTTGTTATATTTGTGATTAAATTTTGAGTTATTTTATCTTTTGAATGTCGTAGCGGAGAATAATATCTTGTTGTAACTTTTAATTTAGTTTTGGGTTTCAGTTTTGTGGCTATCCTAAAAGTTTTCAGTTTTCATGTAGGGTGACATTCTTGTTTAACATGCATGTTTTGCAAGAAAAAAGTACAGCACAGGTAAATAAATTGTAACAAAATAAAAGCGTACCTGGCGGGTCTTCTCGTCATTCCAGGTTGCACTGAAAACACATGTCAAGTCATTCAAATGCTTGCAAGTAATACCTAGGAAAAGCTAAGGGAAGGTTCTGGTGTCTACAAAAATCCTAATCTTATTGCTAGTCAATTCCTATGACGTCTAGGTTCTTGTGTTTTATTAAGAATGTTTTTCTTCACCAAAGAACGATTAAATTCAATAGTTCTTCTAAAACATCCTATTATATTGAGAAGTGCTTACGACGAGTCCTGAACTTTTTTTAATGCTTCTGGAATTATTTCGAGTCCAAATGAATTTTATCGTACAGGTGAATTGATCATAAGAATTTAGTAAGTTTTGTTTCTTACTCAGTAAAATTGGACATTTGATTATCCGGTGAGTAAAGTAGCATTTCACTGAATACTCCACCTAAGGGACAGGGGAAAATCAGTTTGTTAAGGGATTTAACCATTAAGGTTGGATTTGTTGTTTCAAAATAGTTTAGTTTAGTTATAAAATTTCAAATTGAATTTTAAGAGTTTTAAAATTGTTTAAGTTAAAGAGGTGTTTAAACTGTTTAATTCCATTGAGTTTTGATTGTTCAAGTTTGTTTTAAATATCTTAAACTGATTTGATTATTACATCTGAATTGTAAATTCTTTGAGATTAAGTTTTTGACATTTCAATTTTGCTTTAGGTTAGTGATTTCAAATTAACTTTAATGTTTTGGGTTTATTTTAATTTAAATCAACTAATGTTTTAAACTTTAATTTAATTAAGGATTATTAATTTCAATTATCATTATTAGAATTAATTAAGAGTTGAATTAATCCAATTAGGGACATTAGATTAAAGAGTTAATATCTTCTTAAGTCATGTCCCTTATTTTAATAATTCAAATTTTAATTATTCTTCCAAAATTTTATAGAATTATTTAATTAAGATTTCATTTTTTAAGTTTCAATCATCCAAGAGAAAATTTAGGATCAAATGTTCATCCCTCCCTTTGATTAAGCCTAAAGTATTAATTAGGGTTTAAATCTCTTAATTACCTTTATGCCCTCTTAAGCATATTCACTTCATAACTCATTAAGTTGAGCTCAAATTAACTTGAAATGTTTATGTCACTTTACTCACATGTCAATTAAGACATTAGAAGAGAAAATGTGATTTTTCTATTTTTAATTTAATTTATATAATTTTTTTAATGAAAAATAAGGATTTATCAATGAAAATTTAACAACATGACCAAGATAAAGTTTCTATCCTTAGGAAAATTATGGGATGTTCCTACTAATTAGAAGACCACGTGGACCAATTTTTGTGATTTTTTTAGTTATATTTTTTTAATATAATTATTTTAAATTTTGGAGCATTAATTAATTATAAAATAAAATTAAAGTTGAAAATTAAATTTTATATTTTTCTTAAATCTCTCTAACCTCAAGGAACTCAGAGAAACAAATTTTATATTCTTTTTATTTTTCTTTCAATTTTTAGAATTATTTTACTCGGAAAGGTTGGAAAATTCATTTTTAATGTTAAAAATTACATTAATCCTTTAAAACTCAATATCTTTTCTTAGGGACTTAAGAAAAATATTTGGTTAGTTCCTAAGTGATTAGGAGATGAAATACAATATTTTTAGGAATTTTATTATTTTTTTATTTTTATTTTTTTAATTATTAAAATATTCAAAAATAGGTTAAAAATGAAAATTTTAGACAAATTCCAATCTAAATTTTCTTATACTTCACTGATCATAAAGCGGCCTCAAAATGAATTTGGTAAATTTTTGAAATGTATTTTGAGTTTTATAAATTTTTAAAGTTTAAAAGTGGCCACGTGATTTAAATAATTCATTTAGTAGGTTAGATCACTTTCAATTGATTTCAACTTTTTATGTGAGACTCTCCTGACCCTAAATATTAGTGGAGAATTGATTTTGTGTTATTTTAATGAGTGGTTATTTCAAATTAATTTAATCTTAATTTTAGGGTTTTGGCCAAATTAGGGTTCATCTGAATGAGTTAAACCAAACCAAAATTTTCGTAGGGTTCTCTGGTCCAGAGATACTTCGCCTAATTTTCCTAGATTTTATTAACCAACATACTAATTATTGGAATTAAAATACCAAAACAGACACATAAACTTGGAAAATAGAAAACTTGCTTCAGAGATAGCCTCTAGCCTTCGAAAATTTAGGGAATGTTCTAAAAATCAGAGGCTATAAAAGCCCTATGGTCTCATGCCATGGTGAATTATATGCATGAATGAAGTATTAAAATATTCAAAATAGTATTAAATTAATTAAAAATAAGATACTTAACAAAATAATATAATTCCTTTTACACATTATTCTCCTCTGTTCACTGAGCATGAGGCTATTTTTAGTTTATTTTTAGGATTTTTCTATGCAAAAATATGCATTTTTAAAGGTTCTGGTATTTAAATAAATAGAAAATATCCTAATTTCCTACTTATCCGACGCGGCGCTGTGTCATCCTCGGCAGATCCGAAGTTCCACGCGGTGCTTCTCCATTCGATGCTGCCATCTAAGTCGGCGCCACGCCGTTCGCGCTTTCCGTTCTGCGGTTCTGTCGGGCACGATCCTCACCATCCGTCCGATACACGCGCGATCTGACGGTGACTAGTCATCGTCCCCAACTGACTTAACCCGAGAGCCGTCCACCTTCTAGAACTAAGATCTTGTTTCAGACTCAACCAAATCATGAGCGGTTGGTCTCTATCGACGCGTCTAGCCTAGACGAAGCTATCTATACGGGCTAACATGCATCAAAATTGTACAGAACAAAATGGAGAATTGTTGGATGCTCGGAAGGGAGGAGAGGTCAATACCTTTGCTCTGAGAGGTGAAGCCTCAATCTGAGATACTCGTAACATTCATTGGAGATAGAGGAGCCTCCGGATGAAGTCTCTAGTCCTGGTGAGCTACCTAGGTATGACTTCAACCAAGCCCAATTTCAAGCTCTGGCTGATAGAGCAGCTGGGAGGCTAAGAGAGGGGGCTTTCACTGGGGAACTCCTTCTGTTGGTGCTGGGAAGGTGTGGGTAAGTTTAATTTGATATTGGTGGTGGTTCGGGAGATGTCCTATTTTCTGGACTGAGATTGAGCTCTAAAATTGAACTCAACCAGTGGGAATTAGGGTAGGAAAACAGTGGGACTCTTCTTCTCTAGGCTGGGAGAAGGTCTGGGAGCAATTTGGAGGAGTTTGGTGAAAGAAATTTCAGCACTTTGAATTTGGCCGAGAGGAGGGGATTTTATAGAGTTTGCCGGAGAGGGGAGCTCAGGGCCAGGCAATGAGTGCCTTGGGCTGCTTAGAGTGAGTGCAAAGTAGGTAAGGTGGCTGGTAAAAGGATAAGCCACTGCCCAGGCCAAATTTTGGGTTTCAAGGACAAATGGGCCGCTTGGGCATGCCTGTTCTGGAGGCTGGGGTGGCTGGCCATGATAGTCAGGCTACTGGGCAGGATGAGGAGGAGTGGAGGAGAGGTTCAGTGCCATTAAACCTGGCAGGGAGGTTGCTTAAGAGGGATTTGGAGATGGGACTTAGCCTTATCCATGTGGCTTGGTCCATTGGTCCAAAGTGATGGACCATTAGTTCATGGCTCATGGGGCATGGGTTAGGTCAGGTTAAACCTACCCTACGAGGTCTAGGGTTGTCAGTCAAGAGGTTGGTTTGGTCAAATTTGGTTTGGTTTGATTTAATTTGGAACATAGGTTCAATTGGGTTCATATGGGTTTGAGTTGGGCTAACATGAGTTTGGGTTTTAATTGGATCAAATTGATTGATCAAAACTGTGTAAATGATTGTAGGGAAAATTTTTCATGAAGACATGAATTGGATTGGAGTTCATTTGGAGTTTCAATTTTAAGGATTTTTGAGTTTTGGTCAATTTTGGTCACCACAGGTTAGGTTGGATTTAGGTTTGGCTAGTGTTTGGTTTAAGGCCAATTGATGGTTCAAAATGTTTCAAATGATTGTTAGGAAAGGTTTAGGATAGAAATTGGGTCGAGATTTTGGCTTTAGGGGATTCAATTTAGAGAATTAGGGGTAGGTGACAACCTTAAGGCAAATTTGGGGGTTTTGATTTCAAATGAATTTTAGGTTGGGTTTGGGTTTAAATTGAGAGCAACTTGATGTTTTATTTGGTGTAGGGATGTACTAGGAAGGGTTTAGAGTAGATTTGGAGAGAAATTAAGTTAAATTGGGTTGGATTTGGGTAGGTTTGCGTCATAGGTTAAAATTGGGGCTTTTTGCTTTTGGGTTGAAATTGAATTCAAATGTTAATCAAATTGGGTTAGATTTGGTTTATATTGGTATTGGAGATGTTTAATTGAAGTTTAGAATTGGATTTGGACAACATTGAGGTTAATTGAGTTGATTTGGGTTGACATTGGGTCCATTTGGGTAAAAAAAATGGGTCAAATTGGGGGTTTTGGTAAAATTGGGTTAAATTGGCAAAATTAGGTTATGGTGTAGTTGAACAAAAAGAAATTTTGAATATTTGGGATTTTTTGGAATTTTTTGGAATTTTTTGGAAATTTTTGGAATTTTAGGTTAAAGGTGTATTTTAGGGTATTTTGAGATTATTTAGAAGGTATTGGGGTATTTTGGTGGATTTAAAAGGTGGGAATTATTTCAAAAAGATTCTTAGGAATTTTAGGAATTTTGGGGAATTTTGGGGAATTTTTGGACGATTTGGTGGTTGTGGGGGGAAACATAGGTAATTTTGGGTAGGTTTAGGGGACCCAATGTCAAAACTAGAAATTTTGCCAAAATAAAAGGGGTTTCAAATAAAGAAGAAATGGATCATTTTTGTGGGGTCAAGGTTGAGTCAAAATTGATTTGGAATTGAATTAGGGTTTGGAAGCTTGAGCCGTGGACTTAGCCAAGTCCAACCACTTTAGGACCGAATAAAGCCAAATGGTAATCACTTTATGATCCATCACATATTGACCTTAGGCATCTTAATCAAAGATTAGTGTCTTAGGTTCAACAATATAAGTTTCATAAAGGGTAGAAGGTAAGGTTTCAAGGTTTAGGTTAAGTGGCTTAGGGTTGTGTGTGTGTACAAGAGAAGCCCCAGTCACCCAAGGTCACCCTAAGTCCAAAAAATCCTATAGGAACTCACAATTGGTTGCCCACATGGTGGTTTTAACCTTCACAGTGATTTAGAGGTTTGCAACCATCCATGTGAGGTCCCAAGAGGAGTCAAGAAGTAGTTGAATTGCTAAAGGGGTGGGTCCCAATTCTAGTCCTCTAGGATAGTCAAGGAGAAGTCCTATGGCTAGATCCTAAGCACTAAGAGAAAAGAAAAGAACTCACCAAAAATGAGGTCAACAAATGGACCCCAAATAGGTGTGGTCTGCTGACCCAGCACGCCGCGCATATTGGCGTTGACCAAAGAGATCAACCGACCAACACATACATTCCAAGCCTACACACTTGGAACAGAACAGAAAAAAAAAGAAGGATCCAGCTGGGGAGTATCAGGTAAATCTTTGAAGCTGAAGATTCCCGAACTCTCGCTGGGGAGGAAGAAGTGAAGTTTAAGCTGATTGACCTCAAGATTGATTAAGGTTAAAGTTTTAAACTTCGATTTTGATTTTCATCTTTGATTGGTTTAAATTGATTTAGGAGGTTGATTAAAGTTTGGTTTATGATTAATTTTGAAGTTAGTTGAAATTTGATTTCGGAGTTTGAATATTTGATTAAAATTGATTAGATATTAGAGTCAAAAGGGAATTTGGAATTGACAAAAGTAGAGTTCAAATCGGAAAGGGGGTGAGGACTGAAATTTAAGTACCAGCCTCAAGGTAAGGATCAAAATTTAGTTACCGATCGAAAAGGATGAGAATCAAAATTTAGGGACTGATCTTAGAAAGGAGAGAACTGGAATTTAGGTACCAGCCTAGGAAAGAGAATCGAAATTTAGGTACCGATCTCGAAAGGAGAGAACTAAAATTTCGATACCAGTCTCGAAAGGGATGAGAATCAGAATTTAGGTACTCATCTCGGAATGAGAATTGAAATTTAAGTATCAATCTCAGAAAGAGAGTTAGAATTTAGGTACTGACCTCAAGAAAAGACTATACTAGCTCGGGCTATCGTTCAGGACATTTTATCTATTCGAGGAAATGACTACCATTCAGGACATTATGTCAACCCTTAGGATGGGAATCAGAATTTAGGTACTGACCCCATGATTTCAGGAGTGCGGAAATTTTTTTGGAGAGAGTGCGAGATTTGCGGTCACCGAAGTTAGGATGCCTAGTTGGTCTCATACCCAAGTTGGAGGATTAGAATGCGGAAATGTTTCTCGGACAGAATGCGAGGTTAGCGGTCACCGAAGATAGGATGCCTTGTTGGTCTCATACACAAGTTGGAGGATTACAATGTGGAAAAGTTTCTCGGATAGAATGCGAGGTTGGCAGCTCGGAGAATAGGATGCTTTGTTGGTCTCACACCTAGCTCAGAGGAATAGAGTACAGAAAAGTTTCTCGAACAGAATGTAAGGTTGGTGATCACCAAAGTTAGGATGCCTTGTTGGTCTCATACTCAATTCGGAGGATTAGAATGTGGAAAGGTTTCTCTGATAGAATGCGAGGTTGGCGGCTCGGAGAATAGGATGCCTTGTTGGTCTCACACTTAGCTCAGAGGATTAGAATTCAGAAATTTGGTTGAAATTCAGAGAAGAGAATCGAAATTTGAGTATAGATCTCGAAATGAGAACAGGAATTTAGGTAACAGTCACAGAAGGATGGGAATTGGAATTTAGGTACCAATCCCAAACATTGGTATTTGATCTAGTTTTGAAGATTTTGCAGAAATTTAGCGCAGTAAGAGATTGGAACGAGACATGAAAGTGTTTCACATCCTGAGAAATTTGATCAAAGTTTGATCGTTTGGCAAAGGATATGAATCCATGCCATCAGAACCAAATCAAAAATTTCGTGCTTCTATGTCAGTAGACTCGGTCGACCTTCTCAAAAGAGGAAAGGAATCGCGGGAATCGAAAAGATTTGAGAACATCCTAAGGCTAGGGATTTCAAAATTGGAGTTTCATTTTTTAGTGTTTGATTAGTTTTTAGTGATTTAATTTTTTTTTGATTTTTTAAAGTTTTGTTTGAAATTTTATTTCAATTCGAGTTTCATTTATTTATTTTGTTTGCAATTTGACATTTTTCATTGATTTGTTTGAGTTTCAGTTTCGTGTTTTATTCACTTTGAATTTGAATTTTTATTTTTGTTGTTATCATTTCAATCAAATCATTCTTCGTTCAACTTTTCCTTAAATCGAGTCAAACTCAGATTTAGTGGCGCTTGCAGTAAATTGCACAAAACTGAAGGCAAAATATGACATAGTCGTTTCCATTAAAAATGTTGGAAGTACATCAGGTGATTTCATCAAAACATTTCTGATGACATCTTTCTGAAAGCAAACTTTTACAAAATCCATGTAGGTCTGAACACAGACTTTACTGATATCTTCGTGTATTCTGATAAAACTGTCTTTTTGATTCATCCATGCCTGAAAATTAAACTTCATATTTAATAACATCACCTTCTAACCCACATTCCAGAGGAGAATCCCACGCAAGTGTGCTTTAGAGGTGTGCTACTACTATGTAGCTTACAGCTCGTAGGGTTGCAAATTTTCTAATTATGGATCTGTTCGGATGTAGACCGCAATCTTGCTCTCATCCATCCTTCTGAAAGTGATGGAGACCCGCTCGTAGGGAACTCCCAGGATGCAGTGTTTCACCACATCTGCACCATTTCCTTATAGTACGAGGATAGAGCCTACCGGTAGGGGTATCTCTACTGGCCCTCAGAATTCTCCAGAGCTGAGTATCCAGAGTTCTGTCCCAAACATGACGTTGCATTGGTTATTGAAGGAAACGGTGCAAAAAGGTCTCACAAAATTTTGATGGTCCATGTGAGGTGGAATGCAGTCCCCTTTAGTATAAATGTTGATTATGCAGCTATTTGGTATGCAATCAACGGGTTAGACTTGCCAAGCCACCATCCTCTTTATCATTTTCTTAATCCGAACTGACAGTGGATCCACTTCATCGTAGTGGAGTATCCCTGACGGATTTCCTTTATTGTCATCAGCAAAGTTGTAACAGCATCCAAATTGAATTGTAATCCTCCCCTTGCCTCGTTTCCATTTCTTTGGCTCGGAGTAGGTCTTGCTTCGTAGTCGTCCTGCACGAAAGACCCTGCTTCTTCAGCTCATAGAAGTAGTCCACAATCTCACTCTGCTCGTAGTGAGAAAAGACATCCGTACGCAACTCCAGTCCTTCCAGGATGTTGACATATCTGCCTCGGATTCTCTAAAAGTATTCAAAATTCTGTTTTCGCATGCTCTGGATCATCTCCAACTTATGTTCTGAAATTATCTGAAACTGTCGGGGTCTAGTGACGTACTGTGGGATGTACGGCTCCATGCCAGCACGTTCTCCTGGGATCATCACTGTCTCAGGTGCAGGCTCTGTTGTAACCTCCTCTGGAATAACCTCTGCTATGGTGCTCCTGAGAACTGGCCTCCTCGAAACAACTGTTGCGGTCGTCGGAACTTTTTCTTTGTTATGTTCTTTCGTCAATTTCTTCAGCATTTTGTGGATACGGCGGTTCTTGTTTCTTCTTTGAGTCGGGGTCAAAGTAGCTCTTCTCTCCCCCTGGATTTCAGTAAGGACGACACTAACAAGCTTTCCTTCTATGGCAGTTATAACTGATTTCATCATGTGGTCGTCGATCGCGTTGATCTTCCTTTTCTAGTTTGGAGTATGCTGAACTTTCTCGCTGAGTTTCATCACTGTCTTTACATGGGACTCCCTGAGGTCTACAGTAGTCCAAACAGTCTCTTTATATCCTAGCTTCAGCTGTGCAATGTCTAAGTCAATCTCGATAACAACACCAGCTTTTAGCTCTTCTTTGCTAAGTGCAAAACTTACGCCATCTTTAAAAGAAAGGACCAGCCTCCCGCTCAACTTCTTCCTATGAAAACAAGGGATCAGGGGCCAAACCAAAGAAGAACGAGAACAATAAGAATATTAATTTTGTTGCAATTTATTTTATTTTGTAAGTTCATTAGGAGAAGGAAAGGTTTGATTTTGATTTTAAAATAGGAACAAGTTTCGATTTTTATTTTATTTTAGAAAATTTCTTTCGGATTTTGGTTTTGAAATTTCATATTATCATTATTATTTAGGGTTCAAACCCAGTTGCACACAATTATCACGCCGGTTCTTCTACGAGCGAAAGGTCCGCTCCTCGAAACATCACGTCGTGTAATACTTCATTAGATATCGTCCGTTGATGGGAAGCATTGGTCGCTCTCCACGGCAATCTACGAGTTGGTAAGAGCCTCCCTAGTAGACTTTCTCTACTACAAACGGTCCCTCCCAAGTTAGTTCAAATTTACCTCTTGTCTTGTGGTGTGCAAGAATAGGTCTTCTGAGAACGAGAATTTATTCACCAACTCTGAAAGTTCTTGGGCAGACCAGCTTGTCGTGGGCCTGATTCATCTTGGCTTGATACAGTTCGAGATTCTACTGCTTTGAAAGTCCTTTTCCTTCCAAACTTTCCAATTCTTCCAGTTGTAATCTGGCATTCTCTTCCGTAATGATCTTATTTGTAACTGCAATTCTGAGCGATGGAAGTTGAACCTCCAAGGGTAAGACGGCCTCGGACCCATACACTAGAGCGTAAGGTGTAGACTGAGTAGGTGTTCTGAAAGTTGTAATGTAGGCCCATAAGGCTTCTAATAACTTCTTGTGCCAATTTATCTTGTTGTCGTCCAAAGTTTTCTTCAGGATTTAGATGAGAGCTTTATTAAAAAGCTCGGCCAAGTGGGTAGTAGATCATCGAATAGCGCCAGTCTATCCCGTTTCTTCTGATGAAATTGTTGATCTTTGTGCTCTTGAAAGCGGACCCGTTATCTGAGATAATTCTTTGTGGTACCCCAAAATGGTAGAGGACTTGATTCTTGAAGAACTGTAACACGTGATGTGCTTTCACTTCCTTGAGCGGTACTGCTTCTGCCCATTCGGAAAAATAATATGTCGCTTCAAGGATGAAACGATGTCCTTTTGAGGAAGGCGGTTCTATCGGACCCACGATATCTGTACCCCAACATTCAAATGGCCACGATGCATTGTCGGATGTAGTACATTTGGAGGTTGATGTAGAACCACACCATGCACTTGGCACTGGTGACAGCTTTTGGCAACTTTCATGCTGTCAGTAATCATTGAGGGCCAGTAGTACCCTAGTCTCTTAATTTTCATTTTCATCTTCGGACCTGACTGATGAGCACCACAAAGTCCTGAGTGCACTTCTTTAACAATTTCACGAGCCTTGGACTCGCTCAGGCACCTTAGCCACATCTGGTTGAAAGACCTTCTATATAACGTATTATTTATTAATGCGTATGACAGAGTTCTTTTCTTGATCTGATGGGCTAATGACTTATTGTCTGGCAGGTTTCCTGTTTGCAGGTAGTCTATTAATGGTTGCCGCCAATCTTCTGTAGTTTCAACCACTGTTGCAACTGTCTCTTCATTTCCCAGTCTGCGCAAAGTGTCTATGTCAATTTGCGATAGGACCTGTCGTCCCTGCACTGTCCCTGCAACTGAATCTTCTCGTAGACATGCGAACTCTTTTGCAAGTCTGGCTAAAGCGTCTACAGGGGCATTTTCTCTTCTGGGAATCTTGTATATTGTCACATGCAGAATCTGTTCTAGCAACTTCATTTTATACTGAAAATACTGCTCGAGTCTTTGTTTCAAAATCTTGTATTATCCTGCGACCTGTTGTATAATCAACTGTGAGTCACCGTAGATGTTGATATCTGTTATACTTATCTGAATGGTCAATTCTAGTCCAGTTATAAGGGCTTCATATCCTGCTTTGTTATTCGTACACAATTTTATCAAATGGTAGGAGTACCTTAACAATCTTCGCTCCGGTGTTTTAAATATTAATTCGATTTCTGCCTTACCGGGCACTTTCATTTGCAATCCTTCGTCTCTTTGTGCTGAGGATGCTCCGTCGAAGTACAATTCCCAACATCGATCATCGGGGCCTTCTAGGCTCATTATCTGCTCGTCTGGTAAGTCACTTTGAGAGGCGATTCCGTCTGTAAAGGGTGCGCTGCGAGGAAGTCTTTTAGGACTTGTCCCTTCATGGCACAAAGAGGAATGAAAGTTATACCGAATTGCAACAGTATCATTGACCGAATTTCATCGAAGGCAGGTTGACATTTGGAGTCCCAAGTAAACATGATATCCTTCTTAACCAAAGCAGAAAAGGCTGACACCTTCCTAACAAATTCAAAATAAAGCGTCAAAGATATGCCAACTTCCCTTGAAAGAATCGTAGTTGTTTTAAAGTTTTGGGAAGCGGCATTTCTAAGATAGCTTTAATTTTCTCCTGATCAATTTCAATTCTACGATGTCGGACAACAAATCCTAAGAATTTCCTAGAGGTGACGCCAAAGGCGCATTTCAGGGGATTCATCTTAAGGTTAAATTATCTTAATCGTTCAAAAACAATTCTCAAATCATACAAGTGATCTTCTTTCAGTTTGCTCTTGGTGACCACATCATCCATGTAGCACTCGACTTGGTTGTGAATGAGATCATCAAAAATCCTTGTCATTGCTCTTTGGTAGGTTGCTCCTGCATTCTTTAATCTGAAAGGCATTACTGTGTACAGTACACTCCGATTGGTGTTCTGAAGGCTGTGAGTTTTTCGTCTTCTGCTGCCATCTTTACCTGGTTGTATCCTGACAATCCATCCATGAAAGAGAAGACTTCGTGTGTCGAAGCGATGTCGATCATCAATTCTGGAATTGGTAGCGGGAATTCGTCTTTTGGGCATGCTTTGTTCAAATCTCTGAAATCCACGCAGATTTTGATCTGACCATTCTTCTTTCTGACCGGTACCACGTGGGCTAACCAAGTCGGGTATTGTTCTTCACAGACAAATTTAGCGTCGATTAGTTTCTTAACTTTAGCTATAACTTGCTGTTTGATTTCTAGATGCATTCTTCTCGGAGCTTGTCTGACTGGAACGGCAGTGTGATCCACTCCTAGCCTGTGAACTGCAACCTCTAGAGCTAATCTCGACATTTCATCATAACTCCAAGCAAAACAGTCCTTGAATTCCCTTAATAGCTTGATCGTATTTTCTGATTCTTCTTTGTTGAGTAAGGAACTAACAAAGGTTGGTCTAGGCTCTTTGCTAGTACCTAAGTCAACTTCCATTAACTCGTCTATTGTAGATTTAATTTCTTCTTCAAATTCTGGTGGAGCATCTCCGATTGGAAAGTCCTCGAGATTATCTAAAGCTTCCAGGCAGTCTTCATTAGACTCGCAAGTGACAAACACGCAAAATTCTGAATCATCAGCTGGCCCTACCGTGCCAAATCTAAGACCATGTGTTGAGTTGGGAGGCCTTCTGGCATTACTCCATAAATTTTCAAAGCGGTGTGCTTGATCTTTCTACCACTGCTTAGGTAAGACACCACGTTGAATTAAATTTTGAACACAGGGAGAATACCACTCAAAAGGCAATTCCATTGACTATGATGAAGCAACATCTTCAAATTTTACATTATTCTCAGTTTTGGAAGAAGAATCACCTCGATAGAATTTGATTGGCTTAGCACCTCCACCATGTACTTCCTTGAACACCATACCCTCAACCTTACTAGGGTATATCGTGGTTAGGGTCATAGTATGTACATAGTCGTTTATCTTGTTGTACATTACTCTGTATTCTTCGTTCTTTTCATCTTCTAATGAGATCATGAACTGAGGTTTATTCTGACTTATTATTGCTACTTCTTTCTTGATTTCTTTTACTTCTTCTTTGGAATTGTTTTCCAATCAACTTTAATAACCAGATTCTTTTGTTCAACTATTCCACCATTTCTACCTTGACCTCATCCCCGGCCTCGACCTCGAATACGAGCTCTGGAGAAACATTCACCATCTCGCCGTAAGGGAGTGGTGAGTAATTGTCGAACTAGAATTTCAGGTTCTTTGTCATCTTGAGTTTCTTTTACTTCATTTGTCATGACATTTCTGGAGAAAATTGTTTCCTTCGGAGGTGCGTAGTAGGCAGCATCTTCATGTATTCCAATCTCATGTACGAAAAACGGTTGCAAGTCACCTTTGATGCTCTATTCTTATCCTCCTTCATAATACTTTATACACTGGTCTAGAGACGACGGTACCATCCGATTTTCATGGATCCATGGTCGGCCCAGTAGAGCGTTGAATGACATTTCAGAGTCAATTATGTAGAATTTTGCGGTTGTCCTTGCTAAGTCACCGATCTTCATTGACAGTGTTATTGATCCAAGAGCTCTTTCTCTATTTTGGTTGAAGCCTCTTAGTACTACTTGAAGCTCGCGGGCATCAATTTCCAAGTAGGCTAACGTCCAAAGGTTCATTATGTTGATTGATGCTCCTGGGTCAACTAACACCCTAGAGAGCGTTAACTTTCAAATGGTGACTGAAATGTACAAGGGTCGGTTATGATCGGCTGTCCCGAGTAGCAAGTCATTGTCTGTGAAAGTAACACAAATTGTTCTCTTAACGAGCTAACCTCGTCTAAGGAGTTGTCGGCCATTTGAGCTAAGAAAATATCTAGATCAAGTAAGGCCTTGATCAGAGTTTCTCTGATCTCCTTTGAAAGGATTAAAGCATCGTAGATGCTTATTTTGGCGGGCAACTTCAGAAGATGGGCTAGCACGTTATACTCCACTTTATTATCTCGTCTTTCAACTTCTTACCAAACGGGTAATTCATCTGCTGGGGTTGGCTCTTCTTGAGTAACCACCTGCTTTCCATTATCTTTCGGACCCTTTCTCGGGGGTAAGAATTTTCCGCTCCTTAAGTTGACCTCTGTTGTCTCTTCCTCTGAGTTTGATTCTGGATTAACTGGCGCTTCCTCTTTCTGAATCGGAGCAGCAGATTCATCTGGAGTCACTTCGGTAGCTAAGAACTCTAGCTCAATTGTGATAGGAGATCTTTGGAATTCACGGACGGGTTCGTCATCTTCCAGACTACCGCAATTGCTACTGTCAAGGTTTTGTATGATTTAAGAATTGCTATTCATTTCAAAATCGATATTCAAATTAGGTCGGTTGTCGTCATTTACATAATCGTCAGAAATAGTCAAAACGTAACCAACACCATAACTCTTATCATTATAATATCCTGCCGGGGTGAGCAAATAATCATACAGAGTCATAGGTTCGAGGTATTTTTCCCCCAAATCAGAAACAACCATCTTAGGAAAAGCAGCCCCTACTCTACTCTTTGGAGTATCGGTCTTCTCTTCTACAATCTTCTCCTCTTTCTGTGGCGGTTCCTCAATTGCAATTGATAGTGCCGGCTTGATATGTTTTAAACTCTGAATCAAAGCGCGCATCAAAGCGGTTTGAATGTGATCCAAAGTTTTCTTCAAAGACTTTATCCAAACTGTACTCCATCCATCGTTGGTTGTGTACGGGTCTATTAGAACAATGGGATCTGTCAAAATAACATTAACAAAACCTCCTTTCTGGGGCTCCTTCATGTATTCTTTCGGGATCATTATGTTCCCTTATCGTAGCTTGTTCTTGAGCTAGTTCTTGAAAGTGAAGCTGTCCTCAATCTTGTGTCCGATCATCCGGTGATAAGGAAAGTAGAACGGGTGATCTTTCTTATCAACTTCTTTCGGCCTCCTGAGCTCTAGCAATTGGAATCCGTCCTTCTTGACCAGACTGCGGAACATCTTGCCAACTGCTTCATTCTTGAAAGGTACTCCTTTTTTAGAAGTTCTGCTAGGCTGCGCTTTTGCTGAAATGACTGCTGGTTGTATTGCTGTGACTGCTGGTAGTTCTGCTGAGGTGGTTGATAACTCGACGGAGGTTGCTGATAGCTCTGTTGAGGTCATTCCGTTCATATTTGCATCGGTTTTTTGCCCTTGTCTACCACCACGACGGTCCCGGACTTCTTCTCGAAGGCTCTGACTCCTTTCTGTTTATCGGTTTTATTAGTGAAGCTGAGTTATTTCACTTCCTCTTGTAGACTCGCGGCCTTGCTGAGCAATATCTCGAATGTCTTTAATTGTAAATCCTTTAAGGAGAAATGCTATCGGACCATGAACACTCTTCAGCAGAATTCCAATGGAATGCTGTTCCTGGAGCTGCGGCTCGTATTTCATGCTTAAATTCCTCCATCGCAGGATATAGTCCAAAGTTTCATTTGATTTCTGTTGCTTGACCACAAGATCACCAATGGTGATGTGGTGTTGAGCTCCAGTGAACCATTTCATGAATAGGTTTTCCAATTATGCGAATGTTTTTACCGAGCCGTTGGGCAGCTCCGCATACCAGTCAAAGGCAATTCCTGAAAGGCTGCTGACAAACTAGCGGAACAATAAAGCATCGCTACTCCCCGCGTTGCAACAACTTGCGCGGAAGTGTGTAACATGTTGTCGAGGGTTTCCCGTTCCATAAAAGTCTTGAACAGAGGTGGTACGAAGCCTTTAAGGTATTGTACGACATCAAATTCTTCGGTGTATGGTCTACCCTTTAGAATTAATGTCCCGCCTTTAGATTAGGCTAAGGCTTCTCGCACCTGCTGTTCTACCATATTCTTAATGTCCTTTTCCTGTATTAGACATTGAGTGGAAACCTTCTTCGACTGCTCATCTCCATTGATGGACGTGACTTCTTTTCCTCCATCTGTAATGTAAATGACCTCCGGAGGTGTTTCCTTTGGGGGCTGAGGCTGACTCTAAAGCGTGGCTAAAGCAGTCTCCATCTCCTCCATTTTCTTTTCCATTCGATGAATTATATCATCCTTTTCCCAGAGACGGAGTCTCATGACCTCCAGTTCTTCTCCTTCTGTAGCCGCTGGAGCTTTCAGTAGGTTGAAAGGTGGTGTGCCTCTAAGATGCGGGCCAGATACCACGGCTGGTAACTTCTTGTTGTTCAATTTCCTTTTCTTTGGCGGAAGTTCCTTTTGAACGGTATGGGGAAGTACCCTCGGTCCGAGACGTGCCTTGGTACGTATTCTCCCCATCCTTCTCAGGATCTCAGGCACAGAGCAATTATCTTTCCTTGTCAGCTTCTCGATTATCGTTCGTAATCGAGTGAGCGGTGTATTTCTTGTTCTTCTTCCTTTATGCTCATCGTAATATGCTGGTCTGGGCAACGCGGCCGCGATCTTCTGAGCACTTTCTTCCTTAGGAGCGGCAGAAAGCAGGTAAAGTATGTTTCCTTCCAACAGGGGTGAATGTTCTGGAAGTTCTTTTTCTAGAATTTCCTCAGGAATGGCAATCTCAGTGGCTCTGGCTTTAGCCGTTCTTTTGTTCCTATTCCTTCTCTGAGACTTAGTCAGGGGTGCCATCCTTGAGCTGGTCCCTATCTCGAAGATTGGCGATATCGCAGCAAAATTCGTACCCTCCACAGTAACAGGCTCATCACAGGCCTAGATTTCCTTGCCCTTCCATTTAGCAGGGGCAGGTGTAGTGATGACTAGACCAGTGGGGGTAACGACAACAGTATGAGAGGTAATCTTATCAGCTTTGGCAGCCAATCTCTTACGGGCAATGGTGTTCCCTCCAGTTGGGACTCTCTTTAGGGGAGGAAAATCTTGAGTTGACTTCAAGCTGAACTCCACTATGCGTTCCACAGATTCAGGTGTCTTGGACCTCAGTAAGGTGACAGTGATGTCCCCGAACTTAATGTCCGTCTGGTCGAACCCTTGTCCAAAGCGGATGACTACGTTGTCAGGCAGTCCATCTCGGTTGATTGCCAAGTCAGTTCCAGTAGCAAAGGAAAACGTCAGCTTCGGTGCAGACATCTTTTGCAGAAAAGATTCGAGAAGTCAGAGCTACCTTATACTTCCCTTATCGTCGCAACGATCTTTTGGACAAAAGAAAGAAAACTCAAGGTAAAGTCCGAATGAGTTTCATGAATTTCATTATGATTTCATTTATTTATTTCGTAAAAGCTTTTTAGATTTCGTGTTTTTATTTCTTTCGTAGTTAATTAGAGGAAATCGAGAAACAGAAAGTAGATAAAGATTTGATTAGGAAGCCACGGGACCCTTATCCTGAATTTAGGAAAGGTAGAACCCCGCAGGAAACTCAATTTGGTAGATTGGTCTTAAACCACACCTATTGGGGGTCTCACCTCGCCTCTTTGGAGAGGTGAAAAAGGAGGATTTCGGAACCTCTCTGTTTAGGGGTGTCTAAACAGTGGCTCCAAAACCCAAAGGAGTTGACTATACCCTTCCAAGATAGAAATGAACAAGATATGTCAATGGAAGATATGTCAACGAAAGCAAAACCATGTGATCAAAATGGAGAGAGGAACTAGTCCCCAGTAGAGTCGTCAGAAGCTGTCGGCGTATTTATAGGTTGTGTGTTGTATTTTAAAAAGGGGTCTCCTACAGAGGATGACAGCGAATTAAATTTAATTTAAATATATATAATTTGAAAGTATGCATTTGATTTTGAAAAAAAATTTTAAGTTGAAAATTTTAAGATATGAAATCAAAACGATCTCACATCCCAAATGGTTTATATAAACGAGCACTGCATCACAAACCGTGTTTCTATCCCGAGGAATAGACACACTGCTTGATGATGGGGCTCGATTAAATAAACTAGAAAATTTGTGACATCCGTTTGGTCTGCGAACCAATTTTATAAGCCAACAAGTTCCCCTGCTTAATATAAAGGAATTAAGCCGGGTTTATATTACCTAGGTTCTTAAAGTTCCCTATATGGGCAAGACCTTATAATTAATTACATCTTAACTGAATGGAATCATTTAAGAAAACTCTCAATAATAATCAGTGGTTTTGCTCTCAAGTATTTCAAAGTTTAAGGTTTCAAATAAATTGGATTTTGTAAATTTCAATAGGGAATAGCTCAAATTTGGAACAGTTTATTTTAGGAGTCCAAATGAAAAGAAGTAGGGAATATCATGGACCCAAAGTGAATTCGATGACTTCGCGACTATACTATTGCTTGGCTTCAATTTGAGGTAATTATTTAATGTCTCAATCCTGCCAATTTCAGTTAATTAGGACTTATATTCGTATGACATAATCATACAAATAGCCTTAAAGATGTGAGGGTTTATGTCATACTAAACGACTACCTCGGAGTCCTAAGACCGGTTAGGGCTTATTTACATAATATGATTATGCAAATGCCTAACAAAAAGTTGAGGATTTATGTTACACTAGGTAAACTACCTATGGCTTGGTTATTTAATTCTAAGAAAGGTTTAGCTGGTGTAAATACAAGTTTTGCTGACGAAGATGGCCATGCTGCCCATCGTGCTCCAAGCTCCTTGTTGTTGCAGAGGTTTGGTTTTAGAATGTGACAATCAGGAGATGAGAGAAGTATTCTAGTTTAGAAAGGTTAACAAATTGAGGTGGCTTAGTATTTTAATTAAAATAAATCATAAAGTTGATTAACAGAACTGATTAAGATCCCACAGTTCTGTCATCCCGGCACCGCTATTTTCATCAGATTCACTTAGTCTCAAATGAATTTGCTAGATTCAACTGAATGAGTTCAACATTTTCATTTAGACCATGGGAAATCTCATTAGCAACATGTGGGTAACATCATCAGAGGGATTCCCGATCATGCAACGAGGCGTTTTAATTTAGTTGTAGTTGTAGTTTTGTTATTCTGTTTGTGATTAAATTTTGAGTTATTTTATCTTTTGAATGTTGTGGTGGTGAATTTTATCTTGTTGTGACTTTTAATTTGGTTTTGGGTTTCAGTTTTGTGGCTATCCTAAAAGGTTTCAGTTTTCATGCAGGGTAACATTCTTGTTTAACATGCAAGTTTTGCAAGAAAGAAAGTACGGCGCAGGAAACAAAATTGCAATAAAATAAAAGCGTACGTGGCGGGTCTTCTCGTCATTCCAGGCTGCACTCAAAACACATGTCAAGACATTTAAATATTTGCAATAAATACCTAGGTAAAGCTAAGGAAAGATTTTTGTTGTCTACCAAAATCCTAATCCTATTGCTAGTCAATTCCTGTGACGTTTAGGTTCTTGTGTTTTATTAAGGATGATTTTCTTCACCGAAGAACGATTAAGTTCAATTGTTCTTCTAAAACATCATATTATATTGAGAAAGTGCTTAGGATAAGTCCTAAACATCTTTTCAATGCTTCTGGAATTATTTCGAGTCCAAATGAATTTCATCGTACAGGTGAATTGATCATCCAAGAATTTAGTTAAGTTTTGTTTCTTGCTCAGTGAACTTGGACATTTGATTACCTGGTGAGTAAAGTAGCATTTCACTGGATAATCCACCTAAGGGTTATAAGTGTGAGAGCCTTCAAGGGAAAATCAGTTTGTTAAGGGATATAACCATTAAGGTTGGATTTGTTGTTTCAAGATAGTTTAGTTTAGTTATAAAATTTCAAATTTATTTTTAAGAGTTTTAAATATGTTTAAGTTAAAAAGGTGTTTAAATTGTTTAATTCCATTGAGTTTTGATGGTTCAAGTTTGTTTTAAATATCTTAAACTAATTTGATTATTACATCTTAATTGTAAATTGTTTGAGATTAATTTTTTGACATTTCAAATTTGCTTTAGGTTAAGTTTTAAGTGATTTCAAATTAACTTTAATGTTTTGGGTTTATTTTAATTTAAATCAGCTAATGTTTTAAACTTTAATTTAATTAAGGATTATTAATTTTAATTATCATTATTAGAATTAATTAAGAGTTGAATTAATCCAATTAGTGACTTTAGATTAAATAGTTGGTATCTTCATAAGTCATGTCCCTTATTTTAATAATTCAAATTTTAATTATTCTTCCAAAATTTAAATGAATTAATTAATTAAGATTTCATTTTTTATGTTGTAGGTGATCAATGGGTTTCTACCCGTTAATTCCCTAAATTTCAATCATCCAAGAGAAAATTTAGGATCAAATGTTCATCCCTCACTTTGATTAAGCCTAAAGTATTAATTAGGGTTAAAATCCCTTAATAACCTTTATGCCCTCTTAATCATATTCACTTCATAACTCATTAAATTGAGCTCAAATGAACTTGAAATTTTTATGTCACTTTACTCACATATCAATTAAGACATTAAAAGAGAAAATGTGATTTTACTATTTTTAATTTAATTTATATAAATTTTTTTATGAAAAAACAATTTTTTAATGAAAATTCAACGACATGACCAAGATAAAGTTTCTGTCCTTAGGAAAATTATGGACTATTTCTACTGATTAGAGGACCACTTGGACCAATTTTGGTGATTTTTTGAATTATATTTTATTTGATATAATTATTTTAAATTTTGGAGCATTAATTAATTATAAAATAAAATTAAAGTTGAAAACTAAATTTAGTATTTTTCTTAAATCTCACTAACCTCAAGGAACTAAAAGAAACAAATTTCATATTTTTTTTGTTTTTTTTTTAATTTTTAGAATTTTTTTAGTGGGAAGGGTTGGAAAATCCATTTTTAATATTAAAAATTACATTAAGCCTTTAAAATTCAATATCGTTTCTTAGGGACTTAAGAAAAATTTTTGTTGGTTCCTAAGTGATTAGGAAACCAAATATAACATTTTTGTGAATTTTATTATTTTTTAATTATTAAAATATTCAAAAATAGGATAAAAATGAAAATTTTAGAAAAATTCTAATTTTAATTTTCTTAGACTTCTCTGATCCTAGAGAGGCATCAAAATAAATTTGGTGAATTTTTGAAATGTATTTTGAGTTTTATGAATTTTTAAAGTTTAAAAGTGGTCATGTAATTTAAATAATTCATTTAGTGGGTTAGATCATTTTCAATAGATTTCAACTTTTTATGTGAGACTTTTCTAACCCTAAAGATTAGTGGAGAATTGAATTTGTGTTATTTCAATGAGTGGTTAGTTCAAATTAATTTAATCTTAATTTTAGCGGTTTGGTTAAATTAGGGTTCATTTGAATGAGTTAAACCAAACCATAATTTTCCTAGGGTGCTCTAGTCCAGAGATACTTCCCCTAATTTTCCTAGATTTTGTTAATCAACATGCTAATTATTGGAATTAAAATGCCAAAACAGACACATAAACTTGGAAAATAGAAAACTTGCCACATAGATAGCTTCTGTCCTTGGAAAATTTAGGGAATGTTCCCAAGATCAGAGGCTACAACAGCCCTATGGTCTCATGCCATGGTGAATTGTATGCATGAATGGAGAAATAAAATATTCAAAACAGTATTAAATTAATTAAAAATAAAATACTTAACAAAATAACTTAAATCTTTTTCCACATTAATCTCCTCTGTTCACTGAGCAAGCGGGTACTTTTAGTTTATTTTTAGGATTTTTCTATGCAAAGATAGGCATTTTTAAAGGTTCTGGTATTTAAAAAAAATAGAAATTATCCTAATTTCCTACTTATCTAACACAGCGCTGTGTAATCCTCGGTAGATCTGAAGTCCCACACAGCTCGTGCTTTCCGTTCCGCAGTTCTGTCCGGCTTGATCTCCACCATCCATCCGATACACGAGTTATCCAATGGTGGCTGGTCATCGTCCCCAACTGACTTAACCTGAGAGCCGTTCACCTTCTACACCTAAGATCTCGCTGCAGAATCAGCTAAATCAGGTACGGTTGGTCTCTATCGATGCGTCTAGCCTAGATGAAGCTATCTGTACGTCTAACACGCATCGAAATTGTATGGAACAAAATGAAGAATTACTTGAAGCTTGGGAGGGAGGAGAGGTTAAAACCTTGGCTATAAGAGGTAAAGCCTCAATCACATATGCTCGGCACGTTCATTGGAGCTAGAGGAGCCTACAGATGAAGTCTCTGATTATGGTGAATTGCCTAGGTATAACTTCGACCAAGCCCGATTTCAAGCTCTAGCCAATAGAGCAACTGGGAGGCTAAGAGAGGGGGCTTTCACTGGGAACTCCTTCTCTTAGTGTTGGGAAGGTGTGAATGAGTTTAATTTGATTTTGCTGGTGGTTCAGGAGATGTCCTATTTTTAGCCTGAGATTGAGCTCTGAAATTGAACTCAACCAATGGGAATTAGGGCAGGAAAACAGTGGGGCTCTTCTTCTCTAGGCTGGGAGAAGGTATGGGAGCAACTTGGAGGAGTTTGGTGAAAGAAATTTCAGCACTTTGAGCTCGTCTGAGAGGAGGGGATTTTATAGAGCTTGCCAGAGATGGGAGCTCAGGGTTAGGTAATTAGTGTCTTGGGCCGCATAGGATAAAGGCAGAGCAGGCAAGGTGGCTAGTGAAAGGATTAGCCACTGCCCAGGCTAAATTTTGGGTTTCAAGGACAAATGGGATGCTCGGGAGTGCCTGTTCAGGCGGTCGGGGTGGGCGCCGGGACGAGTCGAGGCGAGCAGGGCAGGCCGAGGAGGAGTGGAGGAGAGGTTCAGTGCCATTAAACCTGACAGGGAGGTTACTTAAGGGGGATTTCGAGATGGGACTTAGCCTTAGTCATGTGTCTTGGTCCATTGGTCCAAAGTGATGGACCATTGGTCCATGGCTCATGGACTTGGGTTAGGTCAGGTTAAATCCACCCTAGGTGGGGGAAACGAGAGGACTCGCCGGGTACATATTTATTTATTGCAATTTGTGTTGCTTTACTCAAATGTCTTTATTGCTTTTGCATATTATACTTGTGATAAATTGCCAATATGATAGAACCCAATATGCTAATTAACTCAAAATTTAATCACAAACAAAATAAAAGTGCAAACATAATTAACTTAAAACGTCTCATTGGATGATCGGGAATTCCTCGGAGGAGGTAACCTACTTGTTGCTAACAGGTTTTTCCGCTGTATAAATGAAAGTGTGGAACTCATTCAGTTGAGTTTAGCAAATTCATTTGGACTAAGTGAATCCGTTGAAAATAGCGTTGTCGGGATGACGGAACCGTGGGATCTTAATCGGTCCTACTTAATCAACTTTAAGATTTGTTTTAATTAAAACATTAAGACATCTGAACCTTAAGATTTTTCTAAACCAAAACACTTCTCTCATCACTTGATTTACACCTTCTAAAACTAAACCTTCTGCAACAACAAAGAGCTGGAGCATAGTGGGCAGCACGGTCATCTTCATCAGCAAAACTTGGATCTACATCAGCAAAACCTTTCTTAGAATTAAATAATAAAGCAATAAGATTTCGAGGTAATTTTCCTAGTGCAACATAAATCCTCAACTTTCCGTTAGGCATTTGCATAATCATTTTATGCAAATTAAGCCCTAACCGTTTTAGGACTCCGAGGTAGTCATTTGCTACGACATAAACCCTCAAATCTTTGAGGTTATTTATGTGATCATATCATACAAGCATAAGTCCTAATTCACTAAAATTGGAAGGTTCGAAACATTAAATAAACTCTCAAATTGAAGCCAAACTATAGGATAGTCCGGAAATCACTGAACTTCACTTCGGGTTCGTGACATCCTCTACTTCTCTTCCTCTGGACTCCTAAAATAAAATATTCCAAATTTGAGCTATTCCCTATTAAAATTTCCTAAAGTCCAACTGTTTGAAAACCTTAAACTTTGAAATTCTTGAAAGAAAAACCACTGATCATTATCGAGAGTTTTCTTAAATGATTCCTGTCATTTAAGATGTAATTAACTATAAGTGCTTGCCCTTATAGAGAACTTTAAGAACCCAAGTTATATAAACCCTGTTTAATTCCTCTATATTAAGCAGGGGAACTTGTCGACTTATAAAATTGGTTCGCAGACCAAACGGATGTCATAAATCTTCTAGTTTATTTAGTCGAGCCCCATCATCAAGCAGTGTGTCTATTCCTAGGGATAGATACATGGGTTTGTGATGCGATGCTCGTTTATATAAACTATTTAGGATGTGAGATCGGTTTGATTTAATATCTTAAAATTTTCAAACTTAAAATTATTTTTCAAAAGTTAAAATGCTACTTTTCAAACTATATATATTTTTAAATTAAATTTAAATTTTAAAATTTGCCAACAATTTCTGTAGGCGACCCTCTTTTCAAAACATAAAACCTAAAATATGCCGACATACATCCACCAGTCTGATCATCACTGCACCTACCCTGGTTCTCGCCAAACTAAAGGGAAAGGAAGTCCAAGTCAGTGGCGAGCCTGTTACCGTGGAGAGATTGACCTTTACTGCAACACCGTCTGTTTTCGAGATAGGGTCCAGTTCGAGATTTGCACCCTTAACCTGGACACAAAGAAGGAATAAGAACAGAAGGATTGCTAAAATCAGCAAGACCAGCGGTGCGGAAGCTGCATTTCTTAAGAGATTTCTGAAGAAGAAGAAGAACTGTTAGAGATCTCACCGTTGTTAAAGGGGAGTAGGTTCCACCCTCTCTTAGCTACATCTAATGAAGAATATGCTCAAAGGATCGCTGCTGCATTACCCCTACCTGCATACTACAATGATTGTAAAAGGAAGAAAGTGAAAACTACGATGTTTGCCCTATTTCGAGCAGTGAGGGAGAAGTTAGCAAGGAAAGAGGGATGCCCCGTGTTAGAGATTCTGAGAAGGATGGAGTGAGTACCAGTTAAATCCTTCCTTGGACCAAAGGTTACCCCCGTCACCAAGCTAAAGAGACTAAGGAAGAAAGTACGAGCTAGCAAAAGGAGTTTGCCTGTCATTGTATCAGGTCATCATATTAGGGAACACACCACCTACTGACGTGCAACCGACAAACCGTCTGATCCCAGGCTCCCTACTTCAAGAAGGATGCTGTGGCAACCAATTATTGTCGAACCGATACCGACAGAACGTTCTGGAAAGAGAAGTCTCTCTAGAGAGCCCGAATCTGAGGAAAGTGTTGTGGCTTTGAAAGGAACTACTGAAGATGAAGTTCAATAGTCATCACCTGATAACCGCAGAGCGTTTGGAAGAGACCACTTGAGGACGCTATAGGAAAGCTAAGAACTGACATCCAGCAGATTATGAAAGAAAGAGAAGAAGAACTAGGAAATGAAGTGGATTTGTCAGAATTCATGGATGAAAAATTTGGTGAGATCAATATGGTGGAAACCCGAGCGTCGTCAACTCTACAGTGAGCTCCATCAACTTCAGAGGGAGACAACCCAGAGGTATTGAATCTACGTCTTCGAGAAAAGGATGATATAATTTATCAAATGGAGAAGAAGATGGAAGAGATGGCGGCTGCCTTAGCCACACTCTAGAGTCAGCATCAACCTCAAAAGGAAGCACCTCCGGAGATCATTCACATTGCAAATGGAGGAAAAGAAATTACATCAGTCAATGGAGATGATCAACCAAAGAAGGATTCAGCTCAGAGTACGATTCCCGAAAAGGATATTAAGAACATGGTAGAACAGCAGGTGCGAGAAGCCCTAGCCCAGTCTAAGAGTGGAGCATCGTTCAGACGGGTAGACCTTACTCAGAAGAATTCGATGCAGTCCAATAACCAAAGGGCTTCGTACCACCTTAGTTTAAGACTTTCGACGGTATGGGAAACCCTCGGCAACATGTCGCACATTTTCGTGTTAGTTGCCACAATGCCGGTGGGAGTGATGCTTTGCTTTTTCGCCAGTTCGTCAGCAGCTTGTCAGAGATCGTCTTCAATTGGTACACATAATTGCCAAATGGTTAGTTTAAGACTTTCTCTGAACTGGAGAACCTTTTCATTAAATGATTTGCTAGGGCTCAACACCACTTCATTATCGGTGATTTAGTGGTGGAGCAATAGAAACCGAATGAAACCTTAGTGGATTACATTCTTCGATGGAAGAACCTAAGCATGAAGTGTGAACCACAACTTCAGGAATAGCATGCAGTCAGAATCTTGCTAAAGAGCATCCACGACCCGATAGCACTTCTCCTCAAAGGATTTACAATTAAGACTTTCGAAAAGTTGCTTAGCAAGGCAGGGAGCTTGTAAGAGGAAGCAAAATAGCTGAGTTTCATCGATAAACCTGAGAAGCAGAAGCCAGTGAAGGCATTTGAGAAGAAATCAGGAATCGTTGTGGTAGTGGATAAAGGTAAACAGCCAGTGCAGATACAGCCACAGCGGCGGCAGCCAAGTTATCACCACCGCAACGGACTTATCAACAACCTCTGCAGAGCTATTAAGAACCTCGACCGTGTTATCAGTCACATTAGCATGAGCAATCGCCGCCTCGCCCATCATGTGGCCTGAAGGAGCTTTTTAATAAGGAATACCCCTTCAAGACTGAAGCAGTGGCCAAGATGTTTTGCAGTTTGATTAAGACGCCCAACTTTCAGTTGCCAGAGCCCAGAAGGCCAAAGGAGGTCGATAAGAAAGTTCATCTGAATTATTGCCCTTACCATAGGATGCTCAGACACAAGATAGAAGACTGCTTTGCCTTCAAGAGCTCTCTTGAGGACAACCTCAGTCTAGGAAACATAACGATCTCGAAAGAATACATGAAGGAGCCCCATAAAGGTGATTCCATTAATGTTATCTCAATGGATCCTATTGTTCTGATAGACCCTTACACGACCAATGATGGATGGAGTACTGTTTGGGCGAAGTCCTCGAAGAGAATTCTAGATCACATCCAAACTGCTTTGGTGCATGCTTTAGTTCAAAGATTGAAACCCGCCAAGCTGGCACTATCGATTGCGATTGAAGAACCACCCCAGAAGGAGGAGAAGATCATGGAAGAAGGGAAGACCAAGGCTTCGAAGAGTAGAGTAGGGCCTGTTTTTCCTAGGATGGTTGTTTCTAATTCGGGGGAGAAATCCCTCGGACCTTTGACTCTGTATGATTATTTACTCGCCCCGGCGAGATCTTATAATGATAAGAGTTATGGTGTTGGCTATGTTTTGACTGTTTCCAACGATTACGTAACTAATGACAACCAACCTAACTCAGATCTCGATTTGGATACGAATAACGATTCTCAAATCAAACAAATCTTGATGGCGATGAAGGAGACGACATCCACAAGAGCGGCTACGGAAGCCAAGGAAGTGACGAGTTCATTTGTGAAATCCATGGAGCTCCAATTACGATAGAATTGGAGTTATCAGATTCTGAAACAACTACAGAAGAGCCAGTCGTTTCGATTCAGGGAGAAACACCTTCATATCCCATTTTCAATTTTTGAGGTTGGAGCCTAACTTCCAGCTCTCTTCTTGAGGCTAGAGTCTAAGTTCTAGTTCTTTTTCAAATTTCCAAGGCTGAAGCCTAACTTCAAGCTCTCTTCTTGATGCTAGAGCCTAAATTCTAGTTCTCTTTCAATTTCTAAGGATGGAGCTTAACTTCCAGCTCTCTTCTTGAGGCTAGAGCCAAAATTATAGTTCTCTTTCAAATTTCGAGGCTGGAACCTACCTTCCTGCTCTCTTCTTGAGGCTAGAGCCTAATTTATAGTTCTCTTTCAAATTTTGTGAGGCTGGATCCTAACTTCCAACTCTCTTCTTGAGGCTAGAGCCTAAATTCTAGTTCTCTTTCAAATTTCCGAGGCTGGAGCCTAACTTCCAGCTCTCTTCTTGAGGCTAGAGCCTAAATTCTAGTTCTCTTTCAAATTTTTAGGGCTGGTGCCTAACTTCGAGCTTTCTTCTGGAGGCTAGAGCCTAAATTCTAGTTCTCTCTCAAATTTTCAAGGCTGGAGCCTAACTTCCAGCTCTCTTCTTAAGGCTAGAGCCTAAATTCTAGTTCTCTTTCAAATTTCTAAGGATGGAGCCTAACTTCCAGCTCTCTACTTGAGGCTAGAGACTAAATTCTAGTTCTCTTTCAAATTTTCGAGGATGCTAGAGCCTAAATTCTTGTTCTTTTTCAAATTTTTGAGGCTGGAGCTTAACTTCCAGCTCTCTTTCTGAGGCTACAGCCTAGTTCTCTTTCAATATTCCGAGGCTGGAGCCTAACTTCCAGCTCTCTTCTCGAGGCTAGAGCCTAAATTCTAGTTCTCTTTCAAATTTCCGAGGCTGGAGCCTAACTTCCAGCTCTCCTCTTGAGGCTAGAGCCTAAATTCTAGTCCTCTTTCAATCTTTGAGGCTAGAGCCTAAATTCTAGTCCTCTTTCAATCTTCGAGGCTGGAGCCTCAATTCCAGTTCTCTTTGCAATCATGAGGTTGGAACCTAGGTTTCAATACTCGTATCAAATCCAGAATTTCCACGGAACCGATCTTGAATAAATCTCAAATCAAATTTAAATCAAACCACTGATCAAATCAAAATTCAAACTCAAAATTAAAACTAGAAATAAAAAAATGAAACGAATCTAAAATCCAATCTCTTGAAATCTTGTGATTTGAAATTCACCTCCTTTTTCCCCTGCGAGAGTTCTGAAATGTTCAGTCTTGAAGATTTACCCGATACTCCCCAGCGAAAGTTTTCTACACTTCGTTCTAAGTGTGTCACTTGGATGTCTGTGTTGCTTTTGTTGATCTCTTCGGTCACGCCTATATGCGCGGTGTGCTCGGTTTGCAAACCACACCTATTGGGGGTCCGTTTGTTGACCTCATTTTTGGTGAGGTTTTTTCTCTCTTCTTAGTGCTTAGGGTGCCATAGGAATTCTCCTTGACTATCCTAGAGGACTAGAAATGGAACCCACCATTTAGAAATTCAAACCAAATCATAATTCTCCTTAGAATCCTACATGGATGGTCATTGACCTCTAAGTTACTTGGAAGGTTATGACCAATGTGTAGAAAGACAAGGATGAATTCCTACAGGATGTTCAAGCCTTAGGACAGCCCTGGGTGACTTGGTCTTGGTGAGGTCTGGCTTGCACACACTACACTCCCACACCCATCCTAAACCCTAAACCATTTTTGCCCAATCTTGACCCCTGGTTCATTAGAGCACTCATATGGGTGGATCTAAACCCCTAGTCCTTAGCTAAGAGGGTTAGGAATAACATATGAGATGTTCAAAATGAGCATGTTCTTGGTCCATGGCTCACTCTAAGCTTCTTCACTCTGTCTACCATAAACAAATTCCATTTTGCCAAAATTTCTACTTTTGACATTGGGTCTTTAAACTTACTTAAAATTACCTAAATTGCCCCTACAACCACCAAACTCTCTAAAATTTCCCAAAAATTACCCAAAATTCCAAAAAAATCTTAAAAATCATTTTAAAAACAATTCCCACCTATAAATCTACCAAAATACCCTAATACCCTATAAATAACCTCCAAATACCCTAAATACCAAAAGCCCAAAATTTCCAAAAATTCCCAGAAAATTTCAGAAAATCCTAAATTTTCTCAATTTCATTTTGTCCAACAACACCATAACCTAATTTTGCCAATTTGACCTAATTTTATCAAAATCCCCAATTTGACCCATTTTAACCCAAATGGACCCAATGTCAAACCAAATCAACCCATTTGACCTTAATTTTACCTAATTTTGACTTTGAACTTTAGTTAAACATCCCCAATTCCAATCTAAACCAAATCCAAATCCAATTTGATTCACATTTGAGTTCAATTCCTTTTGAAATCCAGAATCCCCAAATTTGTCAATTTAATCCAAAATTCCCCAATTAACCAAATGTCAACTATTTGCCCCCAAATTCCAACCCTAAACCTTCAATGGCACTCCTATGAAACCCATGCAAGATTCAATTATCCCAATTTTAGCCCAAGCCTAGCGTAAATCCACTTGAAATCCAAAAATACCCCATTTTAACTAAAATTGAAAACATGCCCTAAATCTACCAAATTGATTGGCCTAATCCTAAAATTTCCTCCCAATTGATGTTGGGAACTCTTCAATACATTCCCCTAGACCCAAGTTGACCCAACCTTACCCAAATTAACCAAAATATCAAAATCCAACTAATTGACCCTTTAATTGAACTCAAAACCTTTCCATGTCTTCATGAAATTTCTTCATGGCAATCATTTACACAATGTTGCTCAAGACACTTGAGCCCAAATCAAAGCCAGACCCAAGTTAGCCTAACCTAAACCCAAATGAGCTAAATTGAACCTATAGCCTAACCTAACCAAATTGAACCAAATGTGGCTAAACCAACCCTTCCACAGCCACCATTTGAACCCTAGGAACCACCTTAGATCCACCTAGCCTAAGCTAACTGAGCCATGGACCAAGGGTCCCCCATTTTAAGGGATTTCTTCCCTTAACTAGATAAATCCTCTTTTGTCTTACCTCAAATCCTCTCCAAAACTGATTTATCACCATTAAACCCTACTCCCGGACTCACCTGACCTGAGGGCCAGCTCCCTGTCCTTGCCGGCCGGCCTAGTCATCTGAGGGAGTCAAAATAGAGAGCCACCACTAAGCTAAGCTCACCCAAACTACCCCAATTGGCCACGTCAGCCAAAATTGACCTTGAAGCCTCTCTACCCTCCACCTAGGCAGCAGAATCGACCCCCCAATTGAACCCCAACTCAGCCATATGGCCCTAGCCATTTAAGCTCCACCTTTCAGCCAAATCAAAGGTGTTGAAAATTTTCTTACAAAATTCCCCCAAACTGCTCCCAAACCTTCTCCCAGCCTAGAGAAGAAGAGCCCCACTGTCCTCCTGCACTAATCCCCACTGATTGAGCTCAATTTTGGAGTATAATTCCAGGCCAGAAAATAGGACATCCTCGAAAACTCCACAAAAATCAAATTAAAGTCACCCACACCTTCACCAGAGGTAGAGAAGAAGTTCCCCCACTGAAAGCCCCTCACCAGGCCAACAAGTTGCTCTATCGGCCAGAACACCAAATCGGGCTTAGACGAAGTCACACCTAGGAATTTCACCATTACTCGAGGCTTCATCCGTAGGCTTCTGGGACTCCAATGAAAGTGCCAAGCACATCCAATCGAGGCTTCACCTCTTGGACCAAGGTATAGAGACTTCTCTTGATCCCGAGCTTCCAATGATTCTCCATTTTGTTTGATTCAGTTTCAGTGCATGTTAGCCGTATAGATGTGTTTATCTAGGCTAGACATGTCGATAGAGACCAACCACGCTTGATTTGGTTGAGTCTAGGGTGAGATCTTAGGGTTTTAGGGTGGAAGGCTCTCAGGTTGAACCAGGCGGAGACAATGACCAGGGACCATTTGATAGCGTGGGTATCGAATGGACGACAGAGATGGAGCTGGATTGAACCACGGGACGTAAAGTGTGGGCTTCGTGGCGTTGCCTTAGGTGGCGGCGCCAAATGGTGGAGCTTCGATCCGTCGCATGTTGACATGGTGCTGTGTTGGATAGGTAGAAAAATAAGGTTATTTCTGAATTATTTAAATACCCTGAACATTAAAAATCCATATATTTGTGTAGAAAAATCTCAAAAATAATTTAAGAATAATCTCTTGCTCAGTGAACATAGGAGAATAATGTGGATAAAGAATTAAGTTATTTTGTTAAGTATATGAATTTTAATTAATTAAAAATTGATATGAATGTTTTAATTCTCCACTCACACACACAATTTACCATTGCATTATATCATAGGGCTTTTGTAGCCTCTGATCTTGGGAACATTCCATGAATTTTTCAAGGCCAGAGGCTATGTCAATGGCAAGTAATCTATTTTTTAAATTTTTATGTCTGTTTTAGTATTTTAATTCAAAAAATTAGTATAGTGTTTGAAAAATTCTAGGAATATTAAGATAGGTTCCCTGTGACCAAGGGAACTCATGGAAATTATTTCATGAACTAAAAAAATTAAAAAATCATACTTGGCTACTTGACCTAAAATCAACTTTGAATTAATTAGGGTAAACTAAAAAGGGTGGAAAGAGAAGAGAATGTGAGGAAGGGAGATAAAGAAGAGTGAGGTAAAGAGTTAGAGAATGAAAAAAGTATTGAGAAAGGGAGCAAAAATGATATATAGGGATAGAAGGAGAGAGTGAGAACATGAGTAAAGAAAAGAGCTTGAGAGATTGGGGTGAGACGGAGGGAGGGAGAGAGTTAAAGATGGAAGGAGGTATGGAGAAAGAGGGATAAAGTGAGAAACAACGAGAGAGAGAAGAGAGCGAGATTGAGTGAGTAAAAAATGGAGAGAGAGCATGTGTGAGGGAATAATAAATAGAGAAAGAGAGAGTTAGAGAGGGAGTGTGAAAGGGAGGGAGGGAGAGAGTGAGAGTTAGCAAGAGAGAAGGAGAGAGAAGAGAGTAAGGGAGTAAGAGTGAGAGTGCAATTGAGGAGATTGAGTGAGTTAGGAAGGGAGAGAGAGACAAAAAGAGAGAGATGGAGAAAGAATTAAGAGTGAGGAAAGAGAGGCAAGAGAGAGAGGGAGCTAGAGAGAGAAATGAGGAGGGATGGAGGGGAAGTAATAAATAAAAAGAGAGAATAGGGGGTGAGAAGCAACATAGATAGAATGAGAGGAAGGTAGAGAGAGATTGAGTGATGGATATAGGAAAATGAAGAGAGAAAATAGGGAGAAAGAGAGAGCAAGAAGCAAGAAAGAGGAACACAATAGAGATTAAGAGACATAGTGAGAAATGGAGAGTTAGAGAGAAAGAGAGATAGATGGAAAGAGTACAGAGAGAGAAAAGATAGACGAGGGAAAGTAAGAAAGCGAGAGAGAGAAAAATAGATTAGAAGCAAGAGACATAGTAAGAAAGAGGGAGAGTGAGAAAGAAAGAGATAGAGGGCAAGTAACGAATAGAGTGAGAACGAGGGAGATAGAGGGAGAGAGCAAGAGATTAAAGAGAGGAGGGAGTGTGAGAGGGAGAGAGCTTGAATGATTTAAGAGGGAGTGGGATGAAGTGAGAGAGGAAAAGATAGTGAGCAAGATGGAGATAGGGAGAGAGAGGGAGAGAGATTGAGATATTGAGAGTGGGGGTGAGAAGTTGGAGAGAGAGTGGGAGGGAGAGTGGATGAAGAAGAGTGAGAGGGAAATAACGAGAATAGAAAGTGAGAGAAGAGAAAGGGAATGTGAGTGAGCATTGGAAAAGAAATAGAAGGAGGGAGGGAGATTAAGTTGGTGCAAGAGCAGACAGATAGAGACGAAGGGAGAAATAGAGGGAAGGAGGGAGTGAAAAGGGGGGTGATTCAGATGGGGAGGGAGAGTAAGAGAATGAGTGAGAAGGAGATAAGGAGAGAGTGTGATAGGGAGTGAGAGAGGGAGAAAGAGGGAGAGAGAGGAGAAAGGTGAAATGAGATAAAAAAGAAGAAGAGAGGGGGAATAAGAGAGAATGATGGATAAAAAAGTGGGAAGGAGGGAGATCTAGTGAGTGCAAGAGAAAAGAGAGAGTACAAAGATAGGAGGAAAGGACAAAAAGTTGGAAGGAGGGAGTGAAAGAGGAAGGGATAATAGAGGAGAGACAGACGTGTGAGAGAAAATTTTAAATAACAAAATGGAGGTGAGGGGTGAGTGAGAGATGTGGAGCAATTGAGATAGAGGGATGGAGGGAGAATAAGAAAGAGAGTGGGGGTAAGATGTGAGAAAGAGTGAGTAAAGATAGAGAAGAGAGGGTTATAATGAAAGAACAAAAGAGAGATAGAGAGGGGGCAAGAGCAAGAAAAGAAACAACAAAGAGAGATGAAATATACAATGAGAGAGAGCGAGAGAGGGAATAAAGATATGGATTAAAGAATGAGCAGGAGGGGGAGAGGGATAGTGGGTAAGACATAAATAGAGAGAGAAGAGAGACTCGGGGTAGATAGAACAAAATAGATAGAGAGTGTGAAAGAGATAGCGATGGAAAGTTGGCGAGAGAATAGAGAGTGTGAAAGAGATAAAGAGAGGGATTAGAGTGAAGTAGAGAGTGTGAAAGAGATAAAGAGAGGGATTAGAGTGAAGAGACAGAGAATGAATGATAGATGGAGCAAGAGTGAGTGGGAGAGGGAGAGAGTTAGAGAGAGACTGCAAGAGAGAAAGAGAGAGAGAAGTAAGTGAGGGAGTAAGAGTGAGAAATATTAAAGAGAGTGAGAGAGTGAGGAGGGCAGAGAGTGACAAAGCAAGAGTGAAATAGATAAAGAATAGAGAGTGAGAAAAGACAGGGCATTAGAGAGGGTGCTAAAGAGAGAAAATAGAGCAAAATAAGGGGGAGGGAGGGAAGGGATGAGAAATTAATAAACAATGTGAGAGAAGAGGGGGTAATTAGAGAGAGAAAAGAGAGAGACGTTGATGGACATAGAGAGATCAAGAGTGAGTAAAGAGAGAAAGGAGAGCCTGAGAGAGCCTGAGAGTGAGAGAAAGAAACATAAAAGAGAGTGAGACATAGTGAAAAAAGTACGGAGTAAGAATGAGAGATAGAGGGCAATTGTAAGGGATAGAGTGAGAGGGGGAGATAGAAGGAAAGAGTGAGAGAGATTGAAGACAGAGGGAGTGACAAAGGGAGAGAGAGAGAGAGAGAGAGAGAGAGAGAGAGAGAGAGATTTAAGAGATAGATAGGAATTGAGAGAGCACAAAAGATAGTGAGCAATATTTTAGATAAGGAGGGAGATTAAGAGAATGCATGAGAAGGAATGAGAGGGAGATGGGGAGGGAGAGAGGGAGAGAGGAGAGAGATTAATATAGGGGAGTGGGAGGGGGAAGCAGAAGGGAGAGAATGATAGAGAAATGATGAGAGAGAAAATGGTAGGGGAAGAGAGAGAGAAATTGAAAAAAGTTAGTGAGAGAAGAGATAGCAATGGAGAGGGAAAAAGAAAGAGCAATAAAAAAAGGAGATTTGGGGAGAAGGAGTGAATTAGAGAGAACAATAGAAGTGAGAGAGTGGAGTAAAGTGAGTAAAGTGAGAGAAACGAGGGTGATATAACAAAAAGCAATAGAGAGACAGAGAGGTGGTAATAGAGAGCAAGAAAGAAATCAAGAGAGATGAAATAGAGAGAGAAAGAGAGCAAAAGAGGGATTAAAGAGTGAGCGGGAGGGAGAGGAGAGAGGGTGAGACAGAAATAGAGGGAGAAGAGAGACTGAGGGAAGATAGATGAGAATAAAGAGTGAAGGGAGCAATGGAGATAAAAAAATATAGGGAAGAGAGATTGAGAAATTTAAAGAGAGGGAGATAGAATAATAGAGAAGAGGATAGAGATTGAAGGGAGAAAGATTAAGTGAAGGAAAGAGAGGAGATATTGAGCGAGAAAGAATAAGATAGTGAGAGAGAGTGAGATAGAGTGAAGGGAGCTAAAGAGGGTGAGAGAAAGAGATTGAGAAAGTGAGAGAGCGTATGAGTGTATGAGATGGAGAGAAGTGTTAGCAACATACAGAGACCTAGAGAGGGTAATAATTAGGAAGTGAGAATGATAGAGGAGGAGATTGAGAGCGATAAAGAGAACAACAGTGGGAGAGAGTGAATGAGATATAGAGAAATAGAGGAAAAGAGAGTGACGGAAAGAAGGGATATAATAAAGCGAATGAGAGATGGACAAAGGATAAGAAAAGATATTAGGAGGGTGGAGAAAAAGTGTGAGTTAGGAAGGGAGGAAGTGAAGAGAGAGATAGAGAGCATGAGAATGAAGGAGAAAGTTAAGAAATGAGCAAGAGTGATACATAAATGAGAGGAAAAGAGTGGGAACAAGAGTCATGAAAAGATAGTGAGAGATAGAGGAGGCAGAGAGAGGGAAGGAGAACTTGAGGGAAAGAGAGAGAAGTGTGAGAGAATGTGAGAATTAATATGCTTGAAGATAAAGGATACGAGAAGGATGATAGTTGGAGCGAGAGAGTACATGTGAGAGATAGTGGGAGAGAAAGATTGAGCAAAGAGAGAGACTGTGTGTGTGTGAGAGAGGAAGAGAGCGAGAGAGAAACATTAGAGAAAGAGTTAGAGAAGTGTAAGCAACAAAGAAGAAAGGGAGAGAACAAATAGTGAGAATGCGAGAGGAAGGGAGCGAAGGAGGAAGGGTATGAGAGAGAAAGAGAGTGAGCAAGAGAATGTGAGGGAGGTGAATAAGAAAAATGGGAGAGAGAGAGAGTGTGTGTGATAGAAAGATGGAGAGTGAGGGACAGCCAAAAAGGGAAAGTGGGAGAGAGTGTGAGAAAGAGAGATGAAGCGAGTGATGAAGTAAGAGTGAGAGTGAAATTAAAGATAGTGAGAGAGCATGGAGGGGAGAAAGTGATAAAGCGAGAGAGAAATAGAGAAAGAATACGGAGTGAGGTAAGAGATGGCAAGAGAAAGGGAGCCAGAGAGGCAAAGAGAGCAAAAAAGGAGGGAGGAAGGGAGGGAGGGAAGGAGATAAAGTGATAAGCAATCAAAGAAAAGAGCGGGATGAGAGGGAGAAGAGAGAGAATGAGAGGAAGGGAGAGAGTTAGAGTGATGGATATAGAAGACAGAGTGAGTAAAGAGAGACTACAGTGATTAAGAGAGAGCTTGAGAGCTAGGGAGAGAATCATAATAGAGAGTGAAACATAGTGAGAAAGGCAGAGAGCGAGAAAGAGAGAGATAGCAGGCAAGAAAGAGAACTGGGGAGATAGATGGAGAGAGTTAGAGAGACTGAATCGAGATAGGAAGTGACAGAGGGGAGAGAAAGAAAGATTTAAGAGAGAAATAGGAAGCGAGAACAAAAGGTAGCGAGCAAGAATGAGATAGGGAGGGAGATTAAAAGAACGAGTGGGAGGGAAAGAAGAGAGGGAGAGAGATTGACATAGAGAGTTGGAGGGAGGGATGCGGCAGGGGGATAATAAGGGAGAAAGGATGAGAGAGAGTGAGAGAATAGGAGAGGAAGAGTGAGAGAGAAGTAGAGAAAAGAAAAAGTGAGAGGAGAGAGCAAGAGAGAGGGAGTGAGAGAGAGCAATAAGGAAAATGAGAGGGAGGGAGAGGGAGTCAATGAGTGAGTTTGATAAGAGTGAGAGAGAAGAGTGAAGTATGGAGAGAGAGAGAGAAAGAAAGGGATTGGGGATTGAAAAATGGTGGGATTTAGGAGGAAAGAGAGATCCATGAGATAAAATAGGAAACAATGAGATGAATATGTCGAGAGAGAGCAATATGTGAGAGAAACAAAGAGTGACTGTGTGAGGGAGGGAGAGTGTAAAGCGAGCAATCAAAGAGAAAGTGATGAGTGAAAATGGATCGAGAAAGAGAGGAAGTGAGGGAGTAAGAGTGAGAGTGAAACTGAAGAGATAGGAAGAGGGAGCGAGAAAGGGAGAGAAAGTGAGAGAGAAATAGAGTGAAGAGAGAGTGAGGGGAGAGGTAACGTGAGAGAGGGAGAGAGCGAGTGAGTAGAGAAAAGTCTAGGTGAGAGCTGAGAAAGTATGATAGAGGGAAAGAGAGAGAAAAAATGAGCTGGGAGAGGGACTGAATGAGTAAGTGCAAGAGCAGAGGAAGTGAAGAGTTAGAAAGGGCGGGAGGCATAAAGAGATAGTAGGAGGAATTGAAAGAGGGAGGGATCGAAGAGGTAAGAGAGATATATGGGCAAAATAATAAATAATGAAGTGGATATAAGGGGAGAGAGCAAGACGTGAGAGCATTTGAGAGAGCGTGTACGAGGGAGAGGGAGTGAGAGATAGATTAATAGAAAGGCTGAGTAAAGAGATAGAAGAGAGGGATATAGAATTATGAGCAAGAGTGAGATAGAGAGGGGCCAATTGAGAGCAAAGAAACAACAAAGAGAGATGAAATAAAGAGTCTGAGAGAGCAAGAGATGGAGTATAGAAAGAGATTGAAGAGAGAGTAAGGTAAAAATAGAGTTAGAGTGAGTGAGGGAGAGAGGGAGTAAGAGTGAGAGTGAAATTTAAGAGAGAAAAAAAGGGAGTAATAAAGGGAGAGACTATGAGAGACAAATAGAGAGAAGAGAGTGTGTGGGAATAGAGAGTGAGAGAGAGAGAGAAGATAGAATCAGGGAAGATATAGAGAGAATGACTGAAAGGGAAGGAGGGGCAGAGAATGAGATCGTCTAAAGGGAGAGCATGAGAATGTGAGAGGGGGAGAGTGATAGTGTAATTGAGAGAGATAAGGGAGACTGAGAGATGGTGAGAGAGGGATGGGGGAAGGAAGCAAGAGATAGGGGAGAGAGGGAGAGAAAGATTTAAGAGATTTAAGAGTGAGCAACATAAGTGAGAGTGAGTGAGTGAGAGCGAACATAGAGCTAGAAAGAGTGCGGGAGGGAGGGAGTAAGAGTGAGAGTGAAACTGAGGAGAGAATGAGGGAGTGAGAAATGCAAGGAGTGTGAGAGATAATAGAGAGAAGAAAGTGTGAGAGAATAGAGAGACGGAGAGAATGAGGGATGACATAACATGAGAGAGGGAGAGAATGAGTGAGTAAAGAAAAAGTGTGAGAGAAGAGAGAGCAAGAGAGAGGGAATAAGAGAGAGAGATAGAGAAAATGAGGGGGAGAGGGAGAGAGGAGTTAGATAGGGAGGGAGGCATAAAGAGAGGGAAGTAGGGATTGAAAGAGGGACGAATCAAGGAGGTAAGAGAGATGTATGAGCAAAAATAATAAATAATGAGATGGATATAAAGGGAGAGAACAAGATGTGAGAGCAATTGAAAAGGAGTGTAAGGGAGGGGGAGTGAGAGATCCAGGAAGAAAAAAGGTGAATAAAGAGAGAGAAGAGAGGCAGATAAAATTATGAGCAATAGAGGGATAGAGAGGGGCAAATGAGAGAAAAGAAACAACAAAAAGAGATGACAAAGAGAGTGAAAGACAGAGCAAGAGAGGGAGTGAAGAAAGGGACTGAAGAGTGAGTGAGAGGGAGACATGGAGAGACGGTAATGAAGAAATAGAGAGAAAAGAGAGACTCATGGAAGATAGATCAAAATATAATGAGTGAGAGGTAGAGAGAGGGAGATATTGAGGGTGATGTGGAGGGAGATGGAGGGAGAGAGGGACCTATAGAATAATGACTAAGAGAGTGAATGAAGGACTGCTAAAGAAAGATATATAAACAAAGCAGGAGAGAGAGAAATATATGGAGACATGGAGAGGGTGAGGGAGGGAGTGAAAGAGAGAGCGGAGAAAGGAAGATTTGTTTGAGAGAAGGTGAGAAATAATGCAAGCGAAGAGTAGAGAGAAAGAAAGATAGAAAGATAGAAAGTAGGATTAAAAGTGAGAGAGAAGTACGGAGAGAGGAAGACAAAGTGTGTGAGGGATAGAGTGAATGAAAGTGAGAGAATAGAAGTCAGCATAAGAGAGAAATACAATAATAGAGAGTGTGAGAGAGAGAATGGGTTGTAAAGAGAAAGAAATAGAGATATAGAGGGACGTACTCCCTCTCTTTATCTCTTTCACACTCTTGATTTTATCTTCCGCTTTCTCTTCCCCACTCCCTTTCTCTCTTCAATCTCTTTCTCTTCCTCGCTTTCACATTCCCCCACTCCCCTTAACTTCCACTAACTCACTTTCTCTCTCTAGCTTCCCCCTCTCAACTTTTTCCCTTGCTACTATCTCTCTCTCTCACACACAAACACAATCTAACTCCCCCTCTTTCTTTCTCCCTTTCCCACACCTCTCCCACTTTTATCCAGCCCCTTCTCCCTCCCTTCCTCTCTCTCTTTGCCATGCTTTCTCCCTCTCTCTCTCTTTCTCTATCTTTCTCTTTATTCCCTTGCTCTCCATGGCGTCCTCCCTACTGTTCTTTCAACCTGATACCTTCTCTCACTTTTCTCTCTTTCAATCTCTTTAGTTCTCTTCTTTGCTCTATTTTTGTCTCTTCCCTTGCTCTAAATTTTCTTCTTGCTTTTATTCCTCTCTCCTCTTTCTCTTCCTTTCTCTCTCTCACTCCCTCTCCCACAATATCTTCTCACTATCCCTCCCTCTCGCTCTTCCTCTCTAGACCTTTCTCATAATCTATATGTATATATATTCTCTCTCTCTCAAAATATCTCTGTCACACTATTTATTTTTCACCAACTATTATATTCCTCTCGTATTTTGTTGTCTCATCTATTACTTTTATTATGATGGTCTCTTGTCTCTGATTGTTTTACTCACTATCACCCATAAACATTCTCTCTTGCTCCCTCTCTTGCTTTCTTTAACTCCCTCTCACTTTATCACTCTTCCCTCAATATTTCTTCCCTCTTCATTTCTCTCTCCTTCTCTCTCTATTAAAATTTACTCTTACTCTTAATTGCTCTCTTTCGCACCCTCATTTATTTGTCTCTCTCTCAATCTCTCTCCCACATTCTACCTCTTTATCACCGTCTCCCTCTTTCTATCACTCTCTTCTCTCCCAATTTCATTCTCACTCACTCTCTCCTTCTGTCACTCCTTCCCTCATTTCAACTTAGCTCACTCCCTTCTTCTCTCTTTCTCAATATTTGTTATCTCTCTCTCACTTACTCTCTGTGTTGTTGCTCCATGTTCTCTAACTATTTATCTTTGTCCATCCTCCCACTCTCTCTCCTCTCTCTTCCCTCCCTCCCATTCTCACTTAAACCTTCTTCTATCTCTCTCTCACACACTTCTCTCCCCCTTCCTTCTCCCTCTTTCCCTTTATAACTCCTCTATCTCACTTTTTATCATCCATTCTTTTGCTCTCCCTCTCCTATTCTCACTCACTCTTGTTGCTCTAGCTTCCATCACTCTTTATTTCTCTCTCACACTATCTCTCCCTCTCTTGCCACATCTTCCTCTTCAATCTTTCTCACGACCTCCCTTTATCTCTCTATTTATTTCTCTTTACCACTGATGTGCTCTCTTACATTCTCTATTAAATCTTTCCTTCTCAGTCTTTTGCTCTCTCTTACGTTGCCCTTTATTCTCTTGCTTTCTCTCACTCTCCCTCGCTCTCTCTAGCTCTCCCTATCTCTCATTCTCTCCTTAACTCTTTCTCATGCCCCACTTCCTTTCTATTGCTTCCATTCCTCCCAATGTTTGTATTGAGAGAGAAAGGGAGCGAATGTGTGTAAAAAAGTGGGAAGATGAGAGAAAGAGGGAAATAGAGAGGAGAGAGAGAAATAAAGGAGAACGATTTTTAGAACAGTGAGCAATAATAGAGAAAGAGAAAGCAAATAAATAGTGAGAAAGAGAAAGGAAGGGAGCAAAGGAGGAAGAGAGAGTGAGAGAGGTAAAGGGAGAGGAGAGTGAGTGAAGATAGAGAAAGAGAGTGAGCAAGAGGGAGAATAAGAGAGTGAGAGAGAATGAGAGAGAGTGATGAAGAGTGAGAAGAGAAAGAGGGAGGACGGGGAGGGTAAGTGGAGAGAGCTTGAGAGAGAGGGGGAAAAGGGGAAGTGAGATAAATAGAGAAAGAGAGAGTGGGGGTAGAAGAAGAGAAACAGTGAGAAGAGTAAGAGAGAAAGTGAGAGAGAATAGTGACTGAGAGCAAGATGATGATAGAATTGGAAGAGAGAATAGTGATTGCGAAAATATAAAGAGATGGAGTAAGAGTGAGAGAGAAGCAGAATAAAGAGAGTGGGGGCCAAGAGAGTAAGAGAAAGGGAGCAAAAGTGAATGATAGATGGAGCAAGAGAGAGAGAGGGAGAGAAAAGGGTGAGCGAGAGCGTGGTGAAAGAGTGAGAGAAAAGATTTAGAGTAAGTTGATAGTGAAATTAAAGAAAGTGAGGGAGCCAAGAAGGGAGAGAGACAAAAAGAGAAAGTAAAAGACAAAGAATAGAGAGTGAGGTAAGAGAGGAAAAGAGACAAAAATAGAGAGCTAAATAAGGGAGGGTGAGGAAGTAGAGAGAGATTGAGTGATGGATATAGGGAGACAAAGAGAGAAAAGAAAGGAAGAGAGAGCAATGAGCGAGAGAGAGAAACATGATGGAGAGTGATAGACATAGTGAGAAAGGAAGAGAGTGATGGATAGAGGGAGTGAGCGGGATGGAAGAGAGTGGGAGTGAGAGGAAGAGAGAGTGAAGGAAGATATGTAAAGAGTGTGAGAGAGATGGAGAGAGGGGGTACAAAATAAGAGTTTGTGGGAGAGAGAGGGGGATGAATTGGAAGATATTGAGAAGGAGAGGGGGAGAGTGTGTGTGAGAGAGAAAGAGAGAGCATAAGAGGGAGAGAGACGGAAGGAAGGAATGAAAGGAGTGGTAATGTGTGGAGAGAAAGATTGAGAGGAGAGAGCAGAGTGAGCACAGTAGAAGAGAGAGTAGGAGATGAAGAGTGAACTAGGAGCGAGAAAGAGAGAGGGAATGAGGGAGTATGTGTGAGAGTGAAACTGAAAAAAAAGGAAGATGAAACGAAAATGGGAGTGTGTGAGAGAGAAATGGAGAGAAGAGAGGGTGAGGGAAGAGTGCAGGAGAGTGGGAGAGGGTGAGCGTGCGAGCGAGGGAGCAAGAGACATCGAGATAAGGAGAGCAGGAGAAAGAGAGGGATGAAGAGAATGGAAGAGGCAGGCAGAGCGAGAGAGTTTCAGTGAGGGTTAAAGTGAGTGTGAAAAGAGAGATATAAGAGAGGGCGAGAGAGAGATGAAAAGAGGTGGAACAGAGAGTGAGAGAGAAAGGAGAGTGTGAGTAAGAAATAGAGATAGAAGGAGGTATTGTGAGGGTTTAAAGAGAGAGCAAAAAAGAGAAAGGAAGAGAGAGTGGGATAGTGACTGAGAAGAGAGACTGAGAGAAGATCAAGGAAGTGTAAGTGAGAGAGGGGTAGAAGGTGAGGGAGAATAGAAGATTGTTGAGAGAGAGAGAGCGAGATAGAGAGGGATAATGGGAGGGTGAGTGAGAGAGGAGAGAAGAGATAAAATGAGAGAGGGAGGGATAGAAGTAAGAAAGAGAAGATAGGAAGTGGGGGATGGAGTGACAAAATGTAAGAGAAATGAAAGAAGAGAGCAATAAAGGAGTGTGTAGAAGAGAGTCTAAGTTATAAAAAGAGAATAGAAAGAGAGAGAGAGAGAGTAGGAGAATATAATAGAGAAGGGAATAAAGTGTGAGAGAGAAAAAATAAAATAAAAACAAAAAGTGAGATAAGAAATGGAGTTAACGAGGGTGAGAGGGAGAGAGATTGTGAGAGAGTAAGAGCGTGTATGAGTGTGTGAGATGGAGCGAAAAGAGTGCACTACATGAGGGAAATCTAGGGAGGGCAAGATTGAGGGAGTGAGAAACAGAGAGCAAGGGAGATAAAAAGAGTTGGAATAGAGAGTGAGAAGGAGAAAGTGAGCGAGAAAGAGAGAAATAAGAAGGTAATGAGAGGGTTTAAAGAGAGAGCAGGAAAGAGAGAGGAAATAGAGAGCTAAAAAGAGATGGAAAGGGAGAGTGGGAGGTAGAGGGAGAGAGAGAAGTGATATAAAAACAACACTCTCTATCTTTCTCTTTATTCCCTTGAGATGGAGAGAGAAGAGTGAGCTTGTTAAGGGAGACAATGACAGGGCACGATTGAGGGAGTGAGAAAAATAGAGGGAGGGTTTGTGAGGGATAAGGAGAGTGAGAAGATGAGAAATTTGGAGAGAGGGTAAGCCATTAAGAATTTGAAAGATGGAGGTTAAGAGAGAGAGGGGGGTGAGAGAAGAAGAGAGAAGTGAGAGGGAAGGAGGGAAGAGAGTGAATGAATAAGAAAGAAAGAGATTGACAAATGGGAGAGAGGATGGAAAAGTTGAGAGAGAATAAGAGGAAGATAGAGTAAGAGAGTGTGAGCTAAAGAAGAGTGAAAGATAGTGAGAGAGAGGAGAAAGAGAGAAGAGAAAGACGGGGGAGGATAGAGAGGAGTGAGACAAATATCAAAAAAGTTTAAGACAGCGACATAGAGAGAGAGAGAACAAAGCGAGGGAGGAGACAGGGTAGAATAGAGGAGAGAAAGGGTGAAAGAAAGAAGAAGTGATAGAGTGTGTTTGAGAGAGGGTTTGACATAGGGGAGTCCTAGATAAAGCAAATAAGATGGAGTGAGTAAGATAGAGAGAAAAAGAGAGTGTGTGAGGGAGAGGACCTAAGGGAGGGAAAGAGAGACTAGGAGGAGATAGAAAGAGAGAGATTATGAGGGAGGAATGGGAGTGAGAGCAAGAATAACTGAGAAGAGGGAGACTAAGAAATAGAATGAATTATGAAGAGAAGGAGAGAGTGGGGAAGATTGAGAATGATAGTAAAATAATAAGAGTGAGAGATACAGAGAGAGAGAGAGGAAAGAGAGGAGGGAGAGAGTTAAAAATGAGAGAGAAAGTATGAAATAACAAGAGAAGAGGGTGAAAAAGAAATAAGAGAGGGATTCAGAGAAGGTGGGAGTAGAAGGGAGAGAGAGAGAGTGAGAGATAGAGAGAAAATGATTTAGTAAATAGAGAGAAGATATAATGATATGAGAGAGCAAGAGAGAGAGAGAGGAAGAGAGATAGAACTGAGAATGAGAGGGGCAGAAAGTGAGAAAGGGAGAGATGGAGGAAGTCAGAGAGATTAAAGAGATTTAGGGTCTGAGAAAGGGGAGATATTGAGAAAAAAATAAAGAGAAAAGTGAGCGTAATGGAAGATAGAGCAAGTGAGAATTTTCGATTAGGAGGGTGGACAGAGAGTAAAAGAATGAGTTGGAGAAAGAGAGCTTGAGAGAGATGGAGAGGCAAAAGGGAGGTAGAGGGATGTGAGTGTGGAAGAATGGAAGATAGAGTGAGTGAGAGAGGGGAAGGGAGGGAGAGCGGGAAGGAAGCAAGAGAGGAAGAGAGAGAATATATGGAGGATAGAGGGAGAAAAAGAGTGAGAGGAGAGAGCAGAGAAGAGAGAATACGTTAAAGAGAGAGCAAAGAGTGAGTAAAAATGAGGGAGAGTAAGAGAGAGTGAAACTAAAGAGAAAGAGGGAGGAAAAGAGGAGAGAGTGAGAGAAATAGAGATAGAAGAGCGAGTGAAGGAAGATAAAGCAAGAGATATCTAACAAAAAGTAAGTAAAGGAGCAGAAGTCAGAGAAATAGATATAAAGGGTTAGATTAAGAGAGAGCGAGAGAATAGATAAATAAATTGGTAGATAGAGAGAGAGAGAGATAGAGATAATAGAATGATATGAGGGGGGAGATAGAATAAAATAGTGAGAAAGAAATGGAGTAAGGGAAAAGAGAGCCTTAGAGATTAAGATAGAGAAAGTGTAAGACTATATGGGTTTAGGAGAAAGGGAGGGAGGGGGAGGGAGGAAGAGTTGCAGTGAAATAAAAGAGAGAGAGGTAGGGAGAAAGGGAGAGTGAAAGAACAAAAGAATAGAGAGAGGGTGAGAGTAAAGATGAGAAAAGAGGGAGAGGGAGCATGTAAGAATGAGAGTGAAATTGAGGAGAAAGAGAAGAGAAAGAAAGGGAGAGAGTGCAAGAGAGATAGAGAGAAGAGTCTAAGGAAAAAGAGAGCGAGAGAGAGTGAGAGAGAGTGATACTGAGAGAGAGAGAGAGAGATATAAAGTTTGTGTAAGAGAGATAGACTAAGTAGAAAGGGAAGGAAGGAGGGAGGGAGTGAAATAAGGAGAAAGGAAGGGAGGGAGGTTGGGAGTGAAATATAGGATAAATAAAGTGAAACAAAGAGAATTAATGGGAGAGAGGGTGGGATGTGTTGGAAGAGGGAGAGAAAAAGAGCATGAATGCATGAGAGAGAGAGAGAGAGGGAAGGGAGGGATGGGGAGATGGTGAGAGGAGAGAAAAAGAGTGAGGGAGGGAAAGAGGGAGAGAAAAAGAGAGTGAATGAGAGAGAGAGAGAGGGAGAGAAGAGTGTGTGAGAGATCATGGGAGGGGAAGAGAGAGAGCTAGAGAGGGAGGTGTGATAGATTCAGGGATATACAAAGAGAAAGAGTAAGAGGAGAGGAATATAGAGTAACAAAAGAGAGTAAAAGAGAGGGGAAGAGAGATGGAATTGAGAGAGTGAAAGGGAGAGGGTGGGAGTAAGAGTGAGATTTAAATTGAATAAAGGGATAGAGGGACCAAGAAATAGAGAAAAAAATAGGGAGAAAAGAGAGAGTAAGGGAAGAAAGAGCAAGAGAGAGGGCGGGAGATTGAGAGAATGAGAGCGAGTATCAGATAGAAGAAGAGAGGAAGGAAGAACAAGAGAGAAAGGGAAGTGGGACAGAGGTGGTGTGAGAAAGGGAAGTAATGAAGCGTTATATTGAGAGAGAGAGAGATAATAGATAGATAAATGGTAGATAGAGAGAGAGATAGAAATAGGATAATGATATGAGGGGGTGAGAGATTAGAATAATGAGAAAACAATGGAGAGTGAGGGAAAAGAGCGAGAGTGATCAAGTAAGAGATATAGGAGATTGAGATAGAGAAAGTGTGAGAAGATATGGGTTTGAGAGAAACGGAGCAAGGGGGAGGAAGAGTTACAGTGAAATTGAAGAGAGACAAAGGTAGGAAGAAAGGGAGAGAGAAAGCACGAGAGAGAAAGAGAGAGAGAGGGTGAGAGTGATCATGAGGAAAGTGGGAGAGGGATCATGTAAGAGTGAGAGTGAAATTGAGGAGAAAGAGAGGAGAAAGAAAGGGAGAGAGTCAAGAGATTAATAGAGAGAAGAGAGAGTGAGGAGAAAGAAAGCAAGAGAGAGAGAGAGAGAGAGTGATACTGAGAGAGAGAGCTAGAATGTGTGTGGGAAGACAGAAGGAGAGGAAAGGAGGGAGTGAGTGAAATAAGGAGACAGGAAGGGAGGGAGATTGGGAGAGTGTAGGATAAAGTGAGAAACAATGAGAATTAGTGGGTAATATGGGAAGTGTTGAGAAGGATCAGAGACAGAAGTGATAGATAAAGAGCAAGCAGGGAGTGAGAGAGAAAGATATATAAAGAAAGTGGGAGAGAGTGAGATGAAGAGAAAATTAAGGAGAGTGAGATTTATGGAGAGAGAAGGAGAGATGAGAGTGGGAGCTAAAGTAGGGGAGAGGAAGAGATGTGTTAGTGAAGGTGAGAAATAATGAGAGAAAGAAAGAAGAGGTACAAAGAGAGAGAGAAAGGGAGAGCGAGAGCTGAGAGTGAGATTGAAAGAGAGAGTAGGGAGAGAGGGAATGGTGAGTGAGAGAAAGAGCAAGAATAAAGAGCAAAAAAAGAGAAAGCAAAAGACCGAGAAAGAGATAAATTAGAGAGTGAGAGAAAGGATGAGTGGTAAAGATAAAGAAATAGAGAGATGGAGGGAGGCCATGAGAAAGATTGAATGTGAGATCAAGAAAGAGGGAATAAGAGAGTCAAATGGAGAAAATGTGAGGAAGGGAGGCAGATTGAGTGAGTGATTGCAAGAGGAGAGAGAGAAGAGAGAGATAGAGAGAAAAGAAGAAGGAGAGGGAAGGATGGAGTGAAAGTGGGAGGGATAGAGGAGGAGAGAGATGTGTGAGAGAACCTAAGAAATAATGAGATGGGAATGAGAGGCGAGAGTGAGATGTGAGAGAGAATGAGAGAGAGGGATGGCGGCAGACTAAGAGAGAAAGTGGAGAGATAGAGGGAGTGAAATAGTGAGAAAATATAGAGAAGAGAAGATAATAGAAGAAAATCCAAAAGAGAGGGCAAGAGAGAGCAAGAAAATGATAATGAGAGATGAATTATAGTGTGAGAACGAGAGCGAGAGAGGGAGTGAACTAGAAATAGAGAGATAGATGAAGGGACTGATAGGGATTGATGAAGGAGCAGATGGGAGTAAGGGTGTGAGAGTAAGCCAAAAATAGAGAGAAAAGAGAACTCAAGGAGGATTAAGAAAATGATAGGGAGTGAGAGGTGGAGAGAGTAGAAGATATAGAGAGAGATAGAGACAAGGAGGGAGGAAGAGACTAAGAGATGGTCGGAGAGAAGGAGTGAGTAGAATGATAAGAGAAAGTGATAAAAGAGAGTAAGAGAGAGAGTGTGTGAGAGAGAATGATGGAGGGAGAGAGCAAAGGAGAAAGAGAATGTGATAAGGCATAAACAGAGAAAAGGATGAGAGAGGGAGAGGGTGAAAAAAGAGAGAAAGAGAGAGTGAGAGAGATTGATGTATTGGCGTGAGAGATGAAGGTGGAGTGAAAGAGAAGATAGAGTGAGGGAAGATCTACAGAGAGAGAGGGAGAGATGGGGAAGAGAATGTGATATTGTGGGTGTGAGAGTCGGTGATGAACTGGAGTAGTGTGAGAGGAGAGAGATAGTGTGTCTAAGTGAGAGAGAGAGAGCGAGAGTGAGATAGGGAGGGAGCGAAGAAGGGTGAGACAGAGAGAAAGATTGGGAGAAGAGGATAGGAGAGAGAAAAAAAGGTGAGAGTGAGTGACAAAGAGTGAACATAGACCGAGAATGAGAGAGGGAGTAAGAGAGACTGAAACTGAAGAGAGAGAAAGAGAACAAGAAAGGGAAAGAGTGAGGGAAAAAAAGAAAGTGTGATGGAAGAGAAAGTGTGAGAGAGGGAGAGAATGAATGAGTGAGAGAGGGAGCAAGTAAGTAGAGATAAAGAGTGTGTGACAGATAGAGGGATTAAAGGTGCCAAAAAAGTGAGGGGGAGTGAGAGAGAGCTGGTGTGGCATAAAGCAAAAGAGAGAGAGATAAAGTGAGGGAGAATAGAGAGGGGAGAAAGAGAAGTGAGGGAATGAGAGAAAGGGAGAGAGGTTCGAGTTATGGATATAATAATATAAAGAGTGAGTAAAGAAAGATAAAAAAGGTGAAAGAGAGAATCATAATTAAAAGTGACAGACATAGTGAGAAAGGAAGATAGTGAGAGGGTGACGTAAATAATGAGAGAGAGGGAGAGAAAGGTCGAGGAATAAAGAGATAAATATAGAGAAAAATAGTTAGAAAAGAGAGAGGAAGAGAGGGGGGATGAGAGAGCGATGGATAAAGTATGAGGGAAAGAGGGAGATTGAGTGAGTGCAAGAGAAGAGAGAGAGGATAGAAATAAGGAGAAGGGGAGAAAGAGAGGAAAAAAGAGAGTGAAAGAGGCAGGGACAAATGAGGAGAGAGAGCTGTGTGAGAGATAATAAAAAATAATGAGATGGAGAAAAGGGGCTAGAGTGAGATGTGAGAGCAATTGAGAAGGGAGGGAGGGGTGAAGGGAGAGTAATAGACAGTGTAAAAGATGAGGGTGAGAATGAGTGAGTAAAGATAAATAAGGGAGGTTGTTAGATCAAATAGAAATAGAGTATGGAGAGAGGGAAAGAGAGAGGAAGAAACAATAAAGAGAGATAAAATAGAGTGATAGATTAAGCAAGAGAGTGAACTAGAAACAGAGGGATCGAGGGAGGGAGTATAGGAATTGAAGAGAGAGCAGGAAGAAGAAAAGGAGAGAGAGAGTGTGTGAAATAGAAAGGAGACAAAAATGATAAGCAGGGAAGATATAGCAAAAGATGACAAGTGCATGGTAGAGAGTGGGAGATATAGAGGAAGACATGGAGAGAGATGGATGGAGGGTGAGAGAGACATAGAGGAGAGAGATAGAGCGAAAAAGAATAAGATAATAAGAGAGAGTGAGATAGAGAACAATAAATGGAGCTAAGAAGGGTGAGTTAGATAAGGGAGATTTACAGTGTGAGAGAGCGTACGAGTGTCTGAGATGGAGAGAGAAGAGTGAGCTAGTTAAGGGAGACAATGACAGGGCTCGATTGAGGGAGTAAGGAAAATAAAGGGAGGGTTTGAGAGGGATAAGGAGAGAGAGAAGATGAGAAAGTTGGAGTTAGGGTAAGCCATTAAGAATTTGAAAGATCGAGATTAAGAGAGAGAGAGAGGGGGAGTGAGAGAAGAGGAGAGAAGTGAGGGAGGGAAGGTGGGAAGAGAGTGAATGAGATAAAGAAAGAGATAGACAATGGGAGGGAGGGTGGAAAACTTGAGAGAATGAGAGGAAGATAGAGTAAGAGAGTGTGAGCTAAAGAAGAGTGAGAGATTATGAGAGAAGAGAAAGAGAAAAGAGAAAGATGGGTAGGATAGAGAGGAGTGAGACAAATATCAAAAAGGTATGGGGGAGCGACATTTAGAGAGAGAGAGAGAAAGGGAACCAAGCGAGGGAGAGGAGAGAGGGCAGAATAGAGGAGAGAGAGGGTAGAATAGAGGAAGAAGAGTGATAGAGTGTGTTTGAGGAGTATTTAGCATACGGGAGTCCTAGAGAGAGCAAATAAGATGGAGTGAGCAAGATAGAGAGAGAGAAAAAGAGCAATAAAAAGAGATAGAGGGAGATTGAAAGTGTGATCTTGAGAGAGAAAAAGAGAGTGTGTGAGCGAGAGGACATAAGGGAAGGAAAGAGAGACTAGGAGGAGATAGAAAGAGAGAGATTGGGAGGGAGGAATGGGAGTGATAGCAAGAATAACTGAGAAGAGGGAGACTACGAAAGAGAATGAATGATGGAGATAAGTTGAGAGGGAGGGATAAGGAGAGAGTGGGAGAGATTAAAAATAATAGTAAAATAATAAGAGTGAGAGATATAGAGAGAGACTGAGAGGAAAGATGGGAGGGAGAGAGTTAGAAATGTGAGAGAAAGTACAAAAACAATGAGAGAGGAGGGGGAAGAGAGAAAAGAGAGAGATTCAGAGAAGGTGAAAGTACAATGAAGAGAGAGAGTGTGAGAGAAAGAGAGAAAATGAGTTAATAAATAGAGAGAAGATAGAATTATATGAGAGAGCAAGAGAGAGAGGAAGAGAGATAGAACAGAGAATGAGAGGGGCAGAGAGTGAGAAATGGAGAGATGGAGGAAGTCAGAGAGATTGAAGAGATTTAGGGATTGAGAAAGGGGAGATATTGAGAGAAAAATAAAGAGAAAAGAGAGCGTGATGAAAGATAGAGCAAGTGAGAATGCTCGATTAAGAGTGTGGAAAGAGAGCAAAAGAATGAGTGGGAGAAAGAGAGCTAGAGAGAGATGGAGAGGGCGAAAGGGGGGTAGAGGGATAGTGAGTGTGGAAGAATGGAAGATAGAGTGAGTGAGAGAGGGGAAGGGAGGGAGAGCAGGAAGGAAGAAAGAAAGAGAGGAAGAGATAGAATGTGGAGGATTGAGGGAGTTAGAGAGAGAGGAGAGAGAGCAGAGAAGAGAGAATAAGTTAAAGAGAGAGCAAAGAGTGAGTAAAAATGAGGAAGAATAAGAGAGAGTGAAACTAAAGGGAAAGTGAGAGGAAGAGAGGAGAGAGTGAGAGAGAAATAGAGATAGAAGAGAGAGTGAAGAAAGATAAAGCAAGAGGTATGTAACGAAGAGCAAGAAAGGGAGCGGAAGTCAGAGAAATAGTTATAATCGGTTAGATTAAGAGAGAGCGAGAGAATAGATAGATAAATTGGTAGATAGAGAGAGATAGAGATAATAGAATGACATGAGAGGGAGATAGAATAAAATAGTGAGAAAGAAATGGAGAGTGAGGGAAAAGAGAGCAAGAGAGATCAAGAAAGGGAGCCTTAGAGATTAAGATAAAGAAAGTGTAAGACTATATGGGTTTAGGAGAAAGGGAGAGAGGGGGAGGGAGCGGGAGGGAGGAAGAGTTACAGTGAAATAAAAGAGAGAGGTAGGGAGAAAGGGAGAGAGAAAGAATAAAAGAAAAGAGAGAGAGGGTGAGAGTAATCATGAGGAAAGAGGGAGAGAGAACATGTAAGAGTGAGAGTGAAACTGAGGAGAAAGAGAAGAGAAAGAATGGGAGAGAGTGCAAGAGAGATAGTGAGAAGAGAGAGTGAGGAAAAAGAGAGCGAGAGAGAGTGAGAGAGACTAATACAGAGAGAGAGAGAGAGAGATAAAGTATGCGTGAGAGAGATAGACTAGGCAGAATGGGAAGGATGGAGGGAGGGAGTGAAATAAGGAGAAAGGAAGGGAGTGAGTTTGGGTGAGAAATGTAGTATAAATAAAGTGAAACAATGAAATTTAATGGGATAGATGGTGGGATGAGTTGGAAGAGGGACAGAAAAAGAGCATGAGTGCATAAGAGAGAGCGAGGGGGAAGGAAGGGATGGGGAGATGGTGAGTGGGTGAGTGAGGAAGGGAAAGAGGGAGAGAAAAAGAGAGTGAATGAATGAGAGAGAGAGGGAGAGAAGAGTGTGCGAGAGATAATGGTAGGGGAAGAGAGAGAGAGAGAGTGGGAGGTGTGATAGAGTCGGGGGTAGACAAAGGTAGTGTTAGAAAGTGAAGTAATAAAGGGTTATATTGAGGGAGAGTGAGATAATAGATAGATAAATGATAGATTGAGAGATAGATAGAGATAGGAGAATGATATGAGGGGTTGAGAGATTAGAATAGTGAGAAAGAAATGGAGAGTGAGCGAAAAGAGTTTGAGAGTGACCAAGAAAGAGAGTATAAGAGATTGAGATAGAGAAAGTGTGAGAAGATATGGGTTTGAGAGAAAGGGAACAAGGGGGAGGAAGATTTACAGTGAAATTGAAGAGAGACAATGGTAGGGAGAAAGGGAGAGAGAAAGCACAAGACAAAAAGAGAGAGATGGTGAGAGTAATCATGAGGAAAGAGAGAAAGGGATCATGTAAGAGTGAGAGTGAAATCAAGGAGAAAGAGAAGAGAAAGAAAGGGAGAGAGTCAAGAGATTAATAGAGAGAAGAGAGAGTGAGGAAAAAGAGAGCAAGAGAGTGAGAGAGAGATAGAGTGTGTGTGTGGAAGAGATAAACTAGACAGAAGGAGAGGAAAGGAGGGAATGAGTGAAATAAGGAGAAAGGAAGGGAGGGAGATTGGGAGACAAGTGTAGGATAAAGTGAGAAACAATGAGAATTAGTTGGTAATAGGGGAACTTTTAGAAGGATCAGAGAGAAATGTAATAGATAAAGAGCAAGAAAGTGAGTGAGGGAGTGAGAGAGAAAGATATAAAGAAAGTTGGAGGGAGTGAGATGAAGAGAAAATTAAGGAGAGTGAGATTTATGGAGAGAGAAGGACAGAGGGCGAGAGGGAGTGAAAGGAGCGGGAAAGGAAGAGATGTGTTAGTGAATGTGAGAAATAATGAGAGAGAAAGAAGAGTACAAAGAAAGAGAGAAAGGGAGAGGGAGAGTTGCGAGTGGGATTGAAAGAGAGTAGGGAGATAGGGAATGGAGAGTGAGAGAAAGAACGAGAATAAAGAGCAAAAAAGAGAAAGCAAAAGACCGAGAAAGAGAGATATTAGAGAGTGTGAAAGAAAGGATGAGTGGTAAAGAGAAAGAAAATAGAGAGATGGAGGGAGGCCATGAGAAAGATTGAATGTGAGAACAAGAGAGATGGAATAAGAGAGTGCGATGGAGAAAATGTGAGGGAGGGAGGCAGATTGAGTGAGTGAGTGCAAGAGGAGAGAGAGAAGAGAGAAATAGAGTGAAAAAGAGAAGGAGAGGGAAGGATGGAGTGAAAGTGGGAGGGACATAGGAGGAGAGACATGTGTGAGAGAACCTAAGAAATAATGAGATAGGAATGAGAGGCGAGAGAGATTGGAGAGAGATTGAGAGAGAGGGATGGAGGGGGACTAAGAGAGAGAGTGAGGGATGGAGGGAGTGAAATAGTGAGAAAATATAGAGAAGAGTACGTGATAGAAGAAAAGGCAAGTGAGAGGGCAAGAGAGAACAAGAAAACGATAAAGAGAGATGAAATATAGTGTGGGAGCGAGTGCAAGAGAGGGAGTGAATTAGAAACAGAGAGATTGATGAAGGGACCGATAGGGATTGAGGAGAGAGCAGAAGGGAGTAAGGGTGTGAGAGTAAGCCAAAAATAGAGAGAAAAGAGAACTCGGGGAAGATTGAGAAAATGATAGGGACTGAGAGGTGAAGAGAGAAGAAGATATAGAGAGAGATAGAGGGTGAGAGATATAGAGACATGGCGGGAGGAAGAGACTAAAGATGGTTGGAGAGAAGGAGTGAGTATAATGAAAAAACAGAGTGATAAAAGAGACTGAGAGAGAGTGTGTGAGAGATAAAAAGGAGAAAGAGAATGTGATAAGGGATAAGGATGAGAGAGGAAGAGGGTTAAAAAAGAGAGAGAGTGAGAGAGGTTGATGTGTTGGCGTAAGAGAGGAAGACAGAGTGAAAGAGAAGAGAGAGTGAGGGAAGATCTACAGAGAGTGAGAGAGGGAGAGAGGGGGAAGATCTTCGAATGTTGTCTCTCTCTTACTCTTTGTACTGCTGCTCCCTCCTTAAACACTATTTCGCTTCGTCCATCCTTCCACTCTCTCTCCTCTCTCAACCCTCTCTCCCACCCACTCTCACTTACACTTTCCTCTATCTCTCTCTCTCTCTCTCCCTCCTCTCTCTCACACTTTCTCTCCCTCTATTCCTTTACAACTCTCTCACAAAATTTATCATCCATCCTTTTCCTCTCCCTCTCTTTATCCTTCTCACTCACTCACTCTAGCCCTATATTTTAGCTCTCTCTATTTCTCTCCCACACACTCTCTCTCACTCTTGCTGCCTCTCTCTTCAATCTTTCTCATAGCCTCTCTCTATCTCTCTATTTTTTCTCTTTACCAACCATTCTATCCCTCAAAATGTCTAATATCTTTCTTTCTTGATTTCTCTTATGTTGCACATTATTCTCTCTCCTTCTCTCACTCTATCCCTCACTCTCTTGCTCTCCCTCTCTCTCAACTTCTCTCTCATTCAATCTCACTCCCATCTCTCTCTTTCTTTCACACTTTCTGCCTCTTCTCTCTCTTATTATTTATCACCTTCTCTCACACATCTCTACCTCTCTCTCCCTCTCACTTTTACTCCCCCCTTCCTCTCTCATTCTCTCTGCATATATCTCACTCTCTTTACTTTACTCTTCTTCTCAATCTCTCCAGTTTTATTAATATATATTTCTCTCTCACTCACTTATTCACTCTCTTGCTCATTATTCTCTATCCCCATATAGCTTCCGCTCTCTACCTCTCACTCACTATCTTATGCTCAATCTTCCCCGAGTCTATCTTCTCTTTCTATTTATGCCTTACCCTCTCTCCCTCTCACACAATTTTCAACACCATCTCCACTCCCTATTGATCTATCACTCACTTTCTATTTCACCTCCCATTGTTATTTCTTTTCTCCCTTTTTCCTCCTCTATGCTTCTCTTGCTCTTTGTTCTATCTCCCTCTCTTCTCTCTCTTCACTCACTCTTTCTCTCACTCTATCTCTAACTCTCTCTCTCCCTCTCACCCATTTAAATGCTCTCAAATCTTGCTCTCTCTCTCTCATATTTTCTCTCTCATTCTCTCCCTCTGCAACCCTCCCTACCACTCTCTCTATCTCAATGTTTCTCGTACTCTACCCTCTCCCTCTCCATCTCCCTCTCTTCTTCTCCCCTTCTCATTCATTCTCTTACTCTCCCTCCCTATCTCCATATTGCTCACTATATTTTCCTATCCTACTTCCTCTCTCTCTCTCATAACTCTTTCTTGCTCTCTCTCCCTCTCTCTTCAATCAATCTCCTCTCTCTCTATCTCCCCTTCCTCACTCTTTCTCTTACTCTTGTCCTCTATCTCTCTCTATTTCACTCCCTCCCTTTCTCACAATGTCTTCGACTTTCTCTTATGTTTCTCTCTCTCTCTTCCTCTGTTTTCTCTTATTTTCTCGCATTTTACTCACTCACTCTTCTTATATCCATCACGCTAACTCCCCTCCCTTTATCTCATTCTCTCTCTTCTCTCTCTCTAAGCCTGTCCTCACTAGCATTGTTTATTACTTTCACTTCTCTCCCTCCCTCCTTACTCCGCTCACTTTTTATCTCTCTAGCTCCCTGTCTCTATCCCTCTCTTTCCTCACTCTCCATTCTTTCTATATTTCTCCCTCACTTTGTCTCTCTCTCGTTTCCCTGCTGCCTCACTCTCTTCAATTTCTCTCTCACTATTACTTCCTCGCTCGCTTCTCTCTCTCCTTCTCTCTATACTCTCTCTTCTTTCTCTCTTATTTTCTCTCTCTAGCTTTTCCTCCTAACTCTCTCTCTCTCTTGAACTCACTTTTCCTCTCTAACTCTCTTGCACTCTATCATTTTCTCTTTTTCTCTTTTTCTCTCACACTCTCTTCTCCACTCTCTTTTCAGCTTCACTCTCACTCCTACTCCCTCTAATTATTTCTTTCACACTCCCAATTCTCTCTTCCACTTCCTATCTCTATCTTATTCACACCCTGTATTGTCTGTTAACTTCTCTCTTATTCCTTTGACTCCCCTCTCTTCCTCTATCCTCCACATTCTTTCTCTATTTCTCTCGCTTCCCTCCATCGTCACTCTCTCACGCTCCCTCTTACTTCCCTTCCTTGCTCTCTCATTCTCTCTCTCTCACTCACTCCTATCTCTCATTCTCTCGCTCTCTCTCTTATCCTTTCTCCTGAATAAGAGAATGAGAGAGGGATTGAGATGGATTAAAGAGAGAACAGTAGAGAGAAAGTGATAAAGAGTGAAAAGAAAATAGAGCGAGAAGAGGAGATTAAGTAAGAGAAAGTGAGTGAGAGGTAAGGTGATAGGAGAATAGAAGAATGGTGAGAGAGAGAGAAAACAAGTGAGAGAGACATTAAAAGGGAGACAAAGGAAGATGGGGAAGGAGAGGAAGGGAGGAATGGAGCGAGGGAGAGAAGAAAGTGAAAGAGACAGTGGGAGGGATGGAAGCAATAGAGAGGGAGAGTGAGCATAGAGGGAGAGAGAGTGAGATGAAAGAGAAAAGCTAGAGCAAAAGAGAGCATGAGATAAAAAATAGAGTGCAACAAAGAGAGAGCGAGGCAGAGCAAATAATAAAGAAGAGGATAGAGAGTGAAGGGAGAAACATGCAGCAATGGAATGAGAAAGAGTGCAAGAGAAAGAGAAAGATGTTAAGGGAGAGTGAGATAGAGATCGGAAAATTGAGTTTAAAAGCATGAGCTCTCTATCTATATGTCTCTATTGACACCTCCATCACTCTCTCATTCATTTTCTTGCTCTCTATCTCACTCTTCTCGCCCTCCATCCCTAGCTCACAATCTCTTTCCCTTCGCACCCTCCTGATATTTTTTTTTCTCTTGTCGCTCTCACTCTCTCTATATATAATTCAGACTTCCTCATTTGTACCCTCTCTATGTCTTCCCCTTGTAGCTCACTCTTCTCTCTCCTTCCCACACACTCATAAACTCTCTCTCTCTCAATCTTTCTCTCTCTCACCCTCTTTCACTCCATTTCCAACTCTCTATCTCACTCTCTCTTACTATCATGTTCTTTCTCGCTCACTCTCTCCTATCTCTCCCTCGCTCCAACTTTCTCTCTTCACTATCTAACCTCTTCTCTCATTTTTTCTCTTCCTTTCTCTCTTTTTATATCTCATATGCTCTTTTACGCTCTGCTTTGTTGTTTTCTTTTCACTCTTTCCTCTTATTCTTTCACTCATTTTATCCTCCTCTCACTCTCTCTCGTTCTCCCCCCTCTTGTTTCCATTCCTCACTCTCTCTTTCTCTCTCTTCTCTCCCTCCTTCCCTCCCTCTCCCTCGATATTTCCCTCTCTTGCTCCCTCTCTTTCACTGTTCTCCCATATTTACACTCTCTTTACCCCTCACTCACTAATCTTACTCAGTCTTTCCTCAGCTTCTCTTCTCACTCTCTCTCCCATTGACTTTTTCATTAAACCCTCTCACTTTCTCCTCCCTTTCTCCCTCACTACCTCAATCTCTCTCCCTCTTTCTAGTCCATTGCTCTTTATTTCTCTCTCACTAACTCTTCGGTCCCTAACATTTGACCCTCGCAATATCCCTCACCACCTCTCTCTTGTTCTCCTTCCCTCTTTCATCCCTTAATATTTGTCTCTCTCCAACACTCATCTGTTATTTTCTTGCTCCCTCTCTCATTTTCTAATCTCTCCCTTTCTCATGCTCTCTACTCTTTCATAGTCTATTCTCTCTATTTGTCTTTCACAATCTCCCCCTTTCTTGCTCCCACATTCTCTTTGCTCAGTTTCAGTCGAATCCTTACTACCTCTCTCCCTCGCCCTTTCCCGCTATAGGTTCACTCTATCACACACTCCAACTTATTTTACTCTCTTCTCTCTCACCTCATATTTTTTCTCTCCCTCTCTCCCCCTATCTTTTGGATCCTTCCTTCCATCCCTCTCTCTCCCTCTCTACTTCTCTCTTAGACACACTATGGCTCTCCCCCTCTCACATTCTTCTGGTTCATTCCTGATCCAAAATCACATTCTCACCCCCTCTCTCTCTCTCTCTCACTCTTTCTTTACCTCACTCTCTAATCTTTCTCTTCTCTCTCACTCTCACTTTTTCTCTCACTCCTACTCTTCATTCTCTCTCAATCCCCCTTTCTCTCTCTTTGTCACTCTCTCCCTCTCTCATTATTTTCCCTCTTTACGACTTATCACTTCTCTTTCTCTTTTACTCCCACCTCTCAGTTTCTCTCTCTCAAACACTCTCTCTTGCTCTCTTTTATCACTCCCTCCTAATCTTTACCAACTCTTTCTCTCCAACTATTGCCCAGTCTCTTCCTCCCTCCTCTTTCTCCCTCCCGCCTTCTATCTCTCTATCTCCCTTCCCCCTCTATCTCTCTCTATATCCTCCTCTATATCTCTCTCTCTACATCTCACTTCCAAACTTTTGTTCTATCTTCTCTGAGTCTCTCTTCTTTTTCTTTTTTTGTCTCATTCTCTCAACTTTTCACCCTCTAGCTCTCCCTTCAATCTTTATCACTCCCTCCCTCTATCTCTCTATTTCTAGTTCACTTCCCCACTTTCTCACTATCTCATTCTTTATTTCATCTCTCTTTATCATGTGTATGCTCACTCTTACACTCCTTCTATCCTCTCTCTTGTTCTTTCATCTATCACCCTCTCTTCTCTCGCTTTAGTCACACACTCTCTCTCACTCTAACTCCCTCACTCTCTCTCTCAATTTTTCTCACATATTACTCTCTCCCCTTAAATCCATCTCATTATTTCTTATTTTCTCTCATACTTCTCTACTTTCTCTCTATCCCTCCCTCTTTCTACCTCACTCCCAATCTCACAACTCTCTCCTCTTGAATGGGAGAGATCGAGAGAAAAGAGAAATGTGTGAGAGAAAATAAGAAATAATGAGATAGATTTGAGGGAAGAGAACAAGATGTGAGAAAAATTGAAAGAGAGTGAGTGAGGGAGTGAGAGCGAGAGAGAGAGAGAGAGAAAGAGTGAGTAAAGAGAGGGAAGAGATGGAGGGAGGAGGGCAAGAGGAGAGAGAGAAATCAAGATAAAAAAGAGTTTGGAGAGAGAGGAGTGAGGGAGAGAGAGTAAATTCGAGAGAGAGAAAGGGAACAAGAAGGAGAGACATAGCGAGAGAGTGTGTGAGAGAGTGAGCAAGAGAGAGGAAGAGATAGAGCTTGTGTGTGAAAGAAAGGGGTGGGAGAGAGAAAGGGAGGGTGTGAAAGAGGGAGAGAGGGAGGAAGAAAGAGCGATAATGTAAGAGAATAGATAGGAGATAGAGAAAAATAGTAATTAAAAATGGAGGAGGAAAGAGAGAGAGAGTGGGGAAGAAGAAGAAAGGGAGCTCAAGAGATTGAGAAGGAGAAAGTAAGAAAAGATATGAAGTTGAGAGAAAGGGATGTAGGAAATGATGGAGTGAAAGAAGGAGAGAGAAAGATGGAGAAAAAAAGGAAAGTACTTGGAGAGATGGTTGGGGATATAATGGGAGGAAGACATAACAGGGGAAGATAGAGCACAAGTCCGAGAGATAAGGAGAGAAGAGCAAGAAAATATAAACTTGGTGAGAGCAGAAAAGAGAGATAAAGTGACAGAGAGAGAGAGGGAGAAAGAGAGAAAAGTGAGAAAGGCAGTGAGAGGAAGACTCAGTAAGAGAGAGAGTTAAAGATGGAGAGAAAGAGATAGTGAGACATGAGAGGATAAAGAGAATGAATGAGAGATAAAGAGAGAGATGGGAAGGTGGGTAGGAAAAGTGAGAGTAAGACAAGAGAGGGTTAGTGAGAGGGATAGAGAAAAGAAAAGCAAGAGAACGAGTGAGAGGGATTGAGAGAGATTGAGATAGAGGGAGGAGGGGTATGCAGAGGTTGAGGGCGGGAGTGAGAGAGTTTGTGAAAGGGAGAGGGGGAGAGAGAAATAGGGAGACATATAGAGGGGAAGGAGGAAAGTGAGAGAGGGAGCGAAAGAGTTGGAGATATATAGAGAGGAAGAGTGAAAGGAATGAGAGCAAAGAGAGAAAAATTGAAGACAGATTAGGAGAGAGAGAAAGGATAGAGAATGAGAAGGATAGAGGGACAGGTTAAGAGTGAGAGTGATAGGAGATGAAGAGAGGGACTGGGAGAGAAAGAGCGAGAGTAGGACTAAGAGAGAAAGAGTGAGAGAAGGACTAGGAGAGAAAGAGAGAGCGAGTGCGTGTGAGTGAGAGTAATAAAAGAGGGAACAATAGGAGAGAGAGCAATAATAATAGAGAATTAATGGTTAAAATAGGAGTGAGAGAGATTGAAGAAAGAGGGAACAAGAGAGGAAGAGAGACGAAGAGAGAAATAGAGAGAGAAGAGAGCATGAATGAAGATAGAGAAAGAGAGAGTGATAGCAGAAAAGAGGGAGAGAGAATAAGATAATGAGTGAGGGAGATAGAGTGAGCAAGTGAAGTGGGAGATGGAGGGGATGAGAGGGAGGGAGAAAGGGAGGAAGTGAGGAAGGGAGGAAGGGTAAGTGATTGAGAAGAAAGAAAGAGGTTGGGATGCAAGAGAGAGTCTGTGTGGGGGATAAAGGAGGAGAAAGAGTGAGAACAAAGAGGGAATATATAGTAATAGAAGAGGTAGTATGAGCAAGAAAGAGAGACTGAGAAAGAGAGGGAGAGACTAGTCAGAGTGAGTGAAACTAAAAAGAAAAATAAGAAGAAGGAGAGAGAGAAGGAAGGAGAAAGAGAGAAAAGAAAGAGACAAGGAAGGAGAGCAAAGAAGAGAGTGAGAAAAAGAGGGAGGGAGAGTAAGAAATGGGGAGGGAGGTTTGAAGGAGTGAAGGAGACAAAAGGAAAGAAAAGTGAGGGAGAAAAAGAAGAGTGATATATTAAAAGCAGGAGAGATATAAAAAGAGATAAAGGGAGGGGAGAGCAATGAGAGAGAAAATAGTTAGAAGGCATTACAGAGAGAGCAAGAGAAGTTAAGAGTGTGAGAAGAGAGCGAAAGAGAACATGAGAGAGTGAGAGATGGAACTATAAAGAATGACATAGAGAGAGATGGAGAGGGTGAGATAGCTGGGAAAAGAGAGGGAAGAAGGGAGGGAGGGAGAGAGAGTTCGAGAAAGTGTGAGTGATATATGAAAGAACAAGAGAGAGAGAGAGAGAGCAAGAAAGAGAGAATGAGTGAGACGGAGAAAGAAAGCAATAAAGAGTGGGGAGAGAGAGTGAGAGAGAGAAGAGAATAGTTGAGAAGAGAGATAGGTGGGAGGGAAGGAGGGAGGGAGAGAGAAAGAGAGAGGAGGAAGGGAAAAGAGAGAGAGTGAGAGAAGGTAGGGATAGAGAGAGAAAGTGAGAGAGCAAACAAGGGAGTGAGGAAGAGAGTGAGAGTGAGGGAGAGCAAAAGAGAGAGTGAGAGAAAGAGAGAGAATGAAGATATCGAGAGAAAGAGAGAGAAATAGAGAGGGAGAAATAGAGAAAGATATAATAGAGAGTGTGAGAGAGAGCATGGTGGTAAAAAAAAATTTTGAGATAGAAGGAGGTTGTTAGAAGGATTAAAGAGAAAGAGGGAGCAATAGAGGGAGAAAGTGAGAGAAATAGAGAGTGCTTAAAGATAGAGAACGAGAGTGCGAGCGAGAAGGGGGGAGGGAGATCAAAAGAATAGATAATGAAGAGTGTGAGAGGAGTTGTAAAGGGAGCGAGGTAGAGGGAAGGAGGGAGAGGGAAGGAGAGAAAGTACAATATGGAGAGACAGAGGAGAGTTTGAGTGAGGGAGGGAGGAGAGAGAGTGAGAGGAAGAACTGAGAGAAATAGTGAGAGAAAATGGAGTAGCAGTACAAAGAGTAAGTGAGAGAGAGATAACAAAGTGTGAGAAGATATAAGAAGGGAGGGGAGTGAGCTAAGTTGAAGAGAGTGAGGGAGCGCAGCAAGAGAGTGAGTGAGAGAGAAATTGGGAGAGAAGAGAGTGAGATAAAGAGGAAGATGAATATAGAGAGGCAGAGTGAGGGAGAGAGAGTGTGAGAGAGAGACACATAGACAGAGAAAAATGGGTGAGAAAGAGAGGGGGTAAGAGTGAGAGTGTAATTTAATAGAGAGAAGGAGAGAGAAAGGGAGTAGAAAGAGATTTTAAGGAATTAGAGAGGAAGTAAGGAGTGAAAGAAAGCAAGAGCGGGAGCAAGAGCGAGTGTTTGTCGGCATAGTGGGTATGAAAAAGACATAGAAGAGAGACCAACAGAATACAATGTTAGAGACAGAAAACAAAGAGTGCGAGAGGGAGTGAAAGAGATTAATATGAATGGGAGTGATGGAGGGAGGGAGAGAGAAATAGAGAGAGAATAGAGTGGGGCAAGATAGATAAAGAGGGAGAGAGTGAGAGGGAGAGAGGGAGGGTGAAGAGGAGAATGAATGAGAGAGAGAAGGAAAGGTTGAGGGGAAGTCCACGAAAGGGATAGATGGAGAGAAAGAGAGAGACTGTTGGTAAGGGAGAGGGGGATGGAGGGAGAGAGAGAGCATGAGAGAAGGGGATGGAGGAAGAGAGAGTGAGAGGAGAGAGAGAAGAGTGATCAACAAAAGAAAGAGCATGAGAGAATAAAAAGTGAGAAAGAGAGAGAGGGAGCAAAAAAGAGAGAGAAAGAAGAAAGTGCAAGGAAGGAGAGCAAAAGAGAAGGAGCGAGAGAGGCAATAATAGTGGGTTTGAGAGAGAGAGAGAATGAAAGAGAGAGTGTTTGTGTGTGAGTGAGTGTAATGGAAAAAGGGGTTATATAAGTGAGAATAAGAACTATGAGGATTACAGAGTGAAAAATAGAGAGAGGGAGGGAGTGAGAGAGATTGATGAGAGTATGTGACAGAGGTAGAGAGAGTGAGAGAAGTAGAAAGAGAAGAAGGAATGAAAGAAGATAATAAAATAGGAAAAGGAGTGAAAAAAAGAGAGTGAAAGAGGTAGAGAGTGAAAGAGAGAGGGAGTGGGGAATAGAAAATGAGGGGAAGGAAGAGAGAGGGAAAGATAGAAGGGAAGGAGAAGAGAGAGAGAGAGAGAGTTTGAGGGAGGTAAGAGAATGTGTGAGAGTGAGAGAGAATGATAGAGGGAGAGAGTTTTAGCCGAAACTGAATAGAAAACTACCAATCCTTCAGCAACTTCTCTCGTCCCGCTCTCCACTTCTCCAATGGCGTCTGCCCCCTCGAAGCTCTACTCAGGTGAGCTCATTTCATCTCGCCCAGCAAATAGCTTTCTTTCTTCTACGGATTTCATTCTCTATGCCCAAATTATTTAAATCTTGTTTTCGCAGACGATGTTAGCCTCACCGTTGTCCTTCTCGACATTAATCCTGTCTTTTGGGCTGCCCGCGCCAGTGCTGGAGGTGGAAACCACCCCGCTGCTTCTCTCACCTTCGCAAAATGTCTCGACCATGTCAAGTCCTGCATCCCCTCTTTCTCTCTTCATGAAGGATCGAAACCAGATAATGAACTAACCCTCTTTCTCTCTTTTACGCTCTACATTGTTGCTCTCACTTCTCTCTTTTCTATTACTTTTCATCTTTAGCTCCATTATTTGCTCTCTATTTAACTCTCCATTACAGTTTTTTTTTCTCTCTCTCTCTCATCTCCCTCCCTAACTCCTCTATTTTGCATTCTCACTCTCTATGCTCTTTTTCTATCTTATACTCTCTTTGACGCTCTACAATTGATTTCTCTTCTCTCTTTTCTAGTACTTTTCTACCTCTTAGTCTCCCACTCTCTCTCTTGTTCCATCCCTCCTTCTCTCATTTTATCACTTCTCTGCTTGCCTCCGTTTCCTTACCTTTATCCCTCTTTTTCTTGCTCCCTCCCTCACTCTATATTCTCTCGTTCTCCCTCACACACTCTTACTCGATCTTCCCTTAGTCTCTCATCTCACTCTCTCTTCCTTTGTCTTTCCTGCTCACTCTCTTTAAACCCTCTCACTACCGCTTTCTATCTCTCTTTCTCACTCACTCCCTTCTTCTTTCTCACATTCTATTCCACCTCTTTTTATCTCTCTCTCACTCTCTATTATATTATCTTTTGATGCTCTCATCCCTCACTGTGTCTCCCTTACTCTACCTCTCACTTTCACTCCCTTCATGCCTCTCTTTCACCTGCTGTCCTTATCTCCCTCTCTCTTACTCCCTCTATCACTCGCTCACTCTTTCTCTCTCTCCCACTCACTCTTTCCTTACTCTCTTTTTTCTCCATTTTTCTCTGGCAATCTCTCCCTTTCTAGCTTCTCTTCCTCTCTCTTGGGTTTCATTCTCACACTTAATCCCTCATTTTCTCTCTCATTCTAACTCCATGTTCACTCACTCTCTCTCTTACTCTCTCTTATATTGCTTTCTCTCCTCTCTCTCCTTTCAATCTTTCTCTCCCTCTCTCCCTAACTTTCTTGTTTCATTCCCTACATCCCTCTCTCTCCCTTTCTCGCCATTACTTCTCTGTCTCAGGCATTCTCCCTCTCTCTCCCTCTCACTCTCATCTAATGCACCCCTTCGTCTCCCTGCAAGCCTCATTCTTTACCCATCTCTCCATCTCTCTCACTCTATCTCTATTTCTTCCTTCACTCTCTCTTCCTCTCTCATTCCCACTCTCTTCCATTTCTCTGACTCCCTTCGTCAACCTCTCTCATTCTTACTCTCACCCTCTCCGCTTTTTTCTCTATTTATGCTTTATCACTATTTCTTTCTCAAATTTTCTCTCTCTTTCTCTCACACACACTCTCTATTTCTCTCTTTCATCACTCTCTTATCAATTTACTCACTATTTCTCTCAAACCATCTATTGCTCTCTTCCTCTCTCCCACTCTCCCTCTTGCATATATACACTGTCTCTCTTTATTCCTCCTTCCCCCTCTCGCTCTCCTTCTCTCTCAAAATCTCACTCTATATCTCCCTCTCAGCCTTTCACTCGCTATCATTTTCTCTATCTTCCCTGAATTTCTTTTCTCTCTCTATTTCTGCCTTACCCTCTCTCCCTCCCACTCTCTCTTCAATCCCTCCCTCCCAAACCCTCTTTCTCACTCTCTTCCCCAACTTTCTTTCTTCAGCTTCACTTTCACTCTTACTCCCTAACTTTATCTCATTTGCAATTTCTACTCTCTCTTCCTCTTTCTATTGTTATCTCACTCTCACTCTCTATTCTCTCTTACGTTCTCCTTACTTCCTTACTCTCTCTTTTCTCTCTATTTTTGTCTCTATTTCTTGGTCCTTTCTCCATTTATTTAATTTAAATCTCACTCTTACTCCCTCTCTATCCCTTTCTCACTCACTATTCTCTCTCTCACTTCCTCTCTATCTTACTCTCTTATGTTACTTTATTCTCATCTCCTCTTACTCTTTCTCTATCTATCTCATACTCTATCTCGCTCTCCCTCTCTCGTGCTCTCTTCCCCTCTCACTATCTCTCACATTCTCTTCTCTCCCCCTGTCTATCTCTCTCACACACAAGAACTCTCTCTTTCTCTCCCTCTTTCCCTCCCCCGCTCTCCCTCTCTCCATCTCCCCATCACTCACTCCTTTCTCTCTCTCACTCATTCGCTTCTTCGCCTTCCATCTCACACACTTTTTCACACATTATTCTCTTACTCTTTCTTACTATATATTTTATTCCTCTCCCTTCTATGAATTTTTCTCTCCCTCTATTCTCCACTCCCTCTCTCATTCTCTCAATCTTTTTCTTACTCTCCCTCTCTTTCATTCTTGCGCTCTCTCTATGTGTCTGTTATGTCACTCTCTTCTCTCACTATGTCATTCGCTCTTCTCACTCCATCTCTCCATCCCTCTCGCACTCTATCTCACTTTCCTCATGCCTCACTATTTGCTCTCTATTTCTCACTCATTTTACTTACACTCTTTCCATTTCTCTCTCTCTATCTTTATCTTTATTTCTATATCTCATGTCCCTCCCTTCTTTCTCCCTTTAACTTTTCCTACTCTGCCTCTATCTTCCTATATCTACCTCTCATTCCATCTCCCTCTGCCTCCATCCCTCCTCTCTTTTTCTTTCAAGCTCTCTCTCTATTCCTTTAACCATCTCACTCTCCACCTCTTGTTCTCATACATTCTCTCACTCTCGTCTTACTCTCCATACATGCTCTCCTATCTACACTCCCTTACTCTCTCACACTCTCCACTCTCTCCCTCTCGCTCTCCCTCTCTCTCACTCTCTATTCCACATTCATTATTGCATTGTTGCTCAATCCCTCCCACTCTGTCTCTCTCACTCTCTTATGTCGCTCTTTCTTTTTGTCATCACTCAACTATTTTCCTCCTTCTTTCTCTCTCTCCCTCCCTCCCTCCCTCCCTGCCTCTCTCCCTCTGTTCCAATCCTTCTCTCTTCTCACTCTTTTCTCCTTATCTCTCTAATTATTTCTTAATTTTTTCTAACACTTCTCTCTCCCTCACTCCCTTCCTCCCTCTTCCCTCTCTCTATCTTCATATCTCTCACTCTCTATTTATTACTCATCTTTTGCTCCCTTTCTTGCTCTCTTGCTCTTTCTTCCTTCACTCTCTTCTATCTCTATTTCTCTCTCACTCTCTCTTCTCTCTCCCTCCTAATCTCTCTTTAATTACACTCTCTCTACTCACTTTCGGTTCTCTCTTTATCATACTCTCTCTCCTCTTACTCTTTCGCTCTCTATCCTTCAATACTCTTTCTCTTCTCTTTCTTCCTTCCCCATCCCTCGCCCTACTCCCCCTTCTCTCTCACTCATTCTATCTTCCACTCTTTTAAAACTCTCTCTCCTCTACCTCACACACTCCCTTTCCATCTCTCACTAGCTCTCTATTTCCTTTCTTTTCTCCTCTCTCTTTAAACCCTCTCATTACCTTCTTATTTCTCTCTTTTTCACTCACTTTCTCCCTCTCACTCTCTATTCCATCTCATTTTATCTCTCTTGTGCTCTCTTTCTCACTCCCTCAATCTTGCCCTGTCTAGATCTCCCTCATGTAGTGCACTCTTTCTCTCCATCTCACACTCATACATGCTCTCACTCTCTCATTCTCTCTCCCTCTCGCCCTCGTTAGCTCTATTTCTTATCCCGCACTTTGTTTTTATTTTATTTTTTCTCTCTCACTCTTTTTATCCCTTTCTATTTTATTCTCCTACTCTCTCTTTTTCTATTCTCTTTTTATAACTTATACTCTCTTGTTGCTCTCTCTTCACTCATTTCCCTTACATTTTGTCACTCCATCCCCCACTTCCTATCTTCTATATCTCTTGCTTCTATCCCTCCCTCTCTCATTTTATCTCTTCTCTTCCTCTCTCCCTCACCGTCCCATTATCCCTCTCTGTCTCTCTCTCTCTCTCAACAATCTTCTATTCTCCCTCACCTTTTACCCCTCGCTCACTTACTCTTGCTTGATCTTCTCTCAGTTTCTCTTTCTAATTCACTGTTCCTTCCACTCTCTCTTCCTTTCTCTTTCCTGTTCTCTCTTTAAACCCTCTCAGTACCTCCTTCTATCTTTCTTTCTTACTCACATTCTCCTTTCTCTCTCACTTTCTGTTCCACCTCTTTTCATCTCTCTCTCGCTCTCTCTTCTCTCTCTCTTGCCACACTCACTTTAACCCTCATCGTCACTCTCTCGCTCTGCCTCCCTCTTTCACTCCATTCATCCCTCTCTTTCCCCCGCTCTCCTTATCTCCCTGTCTCTTGCTCTCTCTCCCACTC